>JAVLUX010000039.1:30738750-31960000 GCA_032164185.1 Moxostoma hubbsi
GTAAGACATCGGATAATTCATATGCTACTGCCTGAACCTTGGACTTAGAATGGACCCCACCAAGCCTCACAGAAATGACCTGCCAGTTGAACTGCGATGCACCTCACTGATCTCTGCCTGCCTCACCTTTGTCTGTTGATGGACTACACTCTTGAAATGGAATACATAGACTATCAATTCATTACCAACAAAAGCCTTCATCAGGCAACTATCAAAGGACAATTGCATCAGTGTGATCTTCTGCAGTTAATACATGATGGACTTCAAAGACATTAGTAATTAATCTTAAAGTTAATAAAAACCTTTGTTTAAACACTGACCTTAATGCTTACTTAATTTACAAATTTAAAACCATGACTTGCACTGCACATAAATAACTAATATTTGAATTATATTCATGCTGTTAGCCAGAGGGGAACTGGCCCCCACAGTGAGTCTGGTTTCTCCCAAGGTTATTTTTCTCCATTAACGTCTTATGGAGTTTTGTGTTCCTTACCACAGACACCTTCGGCTTGCTCACCGGGGTTATAAATTCAATTATTATTTAACTATTTAATTTTTTATTTTATACACCATTTATAATTACACAATGATGACTTTATAGATATTACAGTTTAATTTTAAGTTAAATCACAATCTTCTGTAAAGCTGCTTTGAAACGATGTGTGTTTTGAATATATATAAATGGATATGCCCCCTGTAAGTGCAAACTGATGTCATCAATCATTTTGTTCCAATTTCCAGTAAAAGGAAGATTGTAAATTATAAAAGCTTATGTCAGCTAAAAGTTTAGATAACACTTTACATTTATGTTCTTTTGTTAAGGGTTTATAAAGGGGTTTATTAATGACTAATAATTAATTTACAAATGCATTATAAATCATTGGAGTTATATAAACATGAATAAAAAGGGTGATTTTCATACAATACTTGCCAAAAAGTGAGCCATTTTAACTCAAATGATATAAATGCTTTATAAATACACTTATTCAACATTATTAACCTATCAAAATGTACCTTAATATAAAGTGGACACATTTATGAAAGAGCTGGCAACATTAGAAACCTATGTGCATGAAGTTTAGTGTGGTTTAATTATTATCAGGCTTTATTAAATGACAGATGCTGTGAAAGGACATGAAGAGCTGAAAAGTGTTTAGGTAACTAGGACTAGGTCAATCCATTCCTTTGGCATTAACGTGACAAGGAAATTGACAACACGAGTGAGTCAAGACATGAATATAACACAATGACATAATCCCTCCTTTTAATATCACTATAATAATACATTTTTTCTGCATTGTGACATAAATCATGAATTATGGCTTATGATGCATATAAATGATTTAGTGAATTGTCATTAATTAACTCCTTTTAAACCCTTAGCATAGGGAACGTTAAAGGTAATTGTTACCAAATTTTATTTTGCTTTCAACTTTTAGGAGTACACTATAGCATATGTTAGCTTCAAAACCAACAAACATGAAGACGCCCCCATTTTCATTTCGTCAGGACTTTAAAAGTGAACAGACCCAAGAGGTATTGCAAGTGTAATTAAATACCATGCACAGTATCAAAAAGATCTAAAATCGATTTGATCCCATGCTCCAAACATATGCATGTATCACAGGTTTGTTAAAAGTGCTAAAAAAATAAATAAATAAATAATTCTCACCGATGAAGTCATTGGATCTCCCCAAATCATAGTCCCAGACAGTAACATCCAATGTCTTGGTGGACAGCTCACTGAATTTGATCTCGTAAAAAAACTCCTGAAACATTGTGAGTATAATATAACACAAGAAATATTACAACAACATGTATAATCTTGATTATCCTTTCTTTGAAATTAAAGAAACAGTTAATCCAACAATAGACTGCTTTTATGGTGCTTTTTTCTTCTTCTCCTCAAGTAATTTGATACACTTTTTGTGAGGGACAGACTGAAAATTAAGTGATTATCTTCTGAAAATCTTCCCATATGCAACAGCTCTCAAATCTCATTTGTGCATTAAAAAATGACACATCACTATCGGTCACAAGACACATGATGTCACGATTCCCGGTTGTCTGCCTTGTGTTTCTCCCTTGTCATCTCTCCCGGACTTCAGTTCCCATAATTCCCTGCCCTCATCACTGCCATCTGTCTGTCATTGTCTTCACCTGTGTCTAATTTAATCATCATTTCCTTGTGTATTTAAGCCCTGTTGTTTTATCAGTCTTTGTCAGTTGTTGAATGTCGTCTCTGCCTGTCACCGTGTTCGTGTTTATTTTTATTGTGTTTTCCTATCGTGGATATTTCTTGGTTCCAGTGCTTTCCTTTGTTTTACGTTTAATAAAAGGGCTGCATCTAGATCCTCACTCTTCGTCGGCTCATTCGTAATAGAACAACTGACCCGCCAATGGATCTAGCAGTTCAACAGGCCAACTACCAACTCCTCTGCCTCAAACAAGAGGACCAGCCGGTGGAGGATCACATTAGAGAGTTTCTGGAGCTGGCGTACATCTCAGACTTCCCAGAGTTTCCCTTGGTGTCCTTCTTCAGAGGGAATCTCAACAGTTCGCTGAGGGAGCTGCTGCCACCGGTGACACCTAATTGGTCGCTCCAGGACTTTGTGGAGGTAACCCTTAGAGTTAGCGGCTCTCCGTTCACTGTGGGTGTTGTTGAAGAGGGCTTTACATCTCCTCCCACAGTGGTCGCACCCCAGCCTTCCATGGATCGTCCCTCCACACCTGCCACGGCCAACGAGCCAACGCCCACGCCTGCCACGGCCAACGAGCTGCCCGCTTCGTCCGTCCCAGTGCCAGCGTTGTCAGCCTCATCTGCCAGGAGGAGGAGAAGAAGAAAGGCTTCCACTCTCCAGTCTCCGCCTTCCACGGCTCCGTCCCAGAGCCAGCGCCTGTAGCCTCTACCGTCCCAGAGCCAGCGCCTGTAGCCTCTACCGTCCCAGAGCCAGCGCCTGTAGCCTCTACCATCCCAGAGCCAGAGCCAGCGCCTGTAGCCTCTACCGTCCCAGAGCCAGAGCCAGCGCCTGTAGCCTCTACCGTCCCAGAGCCAGAGCCAGCGCCTGTAGCCTCGACCGTCCCAGAGCCAGAGCCAGCGCCTGTAGACTCGACCGTCCCAGAGCCAGCGCCTGTAGCCTCAAGCCTCCCAGACCTCAGCCTCTCGAGCTTCCCAGAGCTCCGCCTCTCGAGCCTCCCAGGGCTCCGCCTCCCGAGCCCCCCAGAGCTCCGCCTCTCGAGCCCCCAGGGCTCTGCCTCTCGAGCCTTCCAGGGCTCTGCCTCCCGAGCCTACCAGAGCTCCGCCTCCCGAGCCACACAGGGCTCCGCCCCTCGAGCCTCCCAGACCTCAGCCTCTCGAGCTTCCCAGAGCTCCGCCTCTCGAGCGTCCCAGAGCTCCGCCTCTCGAGCTTCCCAGAGCTCCGCCTCTCGAGCTTCCCAGAGCTCCGCCTCCCGAGCCTCCCAGAGCTCCGCCTCTCGAGCCTCCCAGGGCTCTGCCCCTCGAGCCACCCAGTGCTCCGCCCCTCGAGCCACCCAGTGCTCCGCCCCTTGAGCCACCCAGTGCTCCGCCCCTCGAGCCTCCCAGAGCTCCGCCTCTCGAGTTTCCGAGGGCTACACCTCCCGAGCTTCCCAGAGCTCCGCCTCTCGAGCTTCCCAGATCTCAGCCTCTCGAGCCTTCCACGCCTCAGTCACCTGAGCCTTCCACGCCTCAGTCACCTGAGCCTTCCACACCCCAGTCACCTGAGCCTTCCACGCCTCCGCCTTCAGAACCTTCTAATACTCCGCCTCCTGTGCCTTCCATGGCTCCGCTTTCAACGCCTCTGTCTCCAGAACCTTCTACGGCTCTGCCTCCTGGGCCTTCCATAGCTCCACCTCCCACGGCGTCCCCTTCTATGGCCTCGCCTCCAGAGCCTTCCACGCCCCCAGAGACTTCCACGGCTCCGCCTCAGAAGTCCGCCATGGCTCCGCCCCCCACGGCTCCACCTCCCACGGCTCTGACCCTGAAGTCCTTGGAGTTCTCCATGTCTCCGCCTTCCACGGCGTCCCCTTCTATGGCCTCGCCTCCAGAGCCTTCCATGCCCCCAGAGACTTCCACGGCTCCGCCTCAGAAGTCCGCCATGGCTCCGCCCCCCACGGCTCCACCTCCCACGGCTCTGACCCTGAAGTCCTCCATGCCTCCACCTTCCACGGCTCTACCTTTCACGGCTCCACCTTCCATGGCTCCACCACCTGAATCTCCCATGGCTCTGCCTTCCACGGCTCCACCCTCGGAGTTCTCCCTGGCTGTGGTCTTGTGGCCACCTCCCAAGCCTCCTGACCCAGTCCTCGTCCTGTGGCCGCCTCCCAGGCCTCCTGACCCAGTCCCCATCTTGTGGCCGCCTCCCAGGCCTCCTGACCCACTCCCTGTCCTCTGGCCGCCTCCCCGACCTCCTGACTCAGTCACCCCCCCCTTGGACTGTCTGTTTGCCCCTTGTGCCCCCCCTTGGACTGCCTGTTTGCCCCTTGTGCCCCCCCCTTGGACTGCCTGTTTGCCCCTTGTGCCCCCCTTGGACTGCCGGTTTGCCCCTTGTGCCCCCTTGGTCTGTCTGCCCCGAGCCCCTCCCTCACTCCTTGGACAATTGTTTTTTGTTTTGTTTGTTCTTGTTATTTTTACTTTTAGGAGCGTCTGGAAGCCACTCCTTTGAGGGGGGGTTATGTCACGATTCCCGGTTGTCTGCCTTGTGTTTCTCCCTTGTCATCTCTCCCGGACTTCAGTTCCCATAATTCCCTGCCCTCATCACTGCCATCTGTCTGTCATTGTCTTCACCTGTGTCTAATTTAATCATCATTTCCTTGTGTATTTAAGCCCTGTTGTTTTATCAGTCTTTGTCAGTTGTTGAATGTCGTCTCTGCCTGTCACCGTGTTCGTGGTTATTTTTATAGTGTTTTCCCATCGTGGATATGTCTTGGTTCCAGTGCTTTCCTTTGTTTTACGTTTAATAAAAGGGCTGCATCTAGATCCTCACTCTTCGTCGGCTCATTCGTAATACATGAAAGGTGTTTGCCACCAATAATGCCAAACCTGGACCAATGTGTATTGAGGATGCAAAATTGAATATGCAAATGAGATTTGAGACCTGCGACAGAAGAGAAGATGGTATGACTTCAGAAGATGTATGCAATTTATATATAATGTATATAATAAGATATACTGTACGTGTATATACTTAATGGTGCTTTTTTGTTCTTTTTGGAGCTTGACAGTCACCTGTCCTTTTATACTTTCATTGTATGCAAAAACAATTTGAACTGCTAAATATCTTCATTTGAGTTCTATGGTATAAATAAAAGTCATGTGGGTTTGGTGCAACATGAGGGTGAGTAAATGTTGGCAAATTTTCATTATTGACTGAACTTTTCCATTATCCTTTCATTTAAAAATGTTAATAAATCATATAGCAACACAATTAAAAGCATAATTGGAGAGAATGATGTTCTGCAAGCACAAACATTGTCATCCATTTCTCATGTGTATGCGCATAAATTATTTTATTTATATAAATTATATTAGAATTATAAAGTACCTCATTGAACTCGGGGTTCAGTGTCTTTTTGATAACTGCAGTCTTGTGCTTTGATTTCTTCTTCAGATCGGGTTTGAGGTATCTGATGAAGAGATGTGTGAGAGTGTGTGAGTGTTTACTACAGGATGATTTTATGCAGCTGCACAGAAAGTCATCTCCAATCTCTGCAGAATATTCTCCAATATCTGAAGGGAACGTGATCACAAATACCTCCTGACAATCTCAGTAATAAAGGAATGATTTCTATTTGTATACTGCAAAAACTCATATTCCATGACCATCTGTATTGTTTAACAATGTTTAGTTTTTTTACATGGAAAACAAGAAATATTGCATTCAGTATTCTAAAAAAATATTGTCTTGTTTCATTCGGCAGATTGAAAAGTGCAGAACATCTTTTGTAATTTTTATGCAATCTGTTTTTTGTTTTTTTTCTCAGGATGTTTAGATATTTTAACTGGAAAACATGACATATATCCACATTTAGAATATAAGTTTAACTTATCTTCTTTTCTATGCAGATAAACAGATGTTATTCCTCTGTGTGGAGTTTGCTCAGTGTAAACAGTGATTTTTCTTTCAAAACATTTATATTTTTAATGTTTATAGATAGTGCATTTTGTTTTTGTTCATTTTTATAAACTTCATGGATGAATTGAAATTATTTTCTGTAACACAGTATGCCACAGACACTGTCCATAAAGATTATGTTGTATTTAACTTGGCATTTTTTGGGAGTCCGGCCGAGTCCATGGAATTTGTGATGCAATGAAAAACAAACAAACAAATAACGAAACATAGGGTAACCATACGTCCTCTTTTCCGACCTGAAAAAAGCATTCAGCCGGGATTTTAAAATTCAAGTCAAGTCAAGTCAAGTGGTTTTTATTGTCGTTTCAACCATATACAGTTAGTACAGTACACAGTGAAACGAGACAACGTTCCTCCAGGACCATGGTGCAACATAAAACAACATAGGACAAACACAGAACCACATGAGACTACACAGACTAAATAAAATACCTATTTAAAATACCTATATTTTATATAGGTAATTGCCCCTAAATGTCTGGGATATGTCTTTGTCTTCATATTGATGTGTAGTACTATCATACTTTCTGTGTATTTGATATACTGTGCATCAGTTTTCATGCGTATATGTCCTTACGTGTGATTATTCTGGCTGAGAGCAGCAGCGCACACTATATCGCCCTGGCGCCCGTGCTGTAGGTGTGTATGGGAAAGAGATCGCCATTCTCCAGACATGCTCTGCCACTCTCATCCAGACATATAGTACATATAAAAGTACACTTTAAAAAAATTATGTTTGAGGCAGTGTCCACGCCAGCCACGGTCACCTAGCCAACGCCTGCCATGGTCACCAAGCCAGTGCCCACACCTGTCACGGTCACTGAGCCAGCACCTACACCTGCCACGGTCAACGAGCCAGTGCCCACGCCTGCCACTGTAACGACAGGCAACGAGAGAGGATCTACGTGCAGCTTTTTATTAAACCAAAAAAAAGAAAACTAGGAATAAAGAAAACCACGGGGAACTTAGCACAAAACATACTAAACATGAAATAACAGACAAAAAGACAGGGGGAAACAAGGGATTATATATACTAGGGGAAACAAGGAACACCTGGGAAAACAATCAGGGAATGGGAACCAATAAAGGGGAAAACCACTACAAAGGACTACAAAAACCAAACAGGAACAAAACAGGAACTTAAACATAAAAGCACAAAACAAAAGACAACGGAATGTGACAGCCAAAGGCATGAGTCAGCTCCTGAAGCCTTGTCCATCCCAGAGCCATCATTTCAAAGGAGCTTTACAGAAAATCATGCATTAACAGAAAATTAAACTGTAATATCAATAAAGTCTTAAGAGTGTAATTGTGTAGTTAGAGTCTTTTATTTTCTTGCTCTCACTTTTTTGTGTACACCGTTGTTATTTTTTCACTCAGGCAATAATTCACTTCCAACATAAAAATAAAAGCCTTCAAAACACTCATTAGATCTCAAAAAATGCTACTGTTGTACACGCTCTCTCTTCTGTTTCTCCCCTACTCTGATGTTCTGGTGTGCTTTATCAGGACTCCCTCCGCCATCACTATTAAGAGAGATAGTTGATGAGCCTTACCGCTCTCCCTTTCCTACAGACAGACACACGACTATGCCCCCCCATGCCACATACCCCTACTGCCGACTCAGGCCAGGGCAACATCCGGCCTGCTAAGGGACCGGGGTGAATGAATTTGGTTTGGGAGTCACCTCCAGCCCGAGCTCTGCTCTCTCCAGAACTACCGTTGCCAAGGCTACAGGCACCACCTCAACCTCCTCAAACCATGGAGGGAGGTGGTGCCTGTAGCCTTGGCAACGGTAGTTCCGGAGATTTGACGTGCCCCTATCCGTTTGCCTATCCTCATAATCGAGATCTCCAACTCGTCGTGTGACCACAAAGGGTCCTTTGCACTTGGCGAGTAATTTGGAGCTCGAAGTAGACAGCAATACAAGCACTTTATCTCCCTGTGTTAATTCGCGTAGTCAAGTGCCCCTGTCGTACAGTCAGCATTGACGTTCTTACTCTGAGCAAATTCTCCTGTGTTACCTGCCCCAAAGCGTGGAGTTTTGCTCTAAGGTCAAGAATGTATTGAATTTGGTTTTTGCTATTCGAAGGTCCTTCCTCCCAAGCTTCCCGAATGATGATGAGCACGCCACTCAGCCGACGCCCATACAGTAGCTCAAAGGGGAAAACTGGATGTTTTGTGTTTGGTAGTTTGGGGAACGGATACAGTATCTATATGATAACTAGGTGATACAGTTTCTATGTGTTGTAGTTTATGTGACCTGTGTGGATGCTTCTGGGACCGAACTCACCATAACATGCCCCGCCTTGTATCAAGCGTTGGTGGATAGAGGTTTGAGAACCACCCAAATCCATAAAAGCTCGATGTGTATCCACTTTTACCTTTACTATTATCCCAATAGTAATAGTTATCCCTTTACTATTCTGCCCAATCGGGGGTGGCCTTTTATTTTCTTGCTCTCACACTTTTGTGTACAGTGTTGTTATTTCTTCACTCAGGCAATAATTCACTTCCAGCATAAACATAAAAGGCTTCAATACACTCATAAGATCTCGAACACTAAAGAACATGCTACAGCTATACACTAGGTCTCTCTCTCTCTTCTGATTCACCCCCACTCTGATGTTCCGGCATGCCTTATCAGGCCTCCATCAGCTATAACTATAATGAGAGACGTGTTAGAGTAATCATAACCCAGGTGATGAGCCTTACCACTCTCCCTCTCCTGCACACAGACACATATCCAAGCCACCCATGCCACAAAATTGTATATAGAACCCCTTTGAGAAAGCTGAAGGCGACTGTGTAACACTGGAGAACACAAGACTCCATACGATGTTGGTTAATGGTAAAAAAAAACCTTGGGAGAAACCAGGTTCATTGTGGGGGCCAGTTCCCCTCTGGCTAAACAACATGAATATAATGCCAATATTAGTTATTTGTGAGCAGTGTAAGTCATGGTTTACAATTCTCAAACTAAGTAAGCGTTAAGGTCAGTGTTTTAAAAAAAGTTTCAAACTTTTTTATGAAATGTTAGATTAATGACTAATATCTTTGACGTCCATTCCGGATTAACTGCAGAAGTTCACATAGATGCATTTTCCTTTGTTAGTTGGCTGATGAAGGCTTTTGCTGGCAATTAATTTATAGTCTATGTTTTCCATTTCAAGTGTGTAGTCCATCAATCGACAAAGGTGATGCAGGCAGAGATCAATGAGATGCATCGCAGTTCAACTGGCAGGACATTTCGGTGAGGTTCGGTAGGGTACATCCTAAGTCCAAGGTTCAGGCAGTGGCATATAAAGTTTCCAATGTCTTACAGTTGGAGTTAGCTGTAGTTTATCATCATCACTCAGCGACACATAGCAGTGGAGTCCGACACCAAGCAGGAAAGAAGCTGGAACTGGCCAGCTCTGTTAACCTTGGGATATAAATTTGAGTTTGAGACATGGAAACAAATAGAATGATATTAGCATAGATGCCATTCAATTTTATGCAGAGAAATAGATCATGATAGATGTTTCTGATTCCAGCAGACCTAACTAAAGCAGCCTACTTGTGAGTTGATGGATAAATGTATGCCTGGCTAAATAGATGAGTCTTTAGTCTAGACTTAAATTGAGTGTGTCTGCATCCCAAACAGTGTTAGGGAGACTATTCCATAGTTTAGGAGCCAAACAGGAGGATGACCGTCCTCATTTTGTGGATTAAGATATTCTAGAAAATATTAACAAGCCAGAATTTTGTGCTCGTAATGAATGTGATGGAATATAGTATGTCAGAAGGTCACTTATGTACTGTGGAGCTAGACCATTCAAAGCTTTGTATGTAGTTAACATAATTTTTTTATTAATATGAAATTTAACAGGTAGCCAATGTAACAACGATAAAATGGGGCTAATGTGAACATATTTCTTGGTTCTAGTCAGCACTCTGGCAGCTTTATTTTGAACCAATTGGAATTTATTTATTGAACTTGCTGGGCATCCTCCCAGTAATTCATTACAATAATCTAGTCTTGAGGTCATGAATGCATGAATTCCTTTTTCGGCATCAGCAACAGAGTGCATATGTCAAGGTGGAAGAATGCTGTTCAACAAACATTAGAAATTTGATTTTGAAAGGACAGATTTGTAGTCAAATGATATTTTAGCGGCTTATTTTTAGAGGTTTTTGCTCCAATAATTAGTACCTCTGTTTTGTCAGAATTGAGTAGAAGGAAATTTCAAGCCATCCAATCTTTCATTTCATTGATTCACTCTGCTAATATGGAGATTTGTGAATTTTCTTTGGGTTTAGGAGAAATATGAAGTTGGGTATCGTCGACATAACAGGGGAAACTTATTCCATGATTCCTGATAATATCTCCTAGGGGAAGAATATATAAGTAGAAAAGCAGAGGCCCTAGAACTGATCCCTGTGGCACCCCATATTTAACTTTTGTTTGATTTGACAATTCCTCATTTACACATACAAAATGGTAGCGGTCTGATAAATAGGAAAACCATGCTAATGCAAGTCCACTAATGCCAACATAATTCTCCAGCCTATTCAAGAGAATGTTGTGATCTAATTTGTTGAAGGCAGCACTAAGATCTAAAAGCACTAGTAGAGAAATGCAGCCACGATTAGATGATAAGAGTAAGTCATCTGTAATTCTGATAAGTGCAATGTCTGTACTGTGATGGGGCCTAAATTCTGACTAAAATTTTCATATATACCATTTCTCTGTAGAAATGAAAATAGTTGGGAGGATACTACCTTTTCTAGTATTTTCAACATAAATGGTAGATTTGAAATCGGTCTGTAATCAGCCAATTCTCGAGGATCAAGCTGTGGCTTCTTAATAAGTGGTTTGATAACTGGCATTTAATGTTACTTGGGACATGACCTAAGGATAGAGAGGAGTTAATAATATTAAGAAGAGATTCTGTGATTACAGGGAATACCTCTTTTAAGAGCTTAGTTGGTATTGGATATAACATACATGTTGTGGGTTTTGATTTTTTTCAAGTTTTGTAAGCTCTTCATGACCTATGACTGCGAAGGATTGCGAAGGTTGCTCATGTGGAAAAATACTGTTTTCTGAGCTGCTGTGACGGTTGACGGAATACCTGGTTCAGTCGATACTTTATTCCAAACCAATTTTGCCACAGTACTGAATAAACACATATGATTGTTGTGGTTATTTTTTATGATTTTGCTATAATATGCTGACCTGGCAGCTTTTAGTGCCTATCATCTAATTTTGTATTCTTTTACTTGCGCTCCATTTTCTGAGTTGCTCTCCTGAGAGCATGAGTGTGATCACTGTACCATGATGAGGGCTTTTTCATAAAATGTCTTTAATCGAAGGAGGACAACACTATCAAGAGTGCTATAGAAGACTGTATTCATAATCTCTGTTTTTACTTTAGACTTTTTGGAATGCTGAGTATGTGAGACAATTCTGGAAGATTATTAGTAAAGCTATCTTTAGTGGTCGTAAGAATAGTTCTACCTGAATGAACCCGTGGTGTAGATCTACCATGGTGTAGATTGAGTGACATTAGCTGATCGCAGCAGACAAGGGATGAGGTAATGATCTGAGATGTCATCGCTCTGTGGCAGAATTTCTATAGTATCAACAGCAACTTCATATGACAATTAAATCTAGCATATGATTATGGCAATGAGTTGGTTCTGTCACATTTTGTCTGAGAGTTGAGAATATCATTAAATGTGAATCCCAATGTGTCATTTTCATTATCTATGTGAATGTTGAAGTCACCAACAATTAAAGCACTATCTACAGTAACTACGAGATCTGGTAGAAAATGCGCAAATTTACCACGGAAATCTGAGTACAGCCCGAGTGATCTATACACTGTTGGAAGGGGAAAAGATGACAGAGGTTTTTTATTTATATCTGATGGTGTCACATTAATCATTATTAGTTCAAAAGACTTATATCCTGTCCTCTGAGTAACACCAAATACTTCACTGTTACAGTTTACAACAACACCTCCTCCTCGACCCTTCAGTTGAGGCTCATGTTTATAACAATAACCTGGAGGAGTAGATTCATTTAAACTAATAGATTCATCGGGTTCAAGTCAGGTTTCAATCAAACAGAGCACATCCAAACTATGATCTGTAATAATTTTATTTAAAATTAGTGCTTAGGTTGAAAGAGATCTAATGTTTAGTAGCCTGACCTTTATATGATTTTTTATCTTACATTTTTTTGTGTTTATTTTCAAGTTTGGCCTTAATAAAAAAAAATCTAAATGATTTAGTGAGAGTTTTGTGTTTGGTAGTTCGGGGAACGGATACAGTACCTATATGATAACTAGGTGATACAGTTTCTATGTGTTGTAGTTTATGTGACCTGTGTGATTTCTAAAGGCAGCTAGTAGACATTTGGATTAACCAGTTTGTCTGCTTCCTGAACTGGGCCCCATTCAATAAAATACTATCACTATTATAACTACAAGCCATACTACTAGAGAGGAGAGTGGCAACTTCCCTGGATGGATGAAGTCTGTCTCATTTTGCAGGTCAGGTCTACCCCAAAAACTCTTCCAATTGTCTATAAATCCTATGAAATTCTCTGGACACCACTCAGATATCCAACCATTCAGTGACACAAATCTACTATAAACCTCATCACCATGACGAGCAGGGAGGTGGCCTGAGTATATTACAGTGTCTAACATTGTTTTTGCAAGTTCACAAACCTCTTTAACATTATATTTATTGACCTCCGACTGGCGAAGCTGGACATTGCAAGTGCATTAATAAAAATTTTAGAAAATCTACGTTTAGCATTAGCCAGCAATTGTAAATTTGATCTGATGTCAGACGCTCAAGTCCCGGTAATGCATATAACAATGGTAGCTGGAGTCTCTATTTCCATGTTCCTTACAATAGAATCACTAATTATTAAGGCTCTTTCAACATGATTCTCAGTGGGTGTATCACTGAGTGGGGAGAATCGATTGGAAACTCTAACAGGAACGGGAGAGTGGTGTCGATTTGCTAAGTGAGTATGTCGCTGAGATGTTACCCAAAGGCCCTGCTGCTGGGGCTCCACAGCCGGAACAAGGTGTGTGTGTCCTACGCTGTTCTCTTTCTCACTGACCTCCACAAGAGTTTGGATGCGTGTCTCTAATTCATTAACCTTCTCTGTCAGCCTGACTAATTCCTTACATCTAACAATGGTGGATGGAGTCTATAAAACGGACTATAAAACACCATCCTCCAAAATCGTGAACGCTGATGCTATCTCGCAGACGAGCTGAACACTTTTTACACTTGCTTCGAGGCTGCATTTTACTGTGCTAACAAAGCTGACAGTGACAATAGTGATAACCGCTGCTTGAATGTGGACAGCATTAATGATGGAATTGCATTTACCATCACTGAGTGCTATGTGAGAAAGGCTTTTCGGAGAGTGAACATCAGAAAGGCAGCAGGACCAGATGGAATCTCAGGTCAGGTCTTCAGAACCTGCACTGACCAGCTAGCACCAGTGTTCACAGAGATATTCAACCTCTTCCTGGAATAGTCAGTAATTCCAACCTGCTTTAAACAGTCCATCATTGTTCCTGTCCCGAAGTAACCCCAACCTTCCTCCATTAATGACTATCATCCTGTACCCTGAACTGTGATGAAGTGCTTTGAAAGACTGCTCAGATAATTCATTACCTCCTCACTACCTGACACCTTGGATAGCAATATTACACTCTGCCTTATCATATTATATGTTATCATTATTATACATCTACAATATCACCTCTATAAAATCAGCCTGTTAAAGCCCTACAATTACACTTTACCTTGCACAATGTACATATTGCCAGTCAAACTGTTGCTGCTACCACCTCTACATCTGTCATTATGCACTATTGCATATTTATATGCATACTTTGTACATACAGTATATATTTTGTCTTTCGCCTATTTTATTGTGTATTTTATTGTGTTGTAAATTGTGTTTTTACTTCTACTTCTACTCCTTAACCATATATTGTAGACTGTGGGGAGAAAAGTTTTACCAAGAATTTCACTACATGTCGTAATGTGTATGGTTATGAATGTGACTAATAAAACTTGAAACATTTATCACATGTAAATCCCTAACTGCTGATGGAAGAAGCTATAGTAAGCATGTGGCATGAAATGCAGGAAGAAATAACATGAGGGGATGCCATGACTTACCACAATTGTTTGTTGTTGTTATGATTGTTCTTGAGCAGCGAGGGTTTTAGATATATGTGGTTTGATGTGGGTCCTGATCAGTGGTTTGAAATTGATGTAATAATCCATGTAAAAAAGAGTGGAGCAAACAGTCGAGATGTGAGATGTACACAAGCGGGGGGAAAATACTGAAACAGTAGAGAAGTGAAAAAAACGAATTACGCGGTAAGAGGATAAAACTATGAACGTATAAGAATAATAATTAGCAATGCTAAGCAGAATAGCAAGATACAAACAGCAACTGGAACAGGTCATGCCAAGCCATGTTGTCATGCCTGTCAAGCCAAGCAATCTTGTCATGGCTGTCAAGCCAAGCCATGTTGTCAAGCCTGTCAAGCCAAGCCATGTTGTCATGCCTGTCAAGCCAAGCAATCTTGTCATGGGTGTCAAGCCAAGCCATGTTGTCAAGCCTGTCAAGCCAAGCCATGTTGTCATGCCTGCCATGCCAAGCCATGTTTTCACTCCTGTCATGCCTTGGCATGTTGTCTCGCTATGTCAAGCTGCAATATCTGGCCCACCATGCCAAGCCGCCACGTCAGACCCACTATGCCAGGCCGCCTTAACCCCTTGGCCTCCACCTCCAGTGGCTCCACCCTCTGAGACTCCATCTCTAGCAGCTCCGCCCCCAGTTGCTCCATACTTCAAGTCTCTGCCTCCAGTGGCTCTGCCAGCTGAGAGACCAGCATGCCATGCTACCTTGTCAGCCTCACAATTTTATGCTGCCTCGTCAGCCTCACCAAGCCATGCTCCATGCCCGCCAGCTCCGCCCTGGTCTCCAGGCTGTCTGCCTCATCTGCTCTGGTTTCATGGCCGTCCACCTGGTCCCCTGGCTGTCCGCAGTATCCACCGTAGTCTCCTGCCACCTCGCCTGGACCACCTTGATCTCCAGGCCCTCTGCCTGCTCTGTCCTGGTCTCCTGGTCCATGCCAGTCTCCGGGCCCTCCACCCATTCTGTCCTTATCTCTGGTCCCTCGTGATCTCCAGCGCCATCTGGTTCCCCAAGCCCCACCCCCCCACCCAGCTCACTATTGAATTCTAATTCTGTTTTTGTTTATTTTTGGCCATTGGGAGCTGCCTGTAGAGGGGGGAATCTGTCACATCTATGTGTGTTTTTGTTCATGTTTTTTATCTTGTACTTAAGTTCAGTGTATCCTTGTTCCTGTTTCTTGGCATGTGTTTTTGTAATTTGATTTCCTGGTTGTGTCATGAGACCCTTGTGTTTCACCATGTTTATTAGTTCTGTCTTTTAATTGGTTTACGTTCATGAGTCTTGTCATCTTGTTATCAGTTCTGATCTGTTATTGGTCTTTATTTTATTAGTTCTGGTCAATGATTGCTTGTCTTGTTAACTTTTTACCCATTTCTGTGTATTTAAGCCCTCATGTTTACCATTGTCCTTTGTCGTGTATTGATCTTGTAATGTTGCTTGCGTTGCGTTGTCTTAGTCTTAGTCAAGTCAAGTCTTAGTCTAGTCAAGTCTTTTGTTTGTTCATTTTTGTATATTTTACTTTAATAAACTGCACGTGGGTTCTCAATTTATCACCTTTGTCTTCATCTTGCTGCTGTTTGCCTGACACAACCTTACACACTTACAATTGATGTGAATGGGGCCAATTTTTGGAGGGGTTAAACACAGAAATGTGAAGCATATATTTTTTATAAAAGCACTTACATGAATTCTTATGTTAAACTCATGTATTATTTGGGCTGTAAAGTTATTTAAATCATAATTTTTTGTCATTTTAGAGTTTGTTGACATTACATCATCATGGGAACAAAGTTGTCAAATTGGCTACAACTTTACACAGAAAAGGTTATTAAGTGATTTGATCATACTAAAATCATGTACACATGCATATTGTTTATGTCTTGTGGTTATATGTTTGAAAAAGTAATGAGTATTTTAACAGACCCCCATTGGCTTCCATTGTAAGTGCCTCACTGTAACCCAGATTTTTAATTTTTTTAAAGAAAAGGAGGGGCAAGTCCAAATAAATGTTTGTGGTAATTAATATTATGCCACAAATGTCGATTGAGCTTAACTTGAACTGAACCCGGAATATTCCTTTAAGGACATTGGAGGCATGCTTCACTGGTCCTACTTGACCCACCAAAGTGATGGGTGATTTATATATATATATATATATATATATATATATGTGTGTGTGTGTGTGTGTGTGGAATAATAATGAAGGCCACTTTTAAACTTATTTTGTTGGTGTTGCTGCAGCTGTTCCCTGTTTGAAGGATGTTCTATAGGAATGTGTCTCTTGTCTCTACTCTCACGTTTCACACGTAGCTCAAATGTATGTCACACCCATATAAGGTAATGAACTATTCCATTTTCTGGACCATATAACAAAGTGCTGAACAATAAACGTTGAAGAAGGATTTGATAGCATTGGGTGTCTGTGTCATTTCTTTCTTCCCTCAGCTGAGCTGTATCGAGATGGGGATTGCAGATCAAGAAAATAAATTAAATACATTGGAGGACAAAATTATCTAACAATATATATATATATATATATATATATATATATATATATATATATATATATATATAAAATGTAGAAAATTACTAATATAGAATAGTTTGCATGACCCAGGAGAGGGCATATGAAGTTACTAGAAGTCTGGGCTTTGTGTGACCCAGGAAAGGGCATATGAGTTTACTAGAAGCCTGGGATTTGTGTGACCCAGGAGAGGGCATATGAAGTTACTAGAAGCCTGGGCTTTGTGTGACCCAGGAGAGGGCATATGAGATTACTAGAAATGCTGATATTTAAGAAAAACTCTGTGCACTCAGATGTTGCAGAAATACTCTTGTGTCCTCAGCTGTAAGCAAAGAATAGTCAAGCACCACGTGCATTAAAAAAGCAAAGGCAAGATTTATGCATGCTTTGTTGATTTTAAAAAAGCATTCGATTCCATTTGGCATGATGGTCTATATTATAAAATTCTACAATCTGGCATTGGGGGTAAAATGTATGACACTATCAAATCTATGTATTCAGACAACAGGTGCGCAGTTAAAATTGGCAATAAAAGAACAGAATTTTTCACTCAAGGGTGAGGAGTGAGACAGGTCTGCAGTTTGAGTCCAACTCTGTTCAACATTTACATTAATGAGTTAGCAGTGCTACTGGAACAATTTGCAACACCCGGTCTTACTCTAAATCATTCTGAAGTTAAATTTCTTCTCTATGCAGATGATCTGGTGCTGCTGTCAGCTACTGCACAAGGGCTACAGCACCTGGACCTGCTGGAGAACTACTGTCAGAACTGGGCCCTGACGGTCAATCTGAAAAAAACTAAAATTATGATTTTCCAGAAAAAATTCTATGCTATAGGGGCAAATTTACCCAAGTTGACATTCCTGTAACAATCTGGTGTAAGATCTTTGATAGTATTATAATGCCTATTGCTCTGTATGGAAGTGAGGTTTGGGGTCCACACTGTCTGGCAGATTACTCTAGATGGGACAAACACCCCATAGAATCCCTGCCTGCAGAACTCTGTAGAAATATTCTAAGAGTTCAGAGAAGAACACCTACTAATGCATGCCGGGTCGAACTAGGCAGATACCCCCTTATTATACATATTGAAAAACGATCCCTCAAATTTTGGACAAACCTAAACTCAAGTTCCCCAAACACACTGCAACATGAAGCCCTTAAAACTCAAGAGCTGAAGCCTAAAACCAGTCCCCTTTGTCAGCTGGCTCTGAAACTCACAAACCCACTAACAACTAACAAACACCAGTTTCAGACCAGCACGGCTGAACAAAACCAGATCAGAATAAACCAAATCATAAAAGAAAGCAAAAATTCATATTTGGACAATTGGGAAAATTAAAGTAAAAACCAAAGCAAACTGGAATGTTATCGGGCCCTAAACAGAACATATAATCTGGCAGAATATCTCCACACCGTAAGAGATCCGAAACAGAGATGGATCCTCACCAAATACAGACTCAGTGATCACAGTCTGGCCATAGAAAAAGGCCGACACAGACAAACATGGCTTCCAAAGGAAGAACGAGTCTGTGCTCAATATGACACTGGTGAGGTCGAGACAGACACACACTTTCTCCTTCACTGTGAGAAATTTACAGAGTTGAGAGAGAAATACCTCCACAAACTCTGAAACCTCATGCCACAGTTTCCCAGTTTGGCAGAAACCGATCAGATGCTGGTGTTACTGGGGGAGGACCATCATGCATCAGTTGCAGCTAAATTCATTTTTGAGCTGCACACCCTCAGAAACCAATTACTGTCTTAAGATTTCATGTTGGCGGAACACCTGTCCCAACTGTCTCAGAAATGCCAGTAAAGAGCTTGGGGAGATGGTATGATGCGAAGCTCAAAGACACCGAGCAGTTTGAACAACTACAAAATTATACCAGTTTGTACATGGAGCGCATCAATAAGACCTTGTTGCCAGGAAAACTCAAGGTATGGTGTTTTCAGTTTGGAATACTTCCAAGACTTTTGTGGCCGTTAACCATATATGAGATCCCCATCACCAAGGTTGAAAAGTTGGAACGGCTGATAAGCACACAGCTGAAGCAGTGGCTTGGAATTCCACGTTGTTTAAGTTCCTTTAGAATTTATGGACATGGCAAGTTGGAATTACCAATCACAGGGCTCGTTGAAGAGTTCAAATGCACCAAAGCAAGGCTCGTCATGACCCTATCTGAATCTGAGGATGCAGTAATTCGAACAGCAGCCCCCCAGGTGGTAACAGGAATAAAATGGATTCCATCAGAAGCTGTTCAGAGTGCAAATTCTGCACTTCATTTCAGAGATGTGGTTGGGCAAGTTCAACATGGAAGGGCAGGGCTCGGACTCATCCCCAAAACTCCTCTGTGGCATAAAGCAACATCAGTGCAGAAGAGACAGCTAGTGGTAGAGGAAATTAGAAGACAGGAGGAAGGAGAGCGACATGCCAAAGCCGTATCAATGGCCAAGCAAGGGAGATGGACCAACTGGGAGGGCCTGGAGAAGAAAAAGCTCAGCTGGCGTGATATCCGTGATTTTGTCATCGGGGCCACATACGACCTGCTACCCTCCCCCCAAAATCTGAAAGTGTGGTATGGAGAAGATCCTGCCTGTTCTCTTTGTTAAGTACCTGCATCCCTAAGGCACATTCTATCAGGGTGTACTACAAGTCTCACCCAAGGGCGCTATACTTGGCGGCATAACCAAGTACTCAGAGAACTGGCTTCAATACTAGAACAAAAACGAACCACCACAAACAATCTCCCACAAACATCGGCAGTACAGGTCAACTTCACAAATTTCGTACCAGCTGGCCAAAATCAAGAACATAGTACAACACCTAAGGATACAAGCATCCTGCAGTCAGCGCGGGATTGGAAGTTGGAAGTGGACCTTAATAAGAAGCTTGTATTTCCCCCAGAAATAGTGATTACAACACTCCGACCAGACATGGTCCTGTGGTCTCAATCAACAAAACTAGTATATGTTGTGGAATTAACAGTACCATGGGAAGATGGGGTTGAAGAGGCTTATGAGAGGAAAAAGAACAAATATTCCGAATTAGCAGCTGAAGCATCCCAGAATGGCTGGAAGACCAGCATCTTCCCAAAAGAGGTGGGATGCAGGGGTTTTGTTGCTACATCTACCACCAGTTTGCTGAGAAAGATAGGGGTGAAAGGTCACTGTCTCCAACAGGCCATCAAGTCTATGTCAAGTGCTGCCGAAAAAAGCAGTAACTGGCTCTGGATCAAGCGAAAGGACTCCAACTGGGCAGTAAGGTAGAGACAGATGGTATGCGGTCAGGCTTAGGCCCGACTCAGGGAGAAGGATGCCCCTGCCATGCAGAGTCCTTCAGGGATATGGAGGGTATGGCATGGAGGGGGGTGTACCTGGGATGCTGGGTACACTGTTGAGCCTTATGGAGACGTTGTGGGCGTAAATCAACGAAACGTCAATGAAGCAGGGTGCCCACCTGATGACCCCAATGACATACCTTATCCTCCAATTTCACTACTCCAAACCGACTGCTGCTGTCAAGAGTTTCCTACTAAAGGGATTGAAACATCTACTTCCCCTTCTGTCACTCTCTCGACGTAGTGTCGAAGGAAGTGACACAAGGGGTCTTCTCGGACGCCGAATCGTACCTCTGAACCTGAGAAAAGGCCAATGTCAAGTTGGCAGACAGAATTTGCATGCCCCGCCCTGGACATACGGGTATAAGGGGAACCGGGGCAGCGAATGCCAGTCAGAATTTTTCTTCGGAGCCGAATGGTTGTACCGCAAGCAGCTGAAACACACACCTGTTTCACTCACCTCTATCAGCGGGAAGCATTACTGTTGGATCTGCACGGCGCATTTTCCAGCTGGCGTCTCTCTCTCTGCACGCTGTGCAGTCCACGCCCCTGGGCGCTTCGACAGCGCTTCTTTCTGTTTGAAAGAGTGTTTCTCCTCCTAAAAGAGTATATTTTCTCTAAAAGAGTTTGAGTTCCCACTCATAAAAGAGCAATACACAGCAGGTGTTGAACATCCTTTTCAGGACGCGTCTTTTTAAAGATGTCTTTCCGCCTCTGTGTAGTTCCTGGATGCGGTCGATTTCTCTCCACTTCTGACGATCATAAAAAGCTGCCTCGTGTGCCTGGGCTGCGATCACACGCAAGCAGCGTTTTATGAATGGTTCATGTTCTCAGTGCGAGAACATAACCATGGCAACATTGCGATCGCGCTTTCTTTTGTCAATGAGAGAAAGCCACTTCATCCGCCCCCCGCGTCGTTCCTTCTTCCCACGGGATTGAGGTCAACCCGGCTGGCGATGAAGGCGATTTGGGGATGACCACGGGCTCAGTTTCGCCGGGTAAATCCCCACGAACCACCCGCCCCCCAGCACGCTTGTTTGCTTCTGTCCAAGCTCGGGAAGGGTGCGGCTCGCTTCCCCGCCAGCCGGCATTTTCCCTTGAGCTCCCGGAATTGGATGATGACATCGCCGCTGCATCGGAGAGCGTCACAGAGGCGTCTGATGGTGATGGCTCACCTGGGCTGCCACCTCCGGGTCTGCTCGCCCAGTCTGAGGCTGATTTTCAGATGTCCGCTATGCTTTCCCGGGCCGCCGCGAGCGCCAGGCTGGACTGGAGATCTCCGCCCCCCTCTCGGCTACTCGATCGGCTCCTCGGGTAACGGCGCCGCTTATAGCCACGCCCCCCCTTGGTTCCGTCGTTCCCGGAAGTGCATGACGAGCCAACGCGGTCGGAACCGCCCTCCGCTTGTCCGCTCTCACTACCCTGGATGGTGGAACACCGCCACCTGGCGGGACTGAATGGTACTACTCTCCAGAGCCGTAGAATGACGTCATCACTGACCTCAAAAGTCTACAGCACCACTGGACAGGCCGCCTCCACCCTGCAAGACCTGCACCTGGGTAGTTCCAACCCCGATGTGCTACAGTAACTGCGCTCTGCTCCAACCTCGCTCTCAGAGCTACGAATGTCACGGCGCAGGCACTCGGGTGGACGATGGCCACACTCGTGGTCCAGGAGCGCCACCTCTGGCTGAACACGGTCGAGATGCATGGCGTTGACAAGTCACGATTTCTCAACGCCCCTGCCTCCCAGCTCGGCCTCTTTGGCGACACCATCGACGACTTTGCCCAGCAGTTCTCGGTGGTGAGGAAGCAGACGGGGACAGTTTCTCACATCATGCCGCGGTGCCACCCAGTCAGCGCGCCCACGCCCCGCCTGCTCGCCGAGGGCGTCCCCCCCACAACGAGAAAGCAACAACAGGTAGCTCCGCAACCTGGGCCCAGCTCTCAGCCCCAGCGTCGAGCACCTCGCAGGCGGCATACACCCACCGTCTCCAGGACCCCCTCTCGGACCAGAAATGCTCCGAAGCGCTCCTGAGATGGACACCCCAGGCAGTCGGATGTTCGCTCCGGAGATGGTTTCAAGACCACTCCGTACCCCGGTGGAGGGCCGGGAAGAGAATCCTTGTTTTCACCTGCCGCACCACCTTCGGGCTACGGTACCTACAGAGCGATTCCCTCACTCCCTGGGCCATTTAGCCGGTGTGCGCCGTTCTCACGGCACCCCGGCCTTGCAGTTCTCCAATCCCGGTTCCCCGGACGCAGCTCTCTCGCCTCCAGCCCTGCGACTGTCCAACCCCGGCAGGCCAGCGCTGACGAGTTTCGAAGATGCCCTCTCTGGTCCTCTTCCTCAGTCTCTAACCCGCCCCCTGCCGGGTGTGCGGAGCAAGGTAAGTGCTTTGAGTCTTTTCTCAGCACCTCAGCCTCAGGACGCACTTTTGCCTCCCGACGCATTATTACCTGCTCCCCCCCGCCACGAAGCCCCACCCGGTACGTCAAAAGCGATCGTCCCCTTAGTCCCCCTCGCACGGAGTTTGGACGCGTGGTTATCGCTTCCCAACCCGTCGCGCTGGTTGGCCAGGACCATCCGACTCTGCTACGCAATTCAGTTCACCTGGCTCCCGCCTCGTTTCAGCGGTATTCGCTCCACTCTAGTGCGCGGCCAACAAGCCAGTGCCTTACGAGCAGAGATTTTTACACTGCTCCTCAAGGGTGCGATAGAGCCCGTCCCTCCAGTCGAGATGAAGAAGGGTCTCTACAGCCCTTACTTCATCGTACCCAAAAAAAGCGGCGGGTTGCGACCAATCTTGTACTTGCGAGTTCTCAACCGGGCCCTGCTCAGACTCCCGTTCAAAATGCTCACGCAGAAGCAGACTCTCACCTGCGTTCGACAGCTAGATTGGTTCGCGGCGGTAGACCTGAAGGACGCGTACTTCCACGTCTCTATTTTGCCACGACACCGACCCTTCTTACGGTTCACGTTCGACGGCCAGGCGTATCAGTACAAGGTCCTCCCCTTCGGCCTGTCCCTGTCCCCTCGCGTCTTCACCAAGGTCGCAGAGGCCGCTCTTGCCCCCCTAAGGGAAGTGGGCATCCGCATACTCAACTACCTCGACGACTGGCTTATTCTGGCCCACTCTCAAGAGTTACTATGCGCTCACAGGGACCAGGTGCTCAGGCACCTCAGCCGTCTAGGGCTTCAGGTCAACTGGGAAAAGAGCAAGCTCGCCCCGGTTCAGAGCATCTCTTTTCTCGGTATGGAGTTAGACTCGGTCTCAATGACAGCGCGTCTCACCAACGAGCGCGCTCAGTCAGTGCTCAGGTGCCTCGCTCGTTTCAAGCCTGGCACAGTGGTCCCTCTAAAACAATTCCAGAGGCTCCTGGGGCATATGGCATCCTCAGCCGTGGTCGCGCCGCTCGGGTTGATGCATATGAGACCACTACAGCACTGGCTACAGGCTCGAGTCCCGAGATGGGCATGGCGCCACGGCACGCATCGTGTGGCAATCACCCCCGCCTGCCGTCAGACTTTCAACCCATGGACAGACCTCTGCTTCCTGCGGGCCGGCGTTCCCTTGCAGCAGGTGTCCAGACATGTCGTGGTAACCACAGACGCCTCTCGACTGGGTTGGGGCGCCGTGTGCAATGGGCACGCTGCTGCGGGCACCTGGAAAGGTCCCCAGCAGCGTTGGCACATCAATTGCCTAGAGTTGATGGCTGTTATTCTTGCTCTACGGAGGTTTATTCCACTTATCCGAGGCAAGCATGTTCTGATTCATTCAGACAGCACCGCGACGGTAGCGTACATAAATCGCCAGGGCGGCGTGCGCTCTCGTCATATGTCACAACTCGCCCGCCATCTCCTTCTCTGGAGTCAGCCGCGACTCAGGTCGCTGCTCGCCACTCACATCCCTGGCAACCGCAACACGACAGCGGACGCGCTGTCGCGACAGGTTTCGCCCAGCGGAGAGTGGAGGCTCCACCCCCAGGTGGTCCAGCTCATTTGGGACAGATTCGGCAAGGCACAGGTAGACCTCTTTGCCTCCCAGGACAACTCCCATTGCCCGCTCTGGTATTCCCTGACGGACGCTCCCCTCGGGACAGATGCGCTGGCACACAGCTGGCCCCGGGGGCTGCGCAAGTACGCATTTCCCACAGTGAGACTTCTTGCATCGGTGCTGTGCAAGATCAGGAAGGACGAGGAGCAGGTCGCCTTGGTGGCCCCTTACTGGCCCACCCGCACCTGGTTTTCGGAACTCACGCTCCTCACGAAGCCCCTCCCTGGAAAATCCCCCTGAGGAAAGACCTTCTTTCTCAGGGACGGGGCACCCTCTGGCATCCACGCCCAGACCTCTGGAATCTCCATGTCTGGCCCCTGGATGGGATGCGGAAGATCTAGTAAATCTACCTCCTGCTGTCGTAGATACGATCAATCAAGCCAGAGCTCCCTCAACCAGGCAACTCTACGCACTAAAGTGGCGTTTGTTCGCGAATTGGTGTTCTTCCCGGGCTGAAGACCCACAGAGATGCGCAGTTCGGTCAGTGCTTCTATTCCTGCAGGAGAGACTGGAGGGAAGGCTGTCCCCCTCCACCTTGAAGGTGTATGTAGCTGCTATCGCAGCCCACCACGACGCAGTCGATGGCAAGTCCCTTGGTAAGCACGACTTGATTATCAGGTTCCTGAAAGGCGCCCGGAGACTACATCCTCCCCGGCCTAACCTGTTTCCCTCTTGGGATCTCTCAGTGGTCCTCTCGGGCCTTCAGAGACCCCCATTTGAGCCGCTTGATTCAGTCAAGCTCAAGGCCCTCTCCTTGAAGATGGCCCTCCTGATCGCGTTAGCCTCAATCAAGAGGGTAGGAGACCTGCAAGCGTTCTCTGTCAGCGACTCTTGCCTGGAGTTCGGTCCGGCACTTTCTCACGTTATCCTGAGACCCCGACCGGGCTACGTGCCCAAGGTTCCCATGACCCCTTTCAGGGACCAGGTCATGAACCTGCAAGCACTGCCTCGGGAGGAGGCAGACCCAGCCCTTTCGTTGCTGTGTCCAGTGCGTGCTTTGCGTACCTATGTGGACCGCACGCAGAGCTTTAGATACTCTGAGCAGCTCTTTGTCTGCTTTGGCGGACGGCGGAAAGGGAATGCCGTCTCCAAACAGAGGCTAGCCCACTGGGTCGTTGATGCTATTGCCTTAGCCTATCACGCCCAGGGCGTGCCCGCCCCCCTGCAGGTCCGAGCACACTCCACTAGAAGTGTGGTGTCCACTAAGCCACGGCACCTCCCTAGCAGACATCTGCAGAGCAGCAGACTGGGCAACACCCAATACCTTTGCCAGATTTTACAATCTAAGGGTTGAGTCGGTCTCGTCCCGTGTTTTGTCAGGTCCGAGCCGGTAGAACTTGGTAACGCGGCACTACCGACCGGGTGTTCTGCTTGCATCTTGCGCCCTTCACCAATGTGATCCAGTGCGCCTTCTATCCCAGGTCAGCCACTGAGTGTCGCTGCCTGGATGCTTTTTCCTCCCTAGCATTCTGGCCCGCGAATTCAGCAGAGCAACTCGCGGCCAGACCCAGTACGAGTCTTAGGGCTCTGTACTGGGGTCGGGCTCCACGGGCATAGTTCCCTCTTCAGGCTAACTCCCCGTGATGTATTCTCCATGGTACGGTCCCCCTCTCGGCGGACCCGTGTTTCCCTCGGGCAGCCCCGCTGCCTCGGCCCCGTGTCTGTAGAGTCCCCCCTTCATTAGGCTGGACCTACCACCGCGCCGTCTCCCACGTCCGGCTTCACAACCCTCGTGGTGTATTTGCCATACATTACCTCCCCCTGACTGGGCAGGGTATGGCCTCTGCAGGGTCTTCCCCTCCTGAAAGAATAGGAAATCTGGAGGCCGGACAGCTACCTTGCCTCCGGTTCTGCCTCAGCGCCCGGCACACCGGCGCCGACGAGTTTTGAAGACGCCTCCTTAGGCCTCTTCCTCAGTCTCTAAGCCGCCCCCTGCCGGGTGCGTGGAGCAGGGTTAATGCTTCGAGTCTTCTCTCAGCACCGCCCAGGCTCTCCTGCTCCCCCCCGGGGAATGACCGCCTTCCCCGACATAGGTTGGGCCCCAGCCGCTCTACATCCTATGTGAGAGACATAGTGAGAGAGAAGGCCGCGGCTGTTGGGCTTGCTCCCATGCTAGCATGTAATACCTTTTTCCCCCAGGGGTGCGGGAAAACCTAAGGTGGATATGCTAAAACTCTTTGAGGGGGCGTTGGGGAGGGCGACGTGCATTCGGTTCAGGTGCCTCTAACACGCAATAGCCTGCTTTGCCCCTGCTCTGACAGTCACGTCACATGGTCAGTGCATGGCGTTTTTATATGGACCCCTTGTGTCACTTCCTTCGACACTACGTCGAGAGAGTGACAGAAGGGGAACGTCTCGGTTACTGTTGTAACCTCCGTTCCCCGAGGGAGGGAACGAGACGTAGTGTCCCTCCTGCCACGGCACTAGACCTAGCACTGTAAATGGCCGTGCTTCATCCTTCGGCTCCTCAGTGCAAAATCCTGACTGGCATTCGCTGCCCCGGTTCCCCTTATACCCGTATGTCCGGGGCGGGGCATGCAAATTCTGTCTGCCAACTTGACATTGGCCTTTTCTCAGGTTCAGAGGTACGCTTCGGCGTCCGAGAAGACCCCTTGTATCACTTCCTTCGACACTACGTCTCGTTCCCTCCCTCACTACGTCTCGTTCCCTCCCTCGGGGAACGGAGGTTACAACAGTAACCGAGACGTTCTATTAGCTTTACTAATTTACTAATAATGTACTTCATTCACAGTACTTTTATTCTCTTATGTTTATAATGTCCTGTTAAATGCATATTTTATTTTATATTGTATAGTGTATATTGTTATTATAGTTTTTATTTTATTTTATTCATTACCTGGCACCTTATTTTAATTCTATCTTTATTGCTACTTGTTACAATTTTATTATTATTATTTGTCTTGTCATTATCTGTTTTGTGTTTTAATGCATTGGCAATATTGTATGTAAACACAATCTTGCCAATAGAGTACTTTTAAATTGAAAATTGAAAAATTGAATAATGGCACTGAGTCATGAGTAAGCTCTGGGAAAGTACATCAAAGTTAAAAGACTGACACAACCGATAATCAAAGTAACTATATATGCTCGGATTGTGATGTATTATTCATTAAGAATATATCCTTTCATGATAAATTAATTAAAAATGTTATTTTTTTAAATGGACTTAAAGCCAGGTTCCCAACATTAAAAAGAGGTCAAAAGCCCTGTGAAATAATGGTGGGAAACAGAATCCATTGGATACAAAAAATATTAAGAGAGTGAAGACATGAGGTAATGCTAGTTAACATACTGTATAAAGACTAAGGGTTTTGACCAAGACAGTCTCAGATCTCAGCTGACATCTCATTTTTGTTGTTTTGCTCAAAAAACTCTAACCTTTGGCACCTGGAACTCCTGACTTCAATAACCTTCTTACAGAGGGAGGAGAAATGTCTTCCATGCTCCACGAACCACGAAGGGACTGGCACAGGGCCAAGGGGAACTGCTTTAGGCTTATTTGCACTTCCTGCACAAACTCACTGGTGCCAAAATCTGAGGTAAGCAAAGTTTGCTTAAATGGTGTTTTTGTGAAGTCTGTTGCAAGGTTTGGCCTGGTTGGTAACTCTAAAAGGCCTTTCCAGTCTCGAACTGAATTAAATGACCAATTGGATGAAATAGAGAACTGGGTTCCAGGTTTAAAAAAAACAATGCATGCAAATGTAAATATGTCTTGTAAATAAGTTGAAGTGCACAAGATTTTGTGGATGCCACCCTCAGGGGAGCACCAGTGATGAAGGGGAGCCTGCAGAGACAGAGGCCCCTGAGCTGGTAAAGAAGCAGGGAGCCCACAATTTGGGAGGACTGGGAGGACTGAATTGGCAAATTGGAAAATCCAGCAGATACCACACTACTAGGTTGGGTTGGGCTGTATTGGCTGGTTCTGCAGATACCACAAGGTGCAGCGACACCAGTAAATAATAAAGACCCCATATAGATGGTTGGCCTTGTTCTCAAAGTAGCGCTGCATTTTGGACTGAAATGGTAGGCACGCAAGAGGCGCTATCGACCAAGAGAGGCATTGTTATAGTTAAGATGTGTTGATTAAAATTACATGCTTAATAGTGTAAGCATGCTTGTGTTGAATAAGTTGACTTATGCAATTAATTGCATTGTTGTTGTATGTTGGCTACATTGGTTGATGTGTTTATGACTGTATTGTGCTTATGCTAGCTGCAATATGCTCTGCTGTATGTGTGTGTGTGTGTGTGTGTGTGTGTGTGTGTGTGTGTGTGTGCTTAGACTTTGAGTGTAATGATATGTGTTCATATAATTGTTTTTCTCATGAGACCTCTGCTGTAAAGAAACAGGTATATTAGTTTTAGTATTTGTTGTTAGAAAATGAATGATAAAAAGAGTGAAAGCAGTTTACAAAATCATTATGAGAACTAAAAACCTTATAAGGTATGGGTTTTGCCGAATATTTGGGCATTATCCAAATTATAGTGTGTGTGTGATCCAGGTACAGAAACACAATTATTAATAAAGAAACAAAATTAAAGTTGAGAAAACTTACCAGTTTCTCTTTTCCAAGGTGGGAGTAAATGAGTACAGTATTGAGAGTGTGTGGCTGAGAAAAGGAGAGCAAAGGGAGGGTCATAGTTGTGCTTTAGAATTGTATTGTATTTTTTTGAGAGCTCTGTGTTTACAAAGGCCTTATGTTTGTAAAAAGTGTGAAAGTATCTGTGTTTGTGAGAATGTTTGTATATGTGTCTGAAAGTGTGTATGAGGTGACTGTGAAGTGCGATTGTTTGTAAAAGTGAATGAAAGCAAAACGTTAACTCTTTTCTGGCTGGATAAGATTTAGCCTTGGGCTGTTCTTTTTATGCCATCAAGGAAGCATAATATAAGATTAACTAAACCGAGAAAGAGCAAGTGGTATATCTGTGCTTAAAGTTAAAGTTCATATCACATTATCTGGACAAACAATACAGTTATGAGTCCAGTGTATTACTTTAAACTAAATAATTAGATTTTACACAAAAGTTGTATTGAAGATAATTATAGTTACGTTACAATAAGGTATAACTATGGCAAACACTCTGGGAAAAGGAAAAGAGGAAATAAGTGTAACTGACTAATAAGGAAAATGTTTCCAAAAGCAAATTCTATATTTTAACTTGAATACGAGAAGCAAACCTTAAATGGGAAAACTTCATATTCATGTGTCTGTTTTACATTCTGTCTAGTTCATTTTATGAGAGAATAACATTTTGAACAATATTAAATTAAACAATGTACATTTTTGGTAATTAAATGTAAGAATCAGGGGCGCTAAGATAAGATAGCAGATGTTTTATATGCACAGTGTAGGCATTGGTTGATCACGGGTACACTGAGAAGCTGACTTTGAGCTGCCTTAAAATGAAAGAAAAAGAAATAACAAATAATTTGGCTAATTTCATGTTCTCTGCAGTTCCAATCTGCTGAAGTTGTGCCCTTAATATCTGGTTTTCTGTTTTTTATGCGTGGCAGCCTTGCCAACATTGTCATGCTTTTTCCTTGGGTTTGATCTGCAGATATACCAGATGAAATGGAAAATAAAGTTCCAACCTCCAATAAGGAGGAAGAATTAAGCAAATGTTGTAAAAATTCTTGCTCAGATGCTCTTATAAAATAGAGGTTTTCATTTGAGAGTGCTTAAAATGGAAAATGTTATTCATGCTAGAAGTTCTGTATTTGTTGATGTATTTGGTTGTAAAAATTATTGAAAATGCTAAAGAAAAAGTGGTCATTGGTAGCAGGTGAAACCCATGGAGAACCATTAAGATTAAATTGAACATAATAACTTCCTCAATTATGAATGTTAATAACTTCATATTCATGCATCTATTCTGTGTGTGCTTTTGATACAAACTATGTTTTACACTTTCTTTTGTCATCATTATTTGTATGTTGTTTCATTAACTCATTCTGGAACTAGTCCCTCACCATTGCAGATTAGTAAATAGTACACTGCAGGTGTAAATCCAGAGAAAAAGAAGACTGAAAATGATTCCTTCCGCTTGATTACTGCTTGTAATCATTGCTGATTTGCCATTTTAATTTTCTGGATTAAATAGGTTCAATACTCATGTCTAAATTGTTCTGAGGGTCTAACTTTAAATCCATCAGCCAACCACTGATTTATTGATTTGAAGAGTAAATATTACAAACTTGATGGCAAAGTTAGTTACCTATTGGATTGGTTACTCCCCCAAATTTTCAAGAGAGTACCCTCACTTAAAAAAGAGGGCCTGGTCTCTGCTACAAAGAAGGATTGAGTGTCTTTCTCTATATTCCAACTATTTTTATTTGCCATAGTAAATCCATGAAAGCATTATTTTAGAGGCACACAGTTTCTGCACTGTGAATTTGGGTTCTGAGATTTAACTGAATAATTTGTTAAGAAATGCTGATAAGTATAAGAGGGTAATAACTGTAAAATCTTATTGATAAATGATGCTGAAATATTTAGATAAAAAAAGAGTAATGAGAAATTAAAAGGACGTAATGAGCAATTATTTAAAAACACAAGAAGAGATTTGTTTGAATTTCCATTGTGCCTCTTTACTATTTTATCCTGTTTAAACTTTTACTTACTTTTATGTTAATTAAAAAACTTGATTTATTCTATTTTATTAGATAGAATGGACATAAGAGAAAGTAAACATAAGATAATTATTATTACTATTTTCTCTGTTGAAGAATAACTTAAATATATTGTGAGTTTCTAAAATGAAAAAAGAAGGAATAGCTGTATTGAGATTATAAATGTTGTGAGTGATAATGCTTTTTCAATTTAACCATGTTTTGTATTGTCTCCATATTTAAGCAGTTGTGGATGGTTCCATTGGCTTTGATGGTTCTCAGGTGATACTCCCTGAAACAAAAAAATATATATATATATATATATATATATATATATATATATATATATATATATATATATATATATTAACTGATACCAAATTATTAAGGATTGGCTAATAGGACTGAGTGGTATCGAGACCAGTTACAAGAGGTGATGACGCAATGACGGGTAAGACTCTCCAATGTCTAAAAGGGGGGCAACCTAAGGCAGGGCATCACCGTCCTTGAAACCTGCCCAAGAAGGTTTGATAAGGGTTTAAGGAAGTGGATGAATGCTCTTAGGTCAGAAGCATCAAAAGGGAGTTCTAGAAGAGACCTGAGTTCCACTCAGCCCTACTGCATTTTAATATCCGCTTTACTAAAACAACTTATCACAGTGTTAAATACCAAATATTCTGTCAATGTGCCATTGGGGGATCATACCCTCTGTAGAAGATTATTTATAGTTTGTTTTTGGGGATAAAGTTTTGAGAGTCATTGCAGACAAGGGTGTGCCTGACTTATTAACGAAGAATTAAACAAACCTGGGAATGTTTGTATGATGAATAATTAAGATTGAAAGATGATTTATTACTTTTACTTATGCTTTTATTTAACTCATATACATTTTAATAGTAATGAACAATTGAAAAAGGAAAAACCCAGTGGTGACTAAAGATTAAGATTGCTTGACTTGTTTGTATATAACAATCTAAATGGAATTGTTTAAGAAATGGGGTGCATTGTGAAGACTAGTTAAGGATAGATACAAGCTGGTATTAGAGAGTAGGGTATATTTTCACAAATGTTAACAAACACTATATCAGTAAAAACTTGTAAATGTTATATAAGCAATTATAATGAGAAAAGCACATGTACTGTATAGAACAGGGCCAGAGCAAAAACAGACACCCGTGATATGCAGCATGGAGCACATGACAAGAAAGGCCCAGCGTGTCACTACGAAAGGCCCATCGTGCCACTACATTATTTTTCTGCTAAAAATACAAACTTGCTAAAAATAAAAAAGTATTGGATAGGTTGCTAGTTTTCCACCAATAGAAAGGAGTCTGATGGCTTGAAAAATATTGGTGGTGAGCTGAAATGATGTAAGATGCAAGTTCATTGGCTGAAGATAACCAAAGTGAACGATTTATGTGCTCAGAAAGGATAGAAAAATGTATAAAGCTGAAAGCATGGAACTTGGAGGGCGGAACGCACAGCTGGGCTTCTCAGGTTTTTTGGTTGTTCAATAAACTTATACCGCTGACATCTGGAAACCTGGACTCTGAGAAATTTCTTGCAAATCATCTTTGACTTTTCTCCACAACAAGAGGTGCATTGAAGTCCTTGGACCCCTCATATGATGACTATCATAGGTGTCATTTACACTGGGGACGCTGGGGACATGTCCCCACCACTTTTTGAAATGGCTGATTTTGTCCCCACCACGTTTTGAAAGCATTTGGTTAAAATGTTCTGAAAAACCAAGCGAACCAAGAAATGTTAAAGGTGTATTTGCACAAAAGAAAACATGCAATGCAGTTTAGATACAGAAAGAAATATTGTGCATTGTCCAAAAAAAGTAACTTAAACAAAAAAAACTATTATTGATTCTAAAATGACCCAAAAACATGCATGCACCGATCAGTACTTGAACAAATTCTTGACAGTTTCTTCTTGTCCAAGTTATCCATTCTCTCTCTGTGAACATGACAAATAATTGTTGATTAGATGGACTGATTAACTAGTTAGCTAGCTAGCTAGAATAGCTAGTTTTGCAAACATATTAAGATAAGTGCCTCTTATTGCTGGATTTTACAGTAGGCCTCCATAATAAGATCATCACTTACAGTACAGTGCTGTTTGCTAAAGTAGTTTCTAATGTCTCCTCCCTTCTTCCTCTTGGACATTGTGCAGTTTGGGTTGCTGTAAATTAGTCTACAGCAGGTTAAATGTTTAGCTAGCTAAGTTACTGCATTTTTCTACAATTGATTATCCTGTGCAGCGTTACCATATTAGGCGGGTTTCTGTCCAGTTGGGCTACTTTTTATTACATTGGGCTAGGACAAATACCCTTGGGCTGGTAGATACAATGTGGACTGCTTTTGTCAACATTTGGCAGGTTTTGGATTGAAAATATTGTAAAACGATTTTTTTCAAACAAACTGTCATTTTATGATTAAAAACACAAATAATATTTTTTATAAACTCTGCTGTATACTCACTCAAATATTTGATTGACATGAGTTGTATTCAATCATCGTAAGGAATGAGGGAGAACCTACATACCCTGACGTGATTGGCTACTGACCAATGTCAGTCATATATTGAACCCTACTCTAATTCCATGGGACTACCGCTCCTTTCCAGCTTCATGGATTTGCGCTCTGGCCTGAGCAGGAATGGATGGACATGCGCTGTGTTCAAATCTCGAAGTGTTGGGGAGGAGGTTTCATTCATCCAAATATTAGCCGGCTAACAGCGTTAGTTCTTCTTCAAGTTTTAACATTTTTCAACTTTAAGAGAAGATGTTGATCAACGGTACAGGTAGGGGAATTTTTATATAGCATATTTGCACTGTGATTGATTTAGTTAATTGTAGCTGATTATGTAATTTACAGATCAATAAAAATAATTGGCTTTGTCTGTGTGTGTGCGCGTGCATGTGCATGCGAGAGAGAGGGCCTGCGTGCCATCTTATAGTTTTAAAATAGTTTGGATTTTGATGTGGGTTTTTTTGTGGCATACATAATGACAGAATTTATTTCACAGCACTTTACTTACTTTACTTTACTTTTACTTTACTTTTTATACTTTATTGTCAGACGAATCTGAAATTTTTCTTGCATAACAGTATCTATGTTTACAACATCTAACATACGTTCTACATCGACATACACTTAAACATCACAAATTATACATTCAATCAATACAACACTTATGCATCTAACACCTTCACAGTACTCTTGATTTCTGATTGTGTTTTTATTCAATGCTAAAATAGCCTGGTGCACAAAAGAGTGTTTCAGCCTCACTTTGTTAAATCTAGGGACTCTATACCTCCTCTTTGATGGTAGTAGTTCAAACTCTTTATGCAGAATATGCATAGGGTTAGAAGCTATAATATTAGCTAGCCTTAGCAAATTGTTATAGTAGGCTGAGTCGTAAAGCTTCTCAAGAGGCTGACCTACAATCTTTGAGCAAATTTTTAGTTGATTAAACAACTTTGTTTTCAGCATAACAGACAGGCTTTTATACCAGATAGAGTTGCAATATTGTAGTATGCTCATTATCACAGACCTATAGAACAACAGAAGAATCTGTTTTCTTACTCCAAATGACCTAAGACGACGAAGAAAGTAAATTCTCTGCTTTGTTTTTTTACATAGAGTATCAATGTGATCTTTCCATGATAACATGTCGTCTATAATCACACCTAAATATTTATATGTCTTAACTGATCTGATTTCCTCCTTATGAATAAAAACAGGCATTATATCAGATGCAGACCCAAATACAATCTCCTCAGTTTTACTCGTATTAATGACAAGAGCATTATTGTCACACCACTCTGGCTGTCTGAGTGCACTGCATTCTCTGTGGGTTGCAAATCCCAAATTTTATCTGGTGTTATTTGATGCAGATATGTTGGGTTGTATGCTTATGGTGTGTTTTCTTTTACATATGTAATGAATTTCATTGTAATCATTGACTTAACGCGCTGCTGTTTTCTACAGTATGGTGCTTTGGCACTGTTCGGTTGAGTTGGTGTTGCAGGGGTGGATGTGATGACTGTTACATGTGCAGTCGACATTGTTGAGTGTTTTATGCTGAGTATTTTCATGTTGTTGACTGGCCTACGCTATGCCCATTTTTCATGCGCTGTTATTCAATATTTTTCCCGTTCTGCCGTAATTTTTTTTCATCTGATCTTTTGTCCCCACCACTTTTCAACACAAACTGACACCCATGATGACTATTATAATGAAGATCAGTCCACAGATTTGAAGGCAAAACATAAAGAAAACCCTCAGACTACAGGATTGAAATGTCAGGCAACAAAACCACCACTTTCTCCATACCAGTCTATGCAACCAGCATTAACAATGATGATTCAGATGTTGAAACTGAGCCATCATTAAGAGAGGAAAGGCTGTTAGAAAATGCACATCAAAATGACTGGTTTAGATAGGCTGAATACACTTAGCAATCAGGAATGTCTAGTTGCGTGTTATGTTCACCATCACCTATGAAAAAACTTACAATAGTCCCAAACCAATATGACTATATACATTGTGCGCAATATTACTCAAAAAATTGTGTTAAAGGTGAAAGAGCATCTTTTTGCCCAGCTGAATGTCTGGCATTTCTAGTTGTGGCACGGTGGAGGGCGGGACCGGGGCGTGATTACGCACGTCCGGTCCCGTATTAGGCTAATTAAGCCGTCAAGAGGGATAAAGGCCACTCGCGGATGGCGATGCAAGAGAGAGAGAGATCGTCCACGGACATGTCCGTTATCTTATGTGTTTGTCTTTTGAGTTTTACATTAAATGATCATGCTGAAGTGTTGCAGTTTAGTAGAATGATATTTGCCACGGACACAATAAAATTTCACACTAATATACTGACGATACGCAACTTTATATTTCTACAAAACCTGATGAGATTTCACAATTCTCGAAATTAGCAGAGTGCATCAATGAAATAAAAGATTGGATGGCCAAAAATGTCCTTTGGAACTGCAATTAATCAAGGATGGACTTCAAAGACTTTGGTCATTACTCTTTCAGTTCAAACACAATCAATGTTTAAACACTGACCCTTAACACTTAATAAGTTTAATAATTTTAAACCATGATTTTAACTATACATAATTAATGTTTACATTATATTCATGATGTTAGCCAGAGGGGAACTGGCCCCCACAGTGAGTCTGGTTTCTCCCAAGGTTATTTTTCTCCATTAATCAACATCTAACGGAGTTTTGTGTTCCTTGCCACAGTTGCCTTCAGCTTGCTCTCTGGGATTATTAATACAATTATTATTTAATTATTTTTAAACATGATAAAGAGTCATATTTTATCTAATTACACAATGATTATTCATCGAATTTATAGACATTACAGTTTTATCGTCTGTTAATGCTGATCTTCTGTAAAGCTGCTTTGAAACGATGTGTGTTGTGAAAGGCGCTATAAAAATAAAATTGACTTGAATTGACTTAGAGGATTTAAAGTTTGTGGGTAAACTCACTGGAAACTGCCTTTTAAATTATGAGAACCAGACTCTAGTCTCCCTGTAATAAAATTGAATGAGGAACTGACAGTAGCCATAGCAGATTACTTTTGGGTTTGTGGTGGGAAAAGTGGGCACAAATGAGGGCTACACCCAAAGGGTGTAAAGGAATATTCACTAGAGTAAGACTAGCACAAGAAGTATATATGTTAACATGAGACACAGAAGACTCTGAAATCCTGATTGTATCTAGAAAAATTGTACAAAATAAATTTTTCTTGTCTTGCTCAATAAACTCTAACATTTGGCACCTGGAACAACATTCTCTTAAATAGGCTAGAGAATTATGTTGGCATTTGTGGACTTGCATTAGCATGGTTTAGGTCCTATTTAGCAGACTGCTACCACTTTGTCTATGTAAATGAGGAATTTTCAAACCAAATAAAAGTAAAGTATGGAGTGCCACAGGGATCAGTTTTAGGGCCTCTGCTTTTCTCATTGTATATGCTTCCCCTGGGAAATATTATCAGATATCATGGAATAAGTTTCCACTGTTATGCCTACGATACCCAACTTTATATTTCTTCAAAACCTGATGAGATTTCACAATTCTCCAAATTAGTAGAGTGTATCAATTAAATAAAAGATTGGATGACCAGAAATTTCCTTCTACTCAATTCCAACAAAACAGAGTCAAGTCAAGTTGTTTTTATTGTTGTTTCAACCATATACAGTTAGTACAGTACACAGTGAAACGAGACAACATTCCTCCAGGACCATGTGCTACATAAAACAACATAGGACAAACACAGAACCACGTGAGACTACACAAACTAAATAAAGTACCTAAATAAAGTGCACGTGCAAACGTGTGCAAAAAGTATGGGACAGTACAATAAATTACTAACAATGAACAGGACAATAGACACAGTGAGAGACAGTGCAGAGCCGATCAGTACACAGTAGTGAAAAAAGATGACAGTTCCAAATAATGTAATGTAAACATAACATACTATGAGATAGTGTTCTGTGGACATAGCAGTTATTGAGGTAGCAGACAGTTATAAAGTGATAGTAATTAAAGTGCAACTCAGGACATGTGTGTGTGTCAAACCAGACTCTGAATACTGAGGAGTCTGATGGCTTGGGGGAAGAAGCTGTTACACAGTCTGGCCGTGAGTGCCCGAATGCTTCGGTACCTCTTGCCAGACGGCAGGAGGGTGAAGAGTTTGTGTGAGGATGGGGGGGTGGGAGCTTTCCTCAGCCTTCGCAGAAAGTAGAGACGCTGCTGGGCTTTCTTGGTAACAGAGCTGGTGTTGAGGGACCAGGTGAGGCTCTCCGACAGGTGAACACCAAGGAATTTGGTGCTCTTGCTGATCTCCACAGAGGAGCCGTCGATGTTCAGCAGAGAGCATTTGCTTTGTGCTCTCCTAAAGTCAACAACCATCTCTTTGTTTTGTCGACATTCAGGGACAGGTTTTTGGTTCTACACCATTCTGTTAGCCGCTGCACCTCCTCTCTGTATGCTGACTCATCGTTCTTGCTGATGAGACCCACCACGGTCGTGTCATCGGCGAACTTGATGATGTGGTTCGAGCTGTGCATTGCTGCACAGTTGTGAGTCAGCAGAGTGAACAGCAGTGGACTGAGCACACAGCCCTGGGGGGCTCCAGTGCTCAGTGTGGTGGTGGTGGAGATGCTGTACCTGATCCGGACTGACTAAGGTCTCCCAGTCAGAAAGTCCAGGATCCAGTTGCAGAGGGAGGTGTCCAGGCCCAGCAGGTTCAGCTTTCCAATCATGTGCTGGGGAATGATTGTGTTGAATGCTGAGCTGAAGTCTATGAACAGCATTCGAACGTACGAGTCCTTTTTTTCCAAGTGGGTGAGGGCCAGATGGAGGGTGGTGGCGATGGCGTCGTCTGTTGAGCGGTTTGGATGATACGCGAACTGCAGTGGGTCTAGTGAGGGGGGCAGCCGAGTCTTAATGTGCCTCATGACGAGCCTCTCGAAGCACTTCATGATGATGGGTGTGAGTGTAAAGGGACGGTAGTCGTTGAGGCAGGACACTGAAGACTTCTTTGGCATGGGGACGATGGTGGTGGCCTTGAAGCATGTTGGAATGACGGCACTGCTCAGAGAGATGTTGAAGATGTCGGTAAGAACATCTGCCAGCTGGTCTGCACATCCTTTGAGCACTCTGCCAGGAATGTTGTCTGGTCCAGCAGCCTTCCGTGGGTTGACTCTACGTAGAGTTTTCCTCACATCAGCCGTGGTAAGACAGAGCATCTGGTCGTTGGGAGGAGGGGTGGTCTTCCTCGCCACTACGTCGTTCTGCACTTCAAATCGAGCGTAGAAGTCATTCAGTGCATCTGGAAGGGAGGCATCTTTGTCACAGGCAATTGATGTTGTCCTGTAGTTGGTGATGGCCTGGATGCCCTGCCACATGCGCCGCGTGTCACAGCAGAGGTACTAATTATTGGACCAAAAAAACGCTAAAAATAAGCCGCTAAAATATTATTTGAATCTCAATGGATGTACTGTTACATCATCTTCAACAGCGAAGTACTTGGTGTTATATTTGATACCAATCTGTCCTTTGAAAATCTAATTACCAATGTTTGTAGAACAGCATTTTTCCACCTCCGAAATATTGCAAAATTATGACATATGATCTCTGTTGCTGATGCCGAAAAACAAATTCATGTGTTCATGACGTCAAGACTAGATTATTGTAATGCATTACTGGGAGGATGTCCAGAAGATCAAAAAGATCAATTGGATCAAAATGCAGCAGCCAGAGTGCTGAAAAGATCCAAGAAATATGATAATTTAAGCCCCATTTTATCGTTGTTACATTGGCTACCTGTTCAATTTTGTATTAATTGAAAAATTCTGTAAACTACATACAAAGCTTTGAATGGTCTAGCTGCACAGTACTTAAGTGACATTCTACCAAGCTATATTCCATCATGTTTATGATGATCACAAAATTCTGGCCTTTTAACAGTTCCTAGAATATCAAAATCCACAAAAGGAGGAAGATCCTTTTCATATTTGGATGCAAAACGATGGAATAGTCTCCCTAACACAGTTCTAGATGCAGACACACTCACTCAGTTTAGGTCTAGACTGAAGACTCTTTTTAGCCAGGCATACACCTAATTTATACTTCAACTCACAATTAGGCTGCTTTAGTTAGGTCTGTCAGAACCAGAAACAGTGATCATGATCCATAACTCTGTAATAAATTGAATGGCATCTATGCTAATATTATTGTATTTGTTTCCCAGTCTCATCCTTGGGACTCCTATCCTGAGGTCACCAGAACCGGCTGGATCCAGCTCCATTCCTGCTTTGTTGGACTCCACTGCTATGTGTCGCTGTGTGATGATGACTATTAGCAGCCAGTGCCAGCCATACATCACTTCAGTCTATTACGATGGACTTCAGAGGATGAACTGATGCAAACTCCAACAGTAAGATATGGGATACTTCATATTCCATTGCCTGAACCTTGGATTTAGAATAGACCTCACCGAAATTACCGGCCAGTTTGAACTGCGATGCACCTAACTGATCTCTGCCTGCATCACGTTGGTCTAATGATGGACTACACACTTGAAATGGAATACATGGACTATCAATTAATTGCAAATGAAACACTTCATCAGCCAACTAACAAGGACAATTGCATCTATGTGAACTTCTGCAGTTAATCCAGTATGGTCTTCAAAGACATTAATCATTAATCTTACAGTTCATACAAAATCTTTGTTTAAACACTGACCCTTAACAATTACTTAATTAATTTTAAACCATGACTTGGCTATAAATAACTAATATTGGCATTATATTCATGATGTTAGCCAGAGGGTAACTGGCCCCCACAGTGAGTCTGGTTTCTGCCAAGGTTATTTTTCTCCATTAATCAACATCTAATGGAGTTTTGTGTTCCTTGTCACAGTCGCCTTCGGCTTGCTCACTGGGGTTATAAATACAATTATTATTTAATTACTTATTTTAAACAATTCACAATCATATTTCCACAAACTACACAATGATTACTTAAAACATTATAGATATTACAGTTTTATCTTCTATTAATGTCTGATCTTCTGTAAAGCTGCTTTGAAACAATGTGTGTTGTGAAAGGTGCTATATGCATGTGACCACATAGTATTTGATGTGTGAACACTTATTCATCCTGAATGCATCCTGGACAGCAGTGAAGAACCACCCCTATCCTGTCAATCAACATCTGCTCTAAAACAAGAGCTTGAATGTGGTCGGTTATGAGCGCTTTAAAAGGAAATAACCGTCCGATCAGAAAATTTTAAATAGCAGATACATACACAAACAAGACAATTTTATAGATCTTCTTCATTGTGTCTGATATAATCATGCAGGGATACAGATGACAAGCATGATCATCTGAAGCTCAGGTTAATACAGGAAATCCATTAAATAATGGATTATTCTGCTCAAAATGTTGTATTTGTGCTTAAAGTACATTTCAGCTGCATCTGGAAGAAACAGCATGCCATTGTTTTTCATGATTTATGTGTCATTTCACATCAGAGACCCTTCCCTCGAACCAGGAGTAAATCGGGTCTGTGCAGCTTTTGGATGACATTACACTAATAAGCCTCAAATCCTGTAAGATTTTAATTCACATTATTTCATAATATTAGCTATGATCATTGAATGCTGTTTTGTGGCCACAAAAAATGCACATATTCACAACTTTACATGGGCATAAAGCTAAGGTTATACTCACATTTTTACATATGGGTCAGAGAAGCCATTGACATCCATGGCTGCCAGGTGGGCGCAGCGGCGGACCCCAACACACAGGCCACCCTTGGCTCGCTCTTTAGCTTCCATCTGGCCCTCCCCTTCTGGCATCTGTGATGGGGGCAGAAACTGTAGACACAGTAACAGACGACCTCGCTCTTCTAGATTGCGCTGCTGCTCGCTCTCCCACTGCACACGTAAACACAGAATTCTTGTTATCTCATATCTGCAGTATCACAATTATTATTTTAAGTATAATATATTATGGTTTTCACAATGCTAAACTCCAAAAAAATATATATACAGTATATATATATATATATATATATATATATATATATATATATTGCCAGGCAGCCTTAATGCAACAATGTTTAAATTTTGTTGATGTGTTGAAAACCAAAAAATTAGCTAATTTTCAATAAAATTCAGTATTTTGGATGTTACAGATGTTTAAGTCAGCTAACCACCAGTGTACCCCAAGGTTCAGTGCTAGGTCCTATTCTCTTCGCAATATACACAGCATTGCTGGGACCTTTCATTCAGACACATTAATTTTCCTCCCACTGATATGCCAATGACAAGTAGCTTTACTAGCCTAATGGCACCATGATGTCTGCACTCAGCTCAGATGAAAGAACACCACATCCAACTCAACCAAACAAAGACAGAAATCCTTGTCATCTCAGCTATGCCTGTAATTTGCCAGTATTACCGATCAGCTAGTCTTGACGACACTAATGCCATCCATGTCAGCGAGGATCTTGAGTGTTTGACTACCAGCTCAAATTAACAGACTGCATTGTTATGACCCTCCAGTCATATTTGTGATCTATCCTTCCGATCTGAGCATGCAGCAAAACTCCTTGTTCAGGCTCTTGTCTTGTCTAGATGTGATTGCTGCAATGGTCTCTTGGTTGCCCTTCCAGTATGCACAATTAAACCTCTGCAAACAGAGCAGCCACTGGATATGCACACTCCTGCTAACACTGCCACTGCCAAGTTAGTTGGAGTATTATAGATGTTTGAGCAGGATATAAAAAACTATCTGTCTGTTTCTTTCATCTGTGTCTACACAGATGAAAGAAACAGACAGATAGTTTTTTTTATATAGTAAGCAGGTGCCTTATGCTTGTGGACTGATTAAGTTCTCATGGAAGTGATGTGTCTTCAGCCATTTTTTGAATGTTGAGAAGGTTTCAACATATTGGGTGGGTGCTGGAATGAAGCTGGATGAAGCAAAGTGCAAGGGTCTTGAGACACATTTTTTAAAGTTTCAAATTATATTCACCTCGAGACATCATCCAAAAAACATTTATGTATAGAGATGCTGAACGCAACCATAGCGTGATGCATACGTATACATTCAAGTGAAACGCATGTGTACAGACAAAAAGTGTGTACCTTCTGACGCATTTGTACAGACAAAATGCAACTGACTTCTAAAGCCTCTTTTTTTTTATTGACTAATCAATGCTTATCTCATAAGCCACAATATGAAACATCTTTGAACTACCTCATAGCCTATTATTATGTTATTATTAGGGCTGTCAATTGAACGCATTAATTCAGTGTGATTAATTTTAGCAGAAATAACGCGTTAAAAAATGAATGCAATTAATCGCAATGCCCCCGGAGGGTAATAAGGAAGATTCCTGAGAAATACAAGCTTGTAGTACCACCTGTTTACTCAAGAGGGCAGTAAGTGAAACTTCAGCTGTATGAGCAATGCGCAGTTTATACAGTGAACAAAACAACACTTCAGTAGGCAGAACACCATGGTTAGTGTTGTAACCTCCATTCCCCAATGGAAGAAACAAGAGTCAAGGCCAATGCCAAGTTGGCAGACAGAATTTGCATGCCCTGCCCCCGGACATACGGGTATAAAGGGAGCCGGCGAGCGAATGCCAGACAGGTTTTCACTGAGGAGCCGAGAATACGGTTACGGCGCATTACAGTGGTAGGGCTAGTGATGTGGCAAGGGGAACACAACGTCTTGTTCCTTCCATCGGGGAACGGAGGTTACAACAGTAACCATGACGTTCCCCCTCTGTCACTCACTCAACGTTGTGTCGATTGTAGTGACACAAGGGGTCCCACTTAAAAATGGCATGCACTAACCCATGTTACATGGCTGCCGAGCAAGGTGCAAGCAGCACGGCCTGGGAGTAATAGGCTAGGGAAATAGCGTCAACAACCCAGTGAGCTAACCTCTGTTTGGAGACGGCGTTCCTTTTCCGCTGTCCGCCAAAGTAGACAAAGAGCTGCTCAGAGCATCTAAAGCCCTGCGTGTGGTACATGTAGATACGCAAAGCAGCAACGAAGAGGCTGGGTCTGCCTCGTCCCGGGGCAGCACTTGCAGGTTCACGACCTGGTCCCTGAAGGGGGTCGTAGGAACCTTGGACACGTAGCCCGGTGGCGGTCTTAGGATGACGTGAGCATCAGCCGGATGATACTCCAGGCAAGTGTCAATGACAGAGACCGCTTGCAGGTCCCCAGCCCTCTTGATGGAAGCGAGAGCGATCTGGAGGGCCGTCTTCAAGGAGAGGGCTTTGAGCTCGACCGACTCAAGCGGCTCGAAGGGGGGTCTCTGAAGGCCTGAGAGGACCACTGGGAGATCCCAGGAGAGGAACAGGCTTGGCTGGGAAGGGTTAAACTCCGGGCACCTCTAAGGAACCTGATAATCAAGTTGTGCTTACCTAGGGGCTTGCCGTCTACTGCGTCGTGGTGGGCTGCGATAGCAGCGACATACACCTTCAAGGTGGAGGGGGACAGCCTCCCCTCCATCCTCTCCTGCAGGAATGAAAGCACTGACTGAACTGCACATCTCTGCGGGTCATCAGATCTGGAAGAACACCAATTTGGGAACAGACGCCACTTGAGGACATATAGTTGCCTGGTAGAGGGAGCTCTGGCTTGATTGATCGTGTCCACAACTGGAGGTGGCAGACAGCTTAATTCTTCCGCGTCCTTCAGGTCTAATCACGAACCAATCTTGATGCCAAATGCAGGTTAAAATTAGCCTCTGCATGAGCATTTTGAACGGGAGTCTGTGTAAGGTCCGGTTGAGAACTCGCAGGTCCAAGATTGGCCACAAGCCACTGCCTTTTTTGAAGTAAGGGCTGTAGAAACCTTTCTTAATCTCGGCTGGAGGAACAGGCTCTATCACATCCTAAAGTAGCAGAGTGGCAATCTCTGCTCGTAAGGTGCTGCCGTTTTCGCTAACGGGACGTTCATTTTGGATGTACCAGGTGGGGCCTTGTGGCGGGGGGGGGGGCAGGTAATAGTGCATCAGGAGGCAAACACGCGCGCATAGGCTTGAGAGAAAAAGCTCAAAGCACTTACCTTGCTCTGTGCACCCGACAGGGGGCGGGTTGTAGACAGAGGAGGGGGTCCTGTAGGGACGTCCTCGAGACTTGTCAGCGCTGGCCTGCCGGGGCTGGGCAGTCGTGGGTCCAGAGGCGAGATGGCCGTGTTCGGGGAGCCGGGACTGCAAGGTTTAGGTGTCAGGGTGCAGTGAGAAAGGTGCGCGCCGGTATTATGACCCAGGAAGTGAGAAAATCGAGCTTTTATTGAAAATTTGGATATCGCAGCCCAAAGGGGGTGCGGCGAAAGCAAAAGGGATAAATGAGGATTTTCCTCCCGGCCCTCCACCGGGGGACAGAGTGGTCTTGCTACCATCTCTGGAGCGAATGTCTGGCTTCCTGGGTGCGTCGTCTCAGGAGCGTTTAGGGGCTTTATGGGCCCTAGAAGAGGTCCTGGAGACGGGGGGCGTTCGCCGCCTGCAGGGCGCTCGACGCTGGGGCTGAGAGCTAGGCAGTGAGCAAATGGGGGGGCGGCCTGCGCTGCGAAGGTACGGCATGATGTGTGAGATGGCCTCCATCTGTTTCCTCACTGGCAAAAACTGCTGGGCGAAGTCGTCGACGGTGTCACTGAAGAGACCGAACTGGGAGACGGGGACATTGAGAAAGCAGGCTTTGTGTACCTGCAGGAGAGCCATGGCATGCAACGCGGAGGTGGCCTGTCCAGTGGCCAGATCCAACAGAAAGCTCTCTTGCAGAGGTGGGTGAAGCAGTCGTGACACACAGCTCGCTGACACACAAACGTTTGGCTCCGAAGAAAAAATCTGTCTGGCATTTGTTCATCTGCTCCCTTTATACCCGTATGTCCGGGGCGGGGCATGCAAATTCTGTCTGCCATCTTGGCATTGGCCTTTTCTCAAGTTCAAGTTCTGAGGTACGCGAGGCTCTCAGAAGAGACCCTTGTGTCACTACAATAGACACAACGTCGAGTGAGTGACAGAAGGGGAACAACACAAACATGCGTTCTTGCGTTCAGAACACTTGAAGGAGCACAAATGCAATCTAAGGGATCTCAAGATGTGTTTAAAGATCGAGTATTAAACTATATTTAACTTGACACAGTGACCTAAACATTTTATGTTTATGACGCTCCCGAGACGCTACACAAGCATGTCTGATGCGGCTGTACATTGAGGGGTCCTTAAACAAGTCCTCATAATAAAGCTACAACTGATTGACAAATTCACTTGTGAAATGGATTGCTGTGAACTGTATGCCAATGATTGACTTATGATCAATAATATGGTAGTAAACAATACAGCTGCTGTTTGTATTGTCTTATCAATGATTAACTCTTCTGCCACAAGAATGTAATGCATTTTAATTATCTGAATATATATGTATATATATATATATATGTGTATATGTATGTATATATATATATATATATGTGTATATGTATGTATATATATATGTATATATATATATGTATATGTATATATGTATATATATATATATATATATATACACACACACACACACACATACACATATATATGTATATATGTGTATATATATATGTATATGTATACGTATATATACATACATATATACATACATACATACACACACACACACACACATGTATATATATATATATATATAAAAATAATTTTTTAATATTTAAAGATAACTATGTATCTGTGATGACAGGCAACAAGAGAGGATCTATGTGCAGCTTTATTTAGTCCAAAAACAAGAAATAGAGAAAACCACGGGGAGCTTGAAAACCCATGTAAAACATAAAATAACTAACACTGGACACAGGAAAACCAAGGACTTAAATACATAAAGGAACTAACAAGGGAATGAGGAACACCTGGGTAAACAATCAGGGAATGAGAACTAATCAGGGGAAAACCAATCATAAAATAAAACTACAATGGACTACAAGAAACAAACAGGAACTAAACTAAACTTCAACATAAAAGCACAAAAACAAAAGACAACAGAGAACATGACAGAGCCCCCGCTTTAAGGCGCGGATTCCAGACGCTCCAAAAAAGAAACAAAAAAAAAACAACACAGAAACAAAAAACAAATTGTTCAAGGGGGCACAAGGGGCAAACAGGCAGTCCGAGGGGGCACAAGGGGAGCAGAGGAGCAAGGTAGGGATAGGGAATCTGGGAAGTGGTCGTAGGACAAGGACCGGGTCAGGAGGCCGGGGAGGAGGCCACGGGGCAGGGAACAGGTCTGGAGGCCGGGGAGGAGGCCACGGGACAGGGGACGGGTCAGGAGGCCTGGGAGGAGGCCAGAGAACAGGGAACGTGTCAGGGGGCCGGGGAGGAGGCCACAGGACAGGGAACAGGTCAGGAGGCCGGGGAGGAGGCCACAGGACAGGGAACGGGTCAGGGGGCCAGGGAGGAGGCCAGAGAACAGGGATCGGATCAGGAGGCCGGGGAGAAGGCCACAGGACAGGGAACGGGTCAGGGGCAGTCTCAGTGGCAGTCATGGAGGACTCTGGGGGCAGAGCCGTGGAAGGCGGAGCAGGCAGAGCCGTGGAAGGCGGAGCAGGCAGAGCCGTGAAGGACACAGGGGGAGGAGGCGTGGAAGGCACTGGAGGCGTGGAAGGCTCAGGAGGCAGTGTTGTGGGAGGTTTAGGAGATGTGGAAGGCTTGGGAGGTGGAGCCCTGGAAGGCGGAGCCGTGGAAGGCTCAGGAGGCGGAGCACTGGGAGGCTGAGCCCTGGGAGGCGGCGCCCTGGTGGGCAGAGCACTGGGGGGCTCGGGAGGCGGAGCACTGGGAAGTTCGGGAGGCGGAGCACTGGGAAGCTCGGGAGGCGGAGCACTGGGAGGCGGAGCACTGGGAAGCTCGGGAGGCGGAGCACTGGAAGGCGGAGCACTGGGAAGCTCGGGAGGCGGAGCACTGGAAGGCGGAGCACTGGGAAGCTCGGGAGGCGGAGCACTGGGAAGCTCGGGATGTGGAGCACTGGGAGGCGGAGCACTGGGAAGCTCGGGAGGCGGAGCACAGGGAAGCTCGGGAGGCGGAACACTGGGAGGCAGAGCACTAGGAGGCAGAGCACTGGGAGGCAGAGCACTGGGAGGCAGAGCACTGGGAGGCTCGGGAGGCGGAGCTCTGGGAGGCTCAGGAGGCGGAGCACTGGGAGGCTCGAGAGGCGGAGCTCTGGGAGGCTCGAGAGGCGGAGCCCTGGGAGGCTCGAGAGGCGGAGCCCTGGGAGGCGGAGCCGTGGGAGACTTTCTTCTCCTCCTCCTCCTCCTCCGGACGGACGAGGCTGGCAACGCTAGCTCTGGGACGGACGAGGCTGGCAACGCTGGCTCTGGGACGGACGAGACTTCCAGCTCGTTGGCCGTGGCAGGCGTGGGTGTTGGCTCGTTGGAAGTGCCCTCAGAAGCAAACGTCTCCAAAACCAAATTCACGTACCTCTCCCACGTGCAATCACCAGTCTCCGGCAACTCGATCCATCCATGGGCAAGGAGGCCGAGCTGAAAAATGGATTTGAGATGACCATCTGAGAAACCAGTGCATCGGGCAATGGTGCTAAACAGACGCGAGTATTCAGTTAAAGGGAGGTTCGCTCGGCTCAGCTGGAGGAAGACTGCTGCTAGATCCATGTGGTGGTTAGTTATTCTGTGACGACAGGCAACGAGAGAGGATCTATGTGCAGCTTTATTTAGTCCAAAAACAAGAAATAGAGAAAACCACGGGGAGCTTGAAAACTATGTAAAACATAAAATAACTAACACTGGACACAGGGAAACCAAGGACTTAAATACATAAAGGAACTAACAAGGGAATGAGGAACACCTGGGTAAACAATCAGGGAATGAGAACTAATCAGGGGAAAACCAATCATAAAATAAAACTACAAAGGACTACAAGAAACAAACAGGAACTAAACTAAACTTCAACATAAAAGCGCAAAAACAAAAGACAACAGAGAACATGACAGTATCATTATTTCATCATTATATATTGAATTATATTTATATGAGGGGCTTTCTCATCAAATAATTGTATATGTGATTAATTAATCGGGACACCATGTAATTAATTTGATTAAAATAAAATCACGATTGACAGCCCTAATTATTATAAATAAATATCATTACATTAATCATATTTAATTATTTAGATTTTATGTGTCTTGTGTAATTTATAATCCATAAAACAACAACAGTAAGAGTTAGGACTGAAAGGCACAGCATAGTGCATTACCATCTGGCATAATAAAGAGTTTATTTTGCTTTGACATTTGCTTTGTGTGTTCAGGTCTCTGTATTTCTGCACTAAGGGTCTCCTATACAACCTGTATTAACATCGCTGCTGGTACACTGCTCAGATAATACCATACTACTTAAAAAAGATAAATAAATCCATGTGCCTAGTATAATTTGATAAGGTCATCAGAGGAAAATGGCAAATCAAATGACTATACGATCACACAATCAAATGTGATCTCAATCAATGGCATTTGTAAGAATCTCTTCTGAAGATGAGACAGCGGGAGGTGAGATAAAGAGAGAAAAGAAAGACAATCATCAGGGAGGAGTAGAATAGAGAACAGAGGAACTATAAACAGCAGGAAGGAGACAAAAACACAGTGAGTCATTTATGTCCATAGGCACTGCTGTGTGTACATCGTCGCATGTATTTATAGTGGTTTATGTTATTTTCAGCTGTGAGTCACACTATCTATACATCTAAATCTATCCATCTATCATCCATCCAATATGTGCTTTGACAACAATTTAATTACACTTTTTTATTAAATTATGTGGTGCATCATGAAATCTCAAATGTCGTTGATTACACTATTTTGGTATGATTATGAAACAAGAATTGTACTCTGGGTAAGAAATGAATATGTAATAAATAGTTTGTCTTTATAATACTTAGAATTGATAAATAAACATGCACTCAATTGAATTTTTCACTGACCGATATGACAAAGGTGTTGACTATCACTGTGAATGTAGCATCAACAAAAGCAAATACACTTTATCAATTTACTATTTAAAACAAGCTGCACATTTCCTTGGTGTCTTTCCAGTATCTGTTGTCTGATCTTTATTCTCTGTTTGACTAATAACCGTGTGCAGAGAACTGAACTGTTGTCTCTGACAGGTTGTATGTTAATAGGATTGGATTGACTACACTGCACGAAACGACGAGACAACTGCTTTCCTAAGGGATCCTCAACTTTGATGTCAGATGACTTAAATATTTGGGACGTGGGCAATTATTTTAAAGACAGAGAGTAAATAGTACAGATGTGGAGAGCATATTGAGTCATAGTGAGAAATAAATGAGAGTGAACAGTGATGTTTACCTCTCTCAAATAGCAGGAGATTCCTCTAAGGGCTGAACTCGTGGCCGTAGGAGATGAGAGCTGACAGACAGAGATACAGAGTTTACAGTGCACAAACACACACTTCAAATGATATAAATCTGAATGTTAAAGGAATTTTGTTCACCCAATAATGGAGATATTTCAAATGCCTACAAGCTATTCTTTTTTTCAAAACCACAAAATGCAAGGTGACTCACACTGCCGAGCTCAAAAAGGACAAATCATACACTAGTAATTCACTAAAAATCTTCTCCTCCACAATAGATTTCATTCAACATCTCATTTGTACTTGCATAAATTTAAACCTGGAACCTATTGACTGATTGTGCAAGGAAACAGCATTAGAATAATGACATAAATTCCAGTATGTTCAGCTTTTGTATTCTTTCAAAAGACTTGAAATATAGCACAAAGGTCACATGGACTCTGTCTATGGTGCCTTTTATTAGTACTGTGTGCTTACTTTTATAGGTGTTAGCATTAGTGCTAGTGAACTAAAAAAAAAAAATCACTGGCATAAATACTGAATAGCCTATTACAGTAATGCATTGCACTATGCACTTCTCTGAATGTCAAAAACATGCTGAATCCAGTGTTTCACCAGCACTACTTTTTAAAAGGGTAGTTTACCCAAAAATAAAAAATCTTTCATCTTTTACTCACCCTCATGCCATCCCAGATGTGTATGATTTCTTTCTTCTGCAGAACACAAATGTGCATGCAAGTGAATGGTGACCAGCAGAACTCAGTACTCAAAATGTCCAAAAAGCACATAAAGGATCCATGACACTCCAGTGGTTTAATCCATGTCTTCACCCACACCTATATATAAGTCCTTTTTTACTATAAATCTCCACCTTTGACCAGCTCCGACCAGTGATATGTACGAAGAATGTGAATCACAAAAAACTCTAAAGAATGTGAATGCTTAAATATGTATCTGTTTCCCATACACACCTATCATACAGTTTCAGAAAACATGGGTTTAACCACTGGAGTTGTTTGGATATCTTTTATGTTATAATTTTTGTAGATTAAAAGTTCTGGTGACAATTCACTTGTATTGCATGTACCTACAGAGCTGAGATATTTTTCTAAAAACCTTCATTTGTGTTCAGCAGATGAAAGAATGTCATACTCATCAGTAATGGCATGAGGGAGAGTAAATGATAATTTACTCTCAATTTGCATTTTTGGGTGAAATATCCTCTTAAGCTTGTCCTCTGGAAATCCATCCAGACTTTAAGGGCAAACAGTAGTCATGTTTAGGGCAAAAAAAATATCTTGTTTTTATTGATCACATTAATTTTTGTCGCTCTCTTTTTCCACAGAAGCAGTCAAATGTGTGACTCTTGAGCATGGCCTTGCAACCAGTGTGAAGCATGGAAAGAATAGATCGAGAATGATAATTTCTGGCTTTATCTTCACAGACACTCACAGGAGGGGGGTGCTCTAGGCAGATGTTATAATGTTTGGGCTGGTCAGGCTTCACTCTGCGTAACGCCACACGCGACTCTCCAATGAACTCATTATGAGTCAGCTTGTCCTCATCGCATACAGATACCCTGAGAGAGACAGAGAGAGAGAATGTAAATATCTTTGTTCATTCTAACATCAAAAGAGAAAATGGAACAATTCACTAGATTCCTGTCTAGGTGGTAACCATCAATCTGCTACAGTTCTGCAAAAGTTCTGAAGCAAGGAGAGGCGTTCGTTTACCCCCCCAGTAGATCATATTGTTGCTCTCCATGCAGTTCTTATGATGAACATATCAATCGATGGTTCAAAAACATACTACTATGTTTGTCAGTATGATAGGCCTGTTCACACAAATACCCATTGATCGAATACTGTTAATGGCAGAGATGTTTTATTATTATCAAATGATTGCAATTATCTATTTTTTTTTTGTAGTTAACACATCAATCCAAACAGTTCCTTTGAAAGGAACGAAGAAAAAAAAAAAACAAATAAAAAAATTAATAGGTGTTTGAGTGGTTTTCAGCAATTAGTTTTGTGAAGGACAAGATCAGTGCTCATGACCTTCCTAAGAGCCTTGACGGTTTGGTGGATTTGTCAATTCAGATGGACAATCGTCTTGCTGTGAGGCGTTGACATCGCAAGGCGATCTCTTCTAGAGAAGTTCCTGTTTCATCAGCTCGTGCACCTTCTCTGTCCAGTACACCCGAACCCATGTCAGCTGAAGATCCATCCAAGAACGGTTTAAATGACTCGTAAAAGCCTCTGTCTGTACTATGGTCAACCTGGTCACAGAGTAATCTCCTGTCCATTAAAAGACAGCATAGATGATGGGTTTCTGGTGAGCAGAACATCTTTGTTGAAATCCACTGGAAGTAAGTCCTTACTCACTGCTCGACTGCAATTCAATGTCTATTCTGTGTTTGCCCTAATCAAATGGGGTGGTGGTGGCGTAGTGGCTAGAGCACAGGGCTGCTAATCAGAAGGTTGCTGGTTTGAACCCCACGGCCACCACCATTGTACCCTTGAGCAAGGCACTTAACTCCAGGTTGCTCTGGGGGGATTGTCCCTGTAATAAGTGCACTGTAAGTCGCTTTGGATAAAAGCGTCTGCCAAATGCATAAATGTAAATGTAATGTAAATGTTAACTCTGGAGCTGAAGGTAATTTCCTGGACTCTGAAGTGATTATCAAATGGTCTATTCCTCTCACTTCACTCAAAGAACCCATCTCTGCACACCCCCTCTGTTGAACATCTCTCACCATGATCACGCACACCACGCCTCATCCTCACCATCTCAGGGAATCACATGGAAGAGGTCAGGTTTCTGGTCATCAGGTCACCTTTGGCTCCAATAGTGCTGAGGCACCCATAGTTGGTTACAGATAATCCACATTTGAACTGGGAAGAGAATACTGTTTTGTCTTGGAGCCCTTTTTGCTCATCACAATGTATTGTCTCTGCTTTTTCCTCTGTCTTGTCTTGTTCCGTATCACAGGAGGAGCCGGCAGACCTAACAGGAGTACCCGAGGTTTACCGCGACCTGATGGCAGTGTTCAGCAAGTCCCGGGCTGCTTCTCTGCTGCTTCTCAAGTCCCGGGCTGCTTCTCTGCCTCAGTGTGTGATAGACCTGGTCTCCATTTGCCTGAGAATGAGGCCGTAGAGAAGTACATAATGGTAAATGGTCACTTATATAGTATTCATAGCGCTTTACACTGCATCTCATTCACCCATTCTCACACACACACACACACACACACACACACACACTCACACACACACACCAATGATGATAGAGCTGCCATACAAGGCACTAGCCTGCCATTGGGAGCAACTTGGGGTTCAGTGTCTAGCCCAAGGACACTTCGGCATGTGGAGTCTGTGGAACTGCCAACCCAGCGATTAGTGGACAGCTCACTCTACCTCCTGAGCCACAGCTGCCCACATATGGAAGCAGGTATCATTCATCCCGCTTCTTTTCTGGAGGGTGTGTGGTTCTTCTTGGGGAAGAAGGATGACTCCTTAAGACCCTGCATAGATTATCGAGGGCTGAATGACGTTACGGTAAAGAGCAGTTATCATTTGCCATTGATGTCTTCATGCAAGGGGCCACCTTCTTGGACAAGCGCAATGCTTACCACCTGGTCTGAATACGAGAGGGGGATGAATTCAAACCTTCAACACACCCACTGAGCATTTCGAGAATTTGGTCATGCCTTATGGTCTGTCCAATGCCCCGGTTGTCTTCAAAGCACTCGCAAATGACATGCTCCGAGACATGGCCAACAAATTTGTGTTTGTTTAATTAGACGATATTTTGATATTCTCGTGCAATTACCATGTCCAGCACGTCTTGCCAGTGACCTGTGAATATTTCCTGGTTCCAGCTGCTATCACTCCTGCTCACATTGATCGGCATCTTGACTAATTTAATTTACTGCATCCTTGGGCCTTTCTGATGTATTCTGACAATTTGGTCCTTATTGAAATAAAGTTCCTCTGTGTAATATCAAATGGTCCTAAATGTAATAAAAGCCTTAAATGTAATATATTTTAACCAGGTTACCTAAATGTAATAAAGACCCAAAATGTAATCGCTTTGGTCCTAAATGTAATAAAGGCCCCTAAATGTAATAACTTGGGTCATATATATAGTAAAGTCACTAAATTTAGGCCTTTTGTTCCCAAATACAAGTAAGGGGTCTAAATGTAATTACCTTTGTTTTTAAATGTATATAAAAGCTTTAAGGTGCACTTTTGGTACTTTTGGAGGTCTCCCTCATGTCTCCTAGGACTCTTATTTTGAAGTGTTTTCCCGGACTACGTTACCCAGTATGCACTGTCCTCATCACTGCCATCTGTTCCTCATTGTTCTCACCTATTTTCCATTTCCTCATTAGCTCTTGTTTGTATAAAAACGCTTTAGTTTTTGCATTCCTTTGTCAGTTCTTGTTTGTTGTTGTTTGAGTTCCCTTTTTTTCACAATGTGAAATCCCACGTCTCCCATCTCATCTCAGCAACGACTCTTGACAGAAGAATGGACCCACATGGGTCTAGCAGCTGTCTGAATTCTGCTATTCAAGTAAGGGGACTGTCCAGTTGAGGATCATGTCCGTGAGTTCTTAGAATAAGCTAATTTAGTGTACTCTCCAGACCGCTCTCTGGTGGTTTTCTTCCAGACCAGTCTTAACAGTGAACTGAAGGAACTGATGCCTCCGGCTGATCCTCACTGGACACTCTGTGAATATGTGGAGAAGGCTCTGGAACTTTGCGGTTCCCATTACACAGTGGATTATGGTGGGAACCCCGGGCCAAAACCTGCATCTTTGGCTCCTTGCTCCAAGTCTTCCATGGCTCCTTGCTCCAAGCTGTCCATGGCTCCTTGCTCCAAGCTGTCCATGGCTCCTTGCTCCAAGCTGTCCATGGCTCCTTGCTCCAAGCTGTCCATGGCTCCTTGCTCCAATATTTCCATGGCTTCTTGCTCCAAGCCTTCCACGACTCCTTGCTCCAAGCCTTCTGCGGCCAACGAGCTAGAGCCCACACCTGCCACGGCCAACAAGCCAGCGCCCCCGCCTCCCATGGCCAATGAGCCAGTGCCCATGCCTGTATCCTCAACTGTCCCAGAGCCAATTCCTGTGGCCTTGCCCCCTCCCATGACTATGCTCCCAACTGTCCGCAAAAGGAGGAGAATGAAAAATACACCTTCTCCCCAGTCTCTGCCAGTGCTCATGACCATGGAGGTTGTTCCCCAGTTGCTGCCAGTGCTCACAACCATGAAGGGTCATTCCATAGTCGCTGTCAGTGCTCACGACCACGGTGGTTGTTCCCCAGTTGCTTTCAGTGCTCATGACTACGGAGGTCTGTTCCCAGTTGCTGCCAGCACTCAGAGCTTCCCATGGCTCCGCCTTCCATGGCTTCGCACCTTGAGCCTCCCACGGCTCCGCCTTCCATGGCCTTTCCCCTCGAGCCTCCCACGACTCCATCTTCCATGGCTTCACCCCTCGAGACTCCTATGGCTCCGCGTTCCATGGCTCTGCCACTCAAGCATTCCATTGCTCCACCCTTAGAGCTATCCATGGCTCTGCCCCTCAAGCCTCACCTGGCTCCGCCTGCCTTCATCGAGCTTCTCTTAGCTCCACCTGCCTTTGTCAAGCCCCTCCAGGCTCTGCCTGTCTTCATCCAGCCTCTCCTAGCTCCGCCTGCCTTCGTCAAGCCTCCTGGCTCCGCCTGCCTTCAACCAGCCTCTCCTGGCTCCACCTGCCTTTGCCGAGCCTCTCCTGGCTCCACCTGCCTTCATCGAGCCTCTCCTGGCTCTGCCCTCAGAGTCTTCCATGGCCCTGCCTGCTCCCCCAGCGATTCCTCTTCTAGCAGTTCCGACCACTCCTCCAGATACTCCTCCTCCAGCGGTTCCACCCGCTCCTCCAGAGAATTCTCCTCCAGCGGTTCCACCCGCCCTCCCAGAAACTCCTCTTACAGCGGCTCTGCCCTCCCATATACTCCTCTTACAGCAGCTCTGCCCTCCAGCGGCTCTGCCCTCCAGTGGCTCCGCCGCCTGACCCAGTCCCTGGACACCTGGTCATCTTATGGGTCCCCTTTCTCACCTGTATCTTCCTGCCCTCCTCACCCTTTTTTTGTGTAGATAATGGAAAGACCCAGTGTAAATGCACTCCAAGATGGATTTGAGATGGAATTAAGTTCAAGTCACATATGTAAACTGGCATGTTCAAATGTAAGCTGAAATCCAATGAAAACCAATGAAGCTTGTAAATAAATTGAGCTGCATTTCTTGTTGTATCGCTTCAGTTGTCATGTGAACATGCCAACGCACTTATGTCATGCGAGAGGCTGCATGAATTGGGCCCCCTCATGAACGTGCATTGGAGAGTGTCGGCAAGTAACCAATTATAGTGAAAAGGGCTTAAATTATTGTAAATTATTATTATAAACAAATGTATCTGTTTCTCACCAAAATAGATAGTATCACTTTAGAAGACATTAACCGCTGGAGTTTTTTATGGACCTACAGAGATGAAATATTCTTGTAAAATCCTCTAAATGTGTATGCCTTTTCTAAACCTTCTCAACAGTTAGCAATATACCATAACCATTTGTTGGCAATATACAAAAACATAACAGGTAAATTTGCAGTCACAACACTTTAAGTAGTATAGAATATACAGAATGACTAGTGATGAAATCCAAGTGCTCTCATAGTGATTATGACTTCTGAAGACTTTAACCCTCTGGCGTCGACGGACGCGCTGGTGTGTCCTGCTGGATATTTTCGTCATTACAGAAGAAACAACTTAAAATACTCTAATAATAATTTTTGGGTATACAGATAAGTGTAAGACATCATTAGAGACTATAAAGGGTCAACTTTTATTTGTGTACACTAATAATAACAACAAAACCTTGTGCTTTTGTAAAATAAAGAAAATAAAAAGGGGGAGCTTTCAGCAGTCTCTGTGTTCACAAGCATATATCATATAACGTCACAAAAATGAAGTGAAACTCTGTGAATACTTATTACACAAACATGAAACATATGTCTAAAGAAAGCTTTAAACGTCTACTTTTAAATAAACCAATTCAAATTTAAAACACATATTCTCCTGCAATGCAATCTGTTTGAAACAAAGCGATGTTCAGCTTTTACCGGTTCTAATTCTCTGTAATGTGATCCCTCCCACCAGCAGAGCACGCCATTCATAAGCTAATGTGCTGAGACGATCAACGCAAATGTACACGCCTCCCGACTGTTAGGTCAGGTTCATTTTTCTGCACGTTTGCAACAATACACAGACGAGAAAGCTCCAGAATTGTAAGGAAGAGTTAACATTTTCCTCAGAAGAAGAGCGGGACTACGATGAACATTTGTATTTTGAAGAGAGACTTGATCCAGCCGAGGATACAAATTCAGACAAGTAAGTCAATTCGTTTTCATTAGCTGAGATGCTATTTTATATAAACTTGAAAATATTTGACTAGTGGGACTATTTCCAGACTTGTCAGCCAGGATTCAGAGTATTGACATTTGAAATATGTCAGAATAAGCAAGTTTTAGTTACATTAAAATGCTGTTTCGGCTAAAGCAGGTATTTCAGTTGTATACTGTATGATATAAATATGATATGTGTAATATGATATAAAAATAATATGAATGTTTAGATTATATTTTAACTAGTGGTTATGCTGCCTCATTATCATCAACGAAGCTTGTGCTTGCAAATATGTGTTCAGGTTAAATGAGTAAAATGCACTTTAAATATGCCCATATTAGAAAATTAGCATATTATAATGATTTCTGAAGGATCATGTGAAGACTGCAGTAATGATGCTGAAAATTCAGCTTTGATCACAAATTGTATTTTACAATATATTTAAATAGAAAACTGTTCTTTTAAATTGTAAAAAGTGTTCAGAATATCAATATTGTTTCTGTATTTTGAATCAAATAAATCCAGTCTTGGTGAGCAGAAGAAACTTCTTTTAACGGTAGTGTAGTTTTAAAATTTAGTTAAGTCTTTATGTAAAGAAAATATATAGTCAGATATCTTCTTTTAACTTAAAACTTGATTTTGATCATTAAGTCTCCTCACATTCATTCTCTTTCTGTCACATTCCTCATTGATAGACCCAGGGGTGGGGTCATTGTCTTTCAGGTGTGAATCACCTAAATATTCATGATCATTCACGCCTCCTCGCATATGTCCTTTCTAACACTAAAATTGTCTTACAAAAGTTAAATTACTATATTGTTTTGTATGAATTAGTGATCAGGATGGTTTTCACATCATTTTGTAGCAAAAACTCCAGGCTACAAGATCCAGTTCTCAAAAGTCTTGTGGACAAATGTTTAGTCTGTGTTATATGACCTTATTTCAGTGACTTAAAATTTTAGTTTTTTCAAAAACCAGGCATAAACGTTATTTTCTCAAAAATACAAACATGTACACACATGTTGCTCACATATTATTGTAGCCCAGTTTGTGCTGAATACAGTGTTATCAGACTTTAGCCATTAATATGTTTTTAAGCAACTGAAAAAAGCACAAATGACAAGGCATGTCAAAACTTCCCCTGGGCCCAAAATACCCTCAGACCCCAGAGGGTTAACTAAAGCCCTTGAATGCAAAACCTTTATGACTATTTTATATAATTGTATCACTGAAGGGAACTGAATGTCTTCAGAAAAGATTTGATGGTATTATCTTTTCATCTTACCTTCATATAATGACTAATAAATTATTGTTTATACGCGCGGGGCTGCTTTGTGTACAGGCGTTACCAGGGTATTTCTGTCAGAGAGTGAATTTTCGTTTTCATTCAGCCCGTCTGCCGTTTTTGTTTGATCAATGTGAAAATCTGACCGCATTTTTAAACACAGCATCACAACAGTTAATCCTAAAAATCTAAACAATTCGGATAATAAGGTTTCTAGAAGTATTCACAGTATTTTTAAGTGGCCACAATAAAAAATACAGTGCATGTTCATTAACACAATTTACTATATGTACACATTAGTATAACACATTACTGTTATACAATTCATGTAAAAAAAAAAATATGTAAAGATATGTATATAAGTTAATCTTTTCAGAGCTAAAATAAATATGTATTTATTTTAGTACTGTGAACTGACTCGACTTAACTTGAAACTCATCAGGACTCAACTTGATTTATCTGCACTGCACTTGAGACTTGACTCGACACTTGATGGTTAAGACTTGAGACTTGCTCCCACATCTGACAGCCTATGTAGTGCCTATGCACTGCCTGGCCAAAAAAAAAAAAAAAGTCACAGATTGGATTTAAATAAGTAGATACTTAAGAGCCTATGATTGGATAATTCTTACAGTGATTAATAGGTTTCAGTTGGCAACAATTCTTTTAACTCTACTGATGCAGTGTGTAGCTTCTCATTTCACAAACAATCATGTTGGAGTACGTATCCCATGGTCGTGAAAAGATGTTACTGTGTTTCAAAAGCTCCAAATTATTGGCCTGGATCAAACTAAGAAAAAACTAAAGAGATTGCTGAAATCGTTGGAATTGTGTTAAGAACTGTCCAACGCATTATTAAAACCAGGAGGTTAACCGTTAGCTTCGTGGAAGAAATGTGGTCAGAACAAACTGTTAAATGATCATGATCGGAGATGTCACATCGTAAAAAGCATTTCCAGCCAGCTGTGTGGCTACATGAAAGTCACTTGTTACAGAGGCTAATTGGAAAAAATTACTTAAATTTGCTAGGGAGCATGAAGATTGGACTGTGGATTGGACCTATTCCAGTGTAAGAAGGGAAGTGCATGAAGCGATGCACACATCATGCATAGTGTCCACTATACAAGTCTCTGGACGCAGTGTTATGATCTGGGGTGGATTAATTTGGTAAGGTCTAGGCTCAAGAATGTAATGCAGCAATAAAATGAAGTCAGCTGACTACCTGAATGTACTGAATGACCAGTTTATCCCATCAATGGATTTTTTTCTTTCCTGCCGGAATGGGTATATTCCAGGACAACAATGCCGAGATTCATCTGGCTCAAATTGTGAAAGAGTGGTTCAGGGAGCATGAGGAATCATTTTCACACATGAATTGGCCACCACAGAGTTCTGACCTTAACCCCAATGAAAGTCTTTGGGATGTGCTGGAGAAGACTCTCCTGTCATCAATACAAGATTTTGGCTAATAATTAATGGACAGAAACTCTGGACAGAAATAAATGTTGTGACATTGCATACGTTTTTTGAAACAATGCCATGACGAATGTGCACCGTAATCAAAGCTAAAGGCGGTCCAATGGAATATTAGTGTATGCAACTTATTTTTGTCCAGGCAGTGTAGTAAGGTTCCATGATGGTTTGAATGTTGCCTTTAGATAGCATGCAGACAGCAATGTAGCATGCACCCTGCTGAACAGCTTAATGTTGGCTGGTATTAGCTGGTGTACTAGACTGATTAGGCTGGTCTGTTTGGCTGGTTTAAGAAGAGTTATGGGCAGTTGTCAGCAAGTCAGGCTAGGAGACCTGCTAGACAAGCTAAAATCAGCTAAGTCACCAGCTAAATATGTAGCTTATATATTTTCAGTTGGGGTTTACAGTGCTGATGTAGTATGCATTCTTACATACTCTCCACACTCATATAACCAGATTATAAAAACCCAGTGATGCACAGATACACACTGATATGTTCAGGTCAGTGCTGTGTGTTGTGTATGTGCTGTGTTGTGAGTTGTTGAATATAGAACCTCCTGCGGCATTATGTCACATTATGTCTGCTTTGTTATTATGTCTCTTAAGCATCTTCCAGGCAGCGTGTGAGGCTAATGAATGTGTATAAGATTTAAAACACTCACCAAACACAAACAGCTATATTATTTACACTGACATACTCAAAATATTTTTAAGAGCAATGTGTAAGGTGAATAAAAAATATATATTTTTGACTGGACCTGTTCCTGTCTCCATACTATTGATGCTTTCAAACAAGGCATATGTCACAATGTGGGAGCTACATGATGCAATAGCATCTGGACCACAGGGACTTGACAGCAAGAGACACAGAATGATCCTCATTAAAAACACACATATACATGAACCCACAATGTGTGACAGTGCACACAGATGACTGTGACACAGAGGAAGCCAGAGGTTACATGGAAAAAACAGGAAGGTACAAATTTTGCAAGAGCAAAATCCCACCAAATCCCACTCAAATCTATTTCACACATATTCAAACTTATTGCACAAAGGCATATTATTCCAGGTTTGACGTCAGTGATGCCAAATGCCACCGTTCTAGAGTGTCTTTTAATCAAACGTGAGGCACCAAGTTGATGCATGCCAATTAAATTTGAGAACTATGGTAGAAAGCTTGATTTTCAGTGAATAACGCAGCCGGATTTCATAAAAATGTTCACTGTGGCAACTATTTTGCAAAACGTGGTTCATTACACATATCGCAGCAGTTCTGAGGCGGAATATCCAATGTGTGGCGCTAAAAGCCAGTTAATTGTTCTCCCAAGCACATTATTTATTATTTAAATCAACAAAATCTCCCTATCCTAAACCTTAAACCTAAGGTTTGTTCTAGAAAGGTTTAAATGTAAGTTCACCCATCTGATTCAATCTAATTTAACCCTTTCATCAACAGTATTTCAGACTCTTGTACCAACACAACACACACAATGACTCATAAGTAAAATGAGTCACATGCAAACAATACTCAACTATTTTTCAGGGGTCAGTGAAATGAAAAGCCTTGCACAATGACCTGAATCTGTCACTATAATTGAGAGAGACACACCATGATTGGGAAACAGAGAAAATCAAATAGAAACCAATGATGGGGAGATTGAAGGAATGTTCCAGGTTCAATATAATTTAAGCATCAGTGACTTACTGTCGATTACCACAGAAAATCCTTTCAACTTGTTCCTATTTTTATTTTTATTTTTATTTTCAGTTATACATTTAGGGGCTTGAGAACGACATTTTTGAACCTCGTGTTTTATATTAAGAATTCTCATGTAAACAGTGCTTTATGCATCATGTTCCTTTTTTAGATCCTAACACAGATATTACGTGAAAGCTACAGTGTTAGCTTTTTTTTTATATTGGTCACGACATGAGTTGAAATGTTGGATATAACTTTGCATAGACGATTTTATTACACCAGTCTCAATCCTGTATTCTAATTGACAAAATTGAGGGACGGGTCAAAACTATTTTCGGTGGTAATCAACAGCTTGTTACGGATGCTGTTAATAGCGCTTAACTTGTATTGAACCAGGAAATTTGCTTTAATAGTTGGTGATCAAGGGCAGTGGCACAGAAATAGAGTGGATTGGTTAATATACCTGAGGGTTTTTTTGTACATATCCTCCACTGTGATGCCACAGTACGTGAGTGTTTCATTCCACACAGGGTTCAGAGTATTCCTCACAGTCTTTGTCTTCAGTTTATTGGCCTTGGAGAGGAAATATTGAAACAATATCAATAAAGCTCAGATGACTGCTAATTAGACTTCTGCAAAATAAAGCTAATGCCCTTAAAAACACGGCTGTAAGAGGAAATCACAAAGCATATTATGTATCAGACAGCAAAGTAGAACATAAATAATTTCAGCAAGTAAGTGTAACACATCTGTTGAAATTGCTTTAGGCAAATGCTCTTATCAAATGGCATTCTTTCAAATATCGTAATAAGAAACAATGAAAATGAGACACAAATCACTGCACTGATATCACAATAATATATATGTAATGGGATTTTGACGGGCAAGGAGGAGGCAAGCACCGGCTTGACAATATAAAGAAGGTTTTAATAATAAACTTAAAACAAAGGACAAACACACACATGACGGACATGTCTGTAAATGATCTCTCTCTCCTTGCACCACCGTCTGTCATCGGCCTTTATCCCTCTTGGAGGCTTGATTAGCCAGATACGGGACCGGGTGTGTATCATCATGACCCAGCCCCGCCCTCCACCCTGCCACAATATACAGCTAAAACAATCTTGCAATTCTTACCTTTGAGCTGTGATGTATCTGAAGCAGCTTATTATAAATATGTGTTTAAACTGGACTTTATTACCTGGAAATCATTTTATTTCTGGAGTACACAGATATAGGGTAAGTTCGCAACAGCATTCTACCATACTACGACAAAGCATGTAGTATGTACTGTTGTAGCAGCGGGGGCGTGGTCAAGAGCCCGTCCGAAGGGGAGAAAGCGGTAAGGGCGCTTGCACCTGAGCTAAATTATGTCTAACACCTGTCTCTAATTTCAGTGAGTATGGGGAGAGCGGCATCAAAGAGCACCAGTGCCTCCAGTCGAGAGAGAGAGTTGCCAGTCCAGTGTTGGCATCAGAGAGACCAACAGGAGCTATTAGATTAGTCGTAAAAAGTTTATGTATAGCACATTTTTGCACTACCCCTGTCTGTCCACTACCCGTAATTAAAAAGCCTTACCTTTGTGTTGAACCCTGTTCCCGTGTCCTCCTTCCTGTGAAACCCTTACACTGGTGCCGAAACCCGGGAAAGAAAATTGGATCTTCTTCATCCAACCATGGAGAAAGCTCGCCCCGTAGAGTCCTCCCAGCTGGCCGAAGTCCTCCAGTCCCTCGCAGCTCTACATCAAAGCCACCAACAGTCCCTGCTTGAGCTCAGACAGGAGCAAGAACGGCGATTCTGTGAGATCGTATGGGCTCAAGCAGACGATCGACAGTCCATCCGGAGCCTCCTCAGCCAGGAGGCCGCCACAGCCGCGACCCCGGACACGCGTGCCATGCTGCCCCCGCCCACGTTACAGAAGATGGGGGCAGCTGACGACGTTGAAGCGTTCTAGGATTTATTTGAACGAACTGCTGAAATCTGGGGCTGGCCGCAGAGTCAGTGGGCAGCCCGCCTTGTTCCTCTTCTGTCCGGGGAAGCCCAACTCGCGGCTCAACAACTACCGACAACAAACCTCCTGGCCTACGCTGATTTAAGAAAAGCCATCTTGCAACGGGTTGGTCGGAGCCCCAAAGAAAACCGCCAACTCTTCCGGGGCATGAAGCTGGAGAAGTCCGACCGCCCGTTCGCCTTTGCCCAGCGGCTCCGTGATGCCTGCCGTAGGTGGCTGCTAGTGGGGGACCGCGACGTCGAGGGACTCGTCGATCAGGTGGTGCTGGAGCAGTTCGTCCAACGCCTGCCCAGGAAAACGGCGGAGTGGGCCCAGTGCCACTGCCCGGCGTCGCTGGAGGCGGCCGTCCAGCTCGCAGAGGACCACATGGCGGCGAACCCAAGGGCAGATGAGCCCTCTCTCTCTCTCTCTCTCTCTCTCTCTCCCCCCTTCTCTTCCCCCTCCCCCTGTGTTTTCTTCTGCTCTCGCCCATCCCCTCCAACCCTCTCCCTCTGTCCTCTCTCCAGGGCCCGTTCCTGCCCCCTGCAGGCGAGGAGCCCGTTTAGGATCAACAACCCAGTCATCAGCCACATCACCTCCTTCCCCCACAACCTACAACCGCTCTCCCCCTCAGGTGGGGGCGTCCGCCGAAGCAGGTATGGGTGTAGCGCCTGGGCCAGCCTGTCGGAGGTCCGGGGACCCGAGCCTCTTCCGCGATCGGTGTTCGTTGATGAAGGTGGGGGCGGTGGTTCGGGTCTCCAATCTCCCACATGCTGCCCCCGATCGGGCTGGAGCGTACCGGATTCCGGTAAGAATCCAGGGGGGTACACACCAAGCTTTGCTGGATACCGGTTGTAATCAGACCACCATCCATCAACGCTTGGTTCAACCCGGGGCTTTGAGCACGGCTAAGCGGGTTAGGGTGAGGTGTGTGCATGGGGATGTTCACAACTACCCGATGGTGACCCTACTGGTTAAATTCCGAGGGAGAAAACAGAGTGGAGGCAGCGGTTAGTTCCCGCCTCACCCATCCTCTAATCTTGGGAACTGATTGGCCTGTATTTAGAGATATTTTAGGGGGAATATGCACGGATGGGTCCTGCACTAAAATAGGGAGATGTGCGATGTGCAATGCTTTGGCAGGGGAGGCGGAGCCGGGGCCATCCTCGACTGTTCCAAATCAGGATGACGAGGGAAGGGGCGGGCCCTCCGCCCCTCCCCTTCGTAGGGAATTCCCTGACGTAGATTTCCCTTTGGAGCAGTCATGGGATGAAACCCTTAAGCACGCCTTCGATCAGGTGAAGACGATTGATGGACAGCGTCTTCAGCCGGACATCGCTCTCGCATACCCCTATTTTACGATTATAAATGAGCGGTTATACAGAGTGACACAGGACACTCAAACAAAAGAAAACGTTACACAATTATTGATTCCACGGAGCCGCCGTGAAATGTTATTCCAGGCGGCTCATTATAATCCCATGGCGGGTCACCTAGGGGAAAGGAAAACACTTCTCCGTCTAATAGCCCGTTTTTATTGGCCGGGCATTACCGGCGACGTCCGCAGATGGTGCGCGGCGTGCCGTGAATGCCAGCTGGTAAACCCACCGGCCACCCCAAAAGCGCCATTGCGCCCTCTTCCGTTAATCGAGGTTCCCTTCGAAAGAATTGGAATGGACCTCGTCGGGCCATTAGAGCGGACAGCACGCGGACATCGCTTTGTATTAGTCCTAGTGGATTACGCAACTCGATATCCGGAAGCAGTGCCTCTAAGCAATATCTCAGCACGTAGTGTTGCTGGGGCGCTCTTCAAAATAATCTCCCGGGTGGGGATTCCAAAAGAAATCCTCACCGATCAAGGCACAACATTTATGTCACGCACACTTCGCGAACTTTACGATCTATTGGGCATTAAATCGATTCGCACTAGCGTGTACCAACCGCAGACAGATGGCCTAGTGGAACGTTTTAACAGAACGCTCAAGAACATGATTCGTAAGTTCGCACACGAGGATGCTAAAAACTGGGACAGATGGCTCGATCCCCTGTTGTTTGCAGTGCGAGAGGTCCCGCAAGCCTCAACCGGCTTCTCTCCATTTGAGCTACTGTATGGGCGACGCCCACGCGGTGTCTTAGATGTTATACGAGAAGGCTGGGAGGAGGGATCTTCGAATAGCAAAAACGAAATTCAATACGTCCTTGACCTCAGAGCAAAACTCCACACTTTGGGGAAATTAACACAGGAGAAATTGCTCCGGGCCCAAGAACGTCAATGCTGACTGTATGACAGGGGAACACAGCTAAGGGAGTTTGCACCGGGAGATAAAGTTCTTGTATTGCTCCCCACATCGAGCTCCAAATTACTCGCCAAGTGGCAAGGGCCCTTTGAGGTCACACGACGAGTGGGGGATCTCGATTATGAGGTTAAACGAACCAATATGGGGTACGCGCGTCAAATTTACCACCATAAATTATGGAGGGAGGCGGTCCCTGTGTCATTGGCTACGGTGGTTCCAGAGAGGGCGGAGCTCGGACCGGAGGTAAATTCAAAAACCGATCTCAATGCCCCGGTCATTTGTGGAGACCACCTCTCCCCGTGCCAACGTTCAGAGGTTGCAAGGTTGCAAGAAGAGTTTGCAGACGTGTTTTCTCCCCTACCGGGTCGCACAAACGTCATCGAGCACCATATCGAGACCGAGCCGGGGGTGGTCGTTCGTAGCCGCCCTTATCGCCTCCCTGAGCATAAAAAGAAAATTGTTCGGGACGAATTGGATGCCATGCTTAATATGGGGGTAATAGAAGAGTCCCACAGCGATTGGTCCAGCCCGGTCGTTCTCGTTCCCAAGAGTGACGGGTCTGTGCGGTTCTGTGTGGACTACAGAAAAGTCAATGCGGTGTCTAAATTTGATGCGTACCCAATGCCCCGGGTTGATGAACTGCTCGATCGGTTAGGTACTGCTCTCTTTTATTACACCAATTTGTGACACTTCCGTTCGGTTTGTTCGGGGCCCCAGCCACATTCCAGCGTCTGATGGACCGTATCCTCCGCCCGCACTCCGCCTACGCCGCTGCCTATTTAGATGACATCATTATCTATAGTAATGATTGGCAGCGGCATATACAACATCTGAGGGCGGTCTTGAAGTCGCTGCAGCGGGCGGGGCTCACAGCAAACCCCAAGAAGTGCGCGATTGGGCGTGTGGAGGTGCGGTATCTGGGGTTCCACTTGGGTCATGGCCAGGTGCGTCCCCAAATTGATAAGACCGCGGTGATTGCGACTTGCCCTAGACCTAAGACCAAAAAGGGGGTGAGGCAGTTCCTGGGGCTGGCTGGCTATTACAGAAGATTTGTGCCTAATTATTCGGATGTCACCAGCCCGCTGACTGACCTCACTAAAAAGGGGGCTCCAGATCCGGTCCAATGGTCGGAGCAGTGCCAACAGGCGTTTACACGAGTTAAAGCCGCACTCTGTGGAGGGCCGCTCTTGTATTCACCTAACTTCTCTCTCCCTTTCTTATTACAGATGGATGCTTCAGACAGAGGGCTGGGGGCCGTACTCTCGCAGGTGGTGGAGGGGGAGGAGCGCCCGGTGCTGTACATCAGTCGGAAGCTCTCCTTAAGGGAAACGAAGTACAGCACTGTAGAGAAGGAGTGTCTGGCCATCAAGTGGGCGGTCCTCACACTCCGATACTACCTGCTGGGGCGGGCCTTCACTCTCTGCTCGGATCATGCCCCATTGCAGTGGCTCCACCGCATGAAGGATACTAACGCCCGGATCACCCGTTGGTATCTGGCTCTCCAGCCTTTTAAGTTCGAGGTGGTCCACAGACCGGGGGTGCAGATGGCTGTCGCCGACTTCCTCTCCAGAAATGGGGGGGGAGTGGTAGGCAGGCCGGATGACACCCCGGCCTGAGTCGGGCGGTGGAGGTATGTAGCAGCGGGGGCGTGGTCAAGCGCCCGTCCGAAGGGGAGAAAGCGGTAAGGGCGCTTGCACCTGAGCTAAATTATGTCTAACACCTGTCTCTAATTTCAGTGAGTATGGGGAGAGCGGCATAAAAGAGCACCAGTGCCTCCAGTCGAGAGAGAGAGTTGCCAGTCCAGTGTTGGCATCAGAGAGACCAACAGGAGCTATTAGATTAGTCGTAAAAAGTTTATGTATAGCACATTTTTGCACTACCCCTGTCTGTCCACTACCCGTAATTAAAAAGCCTTACCTTTGTGTTGAACCCTGTTCCCGTGTCCTCCTTCCTGTGAAACCCTTACAACTGTATACTGGGCAAGGGCGTAGGTTTGGTTTGAAAGCTAAAAGGGACATGTTGCAAGGACAATATTCAAAATGTTGGAAAAATTCAAGGATTGGAGGTAAGATGCCAATGGAAATCTGACCTGTAATCTCCAGAAAAATATTTATTTTATTTATTTTAATATTACAAACGACTGTGATTATTGCATCCTGCACAGCGCTGAGAAAAGTAACAGGTCCAACATGACACACTTATTATTTGCCACTTCAGCAGAGGTAGGACAACAATTTACACATGCATAATGATACCAAGGACCTTAAAGTGAAAATAAAAGCATATTACAAAGTTAAAGTGTTTTCTGGGAGGTTAAATTGCCCAAATGTTGTTCTGGACATTTTCGATTTTCTGAAAGTTGATAGCGACATGTCCCTATCATCCCTACCTAAATCTATGCCTGTGATGTACAGTATGCACATTTTCTGCATTCACTGAATATGGGTGACCTACTAGTGTGCAGAATACAACAGAGTAAACTGCGTGAAATACCAACCCAGTCTCATGACAACTTGTAATATTTTGCATGAGATGTTGAATTTGTAAGATATCGTACAACTTGGCTCTTTTAGACCAACCAATCAACACACAGAACTTCAAATCGATACAACACAGGCATCAACTTTGATCTAGCCTCCAATCCAGTACTTTATTTTACCGAAGGAAACATCTGCATTTCAATAACCTGCAATATGCCTGGTTACCTGACAAACCCAGATTTTTCTCTATCTTTGGTGCTACACAAAAGTTATTTTTCCATTAAAATCATGGTTAGGTTTAGGGTTTGGAGCTAAACTTAGATACTTGTATAATAACATAGTTCTTTAGTTCATATATTTTTCCCTATGGGAGTAAAATGTTAAATTTTGTACGAACCAGCTAGTACAATTTCTTGCGTTTGCCATCTCGTACTATGAAAACGACTTGTCATGGGACCAGTTGTGAAAGACAGTATCATACAATGCCATGCACTCAACATGACAAATGAACCTGTATCAGCTGCAATTGTTTACTTTTTTTTTTTTAATTACTGTATTACACAATAAAAAAAACTGTAAAATGCAAATGAACCATTTTCCGAGATTATTTAAACACAATGTAATGAGGTCATGTGAAAACAGTGTAGCATAACTGTTTGAAATGTTTATCGTTGCATACTGCATGCAGTTTCACATAGGCCAAATACAATTTTTTTTTTTTTTTTAAATGGTGTATTGAAAAATAGGTATACTGCACAGTATGCAGCAAGTAGCTAGTATTCCATTTTCAACACAGCACAACACTGTATGTAACTGTCACAAAGACATGTTTCATTGAGATGTTTATTTTGTATGTTTCAGTCATAAATTCATGTTCTTTGGGGTTCATACATCCTTTTAAAGGTGATTAAAAAATGTAATAAATATGATGTTCAGAGGATAATACTGATAAAAAAAATGTTCCTCCTTAAAATAAAGTTTGGTTAAAAATGTAGAGCTCTTTGTGAAAGGTTTATTTGAATGTACAATGTAATGGGTCACATGATTAGAGTTTAGTTGAGAGCGGAACTGTGGCATTATGGGTCAGAATCAACATGGATGCAGAGGTAAGACATGCACCTTCCAAAATACCCTTATTCTGCATGTGGTCCAAGAGGCCAATGGTAATTTCCCTTCATTCATTTTATATTGTGTATAATGTTTGATGTGTCTTTACGTGGACATTGTGATACGTTTTCAGGTATTTTATTGGGTTTTGTCACATTTCAATAAATTGTCAAAGGCACCTGTATGATGCATGGCCATTATTTTATTGGACCAGTGTAGTAACAATGTATGTGTTATCTAACTTATCTTTATATTATTCAGCTTAGACTTGAGATGTTTTTAGACAAGAAAAAGAGTCTGTGGCATTTTCTCTCAGCATACACAATTATTTATCTACAGGATAATTTATACAGGACAATGCAGTTCTTAAAAAGAGCAAGTGAGACTGTGTTTTTTGACCTTTAGAACATAAAAGGTTTACTCATTTAAATCAAGTGTACAGACACTCACACACACTTTAACTACTAGGCCCTTTCAATGTACTATTCCATTTCACAGTATCTTATTACAATAAACCAGTTAGAGGTTGTGGAGTGATCTCTAACATACTGAAATGAAAATGAGAAACAAGAGAGGAGGAAAAGTAGCAGAGCTGACCTTGCAGGCGCCAGGAAGCAGGTGCAGCTTCACATAAGGATCGGCCAAACCATTGAAGTCCATGGGCTTCAGACCCTGTGTACATGAACGGGAGGGCGTGATGGTAAAGACAACAAATAAGAGACAGATGCCCAATAAAGGGTATTAAATTGCTTGCACAGTCAATCATATTGCGTGTGTGCTGCATGAGTGTATTGCAGGTGATTTAAAAAGCATAACTGCACAAACAACCACACATGCAAATAATCCTTAGAAGGCTTGATGGTGAACAAATTAGATTGCATTATTTTAACTTCATTTTTAAGAAACCATGTTTAATAGACAAAATTCAGGTGAAGAACTACACTACCCATGATCCTGAAGGGAAATGATCCACCAATCAGAGAATCATGGCAAACAAAGCAAGACAAAAAGCTCTGCTGCATCAGCACACTTTCGCACAGTGAATGATGCTGTAACGGTCAGAAACGGGAGAGGATCTATGTGCAGCTTTTATTGAAGCCAAAACCAAGAACACTAAGAATAACAAAATCCACAGGGAATGTAATCCAAAACAAAAACATGAAATAACAGACAACTGGACAGGAGGAAAACAAGGGCTTAAATACACAAGGGAAAACTAGAAACACCTGGGGAAACAATCAGGGCATGGGTGACAATCAGGGGAAAACCAATAAAAAAAACAGAACTACAAAAGGACTACAAAAACCAAACAGGAAACAGGAAACTTCAACATAAAAGCACAAAAACAAAAGACAACAGAGAACATGACAGAGCCCCCCCTTTAAGGAGCGGATTCCAGACGCTCCAAAAAAAACAAAACAAACAAAAAAAACATTGTCCTTAGAGCACAAGGTAAACAGATAGTCCAGGGGGGCACCAGGGGCAAATAGGCAGTTCAAGGGGACACGAGGGGCACAGAGGGACAAGACTATGACAGAACAGGTGGGTGGCCAGGAGACAGATAGGGCAGGGACTGGGTCAGGAGGCCAGGGAGATGGCCGTAGGGCAGGGACCGGGTCAGGTGGCCAGGGAGGCGGCCATAGGGCAGGGACCGGGTCAGGGGGTCTAGGGGATGGCCACAGGGCTAGGGCAGGGTCAGGAGGTCTAGGGGATGGCCACTGGGCTAGGGCAGGGTCAGGAGGTCTAGGGGATGGCCACTGGGCTAGGGCAGGGTCAGGAGGCCAGGGAGGCGGCCATAGGACCAGGTTAGGGGGTCTAGGGGATGGCCACAGGGCTATGACAGGGTCAGGAGGTCTAGGGGATGGCCACTGGGCTAGGGCAGGGTCAGGAGGCCAGGGAGATGGCCATAGGGCAGGGACCAGGTCAGGTGGCCAGGGAGGCGGCCGTAGGGCAGGGACCGGGTCAGGGGGTCTAGGGGATGGCCACAGGGCTAGGTCAGGGTCAGGAGGTCTAGGGGATGGCCACAGGGCTAGGACAGGGTCAGGAGGTCTAGGGGATGGCCACAGGGCTAGGTCAGGGTCAGGAGGTCTAGGGGATGGCCACTGGACTGGGACAGGGTCAGGAGGCCAAGGAGAGGGCCACAGGACTGGGACAGAAGGCCAGAGAGGAGGCCATGGGACAGGGTCAGAAGGCCAGGGAGGAGGCCGCAAGACAGGGTCAGAAGGCCAGGGAGGAGGCCGCAAGACAGAGTCAGAAGGCCAGGGAGGAGGCCACAAGACAGGGTCAGAAGGCCAGGGAGGAGGCCACAAGACAGGGTCAGAAGGCCAGGGAGGAGGCCACAAGACAGGGTCAGAAGGCCTGGGAGGAGTCGAGGAGGAGTCCAGGGGCGGTGCCAGGGTAGGCGGAGCCATAGGAGGCGGAGCTCTGGGAAGCTCGGGAGGCGGAGCTCTGGGAAGCAGAGCACTAGGAGTTTCAGGAGGCGGAGCTCTGGGAAGCTCGGGAGGCAGAGCTCTGGGAAGCAGAGCACTGGGAGGTTCGGGAGGCAGAGCTCTGGGAAGCTCGGGAGGCGGAGTACTGGGTGGCTCGGGAGGCGGAGTACTGGGTGGCTCGGGAGGCGGAGCACTGGGAGGCGGAGCACTGGGAGGCTCGGGAGGCAGAGCACTGGGAAGCAGAGCACAGGGAAGCTCGGGAGGCGGAGCACTGGGAAGCAGAGCACAGGGAATCTCAGGAGGCGGAGCACTGGGAAGCAGAGCACAGGGAAGCTCGGGAGGCGGAGCACTGGGAAGCAGAGCACTGGGAGGCTGAGCACAGGGAGGCTGAGCACTGGAAAGCTCGGGAGGCGGAGCACTGGGAAGCAGAGCACTGGGAGGCGGAGCTCTGGGAAGCTCGGGAGGCGGAGCTCTGGGAGGCGGAGCACTGGGAGGCTCGGGAGGCGGAGCACTGGGAAGCAGAGCACTGGGAAGCTCGGGAGGCGGAGCACTGGGAAGCAGAGCACTGGGAAGCTCGGGAGGCGGAGCACTGGGAAGCAGAGCACTGGGAAGCTCGGGAGGCGGAGCACTGGGAAGCAGAGCTCTGGGAGGCTCGGGAGGCGGAGCTCTGGGAAGCGGAGCTCTGGGAAGCTCGGGAGGCGGAGCACTGGGAAACAGAGCACTGGGAGGCTCGGGAGGCGGAGCTCTGGGAAGCTCGGGAGGCGGAGGTCTGGGGAGCAGAACACTGGGAGGCGGAGTTCTGGGAAGCTCGGGAGGCGGAGCTTTGGGAAGCAGGCTCGGGACGGTCGAGGCTACAGGCGCTGGCTCTGGCTCTGGGATGGTCGAGGCTACAGGCGCTGGCTCTGGCTCAGGGACGGTCGAGGCTACAGGCGCTGGCTCTGGCTCAGGGACGGTCGAGGCTACAGGCGCTGGCTCTGGCTCAGGGACGGTCGAGGCTACAGGCGCTGGCTCTGGCTCAGGGACGGTCGAGGCTACAGGCGCTGGCTCTGGCTCAGGGACGGTCGAGGCTACAGGCGCTGGCTCTGGCTCAGGGACGGTCGAGGCTACAGGCGCTGGCTCTGGCTCAGGGACGGTCGAGGCTACAGGCGCTGGCTCTGGCTCAGGGACGGTCGAGGCTACAGGCGCTGGCTCTGGCTCAGGGACGGTCGAGGCTACAGGCACTGGCTCTGGCTTTGGCACTGAGGACGGGGCCGTGGAGGGCGGAGACTGGTGAGCGGAAGCCCTTCCTCTTCTCCTCCTCTTCCTGGCAGACGAGGCTGGCAACGCTGGCGCTGGGACGGACGAGGCTGGCAACGCTGGCACTGGGACGGATGAGGCTGGCAACACTTTGGCCGTGGCAGGCGTGGGCGTTGGCCGTGGCAGGCGTGGGCGTTGGCTCGTTGGCCGTGGGAGGCATGAGCTCGTTGTCCGTGGCAGGCATGGGCGTTGGCTCGTTGGCCGTGGCTGGCGTGGGCGTTGGCTCGTTGGCCGTACCCTCAGAAGAAAACATCACCAAAACCAAGTCCACGTACTCCTCCCACGTGTAATTACCTGTCTCCGGCAAATCCTCCCATCCATAGTCAAGGAGACCTATCTGGTAGATGGACTTTGTGTCTATCCGCAAATCCAGTGCATCTGGCAATGGTGCTGAACAGACGTGTGTATTCAGTTAACGGGAGGTTCGCTCGGCTCAGCTGAAGAAAAACAGCCGCTAGATCCATGTTTGGTTGGTCTGTTATTCTGTAACGGTCAGAAACGGGAGAGGATCTATGTGCAGCTTTTATTGAAGCCAAAACCAAGAACACTAAGAATAACAAAATCCACAGGGAATGTAATCCAAAACAAAAACATGAAATAACAGACAACTGGACAGGAGGAAAACAAGGGCTTAAATACACAAGGGAAAACTAGAAACACCTGGGGAAACAATCAGGGCATGGGAGACAATCAGGGGAAAACCAATCAAAAAACAGAACTACAAAGGACTACAAAAACCAAACAGGAAACAGGAACTAAACAGGAAACTTCAACATAAAAGCACAAAAACAAAAGACAACAGAGAACATGACAGATGCAATCGAGTCGCTCTCCCTACACTTACAAACTACTTATACATTTGTACATATCTGAATATGTTGCAATAAAATGTAAATATATATTATTTCTGAATTTAAAATCAACAACAATAAATTAATAATTTTTATATTCTTCCATAGTTTTTCATTTGATTACATCAATCACAGTGCTTCATGAGATTGTAGTTCAATCCCTCATTGAAAAATGGTAAGTACACAGTCTTGTACCTTTAACGTTTTGTCAATTTTGAATGAAGCTTTTTTGCTTAAAATTAAAGTTTGTAATGTTGTGATTCACCTCTGAGCTGGTTGGTTTGGTTCATGGCTAATAACTCTTTTATTAAACATTTTATGATAATATGAAATCCTAATGGAAAAAATTAAGATGGCTAAAAAGGGGCTTCAGGGACTGAGCTAGAGGGGGTGCCAAGGGGGATGGGGGAGCTGTGGCCCCTCTCAGATAGAAGCCTGGCCACTCTATTGGCCGCCCCACTCACAGCCACACCTCACCATCCCGGGTGTCACTGTATCCATTTTGGTCCGTTTTTGTATTCACACAGATTTTTAAACACTCGACTGTCCCAACTTTTTTTAATTGTGTTGAAAACATCTGATTTGAAATGAGTGTATATTAAAATAAACAATTAAATTCAAAAGGCAAAGAATCAAATAATGTGTTGTTGTAGAGCTTTCAATATAGCACAGGGTGAATAGAATTTACAAATCACTGCTTTTTGTTTTTATTAGCATTTTCCATACTGTCCCAACTTTTGAATTGTTGTTGTACCAAAAGTAAGTTTTTTTTAAATGCTCATCTAACATGGATATGACATAGTGAAGTGGAGGTCAAAATTGCCTGAAATTCACCAAAAAATACAGTATTATTATACTTTAAATAACTGCAATACAGATATATAATTTTTTTATATTACAACTAAATCATAATTTTGAACCACAAATATCTTTACCATGGTTCACCACATGATGCGGAAAGCAGTGTATGTGTCACGATTGGTAGCAGTCAAGGCAATGATTAAGATGATATGAAGGACCCAAGTGCAGATTTATTAACAAAACGATGGTGATACAGGAACTGGAGACGATAACTAGACTAGGAACTAAGAACAGGAACAGGAACAGGAACAGGCTATGGTAACAACAGGCAGCGGTCAGGATTACAACAGTACTTGACAAGGTACAAGGGAAACATGAGGACTTAAATACTAAAACAAGGGAAAACATAAGCCAATGGAAAACAAACTCAAAACAAGATGATAAGGCAATAAACTGAAACCAATGACAAACTAAAACTGATAACGAGGAAATTAAACAATGAACCAATGAAAATCAGACACATAGAGGTGGAGGGAAAACAGGACATGAGACAAAGACCAGGAACTTAACAATTTCAAAATAAAAGTACATAAACAAAAGACAATATGGAACATAACAGGAGCCCCCCCCTTTAAGGAGCGGATCCCAGACGCTCCAAACAAAAAAAAGGAAAGGCAAAACGTCCACGGAGAGCAGGGGCAAACAGGCAGTTCAAGGGGGCACAGAGAAACAAGACAAGGAGAGGGAGACCATGACAGAACAGGAGGGCGGCCAGGAGACCAAGGAGGCCAGGCAGATGCCCAGGGGACCAAGGGGACGACTTCAAGGTGGGGACCGGGTCAGGAAGTCTGGGAGGCAACTGCGGGGTCGAGACTGGGTCGGGGGGCCTGGTTGGTGGCCGTAGGGCAGGGACTGGGTCAGAAGGCCAGGGAGGCGGCCGTAGGACAGGGACTGGGTCAGGAGGCCAGGGAGGCAGCCATAGGGCAGGGACCGGGTGGCAGCTGCAGGGTCGGGACTGGGTCGGGGGGCCTGGTTGGTGGCCGTAGGGCAGGGACCGGTCAGAAGGCCAGGAAGGTGGCCGTAGGACAGGGACTAGGTCAGGAGGCCAGGGAGGCGGCCACAGGGCAGGGTCCGGGTCAGGAGGCCAGGGAGGCGGCCACAGGGCAGGGACCGGGTCAGGAGGCCAGGGAGGCGGCCACAGGGCAGGGACCGGGTCAGGAGGTCTGGGAGGAGGCCAAGGAGATGGCCACAGGACTGGGACAGGGTCAGGAGGCCAAGGAGAAGGCCACAGGACTGGGACAGGGTCAGGAGGCCTAGAGGAAGGCCACAGGACTGGGACAGGGTCAGAAGGCCTGGGAGGAGGCCACAGGACAGGGTCAGAAGGCCTGGGAGGAGGCCAGAGGACAGGGTCAGAAGGCCTGAGAGGAGGCCACAGGACAGGTACAGGGGGCGGAGCCGTGGAAGGCAGAGCCGAGGAGGACTCTAGGGGCGGAGCCGCGGAGAACAGGAGGACTCTGGGGGAGGAGCCATGGAAGGCAGAGACCAGGTAGGCTCTGGGGGCGGAGGCTTGGAAGGCTCTGGAGGCTTGGAAGGCCCTGGAGGCTTGGCCGTGGAAGGCGGAGCAGGCAGAGCCGTGGAAGGCGGTGCCACAGGAGGCGGAGCCACAGGAGGCGGAGCCGTGGTAGGCTCCAGGAGTAGAGCCGTAGAAGGCACTAGGGGCGTGGAAAGCTCCGAAGGCGTGGAAGGCTCTAGAGGCATGGAAGGGCCGAGGGTTGGCGCCGTGGAAGGTGTAGCCATGGAAGACTTCAAGGGTGGAGGCTCGAGAGTCGGAGCCCTGGGAGGCTCGAGGGGCGGAGCCGTGGGAGGCTCGAGGGGCGCTGGCTCTTGGACGGTCGAGGCTAAAGGCGCTGGCTCTGGCTCTGAGACGGTCGAGGCTACGGGCGCCGGCTCTGGCTCTGAGACGGTCGAGGCTACGGGCGCCGGCTCTGGCTCTGAGACGGTCGAGGCTACGGGCGCCAGCTCTGGCTCTGAGACGGTTGAGGCTACGGGCGCCGGCTCTGGCTCTGAGTCAGTCGAGGCTACGGGCGCTGGCTCTGGCTCTGAGGACGGAGCCGTGGAAGGCGGAGACTGGAGAGCGGAAGCATTTCCTCTTCTCCTCCTCCGGGCGGACGAGGCTGACAACTCTGGCTCTGGGACGGACGAGGCTGGCAACGCTGGCTCTGGGACGGACAAGGCTGGCAACGCGTTGGCCGTGGCAGGCGTGGGCGTTGGCTCGCTGGCCGTGGCAGGCGGAGACTGGAGAGCAGAAGCCTTTCCTCTTCTCCTCCTCCTCCGGGCAGAAAAGGCTGGTGACGCTGGCTCTGAGGCGGACGGAACTTGCAGTTCGTTGGCCGTGGCGGGCGTGGAGGGATGAGTTATGGAAGGCTGAGGGGTGTCCACTGTGGGAGGTGAGGTAAAGCACTCTTCCACAACACCCACAGTGAATGGAGAGCCGCAGATCCTCAGGGTCTCTTCAAGGAAGTCAAGGAGCATCCAGCAAGGGGTCGCTGGTGGCAACCGCTCTTTTAGCGAACGGTTAAGATTGGCCCTGAAGAAACCGACCAAGAGAGACTCCGGGAAGTCAGATAAATTTCCCAGCTCAAGAAACTCACAGACGTGGGCCTCTATTGGGCGGTCCTCTTGTTTGAGGCCGAGAAGCTGGAGATTCGCCTGCTGGGCTGTCAGGGCTGCTGGGTCCATTGTTGGTTGAGTATTGTGTCGCGATTGGTAGCAGTCAAGGCAATGATGAAGATGATATGAAGGACCCAAGTGCAGATTTCTTAACAAAACGATGGTGATACAGGAACTGGAGACGATAACTAGACTAGGAACTAGGAACTAGGAACTGACTATGGAAACAACGGGGTAACAACAGGCAGAAGTCAGGATTACAACAATACTCAACAAGGTACAAGGGAAACATGAGGACTTAAATACTAAAACAAGGGAAAACGTAAGCCAATGGAAAACTGAAACTCAAAACAAGATAAGGCAATAAACTGAAACCAATGACAAACTAAAACTGATAACGAGGTAATTAAACAATGAACCAGTGAAAATCAGACACTGATTAATCTGGGTCGGGGGGCCTGGTTGGTGGCCGTAGGGCAGGGACTGGGTCAGATGGCCAGGGAGGTGGCTGTAGACGTGGAGGGAAAACAGGACATGAGACAAAGACCAGGAAACAGGAACTTAACAATAATTTCAAAATAAAAGTACATAAACAAAAGACAATATGGAGTGTAACAGGTGCCAGAAACTTAAAAATAAAAGTACATAAACAAAAGACAATATGGAACGTAACAGTATGTTAAGAAAGAGATGCACACGAGAGAGAGACGCAAAAAAAATTGAGGTGCCAATTACGTTGAAAACATTGAAATATTTTGCAAATTTTTTTGCTAAAAATGTTTTATTATGTTATTATGGTCATCATTTATGATGCTTCTGTTTTTATAATAAACTAAATTTCAGGAGACATATTTTTAAAATCTCTGTTTTGCCACAATGACTACATCACAAATTGATTTACACAGCACACAAATCAGATTAACACTTGCCAGTTGCCATTTCTGATGGGACTTTCAAACATGATAAATCACTTTGTGGGTGCAATTGAATCCATTTGCACTGACACCTAAATTGGTGAATTTACGAAGGAAAACATGCAAAAACTGATGAAACGCACTAGTGCACGCTTCGGGAAAAGACCATCTCCAGTAGAATTTTATTCAGTGTACTATATTTTGCACGTTTTTATACACGTAATCATTTAGTAAATCAGGAACAGAGAGAGGGAGGATCACAAAATTTTAATGGACCAAAGAGTAAACCCTGAGGTACTCCCAGAATTATACATGATAATGATCGATCAGTTCCATCTTTTTTCTTAACATTTCACAGTTTCATAAATTCTCTGCAGAAGCCTGTGCTAACTGGTAGCATTGCAAGTGAGCTAAATGAACGTGCAGTTGTTAGGCAGTGATCCTAATATAGCTAGTGGCCACTTACATGCGTTTAGGCAAATCAGCTTGGACTACTGAGCAAATGTCACACCACAAAATTGCTATTTAAGAGCAAAGTTTTATTTTGAGTCCACTCCACTTTTCAGATGGAATTATGGGTATTATGATTTATGGGTAATGGCAATAAATCTTTTTTTGGTTTTGTTACAAAAATGCTAATGGTGTTCTGGACACTAAAATCATAATAAAGTCATTACCGTATGGCATGACTGAAATATATTAGCCACTTACTGGGAGGCAAAAACAGTATAAGAAGCAAGAAAAGAGAGTCCACTTATATCTGAGGCTTACATGTGTTTCGGGTTGAGTGTAGTCTATGCATTTTTGGCCTTTTAGTAGTTACCACATACTGTAAGCATTCCTTCATATTTTTTGCTTTGTTCTTTGGGTTGTTGTCCTCATAGAAAACAAATCTAAACAGACACCTTAAACAGAAATTAGCCATATTGGTTTTTTTTTCTTTCTCATTTATTAACAACAACAGAAAATGTTCAATCATATAACAGATTTTAATTTAAATATATGTGCGCTGACTGAAACTGCTTGTGACTTTCAGCATTGCTGTGTGTTAAAATGAACAGAAGGAGAAATAGATCCAATCAAATGCAACTCTTTGCTTATAGAGGTCTTTTTTCACTTTTAATATTTTTAAACATATTTTTTATGGCGAATGAATAACACATTTTCTTGTTTAGTAAAAACCTTTAGTATCAATAGTTTTATGTGAGTATAGATTCTATAGATACAACATCACTATTATAAGTATCAATACTTTACGATAGACAATTTCAGCAATACATATCTGAAACTTTAACAGTATTGTCTCTGACCTCTATAATTGGACTGCATCAAAGCAGAACACAGCATAAATGCTTACTGTTGAATTTGGTGGAAGACTATGGGAAATAATTGAACAACCTTAATATACCTTAGCTGAACAGATTATGCATTATCATAATGCCAACAATACTCCCTACCTTTACACAAAAATACATAAAACTGTGTCAAGGGAAGCTCAGACTGGAGTTACCTTTGCTTTGATGATGGTGCAGTGTAGGGAACTTCTTGCCATCTCATAAAGTAGCTCAAACTCTAGAGTGCCCAATGATGCTGCCAAACATGATCAAGAACATCCATCAATATTCACCAACAATCCATCACTGTTTTTTAAAGACCCAATAAAATCAAATCAGGATTTTAACGCTTTTAGACCATGCCTGTTAGCTTTGAATTTTTAATGAAAAAAGAAATGTTGTCCAATCTTAAGAGGTGGTTTAGACAGAAGATTATGTACAACAACTGACTAAACAGGTGGAGTCCAAATAATTTCTGGAACTATAAAGAGGGTTGTGCCTAAACAATTTGGCTGTGTTGTCTGTTAGTCTTGTATGTTTGGCTTGGACTCAGCCTTGCCTTCTTTGAAAGGATTATCTTATTTTGTTGTAATTAGCACCATCTTCATTGTCACTTCACAACGTCACCCTTTTTATAAAACCATGTACTATATTACACCGATGACAGCACGAAGCTAGTCAGAGCAGAACAGTACCAAACAATGAACAGTGTTGCTGTGTTGAACAGTGCAACGTTTTATTTATTTTGCATTATATTGAATTACGTTGCCTTGTAGAGTGAAAGCGTGAAGCAGAGCCTGAAAGCGGGGCATCCTTGTACTGATACAGATTTCCCTATTCGATTAGATTCCAACTCACAAGCTCTCGATTCGATTTCGATTCATATGGGCATATTTCAGTTATAACGTTTTGCTAACATATGAAGAAAGTCACTGCCAGCTAATGTTTTTAATTATACAGCAGACATTCTAATTAGGAACGTTACAAAAATATTAATTTTGGCTTTTTAAACAGTTTTTATTTTGTTTTTTAAAAGTATTTACATTGTTCCCCTTCTGTCACTCACTTGACGTTGTGTCGATGTAGTGACACTAGGCGTCAATCTTGAGAGCCCCAAAACTTCTCAGATCTTTGAGAAAAGGCCAATGAGGAATTTGGATGCCACTCCCCTGGTCATACAATATAAAAGGAGCTTTTTTGGGGGGTAGTTCAATGGGCACGGTCTCGCCGGGTAAATCCCAGTGGACCTCCCATTCCCCAGCATGCTCGTTTGCCCCCGTTGAGTTCCGAGTTGAGACCAGCTCACCTCATAGCCAGCTTAACGTCTCTTTCAGGGCTCGCAAGCTGGATGAGTTCTTGATCACTGCATCGGAGAATGCACTGTCGATGTTGGACGCTGAGGACTCGACTGACCTATGGGTCTGCCCGCCCAGTCTGAGGCTGACACAGAGCTGACCGCCATGCTTGCCCGGGCTGCCTTGAGTGTCGGGTTGGATTGGAACCCTCCATCCTCCACTGAGCCCTCATGGCTAGATGATTGGTTCCTGGGTTTGGGACACCGCTCACGGCCAATTACTATTTCCGATGTCACTGTGAGATCTGTCTGGACACATAAGCCCCTCTTCCCTTACTGTACTTACAGTAGCTGACACCGTTAAGCTTTCCTGACGGCATCTGTTCTGCTACAAAGCATGTAGTAGAGATCACAAAGAACATGTTTTCTCTATAAGTAGGGAGGGCTTTAAGGAATAAATGTTGGGAACTACTGTTAAAGGTATATTGCAGATGTAACCTAAAATCTTCCAGATGTAAACACTCACATCAAATAGATGTTTGAGTTATTTATGTGTGCTATAAGGGAAACACAGTAAATAGAATTAATCCTACAGAAGGTGCTTGACCTCTTTTCGCCACAATTTTATCGTCTTCAGCGGATGTTTGACTCTTCTTATTGACATTCATTTTCAAGTTTACACCATATTCTTTTTCCTTGTTTTGGACCAACTTGTGTCAGCTATGTAACCCCTACATGACATAATTGTTGTAGCCTAAATTCATTACGTCCACTGAAGGACTTTCTTGCCAGTGGGAAAGAAATTTCAGACGTTACAGTGCTGTGGATCATAAATGTTTTTATCTAAATTGTACATAAATAAACAGCAGTGGTGTTGATTTCAGAGTTTTTGTTGTGTTCAGTCGATAGCTGTGTTGCATTGCTAGTGCTATCATATTAGCTGGATAGCTAGCTAGCTTATGGCTACCTAGCCTCATTACTGGTTTACATGACAACAGGGTGAGGTAGCCGCTAGCCAACTAAAATGTCCTAACTGGCTGAATTCATTACTGAGAATCAGTTAGCTAGTTGTGTATATAACTTTGCGGAACCACTTGCGTTTTTAGGGACGTGCAACTGATCGTCTAGATGTAGACTAGAAAATGACTAAATGTTTATCAATGACATCGACTAAAGCTGCATTCACACTGCCTGCGACACACAGCGACAAAATGACCTCCTCTCATTCATTTTCAATGAGAGCTGGAGGCTTCCGGCAACACAAGCAACGTCGACCATTGTCGACCGGATGTGGGCATGTCTAGCGACGCCCATGTTGAGAAATGTTGAACTTTATGCAAATGAAGAGCGACTTTCAGGAGCGACAGCCAATACGAGAGAAGATGATAGAGCTCACGTGATCCTAATATTTTAATAATAATATTAATTGTAAAGAAACAGTGCTGTTTAGACTCTCCATATACACCACTAGCGACCTAACTGCCAGCCACTACCGATATGCATCAACAAAGTATCTGGCAATGTGAATGCAGCTTAATACTATGTGTTGTTACCTTGGAGTTGGCCCCACGTTTAGCAGTAAGTGCAGCACACTAATTTCTGCCCTAATGGCTGTCAGTTAGGGCTTGTGGCAGTTCCATATTTATCCACAGCTTACAAAGGAAAAAATTATAGGCGCTCTGGAGTGGACAGCAGATTCTCTGCTCCACTAAAAGTGTAATGGAGGTTTCGGCTACATTACGACTTTTAGATTCATGTTGTCAGCATTTTGAACACATTTACTGGTTAAGAATTAAACATTTTTGCCATTTAGTATATATACATGTTTCAATGAGAAAAGATGTCAGAACTCAAATTGTGTACTTCTAACGAGAAACTGCCAATTAGAAAGATGGGAATGCTAAAGCATCTCTCATTCAAAGTTACCTGCAACTGACTTGCAATAGCAATGAGCAAAACTATTTTTGTTTTTTAAAAGATGGACAAGCTGTTTGATGTGCCCTGCCACCATTTCCTGTTTCAATAGGAAATATGTTAGCTCAGAAGAAAACTATACTCTGTCAAACCATATCATGGGGTCTTTAAAAAATAAAATGGGATAGTTATCATACAGTATGACAAAACATTATGAGACATCATGTTGCTTAATCTTTTTTAACATGAATAAGAATCTCTTTCGTCTTTTTTCATGTTTTCATGACTCACTGTTGTCATCGCTGTCACAGCTGTCAATCTCGATGGATGTGTCCATACTGCTCATGGCTGATAGCGTCCCACCACCTCCAGCAGCGGCCGCTGAGCGAGGGGATAGCAGACCCCCATCCCCTGAAGCTCCTGATGGACCGCTAGCTGGGTTTGGTGACAGTGAGTCAGAGAAGGAAGATGTGGGAGACAGACGTGGGAAGTAGGCAGATATTTGACGGATGGGTCGAATGGGGCCGGGACAGACGTTAATCGCCATGTGCTCCTGGATGGAGATCCCCATCCGTTTTCCTTTACGCACAGTCATCAAGCTAAAAAACACAAATTTTAACGTTAAATCACACTTAACAATGTTAGTCATGTTATTGCATTAAATGTTAAATGTTTAATTTAATACGGTAATTAAATTAAATTCAAGTAAATGAATTATGGCTGATTGCGGATTGTGAATTTCGTCAATGGCATCGCTAACTGAAAACTATTGTGTTTAAATGATGCTGCATCCACACCACTAGGTGTCAGGAGTCCAAGATGACATGGTCAAATTAATATTGAGTGCACCTTTAACTATGGACAGGTTCAACATATTTGGACCGGAACACTGTGTCCAATGCCTTTTGTATACATATTGAACAGTAAATCAATTGTTTTATATTTAAAAATTGAATGAAAGTGTTCTTTTTAAAAAATAACAAATGCTTTGCTTAAAAAGTTTGCTTGTGCTATTTATCTTGAAAATAAATGGCACTTTTTTGTCACATTTTATTTTTTTAGATAATGCAAAGATATACATTTTTAAGCATGACTATTTGGGGCCACTGTATGTGCTTAAACCAGTGTTGTTTTAAGTGTGGTTGGATTCATTGCTGAATTATAAATGATCGCAAATAGAATCGAACAGTATCGTCTCGGTTACTGACGTAACCTCCGTTCCCTGATGGAGGGAACGAGACGTTGTATTGATGAGTTGACACTAGGGGTCGCTCCTGCGGAGCCCAAAACCTCTCTGATCATGAGAAAAGGCCAATGGAAATTGGCGTGTGGAATTTGCATGCCACTCCCCTGGACATATGGATATAAAAGGAGTGACGCTGCAAACACACATCAGGTATTGAGGAGCCGAGCCAAAGACCCGGCCATTTCAGCGGTTGGTTCAGTGTTGTGGCAGGAGGGACACAACGTCTCGTTCCCTCCATCAGGGAATGGAGGTTACGTCAGTAACTGAGTCGTTCTCTATCTGTCACTCACTCGACATTGTGTCGATGAGTGGACACTAGGGGTCCCAATGGAAAATTCCACCAGAGCTGAACCGAGTTACGCAGACTGGCGGTGTGAGACGGGCAGACCTCTGTGTGCCTCGTAGCCAGCACAGTAAGTCATCGCATAACTACCCCCAACACACTGGCAGGCATGAAGCGGTCTCCTGCACCTAGGGGAATGGCTAACTTCAGGAGTATAAGGACTGGCTGGCCCAGCCGTGGCCTTCTCTCTATTGTTCTCCCCAAAAAAAAGGAATGAAATCGTTTGGCTGGGGGCCAAATCGTTCCAAGCTGGGGGGTGTCCCTCCAAAAAGAAGGACACCACGGAGACCACACCTGGCCACAAGGGGGGGGGGGGGGATTTAGGTGGAATACAACACATGGTCTTTACTGGTTAGGAGCGGAGCAGCATCGTGGTAGACCCTACCCAAGGGGTGAGGAGTTACTACAAACATGGCGACCAAGGATAGAGGGCCCTCTGCCCAAGGAAGATGCAGTTTACTAGCAGGCAAAACATTTTGCGGAATATACATCACACAGGGTTGCCTAGGGTGACAACCAGCACATGTGGAGCACTTACCTGCTTTCCTCAGTATGGGGGCCTGGGTGATGCCCGTACTGGGGTGGCAGCGAGCCTCTCCGAAGACTTGACGGCCACTAGGCTAGGGGGGAAGAACATCCAGGGTTCACACTTCTTGCAAACGCAACTGGGGAAAGAGTGCACGTCTTCGCCTCAAGGGAGGGGAAAGGCGCTATGCACAAGCAATACACCCTGCCAGCTGACCTGAACTTACCTGTTTGTGTCACCTGATAACACACGGGATGAAACTGGCTCAACCCTGAGGTTATAGAACCTTGCAAAGGTGTTAGGTGTTGCCCAGCCCGCGGCTCTACATATGTCTGCTAGAGAGGCGCCGTGGGACAGCGCCCAAGAAGCCGCAACACCCCTGGTAGAATGGGCTCGTAAGCCAGCAGGGGGTGGCACATGCTGGCCGTGGTATGCCATAGTGATGGCATCTACGACCCAGTGGGCGATCCTCTCTTTGGAGACAGCGCTTCCCTTCCGCTGTCCACCGAAGCAGACAAAGAGCTGCTCGGAGCTTCTAAAGCTCTGCGTGCGATCCAAGTAGATGCGAAGAGCACACACCAGACACAAGGCTGGGTCTGCCTCCTGGGGCAGCGTTTGCAGGTTCACCACCTGATCCCTCAAAGGGGTCATGGGAACCTTGGTCAGAGAGAACCAAAGTGGGCAGTGGGAGGATTCTGGGATTCTGGGGAAGCAAACAGGTCTACCTGAACTTGCTGAATTGACTCTAGATCAGCTGGACCACCTGAGGGTGGAGTCTCCACCCTCTCCTGAGCGTAACCTGTCATGACAGCGCGTCCGCTGTGCTATTGAGGTGGCCCGGGATGTGGGTGGTTCGCAGCGACTTGAGCCACTAAGAAGGAGATGACGTGCGAGTTGTGACATTAGACGAGAGTGTAGGTCACCTTGGTGGCCGATGTACGCAATTGTCGCTGTGTTCTCCATCCAGATCAACACATGCTTGCCAATGGCAATAGCCTCAATGGCAATAGCCTCCTCAGGGCAAGTAGTACTGCCAGAAACTCAAGACATTTGACTTATCAACGCAGTCACGGGCCGGTCCAAGGGCCGACGACTGAGTGCCCATTGCACATGGTGCCACAGCCACGCTGGGAGGCATCTGTCGTAACAACAGCATGCTTGGGGACCTGGCCTAGGGGAGCTCCTGCCCATAGGAAAGCTAGGTCTGACCAGGGGCTGAGTAGATGGCAACAAGCCTGCATGACAAGGACACGGTGTGTGCGTGGCGCCATGCTCGTCTCTCGACTCGGCCTTTAGCCAATGCTGAAGTGGTCTCATATGCATCAACCCAAGCGGCATGACCGTCTCTAAGGATGCCATATGCCCAGGAGCCTCTAAAAGTATTTCAGTGGGACCAATGTGTTCTGTCTGAACACATGCAGACAGTCCAGCACTGACTGCGCGCACTCTTTGGTGAGGCGAGCTGTCATTGAGACTGAGTCTACTCCATACCGAGAAAAGAGATGCTCTGAACCGGGGCGAGCTTGCTCTTTTCCCAGTTGACCCGAAGCCCCAAGCAGCTGAGGGGCCTGAGCACCAGGTCCCCGTGCGCACACAACATGTCCCGCGAGTGAGCTAGGATTAGCCAGTCATCGAGTTGAGGATGCGGATGCCCACTTCCCTTAGCGGTGCAAGGGCTTCCTCTGCGACTTTTGTAAAGGCGCGAGGGGAAAAGGACAGGCTGAAGGGGGGGGACTTTGTACTGATATGCCTGACCCTCGAAGGAAAACCGGAGAAAGGGTCTGTGTCTAGGAGGAATCAAGACATGGATGTAAGCAGGAATAAGCAGGTTTAGGATTGGCCGCAACCTGCCTTTTTTTTATTTATTTATTTATTTTTTTAGGTACGATGAAGTAGGTGCTGTAAAACCCCTTCTTCACCTCAGCTGGCGGGACAGGCTCCATCGCGTCCTTTCCACTCCGCGCACAAGGAAGCGGTTTTCTCGCGAAGTCCTGGCAAACTTAATCGCGTAGCCGAGTCAGACGGTCCTGATCAACCAAAGTGACGGGTTGGGGAGCGTGAGCCATGCACCCAAGCTCCACGCGAGAGGGACCAAGGGAACTACAGCGTCGGACATACCAGCGGGCGGGGCATTGTGAAGGAGTCTAGAGACAACAAAGCACTTACCTGGCTCCTTGTGACTGCTCCCGGAACAGCCTGGGACGGGGGAGGAAGATTTTTGTCCTCGTAGCCTGTGGAGATCATCACATCAGGGGCGGATTTTTGCAACAGCTGGGCACGCGGGAGCGGGATGCCCGCCTCTGAGGCACCATGCCTGCCAGAGAGAGAAATGGTGCCCGGTTGTCATGAGGCCCAGGAAATGAGAAGACTGCTTTTTTCTTAGAATGTGGGCACCGCGGCCCTTGGGACATGCAGTGAGGTAGGAAAAGGAAAATAAAGAACCTCCACCCGGCCCTCCACCGGGGGAAGGAGTGGTGATCTTACCAGCTCCTGTGCAGCGGGTCTCCTACTTCCTGCACTGCCCGTCTCGGGGAAGGCTTCGAAGCCTTTGTTGGGTTCTTGGCGACCAGGTGGCATCTGTTTCTGTGGGTGGTTTGACGCCGGGGCCAGCCTACTGGGCCAGTGTTGCTGCAGCAGGGGGATGCCTTTGGCGACAAACAGACGGGGGTGCGAGACATTGTGTCGCGCCGGGGCAGGATGTGTTGAATGGTCCCCGTCTGCCTTTTAACACTGAGGATTGCTGGGCGAAATCCTCTAAGGTACCGCCGAATAGGCCAAACTAGTTCCACCAAGTTGGGCCAAAGATGGCACTCCTGGACCACTAAGGTGGATATCGCCTGCCCGAGAGACCACACCGTGACCATCATCGCTCGGAGGGCAAGAGTTACTGAGCGCAGCTCCTGCATAAATTTTGGGTCAGAACTACCCTAGTGTTGTTCTTTGAGCGCACTGGCTTGGTGCACTTGCTCAGTCGTGAGTGACAACGTAAACCCACGGGCCCTGGACGGGAGACTCGGACGGCTCCTTTTTTCTGCTGCTGAAGCTCCCACTGGAAGACTGCTGGAATACGCCATAGATCCAACAGCGTAGAGAGATGAATGGAGGCAGCAGAGGAATTCAGCTCTCTGAACTTGCTCACTCGGCTCCGAAGAAGTTATCTGATGTGTGTTTGCAGCGTCACTCCTTTTATACCCGTATGTCCGGGGAAGTGGCATGCGAATTCCACATGCCAATTTCCATTGGCCTTTTCTCAAGATCAGAGATGTCTGGGCTCCGCAGGAGCGACCCCTAGTGTCAACTCATCAACACAACATCGAGTGAGTGACAGATAGGGAACAACAGATATCCTGTATAATATAGGTTATTTTAAATAAAGTTAATATCCTTGTCCATATAATGCTTCACATTTCAGTTTTCCAACAATTCCAATCCAAATGCAAATATAGGAAAATGGTTAAAAACTTTTTTACTTTTTTCTCCTTTTCATCAATTTAACTTTTTCTAAATAGTGACTTCAAAATTGTGTGTGCGTGTGTGTGTCTTGGAATTTACACTGGGGACTGTACCATTAGCACTGAGGTGTAGGTTGGGGAACCAACTGTTTACTGCATGGACCTTCATGGAGCAGTTAAAAAGGCTAGCCCATACACCACCACTGGCACATGGATGGGTTATTATTGGCAGGCAATAACGAGAGAGAGAGAGAGAGAAAGAGAGAGAGAGAGAGAGAGAGAGAGAGAGAGAGAGAGAGAGAGAGAGAAGGGGCAAACCATTTGTGCGACCAATAAAGTGGCAAGCACATCTCATTTTAGTGGTTCGCCAAATGGTTTGCCCATTGTCTCTTGCTATTCCCCACTTGCCAATAATTCTCCCACCGCATGCCAATAATTATCCCTCTGCATGCCAGTGGTGGTAGCTGAAATGTGAAGGAATGCTACCTGTTATGTGAATGTGTACATTTTATTTTATATTCTTTTTTTATCAATTTGAATCACATTTAATAATTTTAAAAAGTTAAAATGTCGAAATCTTTCACTGTTTGAAATTTTGCAGAAATTCTGCAAATGTGATGCCATTGATGGATCACGTCTCAGTCCACCGACCAATTCGATTATTTATTTATTTTTCTTCTCTACAGCATACTCGCAATTTATGATCATGCTCTCTGGCAAAGGTTACATTTTCTCCACTGTTGTTTATGGTTAGCAGTTTGAGGATTTCGTCTCTCTTTTTTTTTTTTTTGACAAACTTTGTTTGCTGCGGTTTGGAAAGAATATCATACAAGAATTTGCAATTAAGCCCCATATAAATGCCTTCATTCATAATAAATTATAACTAACCCTATATTTAAAAGGAAATTAATAGCATTTCAAAAGAGATCACTGTTGCATATTGCGAGTGTGCTTTAGAGAAAAAAATAATTGAAGTGGCAGGCAGACTGACCAGTGGTGTAGAAAGAAACAAAGCTCTGGTTATGTCAAGGGAAAAAATGGTGTGAAAGAACTCAAGCAATATACGGTGACATGTACTGCTGACAAATTGCATTAATATATTTTTAACTCTAATTTTAACTCACAGGCTCTGCGTCTGTTGCACATGTATGTATGCAAACATTTTCTGTGGCATTTGCATACCCTGACATATGTGTGTGTTTGTGTGTGTGTGTGTGTGTGTGTGTGTGTGTGTATGTGTGTCTGTGTGTTAGGGCTGGGCAATAAGACCAAAATCGTATAAAAGATATGCAAAATTGAATCACGATAACTGTATAAATCGCAATATCCTGTTAAAAATCAGTTAACATAATTAATAACCATATTGTAATGCCTATTTTTAGAAAATCCAGTCAGTGAAATAAATACTTCTTAAGTGAAAATTACTTCCTCTTCTATATTTTTTTCCTTATTTCAACTTGACAAGAAGTGTTAAAAATAAAATAAACCTTACCATATTACTCAATTTCACATTATGCCACATTTCAGTCTGATATGTTGTTTACCAACATTATTATAAACTATCCACAAGAAGATCCGAGGCTCTGAGAGCGAGGTGCGCTGTTCCTGCAGCACGTCAGTGTCAGGACTACCCAGGAGCAGATCTTTGAATGCCTTGGCTTGGTGGACTAGCCATGGCATACAGGGCAGAGGCGGCCTGTCCGGTGGCGCTGTAGGCTTTCGAGGTGATGACATCATTCTACAGGCTCTGGAGGGGAGTACTGGGAGGTCCCGCCAGGTGGCAGCGTTCTCGGGACGCAAGTGGATTGCAACCACTTTTGCAAGATTGCAAGTGGATTGCAACCATAGTGAGAGCAGACGGTTCGGGGCAGTTAAAGGTGCCCTCCACGACCACGTCAGCTCGTCATGCACTTCCAGGAAGAAAGGAACCAGGGGTGGCATGGCTATGAGCGGCGCCATGACCCGAGGAACCGATCGAGTAGCCATGAGGGGGGGGGGGGGGGGGGGGTTTCCAGTCCAGCCTCGCGCTCACAGTGGCCCGGGAAAGCATAGCGGACATCTGCGCGTCAGCCTCAGACTGAGTGAGCAGACCCGAAGGTGGCAGCCCAGACGAGTCATCAGCATCAGATGCCGTTGTGACACACTCCAATGCAGTGGCGAAATCATCATCCACTTCAAGGGGCTCAAGGGAGAATGCCGGCTGGCTGCGAGGCGAGCTGCCCTCATCCCGAGCTCGGATGGAAGCAAGCAAGCTTGCCCGGGGGCGGGTGGTTTGTGGGGATTTACCTGGCGAAACCCACCCCCTGTCATGTGGGGGGGTGGCTGAAGTGGCTTTCTCTCGTGAGAAAAGAAAGCCACGACCGCAATGTTGCCATGGCTATGTTCTCGCACTGAGAACATGAACCATTCATAAAACGCTGCCTGCATGTGATCAGCCCAGGCACGCGAGGCAGCTTTTATAACCGTCAGAAGTAGAGAGAAATTAACCGCATCCAGGAACTACACAGTGGCGGAAAGACATCTTTAAAAAAGAGGTGCGTTTGTCATCCCAGGAAGACCCCTTGTGTCACTTCATTCGACACAACTTCGAGTGAGTGAAGAAGGGGGAACTAACCTTTCACATCAACACCATAGATATCTATGTAAGCAACCTCTACAACGGAAGTTGTTAAAAAAAGTTGTTTCAAGATGGTTGCCAGTTAAAGTCATTGTTATTGTTTAGCACTTTTCACCATAGAAATAATTTAAAAGAAGACGACCTTATTAAAGTGCAACTCAGGACACGTGTGTGTGTGTGTCAGTCCAGTCTCTGAGTATTGAGGAGTCTGATGGCTTGGGGGAAGAAGCTATTACACAGAAGCTGTATCACCCGAATGCTTTGGTACTTCTTGCCAGATGGCAGGAGGGTGAAGAGTTTGTGTGAGGGGTGTGTGGGGTCATTCACAATGCTGGTTGCTTTGCGGATACAGTGTTTTATGTAAATGTCTTTGATGGAGGGAAGAGAGACCCCGATGATCTTCTCAGCTGTCCTCACAATCCTCTGCAGGGCTTTCCGGTCCGAAACGGTGCAAGTCCCAAAACAGGCAGTGATGCAGCTGCTCAGGATGCTCTCAATATTCCCTCTATAGAATGTAGTGAGGATGGGGGGTGGGAGATGTGCTTTCCTCAGCCTTCAAAGAAAGTAGAGATGCTGCTGGGCTTTCTTGGTAATAGAGCTGGTGTTCAGGGACCAGGTGATGTTCTCCGCCAGGTGAACACCAAGGAATTTGGTGCTCTTGACGATCTCCACAGAGGAGCCGTCGATGTTCAGCGGAGAGAGGTCACTCTGTGCTCTCCTAAAGTCAACAACCATCAATTTTGTTTTGTCCACATTCAGAGACAGGTTGTTGTCTACACCAGACCGTTAGCCACTGCACCTCCTCTCTGTATGCTGACTCGTCGTTCTTGCTGATGAACTTAATGATGTGGTTCGAGCTGTGCATTGCTGCACAGTCGTGAGTCAGCAGAGTGAACAGCAGTGGACTGAGCACACAGCCCTGGGGGGCCCCAGTGCTCAGTGTGGTGGTGGTGGAGATGCTGTTCCCGATATGGACTGACTGAGGTCTCCCAGTCAGGAAGTCCAGGATCCAGTTGCAGAGGGAGGTGTGCAGGCCCAGCAGGTTCTGAATGCTGAGCTGAAATCTATGAACAGCATTCGAACGTATGAGTCCTTATATCTAGGTGGGTGAGAGCCAGATGGAGGGTGGTGGCGATGGCGTCGTCTGTTGAGCGGTTTGGAAGATACTCGAACTGCAGTGGGTCTAGTGAGGGGGGCAGCCGGGTCTTAATGTGCCTCATGACGAGCCTCTCGAAGCTCTTCATGATGATGGATGTGAGTGCAACGGGACGGTAGTCGTTGACGCAGGACACTGAAGACTTCTTTGGCATAGGGACGATGGTGGTGGCCTTGAAGCATGTTAGAACGATGGCCCTGCTCAGAGAGATGTTAAAGATGTCTGTAAATACATCTGCCAGCTGGTCTGCACATCCTCTGAGTACTCTGCCAGGAATGTTGTCTGCTCCAGCTGGCTTCCGTGGGTTGACTCTACGTAGAGTATTCCTCAAATCAGCCGTGGTAAGACAGAGCATATCAAAAAGAAAACCTAGCATAGAAGTCGTTCAGTGCATCTAGAAGGGAGGCATCTTTGTCACAGGCAACTGATGTTGTCCTTTAGTTGGTTATGGCCTGGATGCCCTGCCACGTGCGCCGTGTGTCGCTGCTGTCCTGGAAGTGACTGGATTCTCTGGGCGTGTGCACGCTTTGACTCTCTGATGGCCCAGGACAGTTTGGCCCTCGCTGTTCTTAGGGCAGCCTTGTCGCCTGCTCTGAAGGTGGAGACTCGGCTCCTCAGCAGCGCACGCACCTCCGCAGTCATCCACGGCTTCTGGTTGGAGCGTGTGTTGATGGTCTTGGAGAAGGTGACATCATCAGTGCACTTGCTGATGTAGCTGGTCACTGATGCTGTGAATTCCTCCAAGTTGGTAGAGTCGCCATATGTTGCAGTCTCTCTGAACATGTGCCAGTCAGTACACTCACAACAGTCCTGAAGAGCAGAGATGGCTCCTGCTGGCCAGGTTTTCACCTGCTTCTGGAGCGGTTTTGTGCGTCTGACGAGCGGTCTGTATGCTGGAATTAGCATAACATAGATGTGGTCTGAGTAGCCGAGTTGGGGGCGGGACTCCGCCCGGTACCTGCCTGGGATGTTTGTGTAAACAAGATCATGCGTGTTCGCCTCTCTCGTTGCAAAGTCCACATACTGATGGAATTTAGGGAGCACTGTCTTGAGATTCGCATGGTTGAAATCTCCGGTGACAATAAACAGTCCGTAAGGATGAGCGTTCTGCAGTTCACTCATAGCCCTATACAGTTCACAGAGCGCTTCCTTAGCGTTAGCGCTGGGGGGAATATAAACTCCGGTTATAATAACAGTGGTGAATTCCTGTGGTAAATGAAAAGGTCTGCATCTAATGGTCACAAGCTCCACCACCGATGAGCAGTAATTAGAGACTAGCATAGAGTTATTGCAACATTCCGTGTTGATGTAAACACACAAGCCACCACCGCGAGTCTTACCGCACAGAGCTGCATTTCTGTCTGCACGAAACAAGGCGAGCCTGTCTAGCTGAATGGCGGCATCCGGATCTCTGTCGCTGAGCCACGTCTCCGTGAAAACAAAGATGCAGCAGTCTCTAAGCTCACACTGTGTAGCCTGCTGGAGTCGGATGAAGTCCAGTTTATTGTCCAGGGAGCAAACATTTGAGAGCAGGACAGGCGGGAGAGCCGGCCGACTAGGCTTTCATGCAGCTCGGTTGTTGCATGAATCTTATATTTTAGCAGTGTCTGGTGATGGTAGTGTCTACCACAGAACCACTGAACACCGGTTGCTCCGATGTCCATGTGCCGTAAAAGTCGGGCTAAGTGACAAAAATAGCACCATTTTGGATCCAGAGTGGCCGCTGCGTGCTACCGTGCTGCCATCTTGGATCAACTATAGCAGTCAACATTGTATACTGAATGTTCTCGGACAAATGTTTTATCAATGTTTTGTCTGCAGAATGATCCAAAAACACTTTAAACTGCAGTACAGCCTATTGAAGAGACTGGAAGTGTATCCCTCACAGCCTTCTTGAAAAAGATGGAGCTAGCGTGAATAAGGTCTATAGTCCCCAGTGAAGTGTCATTGAAAAACTTGAAAATCATGCCTTAATGTTTTTGTGAGCTAGCCAAAAGTTGCATACTGGTTTCTCTGTCACATAAGGTCAATTGAGCAAGCATTCTACCATTCAGGGTGTGTTCCATTCAGAAGTGATCATCCCTATGTCTTTTTTAATTTGAAGACTTTACCTTCCACTGTGAGAGCTTTGAAAGGAGTAAGGTTTAATATACCAGTCATTTGTTACTCACTTTCTAAGTCTTACATATTGGAAATTCTGTTAGTCAAATATTCAAGTCAGTTTTATCTGAATTGCACTTTTTATGTATCCTGTCCAAAGCAGCTTTATAGAAATAGTGGCTTAATTCCAATAGTGGCATAAAATATTTTAAAGTTTTATTATAGTATTGATTGATTTGTTCAGTTGACATAAAACAATGAAACAATTTCTGCTGCTCTTCAGAGCAGACTCGTGCCAGCACAACACTTGACAATGAATGAGAGCATCTGAGGAACATCTTCATTTAAAGAGCAGCAGATGGTTTTGAACAGGAATTTTGAACCACAGTATGATGCCAGACAAACACTCAAACCCACACACACACACAAAACAACAGTACACATGATGTTCTGACTACACGTACATAATCTTCACATAAAACTGTTCAGTGGTAGTTGACACTTAATGTGTTTATTGACATGGTAAAATTATATATATATATATATATATATATATATATATATATATATATATATATATATATATATATATATATATATATATATATATATATATATATATATATATATATTTGACCTCAATTTGTGTGACTCTTAAAGAGAGGCACTTATTCACTGTGTTTGTATTGTCTTACAGACACATCAATCAAATGTCTGAAATGTAGATTACAGCTTCAACAAACAGATATCTGCACGTACACATGATAACAACACATGAAGCAGCAATTGTAAGGTTTAAAACAAAATTGGTTAACAATCCATACACTTTACAATAATGTTTTATAGATTAATATTAATTGTTGCATTAGGTATCATGAACTAACAATGACATTTATAAATGTATTATTGTTCCTTGATAGTTCATTATAGTTTGTTATGCATTAACTATTGGTGTTTCCCAGACATGTTCTTGACAGACTTCATGAGACCCTGAATGAACGCGTTATATCAATCCCTTCTAAACGATGAAGGCAAGAACATCTTGGTCACAAAAAGGCAACATGTGATAATCCAGCCCTCCCCCGATAAACCCCTGCTCTGCCCTGTAATTACAGACATCGCTCCCAAACGTTCCTTCATCCTTTCAGAACCTCTCCGGTCCTCCTCTGCTATATGTTCATATCACAACACTGCATGAGCATAAAACAATAGGTTCTGTTTCTTCTTCACTTACACGCATTTCAGTGCAAATGAAAAAAATTACTATTTTGATTCTGAAATAAGGACGTCTTACAGTAAGTACACATTCCAATCATTTCTACTTTGTTTCAAGCTAATTTATTAAGAAGAACAATAAACTGCCATAAACTGTCAAAGTTGAAAGTGTTTGTTTATTACCACTTTAGTATTAGTATTATTATTAATGCTTATTATTGATAAGCTTGATGTTGACTTTTCTTAGGGAATCCAAGTAGTAACACACAGATGTAGCAGTGATATAAAGCAAAAAAATGTATCTGTATGAGTGACAGAAATAAACTTAATTATAAAAGAGCAATATTTGCCCCCTACAATTGGTTTTCAAAGTCATTGTTTACCTTTATGAGGGTTTACCTTTATTTTTACCTTATATTATTGTTGAATTGGTTTTATATATATTTTTTTACCTACCGTTTACCTATTTTTATATAATGTATTTTTGACAATATAAACACATATTTGTTTATAAGTCAAATGCGAATGTCAAAATATTACCTATAACAGCAAATAGACATCAAATGCAAAAGTCTCTGAATATAATACAGAAGGGTCGCTAAGTGAGGCACTAAATGCATAAATTAACTCATAACTAGATCTATAATTTTATATGTTAAAGTTTAGATAAATTAAAAAACTGAGCAATGCACTACGGGAGCCCTATTTATCCTAAGAAATATATAATTTCTGACCCAGATCTGTATAAACCTTAGCCTTATATATCAGCATGTTCAAATGAAAAATATGTTAAAAAAATAATTATAATAATAATAATAATAAATAATAATAATAATAAAAATTATAATAAAAAAAATTTAAAAAATATATTTTATATATATATATATATATATATATATATATATATATATATATATATATATATATATAAACATGTTAAAACAAAGATTTACTTTAAAATAGATTATAAAATAGATTTACTTTAATAGATTTATTAAAATTAGATTTACATAGTCATATGTAAAAATATAGTGGAATAGTGAAAAAGATGAAAACAGAGGGAACAGTAATTATCCAAAATAGTATGAAATATTGCTTCTTACCTCAGTGAGGCGTCACAACAAATCTCATAAAGGAGTGAATTCCACAACAGAGATACAAAAACTAACAGGTGGAGAAGATACACAGTGAAAGAGAGATAAAGAATGAGATGAAGAGAAACAGTCAGTGGAATAAAGAGAGAGGGAGAGAGAGAGAGAGAGAGAGAGAGAGAGAGACCAGCTATGCCTCAAGTTTTTCACACATTGAAAAAAGAGGAGAGAAAAAATGGAATGAGACAAAATAAGGGAGAAAATGAGGAATGGAAAAGAGAATAGTGTGTGAGACTCAATGTGTCTGAGCCATAGATAGTTCAGCACAACAGCCATGTGTCAGATATTCATGTCACACTGTGTACACAAATTCTTCCTCCCTCTCCCTCTCTCTCTCTCTCTCTCTCGCTCTCTCTCTCATTATAGGACTGGCATGTCAGTCTATAACAGAAAATACAGCTATTCCTAGATATTAAGTATCAGTTTAATTTTGCAGTTCCCCTTCATTGTTTTCAGTTGTTGAGCAAGTACAATAGTTAAACTGTACACACTCGGTGTGTTAATGTTTATCTTAAGTAACTGCTGCTTCAGCATTTTATTCATGTAGCTTTAGTCAGTCTGTCACTCATACTGATTAAACACTTACATTTACTTTTATACACTATCTACACTGCAATCGCATGAGTTGTTGCACAGCCTCATTGATAGTAACAGAAATGTTCTTGCTTGTTGTGAACAGAAAGCAGTGGAGTTTATCGTAAGACAGATAAAGAACTCCAGGGCCGGGCTGAGATTGCCAGTGGGCAGGCAGTGCAGAAAGGAAAACAAATCCAGAGGGTCACAACAGAGATGATCTGAGGGGCAGGCAAAGTCAGAGGGTGTCCTGACAGTACCCCCCAAATGCTTCACCGTGTGCTCCCAGGGGACTGGCTGCCAGCGGTAAAACTCCCTGATCAATTAATCTTTCTGATTTGGGACTCAGTATCTCTCCTCTGGACTGTATCCCTCCCAACTGATAAGGTACTGGAATCCTACACCCCCAGCCAATAGCATCCTTCTTATGCTCGGGGGCTGAGATGGACAGGCTTGACACAGGACACATGGAAAACAGGATGAGCACTGTAGAGAGACACAGGAAGCCTGATACGTACTGCTGTCAGACTGATAATCTTTACAATGGGGTATGGCTCTATGAACTGAGGGGCCAGCTTGTGTGCTGGCACCTTAAGGGGGAGGTCCTTGGTGTGAGACAAACCCTCTTCACACGGATGTAAACTGCCACTGCAGCCTGGCAATTGTCTGCCACAGACTTGATCTGCCCCGACCTTGAGAAGTTTTCAAGATTTTTCAGGTATGGCAGCAGCAGCACTGAATAGGGGAGGCTACTGGCCGAGGCAGCAATGGAAAGAGGAGAGCCTGGTGGATGACACTGCAGAGATTTGTGGGCCTACTCAGCCCAGGCCAAAGGCTGACTCTAGAAGGGTTTGCAAGCAGCCAGGTAGCAGAGCATTCACTCTAAATCCTGATTCTCCTGCTTTGTGTGCCTGCTGCTCTGATTGTGAGAGCTGTCAAAAGAATTGCCTCCAGAGACGAACTAGGTTCCCCTATCGGAGACCACATCCACCAGGAGATTATAGAACTGGAAGACGTGATACCCTACAAACAGAGTCATCTCCTTGGCTGAAGGGAGCTTAGAGAGAGGAATGAAGTGGATCACTTTGGAAAAAAGTCCATCACAGTGAGGACAGTAGCATTGCCGCTGGATAAGGTAAGACCAGAAACACAATCCAGGGCAATATGTGACCAGGGGTGGGTGGGGACGGAGATGTGATGCAGGAGACCAATGGGATGTCTGATAGAGGTTTAATTCTGGGCACAGACCAAGAGACAGCAACAAACTGACAGATCTCCCCTGCCATGGACGGCCACCAAAACCGCTGGTAGACAGAAGCCAGGGGAGTTTTTATCTGGGCCAATGAACTGGTGGGAGAGAGTGTCTGATTTAAGATTACTGGAACCCAGACAATGAGATTAGCCTTTCCTTTTAGCAGAGTAGATATACTTCAGATTCTTACTTCAGAAGAAATGCATTGCCGATCCCTCTTACTAATGGCGCCACTCCTCCAAGTTAACCGCCAACAATTCCCTGTTCCCGATATCATAGCTCTGCTCAGCTAAGGACATGCAGTGAGAAAAGAAGGTGTAGGGGTTAACCATCCCATCTTTATGGGACCAGTGGGTGAAAACCATCCCAATCTCGATCTTTAATGCATCCACCTCCACCAGTGCTTCCACCAAAAATAGACACTCGAGGTTAAGAGAGAAATGGATGGTAGCTGAGGAGCCAGCTTTAAGTGACTCAAAAGAGAAACCACATCTTTGTGGAGGTGAGTACAGACATGGGGCCACCAACTAGCTATAATTTTTGTCTGCAGCTCCTTGTGAGAATCAGGCAATAGGTTTTTAGAGATGGCCCTCACCTTTTACGTGTACAAGTGGATCCTCTCTAAATCCCAGGAACGGAGCCAACTATGCATGGATTTAGCCAACTATGCATGGATTTAGCCAACTATGCATGGAATTAGCACTTATCCGCCTCAACAAAGAGCTGGCTCTTAAGCAGCCACTGCAGCAGATTTGCTGGATGTTTACCTGGAGAGAACTAGAAAATATTAGGATGCCATCCAGACACACAAAAACGAACTGATTTACCATGTAATACAGCATGTCTTTGACAAGGGCTTGAAATACAGGAATGGCATAAGTCAATCCAAAGGGTATGATCCATTATTCAAAGTTCCCAGTAGGGGTTTTGATGGCCATCTTCCATTCATCCCCATACTTGATGTGGACCAATTTATGAAAACCTTAAAATTCAAAGTCCAATGACATAACATTTTATCTTTGTGTTCTTCCATAGCTTTATCCTCGGGTAGAGAAGTGCCTGTATTACATCCTCCCCAGTCTAGGGTTGAGGGGGAGTAGCAGATAAAAGAGTAAATGATGACCCGTCCCCTGTCCCAGAGCTCAAGACAACTCAAATTTAACAGGTTTATTAAATGTCACCAAAAGAATAATACAAATGTCAAACATAAATCCTTTTCCTAATGTGGAGTAAAATCTAACCATATATAAAAGAAAAATAAAATAAACAACATAAATTTGTTGCTCTGGATGTTTGGGCATCACTTATGACAAGATAATCCTGCAGAGGAGAATAAATAGAAGGCACAACAGCAGTGGAAACAACAGGAACAACATTATGGGAAAGATATATCTTTGATTCATCTTTTGTAACATAAGATTTCCAAATTTACATGACACACTCTAATTTTTCTCACACTATTAGGGGTAGAAATTATATAATCTGTTTAATTCAGCTTTTCTTCAACCGCAAAGGGCCAGTGAATTTAGCTTGTAGGGGCAAACCAGGGATGGGGAGCAAACCAAACACAGAGCCTTAAAATTTGCTTTAAACTCTTCATTTCAATGTGTACATTCATTTTAGTCTGGAAGGCTGCTAAATGAGCATTAGCCACATTACAAGGTCTGTAAAACCACTCAAGGAAAGAACCGAAGAAATCAAGAACAGTCATCGGTGAAGAGGTTTTTGACAGCAACTGTTCACTTAACAGTTTTAGTGGTCCACAAACTGTGTGGCCAAACACAGGTTCTGCTAGACTAATGATTCTTGTACTGTCTCTCTTATGACTAACATTAACAAAAGAAAACACTCAACCCAGTCTTTCTCAGATTGAGCACAATATGTGTTCAGAATATTAGTGTCCCAGAAGTAAGTTATACTTGCCTTTGGGATTGCATCCACATTAATAGCAGCTTCAACACAAGATGCTAAAGATGGATTAGACTTGTGAGCAGCAGCTAAATGTTCCAATTTTCAAAGACATTTCTTCCACTTTGGGCAACACAATGAGGAAAGGAGTGACTATTTCAGGTTCGACATGCAGTTTACATTCAAGAAAATCTGATGGAGAATTCAAGAACGAGTCAGAAAGATTCACAATTTTTTCAAATTTCTGAGCCCATGCATGTGTCACTGCACATGAATTGCACAGTCATAGCGACAGTGCAGATGGAAAGATGAAACATACTGAAGAAGACCTGTCAAAGATCATGTTACATTACTGGAACACTGACAGTTTCACTGCCTCCTCCTGGGGAACAGAGAAACCAAAGACAGGAAACAAGGCAGAACCCAGGCTATGGGCATGACAGAAAATCTCCAAGCTAGCATGGTATTCTTGGCCCAGTCAACATAGCGATTGTTTTTTACCAGCCACAGGTGACCAAAGACAATCATTGCAAAAGGCACACAAGCAAGTAAAACACAATCTACTCACAGTGGTTACCTGAAATGAGAGAAACATCCAAACAATTGTCTCCCTGCCCAAAGTTGATTACCCCTACATGACATGAGGAGCACTTTCAGCTGTAGGATGATCCGCCTCAGTGCAACAGGGAGTGTTAAAGAAGGTAATTTGTGACTACTGCCATAAAACTGTATAATGCATTCGATGTGCAGAAGCACCATTTACTTTATTGTAAACTTGGAGTACTACAGTGCATTTCAGACACAATATGTGTCATCGCACCCTGGGCCCTGCCGACAAGCAGAGGGAATGAGACAGGCCTAGTGTGGCACCAAAAGGGAGCCATCTGGACTATTTTTAAGTTTTTGTGCATATAACATGCATTACACAGATGTCTTTGACTGTTGTGATGTTTATCGTGCTACTTTTAAAAGACACAGTGTTAGTTACAACTCAGAAATGGAGACTGTTAAGCTTCATTTAGTTGCTCTACATGTTGCTGTGTGTTATTTTTAATTATTGGTGTATGTAAACAAGCTCCAGCCAAACATCTTTAACCGTTTGGATGCATTTCTGATGATTTGTGTCATGTTTGCCTGTGCTATGGACTGTGTATGTGCAACTAATATCAGCATCGACTGCTTCTGAACCAGTCATAATATGATTCAAGCTTTGCAAAGGAACTGTAAATGAAGAATGGGGCAGTTAGAAACACTTGGACTTGACAGCAAAACCGTGAGTAAACAGTTTCATTTATATTTCATATGTAATGACTTTTTGATAGTTTATGGTGCTGAGTGTTAACAGTTGTGCTTGAGTGAAGATTAATATATTCAGATGCCATGTGTTTGGATGTGCGTTATGTGTAAACCATGAAATTCAGTTTTATAATGTTGTGTTGAGCTTGATTCTTCTCTTCCGATTTCAAATATGTTTCAATTATGGCTGAATTTGAGGGGGTGCATGATGTTAGCCAATCAGAACTGTGGGCGTTTATAATTAACTTTTAAGAAGAAGCTGAGGCCAAACCCAAGTGTTTGAGACAGAGGGACATAGACAGGCTGGAAAATTATAATTTATTACAAAACTATGAAAGTTTTGGTGTATAATATGATACGAGCACCCACAAATGTTTCACTCAAAGTTATTCAAGGATTTGACATAAATGTCTTTTAAATCATAAATGCCACAAAAGTGTCTGACATTGGCAACACAAAGCAGAGATCTAAGTAATTTAAACAACAGCACTGCATTTAGTTTCTTTGTTACATTACGTTTATTACGTTGTCGGTTTTTTGAATAAGCTGTTGTGACTCATACTTAAGAGCATCTTGCTGTGAATGTCACGCACAGTGTCAGCTGGGAGAGGCGGCTGTTAAACTTACTCTTGCTGTTCTTGCATCACAAATCCACCGATTTGTACGGTGATGTCACCGTAAATAAAACAATATGTTTAATGTACTTTCAGGAGCCCCCCCAACCATAACCCTAACCCTACCCTTATTCCAAAACCTACCTGTGCATCACCCTCAGTAGCAGCAAATGTGGGAATTTTGCAGAACAACATGTAGTTACACAGTAAATATATAGTCTTGTGTGTATTTCATGTTAGTACATAGTAGTTAAGGCCACATAATATAAAGTGTGACCAATTATCTTTTAAAGTTGAGATCTACACAATAAATTTTAATTGATTTAAGTGTTTTTAACACCTGTTCTGTATTTACAGTCATATTAATTCAAACACACAGCACAGATGTGGTAAAAAACACTCAACCAAAACATGAGCCGCTGTTCTTAAAGTTTGCTTTTAAAGTTTAAAATTGAGTTTACATTATATATGACAAACATACTGTCTGTACATTTGTCATACATAATGTAAACTCAATGTAAATACTACAAATTATGCATACAAAATGCATATATTTAAAGGGGCCATGTTAATTATTAAATATTTTAACTTCAAACACTTTAAATATTGATGAATTTAACAAATACAGTAGGCTCCTACAGAATCTATGCAAGGGTTCAAGCAGTTCTGGCTTGTGCTTCTATATCTTTTCTAACGATCTGAATTGTGGGGTGCGTTCTTGTGTCCTTTAAAGACTTTACCCTCCATTGTGAGTGCTTTGAAGGGCTAAAAGTTGTGGGGCTCAAAAATAGTGGTCATTTGGTCATTTTTGGGGAAGTTCTGTTTGGAACGACGCTACAGCTTGGCTACCATTATTATTCTTCCATCAAAAAGCCCCGCTGAGGCATCATTTAAGCCTTTTCAAAGTGTGCAAAATCTCCTACACTACAGTAAATAGACAGAATATTTAAATGAGCTACGAGTCTGTTTTGTCATGTTCGTAAATTCAAACTTTAGCTGTCAAAATTTACACACAAGCCTGTAACGGACAAAATGTTACTGATAATATTATTGGTATTAAAACTAATTAACTGTTGATTAATGCGGTAGTGTGATGTTAAGATCACATGTAGTACCAAGAGGAGCAGCTTGAGGGTGCTATTGCCTGTTAGTGACGGATATATAAGCTCACTTACCATAGAGTAAGGCGCCTTGTTTTGGTAGAGGAAAATCAAATGTTTGGTTGGACTCACGCTACCACCCTGCTTCTCTTATGCCCTTTGTTGATAACTCTCTGAGTTACTGTTCAACCGATTGGATACTTGAGACTAGGAATTCAAGTGCAAACAATGCTAATGTAAGCCCGTTTATCGGTCCAATGGCGGTCTCCAATAATACGGGTGAAGGTCTCTGCGCGTTACTGTCTTTCTTTTACGCAACACAACAAGATTCAATAAAATACAATTTCTCTTATGTATTACCTCGTTATTTCATCTGACTCCATAAATGAAAAAAGGTTTTAATGATATCTGAGCATCATTAAAAGTGAGCGAATGTTTGATTATTCTTTTTAACTCTTTAATTATATTTTACCCGTTCAGATTAAGAAACTATGTCGCTTTGTGGTCCTCGCGTGTTTTTCTACACTGCGGGTCTCACGATCACAAGCAGTCAGTATTGGATCATCAACAGAGGTAATTGCTATATACCTGAGATCGGTCACGTTCATGTATACACAATCAAAGATACATCAGTATAGCCCCCATGGAATTGCACACACTTGAATTTAACTGAACGTTTTCTTCAGTAGAGGTCACAGCCACTATTACAGATATAAGCTGACCAACATAACTTCTCTTATAATAGCTTTGGATTGGCCATGCTGTGGTTTCCCGCGTACACTTATCTGGAGAAACATCAAATTAAAAAAGAGGTAAGACACACCCAAATTTAGATTGGACAAGCAGCATTTAGCTGTTCTAAACGGAAACACACTTTCTGTCTTTGCAAACCAAGTACACTTGAACTGATGCCAAATATTAGTCGTCACTAATCTGACGCAGACTTGCGGTAACATACGAATCGCTCAATCTGTTTGGGAAAACAATTTCAGAGTCAGTCAGAATAAAATCAAATGTTTACAATTTATTGACCAGGTAATAGAACAATAATTAAAATCCAATTCATGAGGCAAAATCATCGACCAACCAATATAATCACAACAATTCGGAAATTGAGGAATTTGTAGAAATATTTACCTGGCAACGAAAAACTACACACAGCGATCATGTGGGAAGTCTACCTACAGACTCCCAGAACCTTTTGCCCATTCTCCTTATAAACCCAGATAATTCAATAAGCTAACCAAATGGTGGTGTCTGTCCTTCTAATTAGATTTTGGTCCCCTATTGAGGGGGTCACTACATTTACATATAGTAGGTATGGAGGATCTGGGGGAGGGCACACCTTTAAGGGGCACACCACATCTCTCATATTCTATAACTTCTTCTAGCTTTTCATTATGGCTGGGAGGATGAGACCAGTTTACCAGGCACACTGAGACACTTAAAATGATACCAAACATGTATTGTTACTTTTTTGTACACACTTGACATTATTGGTTTTTAGTGAGTTCTAAGTGAGGAGGAGAGGGGGGAGTAGGGGGAGATAATCAGACGGTAGAAGGGAGGTGCGAGCCCCTGCTGGCTGCGTCTCGGATGTTGCTGTTACATGTGCAAGAGAGAGTTCAAATGTTGATTCTCATGAGAGCCTTTTGTTCTCCCAAGGAGTATCCCAGACTCGCTGGCACCTTACACTAGCAACGAGGCTACAGCACATGGTCAGCTACGTGACACTGAGGACAAAGTTTCACTGAACGCCATTGATTGCGAGCCTTTCTCACACTGTGGAAAACAGGTTGGAAATTATTGCATTGCACTCAAAATAACTATGTGGATTTGGAACTCATATCATCTTCATGAACATTCAACTCATCTAAAGACAAGACTTTAAGAAGATAAGTTTATTTCATCACATTGACTCAATAATCAAGAGAGAAGACCCTTGAGAGAGTTTCTACCATTTATTCACTGACTGTTTGGCACATGTATTTAAAAATAAAATAGGTTTGATATTCATTTGTCTTGTGAAGAGTTTTATTCGTTAGTACATGTCAAAAATCTGTTGAACCCCTCAGAGTATCATCTTTAAAAGAAAGGAGGTGTTACAAGCCCTTTAAAGGTGCTGTAAGCGGTTTTAGCAAACTGAAGCTTTCACAGGGCTGAGCCTTCAAATTAGCCACGCCCCACATTCCAACCCCCCCCCCCCCACACACAGAGATAATTTTGCAACCAAAACCAAGCAAAAGTTCACCATTGTTTATTCCTGTGGCTGTCAAATTCAACTGACAAAAATTATAAATCATAGCGATAGTCGATGATCCGCTTCAAATAAAACAAATGATTGCAAAATGATTGACAGGTGAAAAGCGCCAATGACCACGGCCCATAGACACATTTTTTGTTTTTTGTTTACAAAGTCTACAACTTTCACAGAGACCGGTGAGTTATGTCAGGACACTTATTTCATTCAAGGAAGTGGGAAAATCTTTTTCATACATTTCCATGAAAAAAATAGCTTACAGTACCTTTAATCTGCTTTAAGGTTCTCTCTTCTTTCTTTCTTTCTTTCTTTCTTTCGTTCTTTCTTTCATTCATTCTTAGTGTTATATCTGTACAAATTTAACTAAAACTATTTTAAACTTTCAGACTAGGTTTTGTCAAACCAACATTATAGATTGTCTCAAACTTTCGGACCTGGTTTAATCAGTACTTTTGAACCACACAAAGTAAAATATCAATATTTTATTTTTCCCAACCACCTTACCAAGTTATTTTTTGTAATTTAGGGCAAACATTCAGTAGTAACAACAAGTATAATAAACGTTTTTGTTTTACAGCACTTTTATTAAAAGAATCAAGCTTAACCTTAATAAGCCTAACATATGAAATAATAGTCAGAAAAGTACATGATTTAAACCTATTTAAATCTATTTTTCTATAAAATAATGAAGTTTAAATCACATGTTGCTTGAATTCATTAAATACTCATTTTGAAATATCGTTAAAAAATATAAACGTGATTGTTAATTTTACGTTATCAAAATCAGCAAAGAGTAAAACATGAGTACATTCAAATATGAAGGTAGCTATTTCGAAAATTATTTTACAAGATGTTCTTCTCCCAGAAGAGCATGGAAACTTTCACCAGTTGGCGTTATAAGATTAAAGAGTAGCTCAACATTATTTAATTAGCAACAGGAAGGCAAAAGAGTCCTACAAGAGGGCTGGGATCATAGTCATAGTGGCCAACCCGCTCTACCACCTGAGCCACAGCCGCCCAGCAGACTGTATATATATATATTTAAATATTCCCACTTCCCTGAATGGGGAAGGGAGGGTCTCCTCTCCTGTCGGGTCTCCCCCCCCCAGCCTTTTAAGTTATCACAGGAACAATTAGAGGTAGGCCGCTCCTATACAGTGTATCCCCATCCCTACAATAGTTTATATTCCCCCCCTTCCACTAACTGTCTCAGAGTTTCTCCGCCAGCAGCCTTACACAGCTGCGAAAGGCACCCACCCACCCTACCTGTGAGCGTCTTTCCCGCAGGTACTACACATCTATTAAAACCCAAACCACCACACCATTCGTGAGTGAGGTGACGTCATGCTCCACCTACATTACACTTCTCATGCATTACAAATCTCTAGTCCATTACATTATCCCCCCTCTTAGGTGAGACTCGTCCCTGAGTCAATCCCAAAACCACACCACCAACCGGCGGTCTCGAACAGGCTGATCCCTTCATGGAGCCGGAGTAGCATCAGAAACTTTCCCAGAACTCGAAGGTGCCATTAACTCGTCAATTCTCTATTCACTCCTCAAACTCAAAGGACTTGCATTAATCGGGCTGATCCCTTGTTCTCCCAGCACCTCATCCTGTCTCCTCTCCACACATCCACAATCAGTTTGATCCTATTCCAAAAAGCAGGCAAGCAGGAAAGAGCATCCACATTCCCATGATGCTCACCAGGCAGATGGACGATTTCATATTGGAAACTGGCCAGATGTTCCAGCCAGTGAGCTAACTGACCCTCCAGCCCCCAGAAATTATGCAGTCAACTTAAAGAATTATGATCAGTTCTTAAAATGAACTGCTTTCCCAGTAAGTAATGTTTAAAGAACTTGGTAAAAGTTACCATACTTTACAATTCCTTCTTGTTGGTCGCATATTTTCGCTCCTCCTTCATCAGTGACCGGTTGGCATATGCAATTACCCATTCCAAGACTGCCCCAATACCAGCTTCACTTGTATTTTCTGTAGATCAGGAAAAGCTAGAACTGGCACTGCAATAAGACTAGACTTCAAATGCATAAACGCTTGCTGGCACTCATCAATCCAATTTAATCTCCACCCTTTTTCAGTCAACTGGTGAAGGGGTTGAGTTATCTCTGCAAACGTCTTTACAAAACGTTGATAATACAATGCCCAATAATTTGCCAACAAGAATGTTTTCTATTATCACAATAAATTTGGACAAATTATCTGAACCGTCGGTTACACACATGTACAAAATAAAGAATAAATCAACAAAACAAGTGTGTGCAGTTCAAAAGAGTTGTATTACACATACATCATCACAGCATTATAAACACTTCAATATCATATTCTGTGGCTTCACAGACTTGTTAGTTTCACAGTATTCATGACCACATCTTAAGAGTAATTAGCACATGGGTGAAATCAGTGTATACTAACAAAAGCTTCAAACAAAGTACAAATTCCATTGGCATCAAAATCCAAAACTCGGTTCATGAATGGAAATAGCGCGCTAGGCACATCTATGAAAAGCACATCAACAAAAAGGGGACTTATTAATGCATAGTTTGGGATTTAGCCATAAGCTCGAGGCAACATTTAGATAAATATCTCAATTAAACACTCAATACTGAATGCAAATGTGAAATAACGGGTTATGATTTAACTTCTCTGGTTAGATTAATGGAAAGGCTTTGCAATGGCAAAATAGGGGCAAGTACTTCTTGTTCATTGCAGAACCAGGCTCTTTCAGGTGGAAGCGACTAATGAGCCAAATGTCTAAGACTGAACGCATAATAATAAAACAAAATCTTGGGTAGGCCTAGCCCACCTTTTTCAATCGGCCTATGCAGCCTATTAAAATGTAATCTGGGGCACTTACCACTCCAAATAAAGACTTCGCTATACTCTCAAATTGCTTGAAATAAGAGAGGGGGACATCTACCAGGAGAGGCTGTAGCAGGTAGTTAAATTTTGGAATACAGTTCATTTTAATAACATTAATCTTCCCAATCATTGATAAATGTAATGAAGCCCACCTGTCTACAATGCTCGAAAACCTTTTTATTAAAGGGTCAAAATGAACTCTAACTAAACCAGACAAATTTGTTGGGAATAAAATTCCCAAATACTTAGTGCCCTGTTTGGGCCACTGGAAGGCGCCTGGCTGAAAGGCCATTACAGGACAGTACGCTGTCAGAGCCAAAGATTTGTATTTAGACCAGTTGACTTTGTATCCTAAGAATTTGGAAAAGGAATTAATAATTATACAGAGGCAAGGCATATATTTAGTAGGGTCAGAGATGAAAAATAAAAAATCATCTGCATAAAGCAGAAGCTTATGTGCCATGCCTCCCGCCATCACCCATGGAAAATCATCCTCCTTTCTTATCGTGGCTGCTAATGGTTCCAGGGCAAGACAGAACAATAATGGGGAAAGAGGGCAATCCTGCCCCTATCCAGAGTACAATAATCTGAAATTAATCAGTTCGTTTGTACCACTGCTACCGGGTATCTATAAAGTAACTTGAACCAACCAATGAACATACTCCCGAACCCATACATTTCCAAAATCTTAAAAAGATAATCCCATTCTACCAAATCAAATGCCTTTTCGGCGTCAAGTGAGATGGCAGTGACCAGAGACTGATCATTTGCCACTGACCACATGATATTGATGAAACTTCTAATGTTATCAGAAGAGCTACGGCCCAAATAAACCCCACTTTATCTATATGTATAAGAGATGTCATAACTTTACTTAATCGGTTAGCCACAATTTTAGCCAAAATTTTTACATCTAGCTGGATTAGGGAAATTGGATGGTAACTTTTACACGCGTTTGGATCTTTTTCTTTTTTAAGAATCAGACTGTTCCGGGCTTGCGTCATGGTTGACGGGAGCTTTCCATTCTTTAATGATTCCGTAAAATGCAGTCTCATTGGACAGGCATCGCCTGGCCAAACAATTGGCTTTAAAACCTCCTTCAATAACCTCTAACTGCTATAGTCTTTTACAGACAAGCCATTATAAATATCTTGTGCCCAACCTGATAATAAGAGAGGCATAAATTTAATTTTAAACCCCTCGTCCCACTGATTCACATTAACATCCATTTCAAACTGCCTGGCCCAATTGGCCATTCACAGCCCACACAGATAAAGGTCTCAAGCATGAACACCGGACGTGCTGTGGCCAGCACAGCATTATGGCCCTGAAGTGCAACAGCTACACTTTCACTACTGGAATGAGAATGCGATCTTGTATGCTCAGACATCGTGAAAAAAAGAAAGGTCCCACCGCTGTCTCTAATGTAATAATTCTGTTTTATTTGTACTTAGGCTGAAGTTTATTACTTAAGAGTTGCAAAAGTTACTAAAGAGTTACTAAAGAGGTGTTTTTAAAATCTAGGCTGCCACCACATTTAATAACCCGGTGATGGTCCGGTCTCTGACTACCCAAGCATGCCACACAGGACACTTAATTTAAAATGAACAAGGAAACTATATTGATGACAATCATTTAAAACATTTATCGCAATGTATGGAATAAAGGGTTCAATAAAGAATACAGCCATCCTCAGTACATCCCAGTACGGAATTCAAGCAATACCACAATCTTTGGGTGTAAAAAAACTCATCACCAACATTTGGAGCAAAAGGTTACATAACACACACATATCACAGCATGTCGGTAATATCAGAACCAAAAGCGTTTTTCTTACAAGTTGGTAAGATCCAATCCACCAGACTCAGTCTCAATGACAGCACGCCTCACCAACGAGCGTGCTCAGTCAGTTCTCAGGTGTCTCGCTCTCTTCGAGCCCAGCACAGCGGCTCCTCTAAAACAATTCCAGAGTCTCCTGGGGCATATGGCATCCTCAGCCGCAGCCGCGCCACTTGGGTTGATGCATATGAGATCTCTTCAGCACTGGCTACAGACTCGAGCACCGAGATGGGCATGGCGCCACGGCATATATTGTGCCGTCAGACTTTCATCCCTTGGACAGACCTCTGCTTCCTGCAGACCGGAGTCCCCTTGCAGCAGGTGTCCAGACGTGTCGTGGTCACCACAGACGCCTCTCAACAGGGTTGGGGCGCCATGTGCAATGGGCACGCTGCTGCTGGCTCCTGGACAGGACCCCGGCTGCGTTGGCACATCAACTGCCTAGAGTTGCTGGCTGTATCTCCTGCCCTACAGAGGTTTCTCCCACTAATCCGGGGCAAGCACGTCTTGATCCATTCAGATAGCACCGCGACGGTAGCGTACATAAATCACCAAGGCGGCGTGCGCTCTCGTCATATGTCACAACTCGCCCGCCATCTCCACCTTTGGAGTCAGCCACGACTCTGATCGCTGCGCGCCACTCATATCCCTGGCAACCGCAACACGACGGCAGATGCACTGTCGTGGCAGGTTTAGCTCAGTGAAGAGTGGAGAATCCACCCCCCCAAATCTCTATCTGGGACCGATTCGGCATGGCACAGATAGATCTCTTTGCCTCCCAGGGCAACTCCCACTGCCCACTCTTGTACTCCCTGACAGGAGCTCCTCTTGGGACAGACGCACTGGCACACGGCTGGCCCCGGGGGCTGCGCAAGTATGCAGATTGCACTGGTGCTGTGCACGATCAGGGAAGATGGGGAACAGGTCATCCTGGTGGCCCCTTACTGGCCCACCCGGACCTGGTTCTCGGATCTTACGCTCCTCGCGACAGCACCTACCTGGAAAATTCCCCTGAGGAAGGACCTTCTTTCTCAGGGACAGGGTACCCTCTGGCACCCACGCCCAGACCTCTGGAACCTCCACGTCTGGCCCCTGGATGGGACGTGGAAGATCTAGTGGATCTACCACCTGCAGTAATAGACAAGATCAACCAAGCCAGAGCTCCCTCCACCAGGCAATTTTACGCCCTAAAGTGGTACTTGTTCGCGAATTGGGGTTCTTCCCGAGCCGAAGACCCGTAGAGGTGCGCAGTTTGGTCAGTGCTTTCATTCCTGCAGGAGAGGCTGGAGGGGAGGCTGTCCTCCTCCACCTTGAAGGTGTATGTAGCTGCTATCGCAGCCCACCATGATGCAGTAGATGACAAGTCCCTAGGTAAGTACGAATTCATTATCAGGTTCCTGAAAGGCGCCCGGAGACTGTACCCTCCCCGGCCTAGCCTGTTCCCCTCCTGGGATTTCTCAGTGGTCCTCTCGGGCCTCCATCAAGAGGATCGGGGACCTGCAAATGTTCTCTGTCAGCGACACCTGCCTGGAGTTCAGTCCGGCACACTCTCATGTCATCCTGAGGCCGCGACCGGGCTACGTGCCCAAGGTTCCTATGACCCCCTTCAGGGATCAGGTCGTGAACCTGTAAGCACTGCCCCAGGAGGAGGCAGTCCCAGCCCTTTCGTTGCTGTGTCCAGTACTTTGCGTATCTATTTGGAACGTACGCAGAGCTTTGGATGTTTTGAGCAGCTCTTTTGGTCAGTCTGTTTTGGTGGATGGCAGATAGAGAACGCCGTCTCCAAACAGAGGTTAGCTCACTGGGTCGTTGATGCTATTTCCCTAGCCTATCACACCCAGGCCATGCCCGCCCCCTTGCGGGTTCGAGCACACTCTACTAGAAGTGTGGCATCCTCGTGGGCACTGGCCCTTGGCACCTCCTTAGCAGACATCTGTAGAGCAGCGGGCTGGGCAACATCCAATACCTTTGCCAGATTTTACAATCTCAGGGTTGAGTCGGTCTCGTTACGTGTTTTGTCAGGTCCGAGTCGAACTAGGTAACGCAGCACAACAGTCACAGGTGCTCTGTACTTGGGTCGGGCTCCACGGGCTTAGTTCCCTTCTCTGGCAAACTCCCCATAATGTATTTCCCATGGTATAGTCCCCCTGTTGGCGGACCTGTACAGTTGCCATGCTTGTACAGTCCTCCCTCATTAGGCTGGACCTACCACCATGCCATTCCCATGTACGGCTTCACAACCATCATGGTGTATTTGCCACATGTTACCTCCCCATAGATTGACAGGATGTGGCCTCTGAAAGGTCTTTTCCCCCTGAAAGAATAGGACCAGGAAAGACTGCCTTCCCTGACGCATCTGATAGTGTTAAGACGCTCACGTCCAATTTGAGAGACATAGTGAGAGAAAAGGCTGTGGCTGCCAGGCTTGCTCCCATGCTAGTCACGTAGCACCTATTCCCTAAGGTCTGTATGTGACATCTCTTTGGGGGCGTTGGTGAGGGCTACGTGCAGCTGACACAGTTGCCTCTTGCACGCAGTAGCCTGCTTGCATCTGTCTTGACAGTTCACGTAACACAGTTAGTACGTGGCGTTTTTAGATGGGACCCCTTGTGTCACTTCAACACAATGTCGAGTGAGTGACAGAAGGGGAACGTTATGGTTACTGTTGTAACCTCCGTTCCCTGAAGGAGGGACGGTCCCTCCTGCCACAGCACTAGACCTACCACTGTAAATGGCCGCACCTTATTTTCGGCTCAGTGCAAAATCCTGACTGACAGTCGCTGCCCGCTTCCCTTTATACCCGTATGTCCGGGGTGGGGCATGCAAATTCTGTCTGCCAACTTGACATTGGCCTTTTCTCAAGTTCAGAAGTACATTTGGTATCCCAGGAAGACCCCTTGTGTCACGTCATTCGACATAACGTCTCGTTCTCTCCCTCAGGGAACGGAGGTTATGAGAGTAACCATGACGTTTAATTATCTTGTTAATACTAGACAAACGTAGTGTTTGCATCTCCCTCCAACATGGTGGTGGGAGAGTGTTTGATGATGTAATCAAATACTATCTATACTGTAGGCAGTTCTGTTGTTCGTAATGGGAACATTCTAGATTGGTTTTTCATGACTGACAATTTAGACAACTTTGTTGAGGAGTCAAAACAGGAGTGTTTGAGTTTTGCTACGTCACTGAAAGTGTAGACAGTTTTGTTGTTTATAACAGAAGCATTCTACTTTTGTTGCATTGTCATTTTCAATATAAGTCACTGGAAGTGTAGACAGTTTGGTTGAATATTACAGAAGTGTTCCAGTTTTGTCGCTTCAGATCACAGTTTCTGTTTATACATGGCCACATAAATGTTTCTCCAAATGGGATATAATCCGATCTACTATTCCCACATCTCTCTGGAATACTTGATTGTGATTGGTCAATGGCATCATCTAGCTGTCTGATATTAACAACTGCACATTCACATATCAGACCACTCATCTGGGTATTTGGGAGCCTTTGCTCCTGTTTCTCGGATCAATGTGCGATCTCTACAAGTAAGCTAATAAAATTATTTAAACTCAAATCAATGTTTTGTGCATTTATTTATTTATTTATTTGACAAGTAGTCTTGTAATAAGGTGAATAATGAGCAGTCAGATGTTCATTAAATACAAAACAAACACTAAATCAATATAAAATGTCCATGTAATTATTTATTTGGTTGGAAGTCATGTAAAACTTGGGATAACAAAATGCTGGTTGTTATCGCAAAATAAACCCCTTCCGGTGTCTGCTATACGACAGGGTCCTGATCACCCTGTCAGGATTTATTTTGCAATAACAACTGGCTGACTGTACATTATCCCTTACATAAGTTAACTTCCATGATGATAATAAAGCTGGACAGTGAATTTTTATTTTTATTCTGGTATGTAGAATGTGGTGGCGGGGGCGTGGTCGAGCATTCGTCTGGAGAGAAAGAAAGTAGTAAGGGTGCATACACCTGAGCTCGATAATGACTAACACCTGTTTCTAACTGCAATAAGCATCGAGGAGAGCGAAAAAGAGTGGCAAAGCCAGAGACCAGGAGAGAGAGCTACCAGACAGAAAGAAAATTAATTGAGTTATGATTTGATCTGAGTACTGTGCTGAAAAGCCATTTTTTAGATTGTGTAATTAAAAGTCCTACCTTGAGTTTAAATCCTATGTTGCCTGTTTCCTCAATTCCCTCCCTCTTCACACAGACCTAGTTCAGTTTGTGAGGAGTAAAGCTTACATATATGGCCTGAAGAACCGGATGCATTTACACTTGCTGTGTCAGTGTAACATATGGTATTTGGCTCAAAGCATCTCCAATAGTGATTTAAGTGAACGGATTGCTCATTAACGGATAGTTATCCAATTAGTAAAGATGCAAGAGACCAAGGGTAAATAGCCCTAGTGCCCTTTGCCTCATGCCCTGTACAGATCTACACTTTTCTACCAGTTTACACTAAGAGAGTCACTTGCAGTGTATGTGCAATATGGGAAAGTACTGCAACAGATGCATACACTAAAGCTTATAGACAACTAACCAATGAAATTCAGACAGTCCAAACATGAACCCATAAACAGCACTATTAATTCAGTGTAGTTTCCTCTCATTGTCAGTCCTGTTGCTAAGCAGAAGCTCTGAAATGACTGGTATCATGACAGCACAGACTAGTGTGTGAGTTTGTGAAGACAAGGGGCAAGTTCAACTGAGTAACCCAGAAGAAAAACACAAACTTTGATATATACCAAGGTATTTAATGTACACAATATTCATATACCACTGTATCTATGTGGTACTCCAAAGCATATTATGGCAATGGCCCATTTTCAAATTGTACTTTTTAGTCCATTCTTGTTAGTGATGTAAATTGATAGATAAACTATAGAATTCTTCAAAGATGTGGTATTTATGTATATAATTTTTACAGAAATTATAACAACATAAACAGTCATTTCTTACAGGGCTGCACAGTATGAAGGAATGCCCTGTAAACTAAACATACATACAAATACACAAAGTGCAAATAATGCAGCTGAAATTCTGAGCTGTGGCTATTGGCATATAAGACACATGACCAACACTGCCTGTGGGATGGAATGTTCTTCACCATATTATAATCTGAAAAACCCTTACCAAAAAAAAAAAAAAAAAGTACTGTAGCGGTAATAACAAGGTTATTTTATATATACCATGATTGGCATAGTTGTACCAAGGCACTTCAAAGATGGTATATGTACAGAAAACTGCATGATACAAAAAAAAATAATAATAATCTTGTTATTCTTGTCATATTTAGCCATGCAGAATGAACTCCTGCAATTCTAGTGTTTTGGAGGATGTAGGCTGCTGAATATTCATCCACTGTGAGATGATCCACTCTGACAGCAGTGCTGGAGAAAGAGGCTGTTTTGCACCACATAACACCTTCTTCTAAAATAAGACTGCACTGACACACGTTAAACACATATGCATATTTTCAAACATACTACATTGCGCCAAAATTTAAGACTTTAATTATTACAATGCATTGATTTGCATTTCTGTTTTACACATTCAAATATAAATCTGCAAATAGCCAGAAGTCTTCAGAGACGTATGCATTTGCAAAATTAAAGAGAAAGATATGGCGGGAAAAATACAATGAAAAATCCATGTACTTCACATTCACTAATGTACTGTGCACATTTAAATTTATACAGACTGAGATTAAGAAGAGCATACATGACAACAACTAGATGTTAAGGCAAATCGCATTTTGAATAATTGAATTAGAAATAATTTAACAATGTTAAGCAGTTTAAAATATTTTCCCAATTACTATTCCTAGTTCAAAAGAAAAAAAATCTATATATTTATATATATAAATGCAAGTATTGAAAACAAAATTACATTTTGATGTTTTCTTAATAATCTCTGTATGACCATCACTTATTCAGTGGTGTGTTAGTGCAGTATAAGAAACAGTGCCATCTACAGGTCAAGACATGAAGACTCGTTCATTCACAAATAGTTTAATTATTTGGATTATTGAGTCATGTGATGCCATGTGAGGTTCGGACATGTGAACAGCAAGGCCTGTGCACTTTGCTAGTTTTGTTACTTTTTGTTTCATAAACCGGTAGATTCAATACACCCTGATCCATAACTGTTCTAGGAAGACAATATGTCAAATAATTAAAAATCCTCAGGCACTTGAGACGTGCTATAGCTGAGGCTCCCTGGAGGCCCTGAGCGATTTGACAGGAGAAGTGAAAGAAATCTGGGGAGAATTGCTGAACGTGTCAGCAATGCTGACAAAGGTCGTTGCTGACTTGGAGGATCTTGAAGTGATTTGTCGATCGATCGCGGCCATGGAGATGAAATTCACTGAGGTGGTTGAAAGAGTGGCAGATGTTGAGAAATGGAATGATTATCTGGAGTCATCGGTGAGGGAATTAGATGCTAATCTGCTAGCAACCACGGCGGATTTGGGTCATGTCTGGGAGAAGCTGGAGGATATGGAGAATTGTAACCAGAGGAATAATGTCAGAATTGTTGGAATTCCTGAGGGAGCTGATGATCAGAATATGGCGGAATTCCTGGACGGGCTCTTTCTGAATCTGCTTGACATAACAGGCCAAAATTTGGAAATCGAGCGAGCTCACAGGGTCAAAATGTCAAATGTTAATATGAGTGGATTGTCTCTCTCCCTGTGGAATGTGAATGGGTTGGGGCACCCCATAAAAAGAAGGAAAGTTATTTATCTTCTTTAACGTAAGAAATATGATATAGTGTTTCTTCAAGAAAAGAATATTTCCCTGCAGGAAGCTGAATAATTTGGGAAGATATGGGGTGGACAAGTTTTCTTTAGTGCTGGCTCAAGTAAGAGCAGGGGAGTCATTACACTGATAAGTAAACATCTACAATTCAAATTTTTTAAACAGATTAAAGATAAATTAGGAAGAGTCATTATTGTTTTAATAGAAATTCAGGGGCAAAGGTTGATTTTGACTAATATTTATGCACCTAACACTGGTGATCAAATAAGTACTTTGCAAATTCTGCTGCATTGTGCTTCACGAAAATCTGCTGGGCTTCCAGCTGTTCAGAGCGGATCATACCGCAGAGTTAACGGGGAAAACAAGAGGCAGTGGAATATGTTTTTACATCAACGAATGCTGGTGTACAGATGTAAAGACGCTGAAGAAGATGTGCTGTCCTAATTTAGATCTCTAATTTAGCACTCTTCATAAACTGTAAGCCTTTTTATTTGCCAAAGGAGTTTTCCTTGTTTATTCTTGTGAGTGTTTATATTCCTCCATACGCGTGTGTCAGTGCAGCGCTGCAACAACTGACTGATCAGATCACAGACATGGAGCAACAACTTATTCTTATTTACCATAGACTCACTTATTATTATTCTTGGAGATTTTAACAAGGCAAATCTCACACGTGAACTACCCAAATACAAACAGCATATTACATGCCCCACCAGATACAAAAATACATTGGATCATTGTTACACAACAATAAAGGATGGATATCGCTCTGTCCCATGTGCAGCTTTAGAACTCTCTGATCACTGTCTGGTTCATCTTCTTCTGACCTACAGGGAGATACTAAAATCAGCTAAACCTGTAGTAAAGACTGTAAAAAGATGACCCAATGAAGCAGAGTTTGAACTATAAGCCTGTTTTGACTGCACTGATTGGAGTGTTTTTGAAGCTGCAGCAACAGACCTGGACGAGCTCACAGATACTGTGACATCATATATCAGTTTTTGTGAGGACATGGGCATTCCTACTAGGACTTATTTAATATACAACAATGACAAACCATGTTTTACAGCAAAACTCAGGCAGCTTTGTCAGGCCAAAGAGGATACTTACAGAAGTGGTGAAAAAATCTTGTACAATCAGGCCAAATACAGATTGACTAAGGAGATTAGAGTGGCTAAAAGAAGCTAATCTGAGAAGATTAAAAAATACAAGATGCCATCTCCCAACAATGTAGGGAATCAACAACTGGCTAACAACTTGAAAATGTTCTACTGTTTTACTGACATTCACAGCACACAAACATTTACACCTCCTGCCACAACCCTCCTCCCCTCTCCTGCACCTCAACATGCACTTAATATCTGTGAAGAGGATATGTGCTGGGTCTTCTGGAAACAGAAGATAAGAAAAGCATAGGGCCCAGATGGTGTTTCACCCACTTGTCTAAAACACTGTGCTGACCAGCTGGCCCCCATCTTCACACAGATCACTGGAGCAGTGTGAAATTCCCTGCTGCTTCAAACACTCCACAATCATCCCCATCCCAAAGAAACCCAAAATCACAGGACTTAATGACTACAGACCCGTCGCTCTGACGCCTGTGGTCATGAAGTCAATAGAGAGACTGGTGTTGGCCCAACTAAAGGATATCACTGAACCCTTTCTGGATACCCTTCAATTTGCTTATAGAGCAAACTGGTCTGTGGATGATGCAGTCAATATTGGAATGCATTACATACTTCAACATCTAGACAGACCAGGGATTTATGCAATGATACTATTTGCTGACTAGGGATGCACCGATCTCTTCCGATTCCGATATCAGAAATCTCAGTACCGGCCGATACCGATCCCGATCCTATACCAGTGTTGTTTTTTGCATAATCAGTTTAGAATATCTTTACATTATTGTGTGAAACTTATTGGGAGTACTCTTTAATATGTAAAGAAACACAAACCTCTAACTACACATTATTTCAATATAAACGTTTAGCTTATTAAGAAAAACGTTGTTGTTAACTAGCCTATTGGATAATGTAGTAGCAAAATTAACAGTAATTCCAGTATAAGTCATCAGTAGAAAAGAATACTTTTTTTTTCAACTTGTATCTGGACTTTTTTGTTCAATTTAGTTGTTCAAATCAGCTCACTTTTCATTCACAGTTATTTTTTTCTTAAATATTATTATCATTTATAAACAAATGATAAAAATAATAATATATTATAATAGTAATACATAGAAATATATCTCAATCATGCACCTTTTGTCACGGATCCACCGGTCTCTCTCTCTCTTTCACCCTCACTGCAGAAACAGTGCTCACTCTCCCCAGAGTTCTGATTACACGCACATGCATATCATTAGTGGCTAAAAATTAAGGACTCCATATATACCCTGCTTTCACACAAACTCTTTGTCTGTTCTCATCGATAGTATCTCTGAGATGCCACACCGGTCTACTATGGCAGACATACCTGTGTCATTATTGCCAGCAAGTATCATAAGACTGTTGTGAGTTATCTGTTCATCATGTCTATACCTTGTCTGGATATTACTTAACTGCTGTTTGCCACTCTGCTCAACTGGATTTACTCACAATGTTTACATCACTGTTTCAATGATCTGTTCAGTAAACCCTGCTACTGAGTTGATATCTCTGCCTTTGTGAGTCTCTCTGTGACACCTTTAACTTTTAAACCTGCATGCTTTTTATTTTAACGCTCTCCAGGATGTCTTGTATGTGTCTGTTTTTAGGCAAGTTCACAGTAGTTCAATTCGCTTCTTATTCAAATTCTGGTAAAAAAAAAAAAAGCACCTGCAGTGCCATTCTAAATGCATATTATAAGTGAACTGAACTGAACTATTGAGCATCTACATCTGAGATGTTGTTCTTGACGTGAGTAGGGCTGAAATATTGCACATGGTGTGAAGGCTAAAAATTGTGTGTGTGTGTCAACAGAGCAGCACCATTCAATAACACGCTGGAGCTGTGCGCACATTTTATATATTTACTTATTAAACACAGCCTTTTGCGATTCACAGAGCTATCGCACATCTTCAAATGGCTTTGAATAAAATGCAAGAGTCATATGAACTGCTTTAATTGTGTTTTCATGGTACTTTTATGTCATTTTTTAGCTTGATAGTAATGAACATGACTAATACACAGTATCAGATTTGCATCGGGCTCGTCTGACATTTAAAAATGTCAGTATTAGAGCCGATACTGATCCAGGTATCGGATCGGTGCATACTTTTAACACCATCAAACCCGCTCTCCTATGGACTAAATTAACTCCGCTCTCTAGTCCCGGCTCTATCTGTCAGTGGATCATCTGCTTTCTGACAGACAGGCAGCAGCTAGTGAGAATGGGGAAATTCACCTCCAGCACATGTACAATCAGCACTGGTGCTCGCCAGGGATGTGTGCTCTTGCCACTATTCTCCCTGTTCACAAATGACTGCACCACCAAGGAACCCTCTGTTAAGTTCCTGAAGTTTGCAGAATCTGAAATTTGCCTCATCCAAGATGAGTTTGCATACAGAAGGCAGGTTGAGCAACTGGTGCAGTCACAACAACCTGGAGCTGAACAGTGGAGATGATAGTGTACTTTAGGAGGAACATCCCAACGTTAACTCTGATCACCATTCTAAACAGCACTGTGGCAGCAGTGGAGTCATTCAGGTTCCTGGGCGCTACCATCTAACAGGACCTGAAGTGGGAGACCCACATTGACTGTGATTTTGTCAAAAAGGCCAAGTAGAGGTTGTACTTTCTTCACCAGTTGAGGAAGTTCATCCTGCCACAGGTGCTGCTGAAACAGTCCTACTCAGCAGTCATCGAATCTGTCCTCTGCACTTCAATAACTGTTTTTCTTTTTTCAGTTACCAAGTCAGATACCAGAAGACTTCAAAGGATAGTTCGGACTGCTAAGAGGATTTTTGGTGCTCCCTCAACATCCTGCTAGAACTGTGCACATCCAGAGTGACAAAAAGGGCTGGGAAAATCACTCTTGATTCCATTCACCCAGTACACTTCCTCTTCAAACTGTTGCCCTCTGGCCAGCGCTACAGAGCACTGAGCACCAGAACAGCCTGGCACAGGAACAGTTTTTGCCCTCAGGCCATCCACTTCATGAATAGTTAAAACTGCCCCCAAATACTTTCCTTTGGTCAATAAAAGCATGTGCATTCAATCCATCCATTCCTACTTATATCCATTTCTTATATATATATATTCTTATATTTACTTATATATATTTCATTTATATTCTTTAATATACCGTACCTCTTCTTGAATACATTACATCACCTGCACATAACTGTATATCTGTATTTAAAATATTCCAACAACGTTATTGCGCTATACATGTGCAGGCTGTATATTTCTCTTTATATATCTGTTATATCTTATTAAAAAAAATAAATAGATGTCACTATATGTTTAAATGCATATGTTTGTGTGTATGTATACATTCTCTTGCACAGAAACCTTCTGTCACCATGACAATTCCATGAGTGTGCAAGCATACTTAGCAATAAAGCTCATTCTGATTCTGTCAAAGAATAGAAAAAAGAAAAAACATAGAGATGCTACTGCAATAAAGTTGGCTTGATGTTGGACCTTCACAAATAGTAGCAAATTTAGGGACCGTCTCGAAAGATACAGTACATGCAACATTAGTGTTTTATTTCTAACTTCAATAACATTCGATAACAGTGACTTACAGTCATACAACCAGCTCCAAAATTTGCATCTAGGTGTCAGCAATAATGCACACCTTTTAGATTTTTGATATAATAAAAAAAAATATTCCAATTATATGTAAACATTTCTATATCCATCAGTCTTGCAATAGGCCTTGGTGTCAGCATCTGGATTTTATTTCTGTCAGCTGGCCACCAGATATCCCCCTTTTGGACTTAACAGACATTTTTTTGTAAATGAGTGCGATTTATTCCCCAATCTTCAGTAAGTCTGTTTACTATAGAAAAAGTCCATATACCCTTGTGTACATTTAATAGCAGAGGTGGGTGGCTCCAGTTACATGACTTGACTCGAGTCTGACTTGAGTCGCAAATTTAAGGACATGTGACTTGTTTGACTAAATGAAGAAAATCACTTGACTTTGATTTGAGAACCAGCGACTGGAGAATTGACTTGACTTGAACTGAATGATTTGCCAATTACTTGATTGTCCAGTTCCCAAAATAATCACTTTGGATATAAATTTTTTTAAAGAAAATATGCAATGCAAAAATATCCGATACAACCACCACAACCTTGAATTTCATCAGACATTTCAAAAACCACAAGGAAAGGTAAGTCAATCATTTTGTTATCATTTCATTATCCAGAAAGATTAATATGTACAATTACTGTTCAAATGTTTGAGGGTTGCCAGTAAATTAAAATGATTCATGATTAATCTCATGTTTTGAAGCGTGACAAGTTTGAAATGTCCTGACAATTACCCTCTAAATGTGTGTGTGCCTTTTCTAAACCTTCTCAACAGTCAACAATATACCATAACTATTTCTTTGCCATATAAAAACATAACAGGAAAATTTGCAGTCACAACACTTTAAGTAGTATAGAATATACAGAATGACTCGTGATGAAATCCAAGTGCTCTCATAGTGATTATGACTTCTGAAGACTTTAACTAAAGCCCTTGAATGCAAAACCTTTATGACTATTTTATATAAATGTATCACTGAAGGGAACTGAATGTCTTCAGAAAAGATTTGATGGTATTATCTTTTCATCTTACCTCCGTATAATGCAGAGGTCGGGAACCTTTTTTCACTAAGGAGAGCCATACCACAAACGAATAATTTACTATTTTCAAAAACAATGTTTTTCAATAAAATAAAATGTTTATATTGCCCATAGACTACTCAAAATCAAACAAATATGCAAACATGAATAGGTAACATGCTGCAATATTGAATTGAGTACACGTGTTTGTGCGGGTCTCCATCAAATTATTTACAATTGTTCTTGAAAAATTTTACTTCATTTTTGGGCTGGGTGATATGTAAAAAGTATATTAATAATAATCACATTTAAAATATCTCCATTCATTTTGCTTTAAAAATGAAATTAATTATTGAAACACAGAAAACTTAAACAAAAGACTGTAAAGCAGTTCAATGGAAAGGAGGAGGTGAGAACCGGCTTGACAATATAAATAATAGTTTCATTAAAAACTTAAACAAAAGACACAAACACACACATGTGACGGACAGCTGCCTGTAAAGTTCTCTCTCTGTTGCACCGCGCTCAGCAGTCGGCCTTTATCTCTCTCAGAGGCTTGATTAGCCTGATAAGGGGCCGGGTGTGTAAAATCATGACCCAGCCCGCCCTGTCACAAAGATATTTCTAAATTCAAATAGGACTTTAAATGAAAAAAAAAAAAAAAAAAAAAAAAGAATGTTAAGAAGGATTCATCCAATCAGAGCGCTGCTTACTGAATGACATTAGTCAGTGCCACGCAGTCAGTAAGAGACGAACTATGAATGCTTATGCAGAAGTTATATCTCCTTTTTTCCTTTGGTAGTAGTCTTATGTGAGCGAGTTAATGACCAGAATACCACTCACTGTTACCACTCACTGTTACCATTCAAACTGAATCATCAGTAAACTTCTAACTCTGGTTCAACTGAGTCAACTTGTTCTTGCCGACATACCAGTGCGGATACAAATCCCCCTGCTCCAGCACACAATACAGTCCTTACAAATCTCCAGAATATTTGGTCCTTCGAGCCGGATCTGTGTCTACACTGGACTAATGATGTCAGAGGACCAGAATGCAGAGTATCAAGTTAAAGGAGCACGCCCTAGACGTATAGTTCGTCAACCAGCCTACTTACAAGATTTCGAATTACAGTATGCCGGGCTGCCAAGAGCTAATTTCCTTCTGCCTCAGTCAACACTGCGATCACATGGGTCAGATGACTTTCAACAGGATGATGAGGACAGAGATATTCCTATGGCCCATCCACAGACATCTATTCCTTATCATGATCAAAGAGAAGAGGCTATTGGATCACCTGATTCATTAGAATCACCACGATTGTCTTTAGAGCCCTGGTACCTTACCACAGATCGTTGGAGTGAGGGAGATGAACGCAGCCCTCACCGGTATGGACGTTCTTTACCTCCTGATGTGCAAAGCACAATGCATGATCTGGAACAAGAGAATAGACATCTCCGTGCTACTCAACTATCCATGAGGGAAGAGATCAGTCAACTTATAGAGATCCAGAAAAGTATGCAGGAGATGTTGATAAACCAGTCACAAAGCCAGAAGTCAACTCCTAAGCCTAATTCACAGTTCCAAGTATTAACCCCTCCAGTTCCTTTGCCTAGAGTTGCAAGCAGACAGTCAGAGTCTCCGGGGCCTACACCGGCTCCTAGAGCCTTTCCAGTTCCGGCACCACGCCGCCTTTCTTCATCTAAGAATATAGATCCTTATACAAATGCCATTGTTCCAGATAATGTGGCTGTTCAGATTTCCTCAGGCACTGTTGACACTCACAGAATTACGCGGGACACAAGGCAGCCAGCAAGAGTAAGGAGAGCTTCTATTATCTACACGCCCCCTCTTCCTAGCTCTAGTCAGCCGCATGTAGCACCAGCTAATTTCTCACAGATCCAGAATAACACTGCAAGACAGGAGATAATTTATAGAGGTCCGCAGCCAACCATTCCAGATTTTACCCGCCGAGAGCCTAGTGAATTTGCACGTCTTAAACTTGCCTTGAATAACCTACTACCTGATGAAGCTACAGAGCTATTCAAGTACCAAATTTTGGTAGATCACCTAAAGTTAACAGATGCTCGCCTCATCGCTGATTCTTTTCTAAATTCATCCACTCCTTACTCAGATACAATGGCAGCCCTCACTGAACGGTTCGGTCGACCTCACCAGCTTGCCCTGAGCAAAATCGCTGCCATTATGGATGCAGCAGATATTCAGCCTGGCGACACTATAGGCTTTGAACGCTTTGCTCTTCAGATACAAGCCTTAGTAGGATTCCTTAAGACATTAGGAACAGAAGGAGACATTGAATTGCATTGTGGATCCCATGTGGCTCGACTCTTGTCCAAACTCCCTCCAGACCAAAGAGCATCCTTCCGCAGGCACATGAGTTATGAACCTGGCTCAGTGTACACGCTTCTTGATCTAGCTAAATGGCTTAATTTCGAATCTTGGTGCCAAGATCCAGAGAGCTTTGGTGGATATAAGCCTCAGAAAGATAGAGCCCGTTCCAGAGTGGATCAACATAAGGAAACTAAAGCCAAGGTCAGACAGACTACAATCCTTCATGGCTCAAATGAATTATCTTCCTCAATACCACCAGTGCCAACCAAGAGTCAAGGCAAAAGCTTTGCCTTCTGCCCATACTGTGACAGTAAAGAACATTACCTGAGTCAATGTGCTACATTCCAGTCCTTAACCAATGACCAAGTGATCGACTGGATTAAGACTAATAACAGATGCTGGAGGTGTGGGCGCAACCATAGAGCTGCACAGTGTACTCTCAAGAAACTCTGCAATCTGTGTAATGGAAAGCACCTCCAAATCCTCCATGAGGTCAACTTTAAGCCAGTGAAAGAAGGGACCTGCTTAGTCAGTTCAACTAGCAAAATGCTATACTTAGACCGCCCTCAAGGTGTCAGCAGCGTCCTTCTGAAAGTGGTCAGAGTCATTCTGAAGCATAAGGGACAGAGCCTAGATACTTACGCTGTGCTTGATGATGGTTCTGAACGGACTATGCTGTTATCAGCGGCAGCTCGGAGGTTGGGACTTACAGGCCAGGCAGAGGACTTAGCCTTGAGGACTATAAGGCAAGATATCACTAAGCTTTGCGGTACCTCAGTGTCCTTTCAGATTTCAACTCCATCCCAGCCTGGCAGGAGTTACAACATAACGGGAGCCTTCACAGCAGAACTACTTAGCTTAGCTGAACATTCCTACCCTGTTGCAGATCTTCAGCGACGATACCGGCATTTGAAAGGCTTACCATTACAGCCTATTCACAAAGCCTGTCCCCTGTTACTGATTGGAGCAGATCATCCTCACCTTATCACTCCAATTGAACCAGTACGTCTCGGTCCACCTGGAGGTCCGGCAGCTGTCAAGACAAGACTGGGTTGGTCTTTACAAGGCCCAGCAAGAATCTTTGGAGATAATGTGAAATCTCAACAGTGTCTGCACATTGCCGTTAATCCCTCGATGACAGAGTTGTTCCAGAATGTTGAGAGACTCTGGCAAGCAGACGTGATTCCTAACAGAAATTAGAAATCTGTCACTCGGTCTAAGCAGGACCAAGAAGCTCTCAACTTGCTCCAGTCACAGACTGTCAGAGTACTGATTGATGGCATAAGTCGCTATGCCACTCCACTCCTGCGTAAGAAGGATATGCCCATACTTCATGCTCCTATGGAGGCAGTACTCCCTAACCTGAGGAACACAGAGAAACGCCTGGAGAAAGACCCCAGTAAAGCAGCTGCCTACCAACAAGAGATAAAGAAATTAGAGACCTCAGGCTACGTTGTCAAACTCCCACCTGAAACCGTTAATTCGCAAAATGAGTCATGGTTCATCCCTCACCACCTTGTGCAGCACAACGGTAAGAACCGTGTGGTTTTTAACTGTTCATTTGACTTTGAAGGCCATAACCTGAATAACTATTTGCTGCCAGGACCAGCCCTAGGCTCATCATTGTTAGGTGTATTCCTGCGCTTTCGTGAACATCCTGTGGCTATAAGTGGGGATATTAAAGGGATGTTCCATCAAGTTCGTCTCCTCCCAGAAGACAGACATCTTCTTTGTTTTTTATGGCGAGACATGGACAGATCTAAACCACCAGACATTTATGAATGGCAAGTGCTACCCTTTGGCACTACTTGTAGTCCGTGTTGTGCCATCTATGCAGTCCAGCGACATGTTACAGATCATAGCACTCCTGATGACAATATCAGAACCACGGTAGAAAGGAATTTCTATGTGGACAATTGTTTGAAGAGCCTACCATCATCTCAAGAGGCAAAGCAGCTTGTAGACAGACTCTGCACCCTTTTTGCCAGTGGTGGGTTCGAACTTCGCCAGTGGGCAAGTAATGATCCCAGTGTGGTGGACCATTTACCAACAGAAGCGAGATCAAGCAGTCAGGAATTGTGGCTATCTCAAGATCGTACCGGTGCCGAAGAATCTGCACTAGGTTTGAGGTGGCACTGCAAATCAGACCTCCTTGGGTATAAAACGCGTCCTGTCAAGTCTGGACCATGTACCCTTCGACACGTTTACAAGGTACTTGCAACCCAGTACGACCCCCTAGGCTTCATACTCCCCTTCACCACACGAGCCAAGATGTTAGTTCAGAGATTATGGGACAAGCAACGAGACTGGGATGACCCAAATCTACCTGAGGACATTTTGAGATCCTGGAGAGAATGGGAAGCAGAACTCCTTACGGTAGCAAGTATTTCACTTCCCCGCTGTTTCACATCTTTAGACATTAATCATTCCCACAACACCAGACAGATTCACATCTTTTGCGACGCTTCTGAGCAAGCTTATGGATCTGTAGCCTACCTACGTACTGAGGATGACAGTGGTCATATTCAATTAGCCTTTGTACTAGCAAGGTCCAAGGTTGCCCCAAAACAACGTATGACAATTCCTCGACTAGAGCTGTGTGCTGCTCTGAATGGTGCCCAATTAGCCAAACTCTTGAATACTGAGCTCACCCTCAAGATAAATGCAGTGACACTATGGACCGATTCCACCACTGTTCTAGCCTGGCTCAAATCTGAATCATACCGATTCAAGGTGTTTGTTGGAACCAGGATAGCCGAAATTCAGGAGCTGACTACAGAATGTTCCTGGCGATATGTGGATTCCAGCAGAAATCCAGCAGATGACCTCACCCGAGGTAAAACTCTTTTGCAGCTATCAGTGCCCAATAGATGGAGCCAAGGACCATCGTTCCTGCTTGAGTCTGAGTCAGTATGGCCGGTCTGTCCTCCTATACAACCACCGGAAATCAAAACAGAGCAGCGCAAAGGAATCTTCTGTGGATTTATGACAGAAGTGGTTGTTCCTGACATTCCTGACCCTACCACACACAACACCTGGACCGAGTTAGTAGAGGCCACAGTTCAGGGGCTAAAAGATACAGGACCACCATTAGCAGTGGACTACCAAACTGCAGAATGGCATATCCTGCAGAAATCTCAAATTGATAGTTTCCCAGATGAATACAAACTGCTAAAAGCTGGTAAATCTGTGTCTTCCACTAGTCGACTACTTGCTCTTGCCCCAGAATTTGACGACTCTTGTCAGCTTATAAGAGTTGGTGGTCGGTTACGTCGAGCTGAAGGACTAGAGCTGTCAACGATACACCCTGTGGTCCTTGACCCACACCACTGGGTTACCAAGTTACTGATCCGAGACTACGATAGTAAACTCTGCCATCCAGGACCTGAAAGAGTCTTTGGAGAGATAAGGAGAAACCTTTGGATACTGAGAGGGCGAGAAGCTATACGTAAACAACAACATTTGTGCAAAGATTGTCAAAAGTGGAAGAACAACCCAGTTATTCCCAGAATGGCAGATCTACCACCAGCTCGACTCAGACTGCTCAAACCCCCATTCTACAGTACAGGCATGGACTGTTTTGGACCATTCCGAGTCAAGATTGGAAGACGATGTGAAAAGAGGTGGGGAATAATTTTTAAGTGTCTCACAACGCGAAGCGTTCACCTAGACCTCCTCACATCCATTGATACGGATTCATTTCTGATGGCCTTGAGGAGATTTGTAGCTCGCCGCGGTACACCTTCTGAGTTATATTCAGACCATGGTACTAATTTCCATGGAGGACAAAGAGAGTTGCAAGAAGCATTTACATCGCTCACTCCCCAAATCCAGCTACATTTAGCTAAGCAGAAAATTTCTTTCTATTTTAACCCACCTGGAGCCCCACACTTTGGAGGTGTGTGGGAAAGAGAAATTAGGTCTGTCAAAACTGCCCTCCGGGTCACAGTCAGCTCCCAAGTTGTAACGGAGGAAGTTCTTCAAACGGTACTCATTGAAGTGGAAGGAATGCTTAATAGTAAGCCCCTTGGTTATATTTCCAGTAATGTAGCCGACCTTGACCCCGTTACACCAAATTACCTGCTTATGGGGCGGCCAGACAGCTCACTACCCATTGTAGTTTATCCTGCTTCTGAACTCATGGGCAGACGGAGATGGAGGCAGAGTCAAGTTCTGGCCGATCTGTTCTGGTTAAGTTTCATTCGTCACTACCTGCCTACACTACAGACCCGCAATAAGTGGCACACAGATACACGTGACATTTCTACCGGAACCGTGGCAATGCTCATTGATCCACAGCTACCACGAGCATTGTGGTTGGTAGGCAAAGTTGTGAAGACTTTCCCTGGTTCTGATGGCCATATCAGAGCTGCCGAGATTCAGGTTAAGGATAAGACCTACACCCGGCCTGTCTCCCGCCTTATCCCCCTTCCCTCATTCTCAGATCAAGAGGAACCTATCTGAGCCCCTTTAGACTGATTAATCCTATATAGGACAAATATGCCTAGCATATTTGGGGGCGGCAGTGTTAAGAAGGATTCATCCAATCAGAGCGCTGCTTACTGAATGACATTAGTCAGTGCCACGCAGTCAGTAAGAGACGAACTATGAATGCTTATGCAGAAGTTATATCTCCTTTTTTCCTTTGGTAGTAGTCTTATGTGAGCGAGTTAATGACCAGAATACCACTCACTGTTACCACTCACTGTTACCATTCAAACTGAATCATCAGTAAACTTCTAACTCTGGTTCAACTGAGTCAACTTGTTCTTGCCGACATACCAGTGCGGATACAAATCCCCCTGCTCCAGCACACAATACAGTCCTTACAAATCTCCAGAATAAAGAAATTAAAATAACAAAGTGATTAAAGAAACTTCTATATAACCACCTCCCCAAATCCAAACATTTACCTTCTCCAACGACCCTATTTGCCATCACGCAAGTTTCAGTCAACACCTGGTGAAAAATAACTAACAGCATACAAATTAAGAACTAATGACATATAAAGATAATTATAATAATCCTCATAATAAATAAGCCTAAAAAAAATTCCCAGTTAATCACAGTTAATGCTGCCTAAAGAAAAGAAAATAGAACTCAATTTTAGTGTCTTGTATTACTTTATGATTTAAACAGTTTTCAGTTGAATGAAACAGATAAAATAGAGTGAATTTTACATGCGCTTGTTTCACAAGACAGGGTCCCTTTGCACGCCTCTGAACAAACAGCGAATCAGACACGAGCACTGACAGCTTTTCTTTTGTCTGTTCTTAGAAATAAGTGTGTTTCTTCGAGCGTGTCTTTTTGACTAACAGCATTTCTTGTCATGTGTCACTCCGAGATGTCTTACAGGTTGCCCACCTGTTGCGGGTAGACGAGCAAAATTACTTGCGCATGAAATACATTTGGACGAGGAGCTCGTGAACTGGATTGAGCCTCGTCGAATTTTGCAGGTGGCGGGTGATATATCACACCCTGGGTGCACATTCATAAAATTACAGTAGGAAATGCTCTTAACAGCTAAGATCAATAGTTATTGGGAAACAAGGCCCAGAACTGTATGAATGTGTGTGTCTTGGATAATCGCTTTCATTGCAATCGTGAACAGTGAAGCTCACTGCGCACACACATCAAATCAGACACACATCGACAGCTTTTCTTTCATCTGTTCTTTAAAATATAATCACGTTTCATCAAACACACGTCTTTGTGTCTAATTTCTTGTAATATATCACTCGAGAAGTCTTACAGTGTGACTTTCTCCCACATCTGTTTAATATGCTACTCTTGTTTGAGGGAGGGACAAGAGCCTGCAAAGCAACATACCAACAAATGTTTCCTGACTCGAATGTTTATTGATGTATGATATTCAATCTTGGTTTATTAAATTACAAAGATATATTGAGGAAGATTAGAACAGGGAACACCTTGATCGTTGATAGTCCTAGATATACACTTTGGAGTTGGTTGAATGAGTGCAAGTCATTTGCTTCTGAGCCTATACAGAAACGATAGAAATAGAAATGATTACATGTAATTTGACAAATTATTTTCACAAATATCAAAAATCTAAAAGGTGTGCATTATTGCTGACAACTAGATGCACATTTTGGAGTTCATCGTTATCAAATGCTATTGAAGTTAGACATGTAAAAACTAACGTCTCATGTATCTTTCGAGACGGTCCCTAAACTTGCGACTATTTGTGAATATCGAACATCCAACGTCAAGTCAAATTTATTGCAGTAGAGCTGCTTAATCAGAAAGTAAAACAGTGTCAAACAAATATGTTATTTATTTGTATTATTATCATTATTTTGTATTATTGTAGATCTGGTCAAGTGACTCTGGCCAATAGGAAATCACTCTCTGTGCCCGCCCCGTTAAATCAGATTTCTCTCAGTAAATCTCCTCTAGCAATTTCACTTCTACCGATGAAGAGTTAAAAACTCCACGGCCTCCTTCTCAAACCTTATTAGGAGAGATATATTAAAATAACAGTGTTGGTACTGCAGTCTGGCGACTTATAATAGGAATAAGACTGGTAAATGTATAATAAGAATAGAGAGTGAAAAGTTTGCCTCCGCGGCGTTTGCTAGACTTGTGCACCGATAAAGTGTGACTGAAGCCGTTGTGAGATTCATACATGGACCGGTGAGTAACTGTGACATGTGCTGCAGTTACCAAGCATAAAGAAATGTTTGTAATGTAAGGGATAATAATACGATAAATTGCGAGTGCAGTAGTAACCGTTCTAAAAATAAAAAGTACAACGATAGTATCAGAAAAACCATACATGATATTTACCGTATTCATGTACCATAATATTTACAAGGTACTTAAAATATTAAAGAACCTAAATCAAGTTTGTAGAAATTTTACCACTAAAAAAATACATTCTGTGTCTTTCTTTTCATAAAGAAAATGTGTGTTTAGAATAAAACAACTGCTCGTAATGGCTTCAGTGAGGCGAGTGTAGCATGCATAGACCTTCTGTGGGAGTTTAACACTAAAAATGTGTATGAATGACTGTTCTTGCAGTTCTGTGTCTGTGGAACATTATAAGGCGGGCATGCTGCTCAGTGGTGTCGGAGATGCGCTGGGTTACAGGAATCAGCTGTGGGAATACAATCAATCCGGTCCTGCCATACACCAGGTCTGACGAACTACAATTCATACAACAGCATCATCCAGCAAACGGTTTTCTGTTTAATGTGCTTTGCTATGTTTTTGAATCTTCAGTCTAGAAGAATACCAGTACTTTCAGATTTGTCATCAGATACTTGTTTGTCCATGCAAGTTTTTATATACAGTCATATGTATGCTTATTTTTTAGAATTTTAAATATATATGATTAATTTTGAGCTGCACAGATGTGAGCAAACAGAATATTAAACAGGAATATTCCTTTGACGCTGGTTGTTATCTGCAGTCAGTAATTTATCATAATCATACAGGAACTGCAAGAGCTCGGAGGGCTGAATAGCATCCGTGCAGAGCTTCCTGACTGGCCAGTTAGCGATGACACAGTGCTTCACCTGGCAACTGCAGAGGCTCTAGTGACAGGTTGGTCCATCGGTCGACGTGTTTGGACTGAGTTTTCATGAACAGAATCGTGATGTTGGGTCATTGTCTTGCAGGTAAAGAAGGTGAGGAATTACTTCATGAGGTTGCCTTCCGTTACGTGGAGGGAATGAAAGACATGGACGGCAGGAAGCCAGGACCATCAAGTATTCTGGGTAAGTTTGTGGGTGATTTTTCAAGTAACAACTTTCCAGTCCCAGAGGATTTTACAGCATTAGATTTAAAGGATAGTTTATAAAAGCTTTACATTTGTGTATTGCATCTGTCTCTGTAATCACCATTTTAAATTCACAAAACGGTTCTATAATAATAATTAAAAAAAAATTACAATTTTACTTTTCTATGAACTTCTGTCAAGTGTAATTTGTATTTTTTTTCCTCTAGTAAATAATGCTGTCATTACTGTCAAGCCATACATTTCAAAGAACACTTTTCTTCCCACGAGCTTGGTGTCTTAATTTCAGAGTTCCGCTATCGGCACGGTGCTCAAAGACTGTGGGCGTCACCTTTTAAAATCGATTTCTTTGGACTTTATGGTTAGTGTTTAGGTCTCACATTTTGGCAGAAAATGTTGTGCCTCATTCAAAGTATCGTGGAAATTTCCTGGAAAAATGAACACTAGAGGCACTTAATATTTCCTCTGTTGTGCACATTAGGGCCGCCACTCCCAGTAGCTTAGCGCAAACCTGCAAGTGAGGTGAAAACCGCTGCTAACCCAGAAGAACATTAAGGCTTGTCTGAATTTTGCCAAAAGACACATTGATGATCTTCAAACCTTTTTGGAAGAATTTTCTGTGGACCGATGAGTCGAAAGTGGAACTGTTTGGAAGACAGGGGACCTGTTACATCTGGCGTAAATCAAACACAGAATTTCACAAAAAGAGCATCATAACTACGGTCAAGCATGGTGGTGGCATTGTGATTGTGTGGAGATGCTTTGCTTTATTGTTGTGTAGCAATGATCCAGTATGTTCCTGTCTCTGGTGGGGCATGTAATGTGCTGTTTGTATTTGGGCAGTTCACGTGTGAGATTTGCTTTGTTAAAATCCCCAAGAATAATAATAACCGAGTCCGGGAATTGTTGTTCTGCATCTGTGATCTGATCAGCCAGCTGTTGCAGCGCTGTATTCACACACAAGTTTGGCACGATATACACACTCACCAGAATAAATGCGGCGAGTAGAAAGGCTTATAGTTAATAAAGAGCGCTTTCAAATTAGGACAGCTTATCTTCTTTAACGTTGTTACATCTGTAAATTCATTAATGTAAAAGCATGTTCCGCCACCTCTCATTTTCCCTGTTAACTCCGCGATGTGATCCACTCTGAACAGCTTGAAAGCCCGGCAGATGTAACGTGGCGTCCGGAATGGCTTCACTCTGCCAGGTTTCTGTGAAGCACAAGGCAGCAGAATAGCCAGTCATCAGTCTGAGTTTTGAAGCTCAAGCACAACTGGATTATGCATTAAGACAATGATCCAAATCATAGGAGTTAGTCCATCTCTGAATGGCTCAAAAGAAGCAAAATTAGCAAGTTTTGGAGTGGCCAAGTCAAAGTCCTGACTTGAACCAGATTGAGATGCTGTGGCAGGACCTTAAACGGGCAGTTCTTGTTCACAACAATTAATGGGAAAATAATATTATGTCTTTAAAAGAATGTTTATTTGTATAATGTATTAAATGATTTGAATGGAAAGACGTAATAAAGTATAAAAAAAGAAAAAGGTCCACATCTTCAGTAGTATATGCGAAACTACATTGACGGACAAACTTTCTCCTGAATCACCATCGTAATTGCAAACTCAAAGTTTCCATTTGATTTGACAAGTCCAGTCACTTCTGTACATTCTTCTGATTTTTTGGGACCGTGGAGAGATTTTTTTTTGGTCAGTGCCTTCAGGATGTCAACATAATGAAAATGTAGTGCATGGAGAGCATCGCGCCTGGACGCCATCGCATGGGACAAAGTCTTTTCAGTGTTGGCTTTGAAAGCTGATTTTCCAACATTTCCCACCTTTTGATGCTTTGGCTGAAGAAAACAAAGTCTCTGAACTATGTCATAGTACTCTTTGATCACTGTGATATGTTGACAAGCATCATTTAACAACATATTCAAATTATGCGCTGCACATTGGGCTCCATGTCATGGATCTATCTCTGCACCCCGGAATAAATGCCACTCATGGCACTGGCCCCCGTCATATCCTTGGCCTCTGCATTCTTTAAATGTCAGTCCTTTACTATGGGTCAGCTCAATGATTTTTGTTTTGAGCCCCTCTGCAATTTCATCTGTGATCTTCTGGAATCCCAGAAAACTTTCTTTGACATCAATGCTTACTGGATTATAATTTTAAATGTATATTTTATAAACATTGTGAATGGTAATGTATCTGAACATTTGACTGATAGCCAGAGTAATGTCCGTCCCAATTTGGCCATGCACCTTCATAGATGACAACGCAATCAATTTATTCTGAATGGTTGGGCTGAAATAATTGACATGGCATGTTTATCTAGTAACTCTCGCAAAACTGGGCCAAAAACTAGTAGCATTTGTAGCAGCAGCAGCAGCATGGACAGTGCTTCTGCTAAGGATAAGGTGTTGGAGTGATGGCTTCTTGAAATGGGGCTGCCTAGATTTTATCAGAAATGATTTTTTTCAAATAGTGATGGTGCAGTTTTTTCCAATAGTAATGCCCTGACTGTACTTTTGTGATCAGTTGAATGCCACTTTGGTGAATTAAAGTACCAATTTCTATAATCTGTACATTATTCCAAACTTTTGGCCGCCAGTGTGCATATATATATATATATATATATATATATATATATATATATATATATACACACACACACCTAAAGGATTATTAGGAACACCATACTAATACTGTGTTTGACCCCCTTTCGCCTTCAGAACTGCCTTAATTCTACGTGGCATTGATTCAACAAGGTGCTGAAAGCATTCTTTAGAAATGTTGGCCCATATTGATAGGATAGCATCTTGCAGTTGATGGAGATTTGTGGGATGCACATCCAGGGCACGAAGCTCCCGTTCCACCACATCCCAAAGATGCTCTATTGGGTTGAGATCTGGTGACTGTGGGGGCCATTTTAGTACAGTGAACTCATTGTCATGTTCAAGAAACCAATTTGAAATGATTCGAGCTTTGTGACATGGTGCATTATCCTGCTGGAAGTAGCCATCAGAGGATGGGTACATGGTGGCCATAAAGGGATGGACATGGTCAGAAACAATGCTCAGGTAGGCCGTAGCATTTAAACGATGCCCAATTGGCACTAAGGGGCCTAAAGTGTGCCAAGAAAACATCCCCCACACCATTACACCACCACCACCAGCCTGCACAGTGGTAACAAGGCATGATGGATCCATGTTCTCATTCTGTTTACGCCAAATTCTGACTCTACCATCTGAATGTCTCAACAAAAATCGAGACTCATCAGACCAGGCAACATTTTTCCAGTCTTCAACTGTCCAATTTTGGTGAGCTCTTGCAAATTGTAGCCTCTTTTTCCTATTTGTAGTGGAGATGAGTGGTACCCGGTGGGGTCTTCTGCTGTTGTAGCCCATCCGCCTCAAGGTTGTGCATGTTGTGGCTTCACAAATGCTTTGCTGCATACCTCGGTTGTAACGAGTGGTTATTTCAGTCAAAGTTGCTCTTCTATCAGCTTGAATCAGTCGAAGAAAACATGAGTAAGCAGGCAAAACACATTTATTTGTTAAATGGGATTCATATTCAACTGTAGGTTATAACAGAATGGCACAATCATAAAACAATTTTAAAAAAAAATTATGGTCCATCTCATTGTCATGTCATTGTCATGCTGGATAGTCCAAGAGTGTCCCATGTGCAGCTTTCGTGCAGAAGAAAGCAAATTGTCTGCCAGTATTTTCTGATAACATGCTGCATTCAACTTGCTATTCATTTTCACAAGATTCCCCGTGGCTTTAGAGCTCACTCACCAGTTTGTCTGTAATAAGGCCAAACATTCAAGGGTATGTAAACTTTTGATCAGGGCCATTTGGGTGATTTCTATTATCATTATGATTTAAAAAGGAGCCAAATTACTATGTAATAATAAATAGCTACATATGATCACTATCCTTAAAAGACCATGATCATTCATATTTTCAAAATCAAAAAAAGAAACGTCCCTTTTTCAGGACACTGTTTTTTAAAGTTAATGTTGTAAAAATCCAAATAACTTTACAGATCTTTATTGTAAAGGGTTTAAACAATGTTTTCCATGCTTGTTCAATGAGCCATAAACTAGAGATGCACCGATACCATTTTTTCAAGACCGAGTACTGATATTTTTTTTTTCTGGTACTTACCGATACATGTACCTGTAATTTTTTGTGAAGTGGCAGTTTTCCGAAGTACAACACAGTGAGACTAATGATTTTAGAACAGCTTCTTTATAATTATAAACAACTGTAACTCAAATACATTATGGGGAAAAAAAAATTATCTGCTTGTCACAAAGTTGTCAAACATACATCACGAGAGGTATCGGTCTTTGGTATCGGAGTATTTTTACGAGTACGAGTACATGAGCTCAGTATCAGGCCCGATACCGATACTGGTATCGGTGCATCCCTACCATAAACCATTAATGAACATGCATCTGTGAAAAGATCATTAAGACACTAACAGCTTACAGATGGTAGGTAATTAAGACACCAACAATTAAGGTCACAGTATAAAATCTTAGGACACTAAAGAGACCTTTCTACTGACTCTGGAAAAACACCAAAAGAAAGATGCCCTGGGTCCCTGCTCATCTGTGTGAACGTACCTTAGGCATGCTGCATGAAGGCATGAGGACTGCAGATGTGGCCAGTGCATTAAATTGTAATGTCGGTACTGTGAGACACCCAAGACAGCACTAGAGGGAGACGGGAAGGACAGTGATTGTCCTTGCAGTGGCAGTACACGTGTAAAAACACCTGCACAGGATAGGTACATCTGAATATCACACCTGCAGGACAGGTACAGGATGGCAACAACAACAGCCCAGATTGCACCAGGAACACACAATCCCTCCATCAGTGCTCAGACTGTCTGCAATAGGCTGAGAGAGGCCGGACTGAGGGCTTGTCAAGGAAGGAGGGCTTATCGTTGAAGGAATGAGCGTTCCACCGTGGCCTGTACTCTGGAGCGAGATTTCCCTGCAGCTGAAAAACACCCCCACAGCCTGATGCTAACATCACCGTTGGGATGTTTTTGCGTAGGTGGAGAGCGGTGCCTGGTTTCCTCTAGACATGACGCTTGGAATTGTGGTCAAACAGTTAAATCTTTGTTTCATCAGATTGAGTGTCCTTTAGATGTTTTTTTTGCTAATTCCAAGTGGGCTTCCATGTGTCTTGCACTGAGGAGAGTCTTCCATCTGGCCCCTCTATCATAAAGCCCAGATCAGTGGAGTGCTGCGGTGATGGTTGTCCTTCTGTAAGTTTCTCCCATTGGGTCCTTGGTCACCTCTCTTACCATGGCCCTTCTCCCCTGATTGCTCAGTTTGGCCAGGTGTCCAGCTCTAGAAAGAGTCCTGGTTGTTCCAAACTTCCAAGAATTATGGATGCCACTGTGTACTTGGTACTAATTGTACTTGGCACAGTACTAATTGTCCTGTGTACAATTTTTGCGTAGCTTTCCACAAATCTGTGCCTCGACGCATTCCTGTCTGAGCTCTACCAGCAGGCAGTTCCTTTGACCTCACGGCTTGTTTTGCTCTATTCATTTTCAGCTGTGAGACCTTTATATAGACAGGTGTTTGCATTCAAAAGACAAAACTCCCCAGGGAGGCAAAGAGCAAATGCATGATCTCTGAGAAAATCAGCATAGAAACTTTCTCACAAAGATACCATCTCACACTTAACTGAGCAAAAATTATCTTAATGTTGTCTTTCTACATCTGTTCTCTCTCCAAATTCTTATTCCATTTGGTTGTGGTCTGGGTATTTGAGGAAATCTTGCACATTAATCATTTGTAGCCAGAAATCCCTGTAGTTTCAAACTACATACATTGCAGAAGTCCGGTATGCATCTGTACATTTAGATGTTTTGTATTGATTATTTCTGATTTGATTATGTAATTGGCTTGATACATATTTTCCTGACTAATAAATTGTTAAACTTGATTCTATTCTGATTTATTGGCTTTAGTTGATTTATATTGTAGCATGAAGCACATCAACTGGCATCTTCAGCTTTCTGATTAACCACTTGACTTTAAGTGTAATAGACTATAAAGGCTAAAAGAAAGTACTATTTGTGACAATTTAATATTGATCGACCCACCCAGATAGCACTAGGCATGACCCCTGTTTAATGCTGATATTATTCTAGTCATGTGTAATATGAAACTATTGAACTAAACAAAACTTCTATTTGGATAATGGTATGTTGGTCTGCCTTATCCAACTGATTAGTCATTTACCTCTGTCTAGAGATATTACATTAATTAAGCGTATACAGATCTATAGAAACTAAGCATGTGAGACCCATTTAGAAATAGATTAGCTGTGGTAGTAATCATTCCTTATAGTATTAGTCATTTACCTCTGGCTAAATATTAAACTGACAAGTGGGACCCGTGCACATGGCTGACACGAGGCCCGAAGCGACAGAATTCCGAATGAACAAGTGAAATTTACAAGGATAATCAAGTATCCAAATCAAAATGCCAGTTAATATAATTGGAGTTAGATTAAATTATTAATGGAGTCAGATTCAGTCTTAACTAAATAAATTAGTTATGGTGCTACAGCCACAAACAGACAAAATATACTAATGTGCAGAGACCTTTACCACTTCGCAAGGTGGCATTTTTGCACAGGTGTGTGTGTGCCTTTCAAAATCACGTCCAATCAATTGTATTTCCCACAGGTGGACTCCAATAAAAGTGTAAAAACATCCCATCTCAAGCACCTGAGCTAAATTTTAAGTGTCACAGCAAAGGGTCTGAATACCTTTACATCAATGTAATACTTCAGTTTTTTCTTTTTAATAAATTTGCAAAGTTATCAAAAATCTTGTGTGTGTGTATATGAATGAATGTATGTATGTATGTATGTATGTATGTATGTATATATATATATATATATATATATATATATATATATATAATATAAAATTTGTATTTATTATTTTTATAAGAAAAATTGTATAGAGCACTAAAAGAAAAATCAGAGATCAAAATCATTAGAAGTTGAAGTTTAATTTTCAATATTTCATGTTGTCAGAATTAAAGAATTATGCTTTGTTTAGAGTCTTGTGACACATTATTCATTGATATCATTTATCCATGCTTTAAAGGGATTTCACAGTTGCGTCCAGGCACTGAAGGGGGTTACAGGGTCCCCTACAATCCAGAGGGCACAGGGTGTGGGGCAGCTATGAGGTCCATGTGCATCGGACTTAGGTGAGGGTCAAACATGCTTGCTTGTGTCATCAAATATATTTTGTTCCCGGGATGGCTCACAATGGTTGACTAGTCATCCAGCAACTGCCTTTATTAGGGTGCTGTGCTTTAGCTGTAGGACAGTTTGCATGCCAAAACCCTCTTGGAGAAGTTCTGCATAGTTTTGAGTGCCTCATGCCATGAGCGTTAGGATCTACGGCATGTGAAGTTAAAAATGATTTTGTGTTTCGACACAACATTCTGTACCATTCTATTGCACGGCATCTTATTTGGAGGCACCATGACAAATGTGCAAACCAGCTTAATTACACAGGGCTTCCTTAAGACTGATTTTGAAAAGATGGAGTTCTGCACATTCATAATTTTGGCAGAACAGTCGGTGTCTTTGCTCCACAGATATCCTCATCCCGAGCAGCTGTCCTCACTGGTTGCAGTCGCTGTGGAGACTGGACGAATGACTCATCCTCATCCAACCGGATTTCTCGGAGCTGTGGCTTCAGCCTTGTTCACCGCCTATGCGGTCCAGCACAGACCAATCACAAGCTGGGGTTTGGGTTTGTTGGAGGAAGCTTGTCCTGTAGCAAAGAAGTTTGTGCAGTCTGCAGGATATGCCGTTACAGAGACCGAGAGAGACTGGGGCTACTTTACTGACAAATGGAAATGGTGAGAATGCAACAGCAGGGTTCTGGAAGTAAAAACATCTTATGCATTTTCCCTATAGACAAATTGATTTTAATAACCAGTCACCAACTCTCGTGACATCAGAGACTAGCTTGAGTCGTGTAATGTGCACTAGACTTAAATCACAGCTAAAGAGCTAAGTGGCGACTGCCCACTCCATGAAGCCTTGTGAATGGTGTAATTAAGTCTTCCTACACTCTCAAACATCTGATGTATTCAGATATATCTGACGTTTGCTCAATAAACTTCATAGATTGTGTTAATACTTTTAATAATTTACTCACCTTCATGTTGTTCTACATGCATATGCAGAACAAAAAAGGAAATGTTTAAATAAATTTTTCTTGTGCGGAACACAAAAACATGGATTTTAAAGAATGCTGGGATCACTCATTTCCATAAAGTAGCAGTTAATGGTGACTAGGGAAGCACGGTTTGGGCAAAAACATTTTTATAAAAATACTGCGACTCTTTTGAAAAATCTGAATTGCGACATGATAAACATATATAAAAAAAACAAAATACAAATAGTAAGCGATTCATCTTCACCAAAATTGAATGTTTTACCCTTGCGCAACTGCCAACAGGAAGAGTGCTATAGCCAAAAATAAAGTGTTTTTGAGTTCATTTCAATGGTCTGTAACAGCAAACCTTCAGAAAAACTTTTTACTGGCTGCTAAACACTTTACTGCTATTGGTCCACGTCATCGGCTAGTGTGATCTGAAGCTCCACATACTTTGAGGCCGACAACTAATTGCCGTTCAGTCAGTTAAGATCAGTCAACATGAACACACCGTTATGCAGAGAACAGAAATTTTCCAAGACCATGTCAAGCTACAAGAGGAATCAAATCTACTCCTATACTCTCAAGTGTCCATTCACTCTATTATTTGATGTGCTGCTTCACTCGTCACACATCTGCCCAAAGTAACATATGCACATCATTCTTTTGTCTGTATTGTACCCATTAACTCTCTCCACACCCATCTTTGCAGTAGTATCAGTGTCAACATAAATTACAATAGAGTAATCGGCACATATTATGGCCACATATAATATGTTAACACATTAGCACCATAAATGCAAAAGTTAAATGTGACAAATTATGCATTTTCTATTCTATTTCATATATTTGAATAAATATCCAAGTTTTTTGCAATTAGTCCACTGTTTGTGTGTAAGGAGCGCTTTTAAATTTGTAAATCATTATGCCACGGGCCACTGATCATTACTGATCAAAACAGACTGTCTCTTATTGAGGCCAATGTTAAAGTTAGTTTAGACTAATTTTATCACTAGACTACAATTATGCATGTTTTTTTTTTTTGTTTTTTTTTTAATAGCAATCCTGTTGCTATTTTAATAGTAAGGCACTAGCTACTAGTGCCTTACAAGTTCACACACACTGAATGGAAACGTACAATTGCGTTGCATTCTAATTTGAAATTAATATTGAAATCATCATTGTGCCACATAGCCATTATAAATTACAGGACTTGGTATTATCTGATTCCAACTGTATATTAGTTGTTACTATGAGACGCAAACTTTACTGTTTAACTAGAGGAATTCTAGCGAACTCTTCGGCCACTTACACATTATCTGCAAAGGGCAATAACCGTTCACATTCTTTGTCATCTTAGTTGTATCTTATAGTGATGTCTCTCAGTTTCCAAAAACAGTCTGTAAAAACAAGCAGAACTGTCACAACCTGCCTTTATCTCGCTGAATTGAATGCAATGATTGTCCCGTGGATGACCGGACATGTTGTCCACGGAAGTTTCACTGCCACTGTTCTCCCACATGATTTACACAAATGGAAACCATCTCTGCTTCTGAGGGAGCTTCTGAGGGAGCACTTAATGGGTGTTTGTTTGGCTGTTGAGTTCAAATATCAAGTCTTTCTCAGGATTTTCTTACTTCCATTTACAGCGCCAGGGCTGTGTACAAACACTGGATTTTCAGCACACACACAGAACGGACTGTGGAATTTGACAAAGTGTATTTGATCAAAATGACTTACTCCACCTTTTACAAACCAGCATGGATGAGAAATAAGGATAAAGGAGGAATGCAGCCGTCTCTTTATCTGCAATCGAATGGGGTTAACCATTAGATTGCAGATAAAGAGACGGCTGCATTCCTCCTTTATCCTTATTTCTCGTCCATGCTGGTTTGTTTACATCGGAGTGCTCCGTTGTGCTGCCAGTGTTGTACATTTTGATTCGTTGATCGGATAAAAACTACTGTGCGATCAGAAAATCTAAACGATTTGCCCAAAAGGTTATCTGGAATTATTTAGGGTATTTTGAAGTGCCCACGATAACAATATCATGCATGTTAATTACCGTGATATACCATCACATGCCTAGTCAGAACCAGGCATTTCAATTATAATAGCACATCGTCATCCGGTGACGGATTGTTTTTGAAGGACTCTTAAGAGCGTGAAATTGATTTTCCGAAGTGATATGATATTTTTCCGTGTCAATGGGAATGGATGAGTGATCAGTCACGTGACACCCGATCCCAGAATTGAGAGCCCATGAGCAAATATGGCAGCCTCCATTTCCCTAGCTTTCTGGGAACAACAATTCTATGGTTAGTTTTATTCTTACAAATAAAGAGAGAACAGTCTAACCCTAATTCAACAGGTTAGTGTTGAATTAGGGTTAGACTGTTCTCTCTTTATTTGTAAGAATAAAACTAACCTTAGAATTGTTCCCAGAAAGCTAGGGAAATGGAGGCTGCCATATTTCCTCTATGAGACCAGTTGACATGGAAGCCATTAGAATGTGCTACTGTCATTTAAGGTGAATTTTGTTTATAATATTTGAAAACTGCATCCCTATAATTGCAGATACTGGCAAAATATCACCTGTAGTATGTCAGTCTATCAACAAAGAACCTGTGACATCCTCTGGAATTTGAACATGACATCTTGGTGAATTTTGGTGATTTGTTTTCCTAAAATAATCAAATACCATACTCCTATAATTGGACTTTAATAATCTCAACTGTAGTAAATTTGTCTATCCACTGGGCACTTCCTATAACCTTTGAAATGTGAAAATACTGCTTTATTTATTTATTTATTTATTTATGTTAACTTGCACATCAACAGCATAGTGGGTGGAATTTTCATAAGGTCCCTTGAGTATGCTAGGCAATGAAAGTGCATCTGTGCATGTTCAGTCATAATTCTGCAGCCACACCAAGTGTTGAATGTTCTGCATACAATGTTTTATGGCACTTGCAGTACAGTTATATATACCCTTTAGGCCAAGAAAATGAATATCCAATGAATATAGAGCCTAAATCGAACTTTACCCGATTTCATATACGTCTTTTTTCAGCCCTTTACATCAACATAAGTCGTAGGACAACTTTTTTGTCAAGGGAACGAGATCATTTTCTTGTGGCCACAAAATAAGGATGTAATTCCCTCAACATAATATCTAGTGCCCACAACATATCACGTTCTCACAGTTATTATGATGTGGCAATGACAAAACTAAGCTGAATCTGTCCCTTCCGGGCACCGTAGGATTCCAATCCATTGCTATCCATTCTTCATGCCTGGCCATGCTGAGCAAGGCATTACTAAATAAATAACATATAATAAATAACAATAAATTAACTGAAAATTCCATGATATTTCCAGGTTTTTCACGACCGTGGGAACCCTGTGGAATATGTTGGGCAAATCGCATGGACCGCTTTTATGACACTTTTGGGTGCTTTAAGCTTGAAAGTGATTCACGGTCAACTGCAACTCTATGGAAATAAGCGATCGCACCATTCTTTAAAGCGTCTCATTTTGTGTCCCGCAGAAGAAAGCCATATGGATTTGAATGACATGAGTGTAAGTAAATACACAATTTGACCATGAAACATTCTCAGGACTTGGTGAGATATTTCCTCTCTTCATTCTTTAGGTATCTGGATCTCAGGGCATTGTCTTCTGGTGCTGGTCCAGTTGTGTGGCCTGAGCCATATGGACCGGCTGAACGAGACGAGGCCTATAAGAGCTTCAGCCTGTCAGGGTGGGCAGGTCGCAGCGGTCACGATGCTCCAATGATAGCTCTGGATGCTCTGTTGGGGGCGGGATCAGACTGGGAGGAGCTTATGAGTCGAGCAGGATTTCACGGAGGTCAGATAGCAGTTCATTAACTTTAACTTTATTTGTGTTTGACTTCATGCTGCGCAGTACAATCACCGCCTGACTCGATGCATGCTGGTTAGAAATTTTGTCTAGTGCGTCATAATGACATATGCCATCAAAGTCAGTACTAGCGAGGCATGACCAGCTGTGTGGGTTAGCCCCTGCAGTTCCCCCAAATCAGTTGCACAAGCTCTGATGACGGATTCGTAAATGGCCAAACACAAATGTGTTTTTATTAAAATATAAATCTGTTTGCCTGTAGTCTAAAATCGTATTTCTTATATATAAAAAATTAAATACTGACTACTTTATTGGCATTCTGACTTTTTTCCTTGTAAACACAGCCACTGTATCGAGTAGCATGTAACCTATTCAATTTACTGGTTCTGCTGATTATTCCATGTAAACACACCTCCTTTATGTAAATTAGGCTCATTATACAGTGTGTTTCATTACAAAATTTTCCCAACATTTTACACCTTTAAAGAGATGATTGTGTACATTTTCTATCAATCATGGCCGTAGTAATTTATCAAATAATGGAGAAGAGTGTTATAATCTGACATGCAGTATATCCAGATGTGCGGTATAGTCAAGCACACTTTTGGCATTTTATGAGATCACAAGAGGACAGAACCACCACATCATTGCTATTCAGTGGCTTTGCAATAGCATCAACAGCGTGAAAAAACCAGTGTAGCCCGATTCTCATGCAACTCATGTGCTGGTTCTTTTGAATCTACACTGCAAAACATACAACAGATAATCAAAAACTTACTGATGTAAATGTCCAAATTGAGAGAATTAATTTCAGAGGAATTACTGACTAGATGGTCATATGTAGTTAAATGTAGATAGATTTTGGATGTTTTTGATTTAAAAAAAAATATTTTTTTTAGTATCAGACTGCTGAGGGCAGTAGGCCCTAAATATATTAAGAATTGCATTTGTAATATTTTTGGATATTATTTGTAAATGATGACCGAAAGATGATAATAATAATATTAAAGGAAGCTTCATTATTCTCTCTCTGCAGGAGACAGTGACAGCACTGCAGTGATTGCCTGCTGCTGTTGGGGTCTGCTGTACGGGACAGAAGGTGTGCCCCAGTCTAACTATAGCAACCTGGAGTACAGGGACCGACTGGAGAGTACGGCACAACAGCTGTATGCTCTTTCTCACTAATGAAGAGGCAAAACCCACACAGGAAAACAGCCCTGATATAAGAACTAAAGAATAAAACATGTAGAAAAAGTTGAACCTCCAAATAGTTATGAATGTAATCAACCACTTTAGTTATAATTATCTAAAATTAGTTTTAATAACTAATGCAGTGAATTGAGCTATGTTAGTGCTCAGAAGAGCTTAACTCTTAATTACTAATTAATTGGCAAACATGCATGCTTTTACATCCTTAAAGGAACAGTTCACCCAAAAATGAGACTCCACCCATAAGACCCCAGTGATTAAATCCATGTGTTCAGACATGATATGATAGGTGTGGATGAGAAACAGATCAATATTTCAGTAAATTCTCCTCCTTGCCCAGTAGGGGTGATATATACAGAAAGTGAAGGAAAACAAGTGCTTACAAATTGATCTGTTTCTCACCCACACCTATTAAATCACTTCTGAAGTCATGGATTAATTTTATGTTGGTTTTATGTGGGTTTTGGTACCCATTCACTTGCATTGTATGGACTAAAAGAGCTGAAATATTCTTCTAAAAATCTTTGTGTTCTGCTGAAGAAAGTCATTCACATCTGGGATGACATGAGGGTGAGTAAATGATGAAAGAATTTTCATTATTGGGTGAACTGTCTCTTTAAGGTTTTGTCACACTGACAGTGATTGATCGGCTGCAGTGTAAAGTATCAGGTAGTGTATATATTTGCATACAGTTGAAATCGAGTTCATATTGCCAATAGCTGACGCTCATTTCACCTCAACTCTAATTGAAAATCACTGTAAGTGTGAATGTTATTACCCAAGTTGAGAAATTAATCCATTTCATAGATTCATTTGCACTGTAAGTATCTATATCAGTATCCAAAAATATTAAAGATGCACTCACGAATTTTGTGCTTTAAAATCTCATAAAATAAAGACAAGGCCACAATTATTTAAAGTTTACAACTTTATTTTTTTGGGGTATTTTGTATTTTTTTTTTCCCGTTTTATTTTTTCCTCAGGGTAAGGGAGGGTAAGGTAATGCAATATGGGTATGTGGGAAAAGCAGGTTGCTACAGATATAATTTATTATTTAAAGATCTTTTTCCTGTTAAAAGTCCCATCAGTTATTGTTTCTGTCCAGGATTCTTTCAAACTCTATTTTTAAATTGAAAACCTCTTCGTTTATCATGTCCACTCACAGTTTGAGCTATTGTTGTTTGTGATTGTTCATCTAAAACGATGATGTATATGCCTCTTCTTTCACAAAAAAGCAGAGGATTCAGGAAAAAAAAAAACTGATCCAGATGAGGGTTTGTGTTGTGTGATTCAGTACCGTTAACAGCATTTTGATCCTGGCTGCATTTAACAAACCAGCAGTCTTGAGTTTCAAAAGTGATGAATGAGCAGCTGTGACTTCATTTGTTCAGTTTCCTGGAGGGTGGAATGGGATCTGCTGTGAAGGATGAACCTGAACTGTTGAAGAAAACAAACGTGTTATAAACTCAGAGTTTGATTGCATGCGTGATATTATAATAAGAATGCTTAATGAAGCCAACATCAGTTTAGGAGCCATTTTATATTATGAATGTAAATCTTTTTATTCAATTAGTGTATGCAAGTCTATGTCCGGATTGAATAAAAATGAATTGTACAACAAGAACGATGAGAAACACACTTAAAACCTTGTGTGTCCCGTGTCCACATGCGTGGGCTAGGCATGAGACTGTATTCAGTTATATGGTATCACCAGGGCTGGACTGGTAATGTGGCACACTAGGCATTTTCCCGGTGGGCCGACACACTTTTGTGGCCGATCAGGGGCAGACTGGCCATCGGGAGAACCGAGCAGGCCAGTGGGTCAGCCAAGATAAGTTAAAATGAGCTGACACGTTATGCAGAATGGAGCACAAAATGGTGCCGCAATATGCAGAAAAGGACAGCAAACATTTTGATATCAGGTGTACAATACGGTTCTATTCATTTACATTAATAAATGCACTCATATATTTAATGTGCATTTTCACATGGAGAATAAATGTACAGTGCATCTGGAAAGTATTCACAGCGCTTCACTTTTTCCACATTTTGTTATGCTACAGCCTTATTCCAAAATGGATTAAATTCATTATTTTCCTCAAAATTCTACAAACAATACCCCATAATGACAACAGGAAAGAAGTTTGTTTGAAATCTTTGCAAATTTATCAAAAATCACAAGTACATAAGTATTCACAGCCTTTGCCATGACACTTAAACTTGAGCTCAGGTGCATCCTGTTTCCACTGATCATCCTTGAGATGTTTCTACAACTTGATTGGAGTCCACCTGTGGTAAATTCAGGCACACAAACCTGTCTATATAAGGTCCCACAGTTAACAGTGCATGTCAGAGCACAAACCAAGCCATGAAGTCCAAGGATTTATCTGTAGACCTCCGAGACAGGATTGTATCGAGGCACAGATCTGGGGAAGGGTACAGAACAATTTCTGCAGCACCGAAGGTCCCAATGAGCACAGTGGCCTCCATCATCCGTAAATGGAAGTTTGGAACCACCAGGACTCTTCGGCCAAACTGAGCGATCGGGGAGAAGGGCCTTAGACAGTGAGGTGACCAAGAACCCGATGGTCACTCTGACAGAGCTCCAGCGTTTCTTTGTGGAGAGAGGAGAACCTTCTAGAAGAACAACCATCTCTGCAGCACTCCACCAATCAGGCCTGTATGGTAGAGTGGCCAGACAGAAGCCACTCCTCAGTAAAAGGCACATAACAGCCTGCCTGGAGTTTGCCAAAAGGCACCTGAAGGACTCTCAGACCATGAGAAACAAAATTGTCTGGATGGTAAGCGTCATGGCTGGAGGAAACCAGGCACCGCTCATCACCTGGCCAATACCATGCCTACTCTGAAGCATGGTTGTGGCAGCATCATGCTGTGGGGATGTTTTTCAGTAGCAGGAACTGGGAGACTAGTCAGGATTGAGGGAAAGATGATGGCGAATGTTCATCTTCCAACAGGACAATGACCCTTAGCACACAGCCAAGATAACAAAGCCAAGAAAACACTCTGTGAATGTCCTTGAGTGGCCCAGCCAGAGCCCAGTCTTGAACCCGATTGAACATCTCTGGATAGATCTGAATATGGCTGTGCACAGATGCTCCACTCACAGAGGATGAAAATAAGGTGCATTTCAAACTGTTCTACGATCAGTGCAGACAAACAGACACTGGAAGTTAAGTCACTCACTAAATAGGGAGCAAGGGTGCATCTTACATCTCTCTATGCAGTTAAGTGCGTTCACTCCTAAAATCTGACAAAGTTCAGTTTCAGGCTGCAGATGATGTTTGGACCACTCAACATGTTTAGCAGATATGGGACAACAGGGCTCCAGACTAAAAACATTACTTAGGAGCCCAATGGCTGTTTTTAGTCATCAAATCACAGAATTGCTCGATTTAGATTGCTGTTCAGAAACAAGTTAGAAAGCCAAAGAAAAGTATGACAGCTGATAACCCATTAATCGAAGGTTTAATAAACCATATATAATTGAGAAAGTTTGCATTCCCTTTTGCCTCAAATGTTCACACCCCTTTCATAATTTATATAAATCGAATATTTTAAGAATTTTTTTTAATCTAGTACAGCTCTTCAGAATCTACATTATGCATACTATAAGTAAATATCTGTATAGTAGTGTGATGTCTTCTTGAGTATCAATGAATGAATGCACCTTGTGTAATAGTTGTGTACAATCCCTCAATAAACCTTTTTCACAATCTGGGTTTTGGATCTTGGAAGTAAACGTTTGCAGCATAAACTTTAACGGTGATGAATGGGAGACCACAAATCTGATTATTTTCACTTACCCATTTGCTCCAAAAGCAAAAGAAAAAATCCACTATTACATATGAATGACTTTCCAGAAGAAAAAAAATAAAATAAGAGTGGTCAGATGGGAGAAGATGCCAAATTTACTTCACTCACTCAGCAGCTGTAATAGAAACCCCCTCGCAGCTGTGCTAATTAAAACAAAATAATAATTCCAGAGTAATATAACAAAGCAGAATGTTATAAACTTACTCAATATAAAGAAATATAAAATAAATAATATAAAAAGACAGAAATGCATCACAGTCTATTTTATATATATATAAATATTTCATTTGTTGTAAATACTGTTACTGGATGGCCCCAGACACAGACTACAAGAGTGCAAATTGAAAGAAATCCCAGATGCAGTTTATTATGCTACTGCAATCACAATCCATAATTACCAGAAGAAAAAAAGTGGTACACAACAAGGGACTTTAAATTATAAAGCCCAAAATACACACGGGACTCTTATTTTGAAATGTCTGCAGTCCCAGCGTGATTTCACTGACGGCTGATTCACTGAGAAAGTCACCGTTTCAAACTGCTAACCTGAGCTTCTGAGTTCAAACCCTCAGTTGTTCTCGGTGATTCATGAAAAAGATCTCGTTCAAAAGAGTCATTTGTTCATGACTCTCTCGTTGTTGCGTGCGGTGCAGCGAGCTCGTCAGAACGGGTGAAATATATAAGCGCTAAAATATATTCAATAACTCAAAGATAATATCTGACGAAACCTCATATTAACACACACAACCTGACTGTCAGATGCGTTTAGATTTTAAATGATTGTCGCAATCAATTATTTTCAGTGGCAGTCACAGTCTGGAGCCCTGTACAATAGTAATCAGTACATAGATTAAGATACATTTTTTATTTTAACATGGTCGGCAGTGATTGGCTGATCCATTATTTTTAATCAGAATTATTTATTCAGCTTTACAGAAAATCAGCTGTAATGTGTATAATGTCTCAAAAACATGAATACAAACACTCCTGGGAACACAGTAAACTATTTCATGAAAAATATCTGACTTTCTATATCTTAAAATTATTTAAAATTTTCACAACTTAGTCCGCTGTCCACATTTTTATGAAAACAATTTTTTTTTTTTGTTGTTGCTTGTTTATTAGGTGCTACTAGTTACAGATCAAAATGGAAAACGCGCACAGCTGTCACGCCAGAGTCTGAGGAGGTTCATGATATTTTACACATGCGATTCATTTGAAATGTATAACGCGTTCTCACAACAAAATAGATTCTTATATTTTATTCATCTCTGTGTGAATTGTGAACTTGGATACACACTACAAACACACACACACACAGCAGTGAGTCCGTGCCGGAGAAAAGATCTCTTATAAAACAAACACTGATGGGGCTTGTGACAAAAGTTCTTCGCATCTTTTGTAAGTCAGCATTTTATCACATTGGCATGTCAATCCTTACAAGCTGCTGCGCAAAAGATGCACCGCTCAAATTGAACCATTTCGCCTTTGTACTCGTTGCCGCCAAACTTCTAAAGCGTCAGCTACTGATTACCAGATGAATTATATTTCCAGTGGCAGTGCCAGCGTCAAGCAGCCTAAAGCAGAACAAGACACGCCGAGACGCTTGCTGCCCTGAAACAAATCATGTGCATTCTATATTCAAAGTGAAAAGACGCCTGATGATGAGAAATATTGTGGAGGGTTTAAGAGATTTACTGCATTGCAGTGAATAGTACTTCTATCAATCAGTCAACATCCCACTCAGACTTTGACAAATGTTTAATGTTACTTGAATTGGTGATATTTTAGTGAATTTCTGTCTCTGTGGAGGTTTGGAAAATGTTAATAAATCTTTATTGTTACGTATTGCTTTGTTTTATTATGCTGTTCTTTCCAAAGAAGGAAATAAATGCATTTTGAGTAGGCTATTTATAGAGTAATATTTCAGCACTTTTCAAATCTGAGATTAAATCGCGATTTAAACTATTGCGCTTTTTTTTTTTTTATAGTTAGTGTTTTAGAACTGTTTCATAGGATTTGTACCCTGATGCAAGTAAGCGTAGTGTTGGGGTGGTCCTTGCTGGGGGCCGTGTGTTGGGTGTTGAGGGGCGGAGCCTGGGCCAGTCTGATGGGGCGGAGCATGCAGCATCACTACCTGTGGTGGTCCGTGAGTGCCTGAGTGATGTGGGCCTGTCATCGGTCCTGGAACATGAGTCTGCAAAACATACAACCAATTACATCCTACAAAGTTTGGCAAAACCTCTCCACATCAGAGAAGATGATCTAATAACAAATACAAACACTTGTTACGTCCTAGAACATATTTACTTTGTTGTCTCGCTATGTGTTTAGTTTTCCTTTTGTTTCTCTGTCTTTCGTGACATGTCAGATGCCACAAGGTGTCAGCTATGACTACTACCAATTAGTTCCCTGTTACAACTTGCTGACATGAAGATAAATGCAGGGTGGACCCAACACCCAAGAGAGGGAGGGACGGAGAGAGGCAGATTGTTTGTTGGCTGCCTCTGAGAGTTGTTTCTTTCTCCTGCCCCAGATGGTGTACATTGGGAATACTCTGTGCTTTTCTTGGTGCTTTGTGCACTTTATCCATTGCTTAGGTTTTCTTCGGGTGACTTAAGTTTTTCATTCCCTTTTTTTAATATACATTCATTTTTTTGTTTTGTGGAAGCTGTAAGAAGGTGGGTACCATTTATTTTTCCATTTGTCATGTTTTTCTACTGTTTCTACATAGGGGAGTCAGGATAGAAGCTTGTTGTTTTTTTTGTAATTTGTCTTTGATTAGGAAATTTAGTTTGATCTCTTTTTAGCTTTAATGATCTTTTTGTTAGTTATTTTGGCCTTGCCCGCTTCTGAAGACTGGCATAGCTTCCATGTTTATATTAAATACAGCTTTTCTTGTTTCTTGTTCAAAAGCAGTGGTTGTGTTACTTTCTGGGACAGAAGAAGGGAATTTTGTAATCTCTCTCCAAACCTAGACTGGGGAGGATGTAACACTTTAAACTCTTCAGTCAATATTTGTTTGACAGCAGACTGCATGGAAAAGGCATGCATTACCTGTGTGATCTGACTCAGAGCAGGATACGTGTGAGGCATGGGCTGATGTCTGTGCAAACTGTAACCCTGGAGTGGGTATGATGTCTGTGGTGAGCTGTGTCCAGGCAGCAGGGTGGGGGGTGTGGGGGCTGACAGCGGCCCAGAGTGATATAATGGCTGCGGCCCTGTCTGACCAGACTACACAGACATGAGAGAAATCAAAAAGGCAGGAAAGGAAATATGAAAGCAAACTACAGAAAGCTAAGAAAGCTCTGTTCCCAAACTACAGTCCACATTGGCAGCCTCCTTACTAAAGTGACTGATTTGAAACGCTCTACATAAGCAGCGAATTACATTCCTCATGTGAAGCGCACAAAAGACTTGACTCACAATTGATTTCGATACGTTAGCATGTTGCTAAGCTAGCAATATTCAACTCTAATAAGCATATAAACAATAAGACACATTTCTCTAAGATCGTCGCAGAGTATTCTGGGATTGTCTTATCCATGAAGGACCCATGTGATGTTTCCTACATGCCAAATTAGAGCTGAGCGGTACAGCGAGATGTACCGTTACAACGGTATAAATTTTCAAGCGGTACAGATTTCGCTGTACTGTATGTCTATAGCGGCATGTAAATATGTGCACAACGCTCCACCTGCACGTGAAACCGAGACATTTAATCTACACAAGAAATGTTTGATACAAACACAGAATTCACATGAACTTAATTTACATACAAGAAAACATGAAAGATTTTAACAATACAAATCATAGGGGGGGGCTGGGTATCTCAGCGAGTTAAGACGATGACTACCACCCCTGGATCCAGGGTGTGCTGCGTGACTCCAGCCAGGTCTCCCAAGCAACCAAATTGGTCCGGTTGCTAGGGAGGGTAGAGTCACATGGGGTGACCTCCTCGTGGTCACTATAATAGGGTTCTTGCTCTCAGTGGGGCACGTGGCGAGTTGTCTGTGGATGCTGCAGAGAATAGCGTGAAGCCTCTACATGCGCTAGGTCTCAGAGGTTACACGCTCAAGTCACGTGATCAAATGCACAGATGGACAGTTTCAGACACGGAGGCAACTGAGATTCATCCTCCACCACCCGGATTAAGGTGAGTCACTACGCCACCACGAGCGCATTGGGAAATGGGCATTCCAAATTGCGGAGAAAATAAAAATAAACAAATAAATAAACAAAATAGATATAGACAAAAACAGAAGAAATCAGGATGGGGCAAAAACTTTCACAGCACTGTATGAAAGGATCATGTATCGTCAGCTGGTACAATCATTTTTGCGATATTGACCACAAATAAATAAATGGGCAGAAAATTTGTTCACAAAATGATGTTATTATGTTAGAAGAAATCCCGGCGTCACTGGAAACAGAGCTTGAGTCAGATTACTGTTGCTGTTTTACAGCAAAAATAACCATCTGACTGCTGGTTATCAAGACTAATCTCCAAATAAAGAAATAAATGATTTGGTAAGATTGATTTGAGTGAAATTACTTTATTAGCTTGCTTGTAGAAACCATAGGAGCGGTACGAGAAGTAGGAAAGTTGATGTCATTATTCAGAAATATTAGACCGCTGGATAGTGCGATTAATTATAAATGCTTTCTAGATTGGCTGTTCAATAGGAGGAAACTAAAACAAAAGAAAATTGCATTCAACACTGTAAACATTTCACATTAACACATTCATATAGTTGAAACTGTAGAACTGTCCCAGCTGAGTTAGTGGAAGTGTGTGTGTTACCTGTCCTGGGCTTGGAGCAGTGTGTTGAGGGGGCTGGTTTCCTGTCGGTGTGCTGGAGGGTTGAGGAGGATGAACAGACGCCGAATGATGGGAGAACGCCTGAGGAGCTGCAAACACAGAGAGAAACATGAACCCTGAAGAGAAAGCGGTTAAACCACTTGAACAGGACTTCACAGAATCCTCCTTTTAAAGAAAAACTTTGAATGTCTCAAAACTGAATTGAATTTTAATGCTTAAAGTTTGTGGGACTAACTGAAATGTCTGTTCACACATCAAGCAAGTACACATACTGATGGGACGACTCTTACCATACAGGCCTTGCTGTGGCCCCTGAGGGACATCAGGCTGTCCGGGGAACTGTGTGCCTGTAGGAGGGCCGAGAGCCTGTGGGTGACCTCCACCTTGACCCAACATACGAGCGCCACTCTGCAACACTGAGTACATGGGCTGAAAGAGAGACAGATGTGAAGACAATGCATTGTGATCACTCTCATATTATGACTTCAAAACCTAGATGGATGTATATGGTGGAAATGTGGAGCGTCTTGAACATACACCGATTTGTTTACTCAAGTTTATTAAGCATCCCCCTAATAGGGCTGGTAATGAAAATGTACACTGTTGACAGGCCTGAAAAGGTCAAGTTCTGATCATCTCTGAGAAAACTTCACATACCCAAGCAAAAGCAAAGAGGTAATTTATTTTGTGTTAATGCAAGTAATTCACCGATAATTAATTCACTTGCTAATGCTAGACCGATAAATCAGCCGATATTTTTCCATTTTGAGGTTATCAGCCACTAATCATCTATGCTTGGCTGATAATCAAAAGTTTCAACTATAGGTTGACAAATCTCAGTTTTGCAGATTAATTGGCACCGATAGCGGCTTTTGGAACTATCAGTTATTGGCAGAAATCAACTCTAAAAGGTTAACCCCAATTTTTAAAATTGATTCTGATTGAAAAAATACTATAAAAAACTATATTACAAAAATAGTGCTGACTGAACCATGAAAATGTATTGTACTTTATGAAATAAATGTATAAATATGAATGTATATTAACTAATATTCGAATGTTAAAGTCAGCTGATTTTTAAATTGACATTGTTTCCTCAGTCCACAAGAGGGCACAATACAAACCATTCAGTACATTATATTATTGCATAGACCATTCCTATCCTGCTGTTAAAAAAAAAAAATTGCATTTCATTTTCAACTAAACTGCATAAAATAAATAAATGAAACATTTTATTCTGTCCATATTCTCAAATGTAAAGTCAAAAGTAAAATGAGGGGGGAAAACACTTCATGGTTGACATGGGTACACTTGCACTGATTCCTACTACTCCAGACTCAAGCTTCATAATAACAGAGAAATACCACATTGTTTTTTTATTCAGTACAGTTGTATGTAGAGTAGCAATATTCACAGATTGTAGTGGTATTCGGCTGAACTTGGTGGTAAAGCGGCTCAGACTATGAGCACAGGTCAGGAGCTGTTCAAACAGACGGAACAAAACACGAGGATCTCCAGACACACATTTCCAAATTGAATATCTTTCCTGACAAAGCATTTAAACAGCTCATTGCTTAATCTGAGAAATGCTGATAAGAGAGCAAGACGCAATGGCCAAACTCCTTCACCAACCGAAAGGGGCTGTTCACACCAAACACTTTTGCAACCATCCATTTGTTTTTCTATATAAACGCACACTAGACGAACATCTTTGTTTCCCTTTGTTTTTGTTTAAGCGTCTTGTGAAGGAGCGCTGTTTTTTAGATTCTGTGTCTAGTTAAAAAGAACTTTAAAAGCATATTGTGACACCTGTATTTGTTCGCTGTGTCTAGCCTTTTTTAGTGTAAGAATGTAATCGAACTGAAGTCATATTACAGTCAGGATAAAAAATTGAATTGAAATCAGATGCATTTCTTGTTTACGTTTCTCTAGGCTGCATGAAGATATCCATTTGCTTTCTCACATTACTAGCTTTAAATATGCAACTTAGATGGCTAACAAATGCATAAACATGACCAGCTGGATATAAACTAATGCAAATAGATGGTAATAATTGTGACATTTAAACATTTGTGTAGGACTTGAATGTATTTTTGTCAGTGTTCCAACCGTTTGAGGATAGCTTTAATGTTAGCATCCTCTCAGCCTTATTGGCAAACATAATGCTGTTCTCTACTAAAACAGCATCTAGTCATCAAATGAATTACTTCATAATGATATGGCAACGTGTACTGTATACATATCCTTTCAATCCCCATCTGAAGTGTTCTGGTCCGTGCAGAGTGTAGTCTCACTTGTCAAAACAAACACCACAAGGCATCAGTGAATTGATAGCATTTATTTTGCTTCTAGAGGCCACTCTCATACTTTAAAACAATAGCAGACCCTTCCCAGCCACTCAAGCACCTGACACAACAGGGAAAACTATCAGTGTGGACTTTTGCAGATAACCGATAGGTACAGAAATGTTATAGTGCTGATTAATTGGCAAAACCAATATATCAGTCAACCTCTACTTGTGACCATCCATATTCCTCTTGATCACATTCCAGAGGTTTTCAAGGGGGTTCAGGTCTGGAGATTGGCCTGACCATGACAGTCTTGATCCAGTAGTCCTCCATCCACTCTTGATTGACCTGGCTGTGTGGCAAGGAGCATTGTCCTGCTGGAAAAAACAATCCTCAGAGTTTGGGAACATTGTCAGAGCAGAAGGAAGCAAGTTTTCTTCCAGGATAACATTGTAGATGCTGGATTCATCCGTCCTTCACGAAGACAAATCTGCCTGATTCAAGCCTTGCTGAAGCACCCCCCGATCACCACAGATATTCCACCAAATTTCACAGTGGGTGCGAGTGGCTTATAGGCCTCTCCAGGTCTCTGTCTAACCATTAGACACCTAGGTGGAGGATCGGTGATGACACACAGCCAAGTCAATCAAGGTGTGGATGGAGGACCACCGGATCAAGATCCTGTCATGGCCAGCCCAATCTCCAGACCTGAACCCCATTGAAAACCTCTGGAATGTGATCAAGAGGAAGGCGGGTGGCCACAAGCTATCAAACAGCTGAGCTGCTTGAAGTTTTGCGCCAGGAGTGGCATAAAGTCACCCAACAACAATGTGAAAGACTGGTAGAGAGGGCATGAAAGGTGTGATTGAAAATCAGGGTTATTCCACCAAATATTGATTTCTGAACAAGCCCTCTACAATGCGAGTAAGTCACTCACGTATGCGAGTAAATTTCGCACTATGCCACTAATATTAATATTAACATTTCACTTGCCAGCGATAGAGTTGTGTAGTGCCGAAGCTCCAAGGCCCTTTTACTGAATGAAAAGCAGTTGATTAAGAAGCTGGATTCAGCCTCGTGTTTCCCAGCATGCCGTCTCATGAGAGTGCAGGAAAAAGCACCTCATTCAGTTGTATTCCGAGCATCTCAGGGAACCGCACTGCTGACGTCACAAGAGCAGCTCTCATGAGAGCATGTGAAGATGAACCACTTCTCAAGCGCTCTGATGTGCATGCTGTCTACATAGGCTTGAACCAAACCCCCGCAAAAATATGAACAAGTACTATTACTTACTAATTTTGTGAACGCAGAGCGCTCCAACTTCACCTAACATCCATATATAGCCAAATATCCATGGTCATTGAGGGTTTATTCACGCAGTGTTAATAACAGGCAGTGAGACAGAGGAGATGTCCTGCTCTATTTCTGTGGAGGTGATAACATCCAAGAAACAGAATCTCAAAGTCTTCCTTCATGAGAAATAAGGGCTTGTGAGTTAATCAAAGAGCCTTAAAATAATGTGATTTCCTGACATATAAACTGATAGAATGTGAAATTTGTACATTTTTAAAAAGCTAAAATGTGATTAAAATCATAAAGCAAAATATATAAAAAAAACAATTAAAATATACTATAATGTGTGAATATATATGAAGAGGCCCCCTCTCTCAGTTTGCTAAATATATTTTTTTAGTTATATTGTGATTACATGTCGTCAAAAGTCTGGGAGAAATGGGAGAATCGCCAATTCTCTTGGACAGTCAGGTAAGCAAATAGGTCGATTTTTCAGGCAGAGTCGTCGGGGATTCGTCAATAGTGAAATGTTTTTTAATGTGTTCACCTCTGTCGCCGATTTCTTGTGTAATTTGAAAGCCCTACAACTTCCATGACAAGACAGACGGTACCACAATCCAACGTCTTTGAAAGTCATGTAGTGTGTAGGAGGCATAACCGGCCGGTAAAACAAAACATGTATGCTTACACACAAACAGATGAAAACAACTGTCATAGAGATGGTAGTAGCATTTTAAAGTAGCATATTCAGAGTGTTATTACTTTATATAGTGCTTTATGCAACCATTTAAATATTCAGTCCATCATAACAGTTTTCTAACAAACTCTAGATAGGTCAAACGAAACTCCTCACATGCCCACAAAATGATGTTTCATCACACTCAGTCATACAAACATTCAGTCAGTAAACAGGATAGTAAATACAGTAGTGTACTGTCCTGTAGAGGACTGAAAATATAAGATCCACATATTGACCGTCGCTAACATTCATTGAATGAACAGAATACAACAGATTCACTGTTGTACTCCAACGTCACTTTACAGCCCAGTGAAAAATATGTTGCATGATGAAACTCATTTAAAAAACGATGGAAAAAAACAGGACCCAAGATGTCCAGTGTACGAGAGAAGATCCTAATAATCAGTTTAATGTGGAGCGGTTGCTGCTTCAGATGCATTGAAAGAGGGCTTGTGCTGTGTCATGCACTAAAGACTTGTTTCTCTCCAGTGCATAACTCACATTTCACTGCTATTTTCTATGTTTTGTAATGTACACATATTACGAATTCAAAATAGTAAAACTGTTTGTCTTAACCACAAGCGAGTCTCCGTTAAACGTTACAGAGCACATCAATCAATCCGATGGCAATAGAGAAAGGGAGCGCAATCATTTTGATCACACACGTGCAACACCATACTGCGATTTCAGTTTCCATGTAAATCAATTATGCAGCTTTCACGGATGTCACAATGTCTCGGAGGTCCAAGTGTGCCGGCTTTTAAAATGTTTTAGATGGTTTCTTCACATCATGTTAGCACATGTAATACAATGAGCTTAAGATGTCTAGACAAAAGGTCTAGGATGAGACTGTTCTGCATGATTGTACGATATTAAACTGTATGCTGAATATAAGAATGCTAAGGGTCCTGATAATGCCAATTGTGTCTGATTTCACCAGTAAATGTATGCTTAGGCAAACATTATTTTACTGAATACACAACCATTAAAAGCGTTTTTCAAAGAATAGTTGAGAAACATGTTGAGTGACAATACTTTTTTAAAACTTACATTTGAAGTATTTAAAATTCATATTGTATGTAATCAGTAATATAATTATGTCTTCTTCAGCTGGGAAAAATAATTAATGTTTTTATTCTGGTGTCATTTTGACCTCTGCTGGGTGGATTTTTTTGTCCCACTCCATCCCAGATGGATCATTTTTCTCTTTAATGAACAGTCATTTTTGTGAAGCTTTACAAGTAAAGGAAAGGAACTGTTTTGCATATGTCCTGAAAGTAATAAAAATAATAATAATAATATTAATAATAATAAATTAGGGGGTCTGGGTATCTCAGCGAGTAAAGACGCTGACTATCACACCTGGAGTCACAAGTTCAAATCCAGGGCGTGTTGAGTGACTCCAGCCGGGTCTCCTAAGCAACCGAATCGGCCCGTAACTAGGGAGGGTAGAGTCACATGGGGTAACCTCCTCGTGGTCGCTATAATGTGGTTTGCTCTCGGTGGGGCGCGTGATGAGTTGAGCGTAGATACCGCGGAGAATAGTGTGAAGCCTCCACATGTGCTATGTTTCATCGGTAACGCGTCCTCAACAAGTCACGTGATAAGATGCGAGGATTGACTGTCTCAGACGTGGAGGCAACTGAGAATCGTCATCCGCCACCCGGATTGAGGCGAGTCACAACGCCACCACGAGGACTTAGAGCGCATTGGGAATTGGCCATTCCATATTGGGGGGAAAATAGGAGAAACTAACTAAAATAAATAAATAAATAAAATAATAATAAATTCAAACTTACCTTTACGGGCTTTGTTCAAAGTTTTGTGAGAATATAAAATAGTGTAGTAGAATACAGAAGCATAAATCAAACCAAATATTCTTTATAATTAAAAAAAAAAAAAAAAAAGAATGAATTTATATATATATATATATATATATATATATATTATACACACACACACACACACACACAATTTTTATAAAATACAGGAACTAAAAAATTAACTTTAAATTTTTTTTAAAAAAGAAGATTAATTGATTATCAAAATAATCGTTAGTTGCAGCCGTATGGTTTTCATGAAACATAAACGGAGAATAAAAACTGTTACGCACGATAACTTGGGAGCAAATACTGCAGATTCAAATACGCTGTCATATATGTATAGATGTTGAGGTAATCTTCATGCTGGAGCGAATCTGACATGCTGCTGAACCGCTGAAGTGAAGTCAGGCGGATGCCCCCGGGTCCTAGTGCCTGCCGCATGCACCCTCTGTCAGTGCGACCTATATACAGATGCGACTATTCTGTGTTTTTTTCCTCTATCAGCAACACAATTTTGACCTGATGTGACGTATATTCAGATGTGACTATTTCTGGAAAATACAGTAAAATGGGGGCTGCCATTATACAATCACAAGACCAGCTGAATATTACTCGCTTAATCTCAGTAACCGTCTTGTTATTGGACACGTTCACTCTTGGATTAAATTAATCATGTCTGATTGTAATCTGAAAACTATTGATTTGAATGATGCTGCATTACACCACTAGGTGTCACTGTAAGTCCAAGATGACACAAGCAAAAAGTTACAGAGTGCACCTTTCATTCACAACATGTTGATGTTTTCTGTCATTTGTGTGTGTTGTACCTGTGCATATGGAGTCATTGCTTGTATGACCTGTTGTTGGCCGTACTGCTGCGGGTTGTACTGAAGGTATGATTGACCGTAAGGCGACGTCACTATTGATGCTCCCGCAGCAGACGCAGCAGCCTGTAACATGGGTGGCGCTGTTGAGTTATGATCTGACCGCGGAGCCAATACAGAACCTAAACACACACAGACACATGCGTGTTTGACATATACGTTAAGAACTAAGAGGTAAAAAGTAAAAGGCTTTGATCTGTTTCTTACTATAGACGCTTTAGGAGTTGAGTTCTGATGCATTTCAGAAGGCAATGACACATGAAATGGAGCTTGCATAGCTAGGTACTTGTGTAGAGAAAGTTTAGGGCCTGATTTGAATGAATGAGTCATGTAAGAGAAGTATGTGCTCTGCGAGGGTCTTTACCTTTCGGTGGTCTGGGGTATTTACCCTGGTTAAGATTAGTCATGGTGTACTGATACATCTGAGGGGCCTGATCAAACACAGAGCAGCATTTATACTGAAGAACTTCACAACACTGGATTCAATGAGCTGAAACTGTGTGTGCGCGCGTTACCTGTACAGAGTGTATCTGAGGAACGTAGCCTAAATAGGAGGTGTTGTAGATATTCTGTCCATGCTGAAGAAATACGGGCACAGACGGGCTGTGAGGTACTGGACGGGGGGGTGTGGAGACAGTAGATGGCTTTGACTGAGACAAACAGACAATCATGGGTCTTTTTTGCCACACTCATCTAAATGGCACTTCATTTTAATATCACAATTCAAATCAGCTTCACTGGCTCCTGTGCTTACCAGAGTCATGTGTGGTTTGATGGGGTTAAACTCCTTTGCATTGGGGTTCAAAGTGGATTTTTTCACTTGTCTAGAAAGGAAACCAGATGACACATTCAAAATATTACAAAAATAACCCGTTTAAAACCCGTCTTTAGTCTGTCTGCCCCATTGAAATAGAAGTGTAGAATGACGATTAACTCGGGATGTTTGTTATCTTCAGCATTCTCCCAGTATTCCCCACAGTCCAGTGATGACATGAAAGTAACGCTGAAGTCTTAAAGGAGCCGCACATCTTTTGCGACATGTAAATATTGGCCGATGCCAATCGATTGAAGCATGCCTAGGGATGGGTCTGAAAACTGGCAGGGCTCAGTGGTGCAGACGTGGGCTACATAATAATCCACACAGAGCAACGCAAGATGTTAACTCGGCTGAAAATAAAACTAGTTTGCGAGTGACATTAAATGTTACTAATTTAACCTATTATGATAATTATATGATAAGAGCTGGAAGAGCACTGTGTGGTTGCTGGGATACGCTACAGAGATTTGTTGGCATTATGTTTGTATTGTGGGTTTTGTTTAATGTTCGTTACACACTGTTAATTTATTGTCCAAATTAGGTTGAATTCATTGCTTCATGTGATTAAAGATTGTATTTCTCTCTGTGTGTTTAAATTAGCAATTCATCAGGATAACCATACATACTAGTATATCTGGACATAATACAATTTATTTATTTATTTCTCATTCAAATCAGCATACATCTGTAATATAGTCTATAAAATCTATGCGGACTGTTTTGTTTTGTAATGCCCCCCTGTTCCTCTGTGGATAGCGCTGAAGGAGTCTACAGTAAAATCAGCGGCATCTAGAGGTGAAATAATAAAGATCCCCGACACCTCGTAGGGATTTGCTGTCATCATTGACAATATTCATCCAGATTTTTATCCCCACTTCAATGCATATTTTGTTATTTCGATTAGAAGATCAAGTGTTCTAAATTGAAGCGAGGGCAAACAAAGAAAACTGTGAGTATATGGAAACATTCTCCGTCAGCAAATACTGCATATTGTGTCAATATCTTGTTAAGAAAAATAAACCATATGCCTCATTAAACCTAATCTGGTTGGAGAGAGAGAGAGAGAGAGAGAGAGAGAGAGAGAGAGAGAGAGAGAGAGATAGAGAGATAGAGATAGATAGACAGATAGACAGACAGACAGACCTAAAGGATTATTAGGAACACCATACTAATACGGTGTTTGACCCCATTTCGCCTTCAGAACTGCCTTAATTCTACGTGGCATTGATTCAACAAGGTGCTGAAAGCATTCTTTAGAAATGTTGGCCCATATTGATAGGATAGCATCTTGCAGTTGATGGAGATTTGTGGGATGCACATCCAGGGCACGAAGCTCCCGTTCCACCACATCCCAAAGATGCTCTATTGGGTTGAGATCTGGTGACTGTGGGGGCCATTTTAGTACAGTGAACTCATTGTCATGTTCAAGAAACCAATTTGAAATGATTCGAGCTTTGTGACATGGTGCATTATCCTGCTGGAAGTAGCCATCAGAGGATGGGTACATGGTAGTCATAAAGGGATGGACATGGTCAGAAACAATGCTCAGGTAGGCCGTGGCATTTAAACGATGCCCAATTGGCACTAAGGGGCCTAAAGTGTGCCAAGAAAACATCCCGCACACCATTACACCACCACCACCAGCCTGCACAGTGGTAACAAGGCATGATGGATCCATGTTCTCATTCTGTTTACGCCAAGTTCTGACTCTACCATCTGAATGTCTCAACAGAAATCGAGACTCAGACCAGGCAACATTTTTCCAGTCTTCAACTGTCCAATTTTGGTGAGCTCTTGCAAATTGTAGCCTCTTTTTCCTATTTGTAGTGGAGATGAGTGGTACCCGGTGGGGTCTTCTGCTGTTGTAGCCCATCCGCCTCAAGGTTGTGCGTGTTGTGGCTTCACAAATGCTTTGCTGCATACCTCGGTTGTAACGAGTGGTTATTTCAGTCAAAGTTGCTCTTCTATCAGCTTGAATCAGTCGGCCCATTCTCCTCTGACCTCTAGCATCAACAAGGCATTTTCGCCCACAGGACTGCCGCATACTGGATGTTTTTCCCTTTTCACACCATTCTTTGTAAACCCTAGAAATGGTTGTGCGTGAAAATCCCAGTAACTGAGCAGATTGTGAAATACTCAGACCGGCCCGTCTGGCACCAACAACCATGCCACGCTCAAAATTGCTTAAATCACCTTTCTTTCCCATTCTGACATTCAGTTTGGAGTTCAGGAGATTGTCTTGACCAGGACCACACCCCTAAATGCATTGAGGCAACTGCCATGTGATTGGTTGATTAGATAATTGCATTAATGAGAAATTGAACAGGTGTTCCTAATGATCCTTTAGATGTGTGTGTGTGTGTGTGTGTGTGTGTGTGTGTATATATATATATATATATATATATATATATATATATATATATATATATATATATGCTGCTGATTTAACACGTTAATTTAGATTAATTATATTAAAAAAAACATACAAAATATTTACGCAATTAATCATGTCCACTGAGGTGCACGTAAATTCTGTAATAAATATACAGGTTTTCCTACCATATGAGCAATTAAAGCTTGAAGTGCATATGTTTTTACGAGCCAGTGCGCCTCTACAAACCTCACATGCAGCTCAGCCACAGAATGAGAACCATTCAATGAGGGAGCACAACAGAATACAGGAATCTTGAGATGCGATTTTCAGTTTCCACCACTTTTAACTTAATACAGTATCCTAAAAACGTGTTTACGATTTCTTCTAAACGTGTCCGTATGAAGCATGCACGCATACATGCGACAATTAAAGAGCAAAAAGGAATGCAAGAACGCACCCTGTAAGAATGGCACACAATGACAAACTCAATGCAAAACCGATTGCAGTCCACTGCTTGTTTAATTATAGGAGAAGGAAAAAAATCCATATTAAGTTCTTGAGCCAATTTTTGTATTGTATAAATTATATTATACTATTATAAATTAATAGGCAAGTAATTTATTCACGCTGACCATCACCCCTGGAGTCGCGAGTTTGAATCCAGGGCGTGCTGAGTGACTCCAGTCAGGTCTCCTAAGCAACCAAATTGGCCCGGTTGCTAGGGAGGGTAGAGTCACATGGGGTAACCTCCTCGTGGTGGTGATTAGTGGTTCTCGCTCTCAATGGGGCGTGTGGTAAATTGTGTGTGGATCGTGGAGAGTCTCCGCGGTGTCATGCACAACAAGTCATGTGATAAGATGTGCAGATTGACAGTCTCAGAAGCGGAGGCAACCGAGACTTGTCCTCCACCACCAGGATTGAGGCGCGAGGACCACGAGGACCTACTAATTAGTGGGAATTGGGTATTCCAAATTGGGAGAAAAGAGGATAAAATATCAATTAAAATAATTGAATTAATTAGGTTAAACATTTTAGTGATTAACAGCCCTAATTTATATATACATTTTAGTGCTGTCAGTCGATTACATTTATCACGATAAATAATATTTATTTATAAAGTGCTGAAAATTTTGGGGTGAACTAAACCTTTAAATTTTGATCACATTGTGAAGTCTAGATTCCAGGCTGTTGACACCACCCATTTTGTTTTAAGGGAGTAGTTTTTAATTATTTATGTAGCAATTCCAGTTTCAATAATTTTTTTCGGCCAAGAAATTCCATAACGGTGCATCCCTAATTTAAGTGATTATACTTTCTAGTGTATAAATGAGAGTACAAACGTGATATTGCAATCTGGCTCAATAGAGGATTTGGCTTTCTTGGCCTGGAGGAAGACACTGCCTGGAGGAAGACATACGTTCCTTTCTCATAGGAAACTGTTATTACCAATTGAGTATTATTTGGCGCTCAGGGGTCTGCACTTACTCTGTCCCAGACTCTGCTGATGTGGAGTCTGGTCTGGGGTCCTCACTGCCTAGGGTCCTGGCTGGCTGAGGCATCCCTGGCGATTGCCTGTCTGCGAGAGGGACACTGGACTCTTTCTCTTTGGTGTCTTCTTCTGGAGGAGCAGAGGCAGCATTCTGACCCTGAGGGCTTGGGATTAAGCTCTCCGTCACAGGACTGGCTGGTTGTGTGTTGGGTTTAGTTGAGTTGGGCTGGGTAGCGCTGGGTGTCTCTTGTGTAGGTACTGATGGTACATCGGGAGGATTTGGACTTCCTCCACTGGACGGGAGCTATGGAGATGAGAAAATTACACAAACTGCACCTCACAAACTAATCAAACATGGCATCCATCACATTCCTGACAGACATTTAGAGGTTTGACCCCTTTAAATGATCAAAAACAAATTGTACGAGACATTTATGAGTGAAAGTGAGTGGTGTAAGCCTGTGGAAAAACTCACCACCACAGTTGCTAAGGTGTTGTGGGTGGTTGCCAAGACTTTGCTACAGTATGTGGTTGCTAAGGTGTTATCATTACTGGTTTTTACACGTTGCTATGTGGTTGCTAGGGCACTTCTAGTTGGCCCAAGTCAAAAGAGTTCATCCCAGTCTCTAGATACGGTCCCTCCTTCAATGCAGGTCTTAAATTGACACCTTATGTTAGTTATTTGAACAAAACATTTGAATAATGCTAGTTCATCTCACCCTGAAGTCATTGCCAAAACTGCGAAGCTCTTCAAACTGAGAGCGCTGCTGAATAGATGGTGCTGGGGAAAAAACACAAACACACAAATGAATATCCATTCTCACATCAGTAAAGACAGTTCGACTGCACAGCTGTTGATGATTCAACAAAAAAAAAATAAAAAAAATCTGCAGGTTTTAGTCATCACACCCACCTTTGCTCTTGGATTCTTCAGTGCTGGGAAGAGTTTCAGCTGGTTTCTCTTTCCCTGCAGAGCTCAAAATCTCATTCACTATGAGGAAAGACATGGACAACTTTCAATTCAGATTTAAATAAAAGGTGTTTCTCTTCTATTATACATCTCTATGAAACACTTGAGTCTGACTGATCGAAAATGACATTCTATTCTATTTTTGTTTAATGAGTGCTAAACTGTACAATTAATCGTTGGCCCAGGCAATGGATTTCCGACACCATGCTAATTTCATTCTCTATGTCTTTTCACACATTAAGGGGTCATGACATGAGGAATCTAATTTTCCTTGATCTTTTGACACATAAGATGTCATTGTGCTATAAATATATACTGTAAGTTTCAGAACTGAAAACTTCCTTTATTTAAACCAGACTTTGTGGTAATACATCTGTAAATGCCTCTTCAGCAAGACACCAATGCCTATTTTTTGTCATTGCACCCTTGACCCTTGAATGGCTTTGACACTATCCTTTATCTCGCACCACTTTTAAAAGATGCAATGTCAAGTTATAACTCTAAAAAGGAGACCTCCAATCGGTTTCATTCAGCTGCTATTTCGAGCCGTTTTCAAGGTGTCCTGGACAGTTTTTGCACCCACCTGCACTATTTCTAATTGTTAGTATTTAATAAACAAGCACTAGATGGATGAAAGCCGTTCATCTAGTGTAAAAAAAAAAAAAAACACATTTAAATCCAGAAAGACACATGAAGGCAAGTCCTCTTTGGTGTAGATGAATCTCCCATGACAGGCCCATGTCTCTCCTCTTCACCTGTGTAACTGAGCAGTGAGCAGAAGTGGGCGGGGCCAAGGGTGCAATGATGAAAAATAGGTATTGATGTCTTGCTGAAGAGGCAGTCATATGTACTTCAAAGTTCCACAAATTCCAAATGCCCCGATTCTAGAGTCTAAAAATTGGTAAGTAGCCATGTAATAAACAAGATGATGTACAGTCAACTAGTGTTTAAAAAAGCAACCCCTTCAGAATGACACAAGACGGAAATATTTGTATTATTCTTCCATAGTGCTTTCATAAAATCCTTCATAAAAGAGTTCTAAGCCATGAACAAAACCAACCAAATCCAAGGTGAATCACAACATTACAAACTTTGATTTGAAGCAAAAAAAAAAGTGTTTGAATATCAGACAAAAACACAAAGATACAAGACTGTGCAGTTGACGTCTTTATAAGGTAATGAACTACAATCCCATGAAGCATTGTGAATGACGTAATCAAATTAAAAACTATGGAAATGTAGAAATCTATTGATTTTTATTCCAAACTATTCAGATATACAATTTTTTTAGTAGTTTGAGTGTGTAGGGAGAGTGACTTGATTGTTTCATGTGAGTGGGTGGAGCTGTAGAGCTCTTTTGGTGCACTTTGCCACATTCTGATTGGTTGAGCCTTTTCTTCAGGATAATGGGTAGTGTAGTTCTTCCACTTTTGAACAGGGTTTCTTAAATTAAGTTGAAATAACACAGACTGATGTCTTCAACAAAAGCGTACACCATCGATTAACAACCTTAGCACTAGGTCTGTCTTTTAAAGGTTTATAAGATATTTTTAAAAATCAATCCCCCTACGGAAAAAAATTATTGTGATTTTTACTTCAATCACCAGACTGGCTGACTATACATTATTCCTAAAAACTGACAGCAGTAAACTTCAACAATAACGTGCAACAACAGTGTTGAATTTGAACTCGTATGTTAGCATTATCTTGATAAAAGTTTTAATTTACCATCAACTGGAAATAAAGGGGCAGGGCCAGAAGACTTCTGTTTGAGGTTGTCCACTGATGTGGAGCTGGGAATGGAAGCATCTTGTAAAGGAACGTCAGATTTTGGAGACCGAGAGACTGTAGAAGAAATAAGACAAATGATCACACATGTACCATCTCTCAAAATTTAAATAATGCATTTCTTTTGACCTATTCACACTGGTTGCACAGAGTAGATTGATGTGTTTTTCTGTCTTCCCCTCTACATCATTCAGATCTCATTCAAACTTGTATTTGATTAAAAAAAAAATGTCAAAAGTGTCCCAATTAGTCACAAGCAGTGTTACTCAACGTAATCGACTACAAATTCATTCTCTAAAAATTGTAATCGGATTATACTACTCATTAATTCATAGAAAAAGTAAAAACATTACTAATTAAAAGGCTGCAAATGTATTCAAATTAACCCTTCTGTATAAATATGTCTCTGAATCCCTGCATTATATTGTGCTCACCAGTGTCATCTTTGGAAGACTGTGCTGCCTGTTGCACTCATTGATTTGACAAGGCATGTTGCATGTACACCTGGAGTAACATGGACTACCCCATACTGCCTATTGGGCACTGCCCTACTAACTACTTTAATTTTAAGTTATCTAAAACATCTAACAGAATAGTTTATTCTACTCAAAGAATTCAAAATAATTTCAATATTTTTCCCTCTTTCATTGTCAGATGCAAGTCATGCATTCAGCACCACACTTTCTCTCTCATGATGACTCGTTAGTAACTCTTCTGCTGTCGGAAAAAGACATACATATGAACACTTCATGCTTTAAATTTATTGTACATAAATAATATTTAAGAACAATGTGTCACCCAAGTACTGCACTTACAAGGAATTAACTAGGGATGTGCATGAATAATCACTTGAGTATTAATAACAAATTAATTTTCCTTTGCACATTTGCCTGCCATCAGCAGCGCTGAAATACACCATTTTCCCTCTGAATCTCTCACCAAATCTCGCAGGTACAATTGCGTCCACTGGGGTGTGCTGTGGGTTTGTAAGCAGTCAAGTGTGGCAAAACTCCAGGGATGGTAGTCTGCATCAATACTCGCTGAGATACTCATGCCCCCCCCCCCATCGAGTACTTGCACTACAAAATTACAAAAAATGCCCATCCCTATAATGAACCTAACTGAAAGTCACACAAATGTAAAAATTAGTTACACTATTTTTAGACAATAAAGTAATTAGATTACAGCAATTTATCATTCTGTGATTAGATTCCACCCAACAGTGGTCAAAAGACAAGAGATCCAATGATGTTTGGCATCATTGACGATAAACCTTGGGAACTGCGATAGAGTAGAAGAATAATGGCAACAATTTTGGCATGCTCCCCACACAAAGCAATCGTGAGACTTGGAATATAACCCAATAGTCATACGGACTACTTTTATGATGATTTTGTTACTTTTTAGGATTTGACCAGGTCCTCATTCACTTTCATTGTGTCATATGTGTTTAGACTGACCTGAAGGTGAGAAAATTATGACACCATTTTAATTTTGGGGTGAACTATTCCTTTAATGTAAGATGTATGGCACACACCTGAGGGGTGCGTGTTGGATGTTCGAGCTGCTCTGTTGGTCTGTGAGGGTCTCTGGGATTTTGGAGACGTTCTGGAAGAAACTGAGAAACACCAACACAAAGTGATTTAATAGTCTGACTTGTGAAAAAAAAAAAAACAGTCAGAAAACACAACATTAGCTGTTAACTCACCTCCGTTGATGGAGCGGGAGGCGTCAGAGAGCATGTGCGGGAGGGAGTGCGAGTGTGTAATGGTGGTAAATGGGTGTGAGTGTGTGTTTGGGGTGGGCAAGCTGCTCCCTGAGCCCACTGAAGAAGGTTCATTGAGTCTGGGAGAGGAGCTGTTGGGTGAGAATCCACCCCGGGTGAGGGGGCTACTCCGCTCTGATGAGGGAGGTGGCTGTGACCACCCAAAGATGAGAGGCAGACGTGGGGACGAGCCAGGGGGTGTGGAACGATTTGGGGTGTAGCTGCTTCCACCACGGCCACCTCTGTTAGACGCACCCATCTCTCTCGCCCGCTGGGGTAAAGGAATATATTTGCCCTCCCTGAGAAAGACAGATGTACTCGAGTTTTAATATAGCCTGACAGACAGGAACGTGTCTCATGTACTAAGGATGTCGAAAATACTGGTGCTTTGGTACCAAATTGATCGAAAAATACAAAGAAATAATAATTAAAAAAAAAAATTTTAAAAAAAATACCAGTCTTTCTACAGTTTTAGTAGTACTAAGTATAGACTGAGTTCGTACCCAAGTGCTGTCAGACTGTCAGGTGGCTGTTTCTGAATGCTCACATTCACATTATGCACATGCTCAATGTGCTCCTTGATCAAAAGGCCCATCTTAGTGACATTTTAATGTAAACAGTGAATCAGGCTGAGTATTGATTTTCAGATTAATCGGAATGTTCATTTGAACAATACCGCTATTTTTTTACTGTGCTCATTATGTCAATCACAAGACAACAACAACAACAGACCAAAGAGAAAGGTGAAGAAACACAAATGACGAGAATCACTTTATATCATCATTTCAGTGTCCGCGTGCCATTTGACTGAACAAAGCTGCCCTTTGACGCACCACAAATCAAATGTGTTAATCGGAATTGATTTGAGAAATCCACATAGATACCCAGCCCTATAAGTGAATGGGAATCAAAAATAAAACAGATGCCCCACACCAGCCAATTTTCAGGTGTAAGCTTCTTTACCATAACAACCGGCCAGTAATCGAGAGAGCCCGTTGTACAAAGGTGACTCAGTTTGTTCCTGTAAGGTGGAGTAGCCTGCCAGGAACAAAGCATGGCACCTTTCATTCATCATCAATTGAGAGATGGAGCACACATTAGCTTCTACCAGTGTCCGCTAATCATGGATTTACAACAAGGATTCCCTGTTGTTTTAATGGCTCCAGCATCTGGAAAAGCACATCAAACTTGCTGGAAAAAATTGTTCTGTCGCTGGGGCGGGGTCTTGTGTTCTCGTCAAGCAACCAATGAGCTTCATCTTTTACAGAAGAACCGACAAGACGTCAAGCTGATCTTAACGGTTTTATCTGTAATCGCACTCAGCTGCATATCATCATAAACGTTGATTATTATTCAAAGTGATTCTGTCACAAAGGCGTTTTGACACTAAAATCAATAATGAAATCAGAATGCAGAGCCAAAACTCTGAGTCTATTATCTTAATTTGAATACAAATCTATATATGACAAGAAAGAGAGAAAACTGCTAATTTCTCATTTCTTTGTTATTTATTACGGAGTGTTTGCTTGAAAAAAGACTGAAAAACTTGAATTGATGTTTACTTCATAAAGAAATACTTGAAGGCAACATGGAATTGCTACAATTTATCAATATTTAAATGGATATTTAGCCGCATTTTCGCTGTAGTACTGAGATTTGTCAAATTTCACCGGTATTGATATAAACTACTGAAATGTTGGTATAGTCACAACACATTTACCTGCTGACACCGCTGGGACTGTCTCTTCCTCTCTCTCTCTCTCGTGGACTCTCTCTGCCCTTCTCTCGCTCCACAGCACTGTATTTATCCTCCTCACTCTTCCCATCATCATTCTCTAGCGACACTCGGTGGCGGTACTGTGGGCTGGACTCGATCTCATTAGCCAATCGGATGGCTCGTGCTTCACGCTGTCTGTAGCATTCGGAGCTGTTCCGCTCCAGAGGAACCCTGAGAGTGAAGTTTATTTTAACCTCTAAACTTTAAAGGGATATTTCACCCAAACATAAAATTTCTGTTATCATTTCCTCATCTTTAGGTTGTTCAAACAAAGTTATGTGGGTTTGAAACAACTTAAGGGTGAGTAATTGTCAGAATTTTCATTTTTGGTTAAACTGTCCTTTTAAAATGTCTGAAATTATATATGACAAAACCTATTTTGCATTTATGAATAAAACTAAACATTCCTAAAATGTAAACTCAACTTGATGAATGTTATTATTTATTGATTCACCCTTAGACAAGGAGAGCACACAAAACTTAATGGCCACATTAAGCACATGCAAATGTTGCTCAATTGTATAATGGCAACAAAATCATTGTACATAGTAAATACCTGATCAATCTCCTCTGCACATATATATTTAAAATAATATAGTAATACGTTATGAATAAAAATACATTATTGGTCAACAAGTTGTTCGAATGAGTCCACTGAAAAAAAACGTACGTGTACATAGACAGACTGGAGTCATACGTTGATTTGATGCCATAGTTTTCTTCATTAAAGCGAAACATCTCATTTGCATCCCAACCGTTGGACTGTAAACCAGAGAAATTATTCATTACAAAGATAAAGTTGACAAACCATCACTGATGTACTCTTCAGTGTGCCAGTTACCGCTTCTGTGTCGAGATCGTAGCTCTCTCCGTTGCTGTCTCCTCCGTCCCATCTCTGCAGAACCTTCTCTTTATGTTCCCCGTTCACAGGAGAAAGACTGATTGCTGTGTCTGTGAAAGTATCTGATGGGAGGAACGCAGGACATGTTTACACTAATTGATGTCAAAATGATCATCGGTATAACAGAAACAGTGCATCTGTCCATAAGGCAGGATTCTGTTATACTTTTTATATACTACTATTTTAGAATCAGTACAGTTTAAAGGAGTATTTTAGGGAAACACGATTGAAACGGTACAGATAGCATCTGTGATCATTTTGTTGATTGCCACAAAAAATTATTTTAACTCATTCCTTAGTTTGTTAAAAAAGAATAAGAAAAATTAAAAAAAAGACCCCAATACTGAGCCTTGTGGGACACCACACTTAAATCCAGCAAAACAGACCAAATAAAAATGTGCATATTGTGCACAGCACAATTACAGCACACTGTAGAAACAGTATGAGTAGTATGTAAGTATGCTGTTCCGAAAACAGCCCCTGACATAGGTACATGATGAGTAACCTTAACTGACAAATAATGTTCTTTGAATTGAGATGTTCTTTACCTCTAGTGGCAAAGTTCAGGTCCACATCTCGGCACGTCATTGTTACAATGTCTACAGGGTTAAATATCATAGTGTCTGTGATCTCCTCTCTCTTGGGAGAAATGGATGAGCTGTCCTCCTCGCCACGTCTGTGCACCGCATCCACGACCAACTCACACTGAAGGACAAGAGACAGAAACAGACGTGGTTAAGACCAACTGATTAACAAAAGATGCAATAAGTAACGTAACTGCCATTGCGACCCACCCTTGAGCTAAGAGTCTTGAAGATCCCCTCGTACACATTCCCATTCTTAACTCTGATGTCACATGTGGAGCCCTACAGGAAGACAAAGATGTGACACAAATCTGAGACATGACAATGATAAAATAAACAGCTCACACCAATACGGTTCCGTTCCCATACCTAACCGAACATGTCAATAATTCCCATAAATAATCACCTAAAACTCTTGAACACTTAAAAACCCCATGAAATGTTTTGACAGTCTCAATTTTCTTTGTTTTTGTTATTTTCTATTGAAATGGGAAGTCAGGGTGGGACATATCCCTCTCATCTTTTTAAACAGCCAATAGCCTTTACTTGTTTATGTCAAAGTCATGAACCATGATTTGTAAAAAAAGGGGAACATCCAGCATTTTATTTGGACCAATATTTGTATACCCCCTGAGTGCAAGACATCAATGTTATCATCAATATTGCTGATTCATTTAACAGGAAGAGAATGTAAATTGTAAATGGGTTTATCTGCTATACTTAACTTTTTCGAGTACACTTGTTACCCCCTTTGGCATTTTGTTGTTAAGAAACAAATCACAAATTATAATGAATCAATACTTTTGGTTCCTTTAACGGTTCTCAAATGTGGATTTATTTCCCCAGCACGAAACCCCTTACTTGGGGGTCGGGAACCTATGGGTCGCGAGCTACAAGTGGCTCTTTGTTAAAAATCAAGGAGGCTCGCCGGGAGTCTCACCATTCACCAACACATGATTGTTTAAAACTTTCTAGAGATAATTTTCCTGCAGAAAGTGTGGGTGAGATTTCAAAGCTTGAAGTTTGATTCCCTTTCTCCCGATTGCTCATACAGCCTACTCCTCCTGGCGAACAACGTTTGAAATGAACACCAGCCAAATGCTGATTTTTCACGCGCAGTGGCTGGCATTTTTGCTGATTTACCAGCCACTGTGGAGGGCGACCTGTAAGATGTCTCAGAGTGATGTATGACAAGAAATTATACACAAAGACGCGCATTTGAAAAAACGTGGTTATATTTTTAAGAACCAAATGCAGGTATTTCATGCACAAGTCATTTTGCTTATCTACCTGCATCAGGTGGGTGACCTGTCAGACATCACGGAGTGACACAAGACATGAGCTTGAAAATTGTTATTATATTTTATTATATAAAAACAGACAAAATAAAAGCCGTCATTGCTCGTGTCTGATGCGCTGTTTGTTCAGAGGCGAGCAGCGAGACCCTGTCTCGTAGAATACATGCATGTTACGAGAGTTTCATTCGTCTGCAAATTGCTTGCAAGAATAATGTCGTCTATGAGACCGCAGTAAATGATCTCAAATAATCTCGGGAGGTGCTGCGAGTTTAGTTTTCTTTATTTCCATGGAGCAGTTCATTCTTACACACTGTGAATGCAACTCTACAGGTTGAGTAATTATGATTATCTTTACAATTATAATTGTGTTTTTGTAGGCTATTAGTAATGTTTTCATTGAAGGATGCTTGATGACAAATGGGCCGTTGGAGATGGTAAATGTTGGGATTTGGGGAGGTGGTTATATAAGATTTTTTTGATCACTTAATTTTAAATTGCATTTTTTCATTTAATTTCAACTGATAAATGTCTTTTGTTTCAGTTTTTCGTGTGTCAATACATTAATTAAATTTTTCAAATCAAAATCAATAAAGCAAGAACATTCACTGACCCTTGGCAGGGGTGTTGACGATATAATTGGATTTCACAATATATTTTTTTAAGGCAATTATCATTCCAATATTTTTTACATATTGCCCAGCCCTAAAAGGAAGTGAACCGTTTCATGAACATATGTAAAATTAAGACATTTCATAGAGACCCGCACAAACTTTATCTTTCAGTATGCTACATTACTGACTGCACTGACAAACTATAGCTGGCTAACAGCAAACAGACATGAGTGACATGGTTAACATTATAATATAACCAATATATCGGTCGGGCACTAATCCTTAGTGAAAAAAGGTTCCCGACCCCTGCCCTTACTAAAATACATAGTGTTTTCTGCAACCACTCAGTGGCACTGCAACACCGTTATTGAGTCAGCAGTGCGAAACATACTAGTGTAGTCAAATTCCCAAATGAATGCCTCTTGTGAGTCAGTTCTTTTGAATCTTAAGCTCAAAACATGCAGTGCTTCCTTCTGAGCTAATGACTTTTTAATGAATCAAAAACGTACTGCAAGTCATTCATTTGATCAAGTCAGGCTTAAAATCAATCAAGAATTCTGAGTTAATCACAGGATGGTTGATATGAGAATGTAGAGTTAAATTTACACATGAGTTTTGTTGTAATGAGTGGTATTTTATGAAAATGATTGGTTAAAATATCTTAATTATAGAGTCTTCACTTTCAAACTCTTCTGCTAAAATAAGAAACTATTTCATGATGTGCATGAACGGCTCATTATCCGGTGTTATTGTGGGCACTCCAAATAAACTCATGAAGAGCGCATAAAGATGAAACACATCTGAAGTGCTCTGATTAGGGTTCTTAGTCTTATCAAGGCACAATTTTCCAGGACATTTAATTCTGTGATTTCCGTGGTTTTGAGTATTTCTGGGATTTTCACACACAGTCTCCAGAATTTACTCAGAATGATGCCAAAAACAAAAATCATCCAGTGAACTGCAGTTCTGTGGACAGAAACACCTCGTTGATGAGAGAGGTCAACAGAGAATGTCAGACTGGTTTGAACTGACAAAGTCTACGGTAACTCAGACAACCACTCTATAATAATGATGAGAAGAATAGAATCCCAGATGCGGGTTGGCGCTGTTTTGGTGGCACGAGGAGGACCTACATATTATTATAGTATAATTTATCATTATTACGGTTTTTATAGTTAATATTATAATAATTAACAGCAACAAACCTAATTCAGCAAATATGAATCAGAAATTCATAGATGTGATTTTAAATACGTAGGTTTTGCATGTGCAGAAATAAATGACACATGCACATATTTAATGACACGTTTACTGTAATTCCAAAAGATTTTGTGGCATTTGTGATGTAAACAATCATTTTTGACTTCTAATGTATTAATTGTCCAAAATATAGAAGCAGCAGGCTTTTAGAAAAAAGTTTAGGACAAAATCTATTGATACTTCTCACTTCACGCTGATAGTTTTGCATGAATACATCACTTCTGGTCAGGCGGTCGCATACGGTCTAGTCGCACGAGTTGAAATATTTTAAAGCAGCTGAGGCTCAAATCGGATCAGAAAATGTCGCATCCGGAGACGGTCGGAACCTAACGCAGCCCCCGTGCGACTCTCCATATGAAAATTTATGACTTCCGGTTTATAGTCTGTTGTTTGTCAGATGCAGTGAAAAAAATCTGCTGTCGTCGTTTCACAATGCGCAGCCGTCAGCAGTGACAAAACTATATGAATGTGTATTTCATTCATATACAGTGAGGAAAATAAGTATTTGAACACCCTGCTATTTTGCAAGTTCTCCCACTTGGAAATCATGGAGGAGTCTGAAATTGTCATCGTAGGTGCAAGTCCACTGTGAGAGACATAATCTAAAAAAAAAAAATCCAGAAATCACAATGTATGATTTTTTAACTATTTATTTGTATGATACAGCTGCAAATAAGTATTTGAACACCTGTCTATCAGCTAGAATTCTGACCCTCAAAGACCTGTTAGTCTGCCTTTAAAATGTCCACCTCCACTCCATTTATTATCCTAAATTAGATGCACCTGTTTGAGGTCGTTAGCTGCATAAAGACACCTGTCCACCCCATACAATCAGTAAGAATCCAACTACTAACATGGCCAAGACCAAAGAGCTGTCCAAAGACACTAGAGACAAAATTGTACACCTCCACAAGGCTGGAAAGGGCTACGGGGAAATTGCCAAGCAGTTTGGTGAAAAAAGGTCCACTGTTGGAGCAATCATTAGAAAATGGAAGAAGCTAAACATGACTGTCAATCTCCCTCGGACTGGGGCTCCATGCAAGATCTCACCTCGTGGGGTCTCAATGATCCTAAGAAAGGTGAGAAATCAGCCCAGAACTACACGGGAGGAGCTGGTCAATGACCTGAAAAGAGCTGGGACCACCGTTTCCAAGGTTACTGTTGGTAATACACTAAGACGTCATGGTTTGAAATCATGCATGGCACGGAAGCTTCCCCTGCTTAAACCAGCACATGTCAAGGCCCGTCTTAAGTTTGCCAATGACCATTTGGATGATCCAGAGGAGTCATGGGAGAAAGTCATGTGGTCAGATGAGACCAAAATAGAACTTTTTGGTCATAATTCCACTAATCGTGTTTGGAGGAAGAAGAATGATGAGTACCATCCCAAGAACACCATCCCTACTGTGAAGCATGGGGGTGGTAGCATCATGCTTTGGGGGTGTTTTTCTGCACATGGGACAGGGCGACTGCACTGTATTAAGGAGAGGATGACCGGGGCCATGTATTGCAAGATTTTGGGGAACAACTTCCTTCCCTCAGTTAGAGCATTGAAGATGGGTCGAGGCTGGGTCTTCCAACATGACAATGACCCGAAGCACACAGCCAGGATAACCAAGGAGTGGCTCTGTAAGAAGCATATCAAGGTTCTGGCGTGGCCTAGCCAGTCTCCAGACCTAAACCCAATAGAGAATCTTTGGAGGGAGCTCAAACTCTGTGTTTCTCAGCAACAGCCCAGAAACCTGACTGATCTAGAGACGATCTGTGTGGAGGAGTGGGCCAAAATCCCTCCTGCAGTGTGTGCAAACCTGGTGAAAAACTACAGGAAACGTTTGACCTCTGTAATTGCAAACAAAGGCTACTGTACCAAATATTAACATTGATTTTCTCAGGTGTTCAAATACTTATTTGCAGCTGTATCATACAAATAAATAGCTAAAAAATCATACATTGTGATTTCTGGATTTTTTTTTTTTAGATTATGTCTCTCACAGTGGACATGCACCTACGATGACAATTTCAGACCCCTCCATGATTTCCAAGTGGGAGAACTTGCAAAATAGCAGGGTGTTCAAATACTTATTTTCCTCACTGTACATTCAAGACAACAAAGTCCCAATCGTTACCTTGATTTTGTACATGTAACGAAAACTTTGCTAGCAACAGAGTCAAACTTTTATTATACTAAAATATTTTCCTGGGCAAATAACAATTTTCCAGGACATTTAGGTATTTTTCTATGACTGGAAAACTGCGTCGCAAAATTCCAGGTTTTCCAGGACACGTGGGAACCCTGATGTGGTTCAGACCAAACTCCCATGAAAACACAAACAATGATTTTAATAATGAACACTAAGTGCTCTGGCTTCACTTTAATGTAACATTCACGTAAAGGCAAATGTTCTTGGTCATTGCAAGTTCACACAAACAGTGTTATGTCAAATGGACTTGGGCTGCAACTAACGATAATTTTGATAATCGACTAATCGAACGGTTATTCTGCGATTATTGCAACAATTAATCATTAGCTCTTAACCGACTATTCCGTTTGTACCTTGAATTAAAAGGTTGTAATAAACGTGCTTACTAATAATAAAGAGGACAAAATCATCTTTTAAAATTCCTCTAAATGTCATTCACTGAATTAAAGGGAAAAAAATACTTTTACGTTTAATTTAGTAAAAATGTATGGCAAATTTGTATGACAATTAACCGTTATTATTGTGCAAAACCTAAAACAAACAATTAACCTTCTTAAATCGCAGTTATATGTTTGACAATTAATCATCAGCCAAATTTCATAATCATGACACCCCTATTATCATGCAAACTTAAAGCAGATTTATATTGGTGTCTTTATTTGTTGTTTAATTCATTCTTATCTGTTTGCCGTTTTTCTCACTAATTATCTTAAGCTGTACAGCATTTTGACAGAATGATCATACTTATGTTGCAAATCAAATGCGTTTCATTTTTAATTCAAACCGGCTAAAACATCAGGGTAGGGTTACACCAGCTGTGCATGAGGTCTTAAAATGGGATGTAATGTTGTAACTAAATTAGAGCTTACTGTAATTGTCACACCACTAGTTCTTAAAGGTGCTATAAGGGATTTATTTATCAAATGGCACGCAGAACACGTCCCAATTACCTGTCAGATATCACTGAATAAGATGCCAAAAAATATCACACCTGTCTCTGAGACAGCCCTAAACTCGTTTAACAGCTGGAAAAAAAAAAATGAGAGTTTGAGAGTTGTCCGTTTGACATGTGAGAACGCCATTTTGCAACCGTTGCTTTTGACAACTAGTGTCCTAGTACCAAGGCTAGAGAAATCGGCCTGGGATTTTACATGGCAAATGGCCCAAAAGTTGTTGAGCGGGTTCGCTGTCCTTTTCTGCATATCGCGGTGTCGTTTTGTGGTCCGTTCTGCATTACGCGGCAGATCATTTTTGCTTAGCGCTCTCCATACAGTAATGCTTAACAGCTAGTATGAGATTTATGAGTTCAAAATTTTTTGTCTCATGTAACTGTCAGCGGTGATCATTTACATATACAGGTGCTGGTCATATAATTAGAATATCATCAAAAAGTTGATTTATTTCAGTAATTCCATTCAAAAAGTGAAACTTGTATAATGTATACATTCATTCCTCACAGACTGATATATTTCAAATGTTCATTCCTTTTAATTTTGATGATTATAACTGACAACTAATGAAAACCCCAAAATCAGTATCTCAGAAAATTAAAATATTGTGAAAAGGTTCAATATTGAAGACACCTGGTGCCACACTCTAATCAGCTAATTAACTCAAAACACCTGCAAAGGCCTTTAAATGGTCTCTCATTCTAGTTCTGTAGGCTACACAATCATGGGGAAGACTGCTGACTTGACAGCTGTCCAAAAGACGACCATTGACATCTTGCACAAGGAGGGCAAGACACAAAAGTTCATTACTAAAGAGGCTGGCTGTTCACAGAGCTCTGTGTCCAAGCACATTAATAGAGAAGCGAAGGGAAGGAAAAGATGTGGTAGAAAAAAGTGTACAAGCAATAGGAATAACCGCACCCTGGAGAGGATTGTGAAACAAAACCCATTCAAAAACGTGGGGGAGATTCACAGAGTGGACTGCAGCTGGAGTCAGTGCTTCAAGAACCACCACGCACAGACGTATGCAAGACATGGGTTTCAGCTGTCGCATTCATTGTGTCAAGCCACTCTTGAACAAGACACAGCGTCAGAAGCGACTCGCCTGGGCTAAAGACAAAAAGGACTGGACTGTTGCTGAGTAGTCCAAAGTTATGTTCTCTGATGAAAGTACATTTTGCATTTCCTTTGGAAATCAAGGTCCCAGAGTCTGGAGGAAGAGAGGAGAGGCACAGAATCCACGTTACTTGAAGTCCAGTGTAAAGTTTCCACAGTCAGTGATGGTTTGGGGTGCCATGTCATCTGCTGGTGTTGGTCCACTGTGTTTTCTGAGGTCCAAGGTCAACGCAGCCGTCTACCAGGAAGTTTTAGTGCACTTCATGCTTCCTGCTGCTGACCAATTTTATGGAGATGCAGATTTCATTTTCCAACAAGACTTGGCACCTGCACACAGTGCCAAAGCTACCAGTACCTGGTTTAAGGACCATGGTATCCCTGTTCTTAATTGGCCAGCAAACTCGCCTGACCTTAACCCTATAGAAAATCTATGGGGTATTGTGAAGAGGAAGATGCGATACTCCAGACCCAACAATGCAGAAGAGCTGAAGGCCACTATCAGAGTAACCTGGGCTCTCATAACACCTGAGCAGTGCCACAGACTGATCGACTCCATGCCACGCCGCATTGCTTCAGTAATTCAGGCAAAAGGAGCCCCAACTAAGTATTGAGTGCTGTACATGCTCATACTTTTCATGTTCATACTTTTCAGTTGGCCAACATTTCTAAAAATCCTTTTTTTGTATTGGTCTTAAGTAATATTCTAATTTTCTGAGATACTGATTTTGGGGTTTTCATTAGTTGTCAGTTTTAATCATCAAAGTTAAAAGGAATGAACACTTGAAATATATCAGTCTGTGTGGAATGAATGTATACATTATACAAGTTTCACTTTTTGAATGGAATTACTGAAATAAATCAACTTTATGATATTCTAAATTATATGACCAGCACCTGTAAATGAGTTGCATAAAATACAAGTAAATCTAATAAGTATATGCACTTAAATATGTAAATAAGAACTTTCAAGAACTGTATCTAATATCAATAAAGGCCAATAAATAAATACTAATACAACAGACTGGAGAAAAATACTATTTATTCATTTTAATATCATATATTTTACAGTATATTCAACATTTCTCTTGTTTATGTAAACAAACATAAATGTCAACATCATCAAATATATCTCAAGGTTTGAAATCTGTCATGCATCGATTTCATTCAGTGAGGTTTGTTTTGTTTTTTTTTATTCCAACCGTTAATCCTAGTTGGAAGCTTTCATGTACATAAGGTAACTTATGCAACAAACTTTCAACAAAGTTTAATGGTGCATCAGACTGCACCTATGAAACCATCTGAACATAAAGCCAAAACACTGGCACAAATACTTACCACGACCGCTGTAAGGAAGTGGGTCATCCTGGCGTTGTTGTACACACCCTCAAACACCTGACAACATCCAAATCAAACACATTATCATAACAAGTCATAGTGGAACTTTGATTTAGACCATAGATGCTGCTAATACATTTGATATCAAAGTGTTATTTGTGAACGGTATTAAGAGTACTGCTTTCTCACTCTACAAAGATGTATGACTGCTTCTTTTGCAAAAGATCAATAACTATAACTTAGCACAATGTTGGCAAGATATCAATAACAGAAACAGTACGAGAAACAGAAAGATGAACTTACAGAAGGAGAGGAGGGAGGTTTGCTTGATCGACCCCTGCAGGACAGGTGAGTGGACAAAGTTTAGCAAAACACTGTCAAACCATACTTCGTTTAATTTAAAAAACACACTTGGCAGCATTATTCAAAAGATTACGTAGTGAAATGTTGGCATTTGGCGAAAGTCCTTTCAGAGGAAATGTCAGTTATTCCATTTTGAAGAAAGATTCTAAATGATAACATGGGGGCCTGGGTAGCTCAGTGAGTAAAGACGCTGACAACCAATTGGCCTGGTTGCAAGGGAGGTTAGTCACATGGGGTAACCTCCTCATGATCACCATAATGTGGTTCTCGCTCTCAGTGGGGCGAGTTGTGCCTGAATGCAGCTGAGAATAGCTTGAGCCTCCACACACGCTATGTCTCTACAGAAAGCGCTTAACAAGCCACGTGATACGATGCGCGGAGTTACGGCCTCGGAGAAAAAGGGGAGAGAGAAAAAATAATAATAACAAGTTTTCCTTTTAAATAATATCTGCAATGAGTAAATAAGACCAGGAATGTGTTTTGTCCATTTTGATTTAATGTTGACTTTAAATAGATACATGCATAGAAAAATATGCCAATAAATGTATAGATATGCAGAGAATACAGATTCTGGTGTCCACAATCAGATCAACCAAACATGTTCGCTGTAACTCGATTATTTAGCCTCTTCATTTCTGATTGGACATTCCGTAAATCAATCAAACCGAATAGGCTGCTATTGGTTTTCAAGTCCTTACTGCCGTGCAGACACGCCTACTCGACACAGGCAGTGACCGGTAGGCCCAAATAAATCCCTGCCCCCTCCTGAATACACTCGCCCGACAGAACTCACCTCCCCGCGGCTGACCTACTGACCGCTGCAGGCACCCCGTTAGGGGGTTTCCGGACCGCAGAGCCCGTCTGTGGTTTCAGCATGACTCAGATGAAATTAAATCCACTAATTCAGCCGATCTCTGAAGACTTACTAGTCCAGTTTAATGACAGATAAACTGCAGCAGAGCACAAATAGCATTGTCAGCAACATTCCCACGCAAAAATACCAATATCTGCTCATTATGGCTTCTCATTCATTAAAGTATTTTTGCTTACGGGAAATTAAAGCATAATTTGCATTGGCAATGAACATGTCATAGATTATTAGTGTGTGTTACCTTTAGTTTTCCGCGCGAGTCACAGGATCAGCAGCAGCACGCGCACGATTCACGCGAGATGCGCGTGAGTAGAGCGCGTGCGCGTGAGCTGTTGGGTGCTGGATCCTATATGGGGAGGATGGGGCCAGTTGTACCATTAAACTTCGATAGAATGTAACCCTACGTATAAACTAAATATTTACGGAAGCCTCCGACCAGAAGTGACAGATGGAATAAAAAAGCAGACTGATATTTTTTTTAATCAATGAGCTCATGCTTTGCGTGACAGGCATCAATCATTTCGACATACATTATGATGTTGACATTTTCGAGAGAGAGAGAAAAAAGGACTTTTAAGTGGCTCTTCAGCATGAAACCGATCGGTGCAGTTTTCAGGATGCATCGGCCGGTGTCAAGTTTCAACACATTCAATATATATATATATATATATATATATATATATATATACTATTTATCAAATCTACTTTTATTAAATATCATATTTTAATGGGGATTTAATTTATTACAGCTGACAGATACATGAACAAACAAGGGTTGAACATCAACCGTAACAAGATCAAATGTATGGAAATGCATGGCTTATTAACACTTTTGTGTTCAAACTTTATCAATACAGGTAAACGTTATATTACGCGACTACGCATTACTTTACGGAGAGTTTACGACCTACTAGTGAAAGAACAGGTGGTGCAGCCAAATAAAGCACTGACTTAGTTACAAACTAACTAGTAGTTACTAAGCCCTTAGTGTGAACTTTACGTCCCGACTTACGTGAGATAGAACAGCGACACAGCTAGATAGGGTTGCACCAGCTGTGTCATGTAGGCTAAGTTCTCACGTAGGTTAGGACATAAAGTTCAAACTAAGGGCTTAGTAACTACTATTTAGTTTGTAAGTCAGTTCTTAATTCGGTGCAATTGAGCGGTATATGTTGTTGTTGTGAATTTAGATATAAAGTTACATTCAGATATTAATCATATTTAGCCTATAAAATATCTAAAAATCCTTAAAACAAGATCAATTTGATTATCTTGTTTTTGAAGCAACTCTTCATAAGATATTTGGGTTTTTCAGAGAATGTGTTTTTAACATGTGTATTTTGTCTGACTGTACTGACAGAGTTTTTATAGTCAAAACAAGTAAAACAATCTACCAGTGCTGAAGAAGTAATCCAAAGTATTTAGAATACGTGACTGACCTTGAGTAATCAACGAAATATGTTACAAATCATATTTTAGAGCATGTATTCTGTAATTTGTAGTGGAATAAAATGTACAAAAATAACCCTCCCAACCCTGCCTACAAAGTATTTTATAAAGACAAACACAATTCACCCCTTTCTAAACTTCCAAGGGCCATTTAGCCATCTGAGAAGAAAAAGACAACTTTTTTTGTGAACATCTATTTATTTAATAACACCCTTTATTAACAACATGTGCTGCAGAAGTGTTGTCCTTATGTCAGGTGTTAGATCCCAGCAAACACAGAACGTTCCCAGAACGTTCCCGTATGCTTCCCATTTGGTTATTTTTTTGGGAACCAAACAGGAACGTTTAGGGAATGTTCCCTGTAGGTTATTTTAGGTTCTATTTTTCTTAAACAAATTAAAAGGTTGCAAATGTTTGCTTTAACAGCAGTGATCAAATGCTTAATTACATGACCATTATCAGGCAGTAGAGAGCGCTCATTGATTGGCAAAGTATTTTTTTACATTCCCATAAAGTTTCCAGAACGTTCCCCTAACCTTAAGGGAACGTTCTATTTACGTTAAGAAAACTTTCCTGGATCACCAATAGGGAACTTTCTGGGAACGTTCTGGGAACCAAAAACTAACGTTCCCAGAACCTAAAATTGTTTGCTGGGATGCTGAGATGCAAAGTCTGGATCTGGACAAGTGTATCCTTCTGCGTCCCGCAAGACAACAAAGAATTCCTACTACACGTAATGCCCCCTTGGATCATCGAGCGAGTTAGCTTTTCAAATACTATATGCAGGGGCGCCGTATAGGGGGGAAAAGTTAGGACCATTCCAAGGGCCCCTGAATGACAGGGGGCCCCAACAAATAGGTAAAAACTAATTTAATTAATTTTTTTTATTATATTATACACTATATAAACCATCATCATTGAGTATATTTCAAATAATAATAAAATTAATTATGTCTTTGATTTTACTTATTTTGGCAATAAAAGTTAAATATCCCCATTGACCAAAAAGTAAACATCCATATTGACCGACCACCCCACTGTATCTGCATGAAATGGTTTGGTCCTGCCTTTGCGCGCTCATCAGTGAGTGAATGACGGTGTTTAGTTGCAGACAGTTAGTTGATGCGCCAGAAACACAGATTACAATGTTGAATAGTATAAGAAAATCTGGTTTTCAAAAAAGGAAAGAGAGAAAAGAGAGAGTGGAAAGACAAAGGAAAGGGTGTCAATCTGTAACCCAGTTTTTCACCAAGAAAGGTGGGTAGCCTTTAGTCTGTGAGTGGTATTAACCTGTTGTCCATAGAGACAGAGCGTATTTAGGCCACAGAACAATCCAACCGTCTCCATTGACTTTGCATTGCGAGAGACTGCCTCCTTGTCATTTATGACTTATAACAAAAAAACAAAACAATGTCTAAAAGGCTCGGCGCTGGGCTCTTGGTGAGTCAGGCTGAGCAAGGTCTAGTGATAGCTCTCAAATGGTGTGGCTATGGCTATTAACTTACCTTTTAATTTGATGTCACTGTTAGTGTTAGTTTATGACCATATTCCAAACCTCAAAACCTATTAAACCTACAAGAAACAAGAAAACAAGACAGTTGCAAGCCTTTGATTAGAGTTATGTAAAGCTTTTGATGGCAAAGTTAGGCCCTAGAGATGTGGTGACAACAGCTGCGCAGAAGGGGCCCAATTAGATTTTTTTGTCATGGGGACCAAAATTCCTGGCGGCACCCCTGACTATATGATCTCGTTTTTCTTAACTCTTTTATTATGACAAAGAATACCTTTTTAATGTATGTCACATGTCCAGTAGCGGATACTGGCAGCCGCCGTGCGGCAACGCCCTCTGCAGTGGCATGACATGGTACTCCATCGGCTGAGAGACAGAGCTCGCAAGATCGCGATGGGGAAAGATGCCCCGAACTGTGCTGCCCCGCCCCCAGAAGATTGTGACGTGAGAAATCAATATATATATATATATATATATACAGTGAGGAAAATAAGTATTTGAACACCCTGCTATTTTGCAAGTTCTCCCACTTGGAAATCATGGAGGGGTCTGAAATTGTCATCGTAGGTGCATGTCCACTGTGAGAGACATAATCTAAAAAAAAAAATCCAGAAATCACAATATATGATTTTTTAACTATTTATTTGTATGTTACAGCTGCAAATAAGTATTTGAACAGCTGTCTATCAGCTAGAATTCTGACCCTCAAAGACCTGTTAGTCTGCCTTTAAAATGTCCACCTCCACTCCATTTATTATTCTAAATTAGATGCACCTGTTTGAGGTCGTTAGCTGCATAAAGACACCTGTTCACCCCATACAATCAGTAAGAATCCAACTACTAACATGGCCAAGACCAAAGAGCTGTCCAAAGACACTAGAGACAAAATTGTACACTTCCACAAGGCTGGAAAGGGCTACGGGGAAATTGCCAAGCAGTTTGGTGAAAAAAGGTCCTCTGTTGGAGCAATCATTAGAAAATGGAAGAAGCTAAACATGACTGTCAATCTCCCTCGGACTGGGGCTCCATGCAAGATCTCACCTCGTGGGGTCTCAATGATCCTAAGAAAGGTGAGAAATCAGCCCAGAACTACACGGGAGGAGCTGGTCAATGACCTGAAAAGAGCTGGGACCACCGTTTCCAAGGTTACTGTTGGTAATACACTAAGACGTCATGGTTTGAAATCATGCATGGCACGGAAGGTTCCCCTGCTTAAACCAGCACATGTCAAGGCCCGTCTTAAGTTTGCCAATGACCATTTGGATGATCCAGAGGAGTCATGGGAGAAAGTCATGTGGTCAGATGAGATCAAAATAGAACTTTTTGGTCATAATTCCACTAATCGTGTTTGGAGGAAGAAGAATGATGAGTACCATCCCAAGAACACCATCCCTACTGTGAAGCATGGGGGTGGTAGCATCATGCTTTGGGGGTGTTTTTCTGCACATGGGACAGGGCGACTGCACTGTATTAAGGAGAGGATGACCAGGGCCATGTATTGCGAGATTTTGGGGAACAACCTCCTTCCCTCAGTTAGAGCATTGAAGATGGGTCGAGGCTGGGTCTTCCAACATGACAATGACCCGAAGCACACAGCCAGGATAACCAAGGAGTGGCTCTGTAAGAAGCATATCAAGGTTCTGGCGTGGCCTAGCCAGTCTCCAGACCTAAACCCAATAGAGAATCTTTGGAGGGAGCTCAAACTCTGTGTTTCTCAGCAACAGCCCAGAAACCTGACTGATCTAGAGACGATCTGTGTGGAGGAGTGGGCCAAAATCCCTCCTGCAGTGTGTGCAAACCTGGTGAAAAACTACAGGAAACGTTTGACCTCTGTAATTGCAAACAAAGGCTACTGTACCAAATATTAACATTGATTTTCTCAGGTGTTCAAATACTTATTTGCAGCTGTATCATACAAATAAATAGTTAAAAAATCATACATTGTGATTTCTGGATTTTTTTTTTTTAGATTATGTCTCTCACAGTGGACATGCATCTACGATGACAATTTCAGACCACTCCATGATTTCTAAGTGGGAGAACTTGCAAAATAGCAGGGTGTTCAAATACTTATTTTTCTCACTGTATATATATATATATATATATATATATATATATATATATATATATATTAGGGCTGTCAAATGATGGAAAATTTTAATCGAATTAATTACATGGTGTCCCGATTAATTAATCGCGATTAATCGCATATACAAATATTTGGCGAGAAAGCCCCTCATATAATAATAAGTCAATATATAATGATGAAATAATTATACATAGTTATCTTTAAAAATATTACAATTATAAATATATGTGGGAATAAATAAATATAAAAAATAAATGAACACATAAATAAAAAAAATTAAACAATGCAAAATAAATGAATAAATAAAAATAAAGTTAAAAATAAATATAGAAAATAATAAAGGAATAAAGTCATACAATAATAATTCAGGAATAAATTTAATTAAAAACTAATTATGTTTGTTTTATCAAGACATTTATTCCTTTAATTATTTTTTTTATTATTAAAATTTTTTATTTATTATTTTTGCAGGTTTGGGCCTCCATAACCCTTATGTCATTCCAGAAACGTGGCTTTCTTTCTTTTGAAGAATGCAAATTAAGATTTTTAGAGGAAGAATATTTCAGCTCTGTAGGCCCATAAAATGCACACCCCTCCAAAAGCACATAAAGGCAGCATAAAAACATAAACGACTCCAGAGGTTTATTCCATGTCTTCAGAAGCGATATGATAGATGTGGGTGAGAAAATGATCAATATTTAAATCCCTTCTTACTCCACTTACACTTTCAGATGTGAGAGTGAAACTAAACAGGCATCAAATGGGATTTTCAGATGTGAAAGTGGAAATTTAAAGTATAAAAAGTACTTAAATATTGATCTGTTCCTCATGTTGTTTTGATGATATTAAAGGGGGCGCCATGGGCACCAAAAAAGCCAGAAGCGCCACTGCACATATCGTATTAAACAGAAGATAAATGTTAAACTGAACTAGTCCTGAAGGTGTTTGTGCAATTTGGAGTGCGTGTGATGGGCGGGTAAGTTTAAAAAAAACATTACATTCATAAAAATTGTTGGAAGTGTGAATATAAGATATAAGAAAAACAAATACAGCATTATTACAACATTACAGAAATAAACGCATAAGTGATGTAATTTCTTTATTTCATTTTGTGAAAACTGAAAGACTTTGGGTCTGTTGATTTCAAATGGGTGTCTTTAACTGTTATTACGGTAATAGTTGAAGCAACATGGCCGCGCCCTTGAGCAGGTTGGAAAATGTTGCAAATGTTCACTATCTCAGTGTATAAACATTGTTTAAACAGAAGAGATCACATTAATATCAGTGGGTGAGTATCATTCTGCTCTATAACAGTGTGTTACAGAATTATGGATCATGAGGAGAAACAGTGGAGACAGACGTGTCATTGTGTAACACTTTACAATGCATGATACTATGAATGAATTATCATGTAGTAATACAATGTTGCTTGCGTAAATCTAATTTATGCTCATACTTGTCATTATTTGTACACGTCTAGAAATTCCACATTACTCTTTATAATTTTTTGTTGTTGTTGAATCTTCTACTTTTTACTTAATTCACTCCTTATTTTTTTATTTTTTTTTTTTTTAAACTTTCAGTGGTGAGCTTGTGGGATAACACCTTACACAAATATGCTGGTACAATGCTATTTTTTTTGTATTTTGAGGGGGAAAAAAACAACAAAAATAAAAAAATAGAAACCCTCACAAAAAATGTGTGTGGTTTTATTGGATATATTGAGAATTATATTGGTTTTAATGGAAACTGTAATGGGGGACTCAAATGGTATTGTGTTTGTATGGTGGCGTGTTGTGTCTAGTGGGGTCCATGATGGACCAATACATTTTTGTAATGGAAACTAATACAAACCATTAAATATCTAATGGAATACAGCTCAAAACGTACTACACTCATAACGGTATTTGAAGTGGTAGCCATTAGAATTGATTTTTTAATGAGGGTTGGGCCCACATGTTATTTTTTAACTAACATGTGTATTTTTTAACCCCTTTTTTATTGCAGATGAAAAATCCTGTACCATCTGACTCAGTGTGCCACTTTTTCAGAAATCTCAAATGTTGGTAAGAAGACTGAGCATTTTACGGAAATGTCTCTCCACCTGCGGTGTTCAGGCCGCTGACATCCACACCCAACATTATGATGTCATCGTGGTGGGCGGCGGTCACGCTGGGACCGAAGCTGCGGCGGCCGCCAGCCGAGTCGGTGCAAACACACTGCTCATCACACAGAAAATACAAACTATCGGTGAGTCAGGGATTTAACAATCATTATTCTGACGTTCGATTAGAGATTAACTTCACATATAATTCTGTGCGTGTCCTGCAGGGGTGCTGTCGTGTAACCCGTCACTGGGGGGTGTCGGCAAAGGTCATCTTGTGAAGGAGATGGACGCTCTGGATGGTGTGATGGGACGAGCTGGGGACTGGGCCGGGATTCACTACTCCATCCTCAACCGCAGTAAGGGGCCCGCAGTGTGGGGCCCCAGAGCCCAGCTGGACCGCCAACGCTATAGACACTTCATACAGGTTACAGTGCATTCTGTCTCTCTTACGCATTAACAGAATCATTATCGAGGCAAGCATTACTATTACTTTTGCTCATACATGAACAGACCTGTACACACATATTTGACATGCTGTTTCTTACTCGAGCTGGTGCGATCTGACATTGCTATTTGATGAAGAATGAATTTGGAAGTAAACTATAGCAAGTACAACACATGAACAGTATGATGTTTCTATTGCCATTTGTGTGTACTCAATAAGTGCCTGAGAAAATACTTGTTTCGATTATGTGCTATATGTGTAGCTCAATATGTGTTTGACAGCCAGTTTCGAATTTCAGTGTGGAAGTGATGAATCTTGTTCCATCTATCTTGTTGCATCATCGCTTTTGATAAAACTGAATAAATTATATTCTATTATTTTCGAATTGTCTTAAAAGTTGAAAAGTTTGAAATTTTGACACTGGGCATTTTGTAGATCCATTTGTGGTAGATATTCGTGCTGTGTCCCTAAAGAGTGGAGGTATCTAGTCATTTTTGGGGAAACGCCCATGCATTTCAGGGTTAATATTTTTAAGCCATGCAGGGCCATGTAGCAACACCCCTTAAAGGGATATTCCGAGTTCAATAAAAGTGAAGCTAAATCGACAGCATTTGTGGCATAATGTTGATTACCACAAAAATGTATTTTGATTTGATTTTCTTTAAACAAAGCAAAAATTTTACAACTTTGTTGCCATGACGATGTAATTGCAACAAACCCTAAAACGGTTTTAAAAAAGAACTAATTTTACAGCTCAAGTAATACATGAGTTTTAACTGAATATTTCATGTAAGTGCTTTTATAAAATGATAAACTTCACATTTCTGCCTTTTAAACCCTGCAAAAAATTGTCCACATTGACTTCCATTGTAAGTGCCGTGACTGTAACCTCCTATTTTGTAAATAAAATGAGTGACGAGTCAAAAGTAATTTTTGTGGTAATCAATATCATGCCACAAATGCTGTCGATTGATCTTAACTTGAACTGAACCCGGAATATTCCTTTAACTGTTTTAAATTGACTCTCTTGAATATCTGAGCAGGGCTCCATGGTAACACCATATTGGCATCTTCTTTTTCAGTCAGAGCTGTTGTCTACACCCATGCTGACTGTCATAGAGGGGTCTGTGGAGGACCTGTTGGTGTCTGTGGCTGACCCTGAAAAACCAGGAAGATATAAAATTGATGGAATACGATTGGGTGAGAAACATCAATGCTCTCAATATATTGAAGTCATGGTAAGAACAGAGTGACTTGTTCATGTTTTGAGCATACAATCTCTCTGGCAGCTCATGGTGGAGGTGAAGTCCATTCCCGCTCTGTGGTTCTGACCACTGGCACCTTCCTCTCCGGTTCTCTCTTCATGGGGCAGAAATCTTCTCCGGGGGGGCGGATGGGTGATCCCCCCTCTTGTGCAGGTCTCTCTTATAGTCTGAAAGAGATTTTGGGATTGAAGGTTGGCAGACTCCGGACCGGTACTCCTCCTCGAATTCTCAAGGACACAATCGACTTCTCTCTAACTGACATTCGTTTGCCGGACTCAAAGCCCACTCCATTCAGCTTCATGAATACACACACACACTGCAAGGTATGGATTATTGTTATACTGGGGCTGCCAAACTCTAAAAAAGCAACATAAAATTGTCTTTAAAATTAAGGATGTACCCACGTATCGGCCACCAATATTTATTGGCCAATTATTGACCAAACCAAAACTATCGGTTTATTGGTTATTTACAGTATAATTCATTATGTATTTATTGTGTTGTAATATAAAGAAACACCTAGCTAAATAAATGAAATCCTCTCTCAAGAGGCTCACTTAAAGTTTTGGCCTGTCATGTGTTCCTATCCATGTTCAATGGAGAATATTCATTGTTAACTTGGGACAATAAAATCGTTTTTTTTTTGTTCCTCTATATACATTTGTAAAGCATAATACTACTAAAAACGGCGATCTGATGACAAAATAAGGTAATTAAGTGGCAAAATATTGGTATCGGACAATATTTATTTATTTTGTTAAAAATCAGTATCATATCGGCTGAAAATGTTTTTATCGGCTGACATTTTAACTTTTTTCAAAGGCTAAAAAGTCCTTGTTCACTGAAAGTCTTCCCCTCTCAAATCTCATTCATATATGCCTGTATTCAAACTTGACGTATCAAGATGCATCGCACTATGTCTCATAACGAAACAACATGGCAAGTTTCAATAAGAGGATGGCGGAGGTGAAGAGTTTTGGTGAATAACAAGTTTAAATTTCCCTGGTACTCAAACAAAGCTTTTGTACACACTTTTGTTAATAATACTGTGATGATTGTAATGTGATCATGAACCATGTTGTCGTTTGGATTAGTAAAATGAAGTGATCATTACCTGTACAGCCTGAAGAGCAGCTTCCATGTTATTTGACACGCACCACTGCTGGAGTTGAGCGAATGGTGAGAGAGAGCATACAAAACAACTCGCACATCCAGCAAGACACTAAAGGACCCAGGTAACATTTCAACACACTCAAGTACACAATCTCATATTGGTTTATGGTGCATTCATGTCATGTCAGAATGCCCTTAAAGAGTTTCAGACTAGTAAAAAACGCTCACAACAAATTACAAGTGGGAAAATTAGATTTGTGTTTAAAGCTGCGACTTTACTAAGTTGACTGTTGTGATGTCATATTACAGCAACCAAAATCACAGCAGCTTCAGGTAAAAGGTAACAGTTAAAAAGGTAGTTATATGCTACCTCTACACATATTACCATTTGATATGTCTTTTTATTACACTGTTCTCTAGAATACTTGATTCTGATTGGTCAATGGCACCATCTAGTGGTCTGATATGTCTCAGTTACAACCGCACATAGGCTCATCCGGATATTGCGAGTCATCTTTCCTACTTTTCGGATCAATATGCGATCTTTACAAGTAAGCTAATAAAATAATTTCAACTCAAATCAGGGTTTCATATGCATTTATTTATTTATTTATTTAGCAAGTAGTGCTGTAATAAGCTGGATAATGAGCAGTCAGACAGTCATTTATTATAAACAAATCACCAACAGATCTCTGACACGAACCAGAGCTGGATTTCAGCTGTTCAGTGATTTTCTTTCTTCTCACAGAATGACAAAATTTCAATACAAATAAATATAAAATGTCCATGTATTTATTTATATATTTGGTTAGTAGCTGTGTAATTAACAGGATTATGGATTTAGGGCAGGAAAAAACACTGAATCATCTAATGGCCTGTTTCTATTGGCCGGGGATTCACAGGGATGTTCACAGGTGGTGTGTGAGGCACTCTTCAGAATTACCTCCTGAGTGGGGATTCTAAAAGAAATCCTCACTGATCAGGGCACTATGTTCATGTCACACGTATTATACAATCTGTATGAATTGTTGGGGATTAAATCAATTCGGACCAGCATTTACCACCCCCTAACTGATGGCTTGGTTGAACAATTTTATCAGACTCTAAAGAATATGATTTGTAAGTTCATGCATGATGACACTCGGAATTGGGAGAAGTGGCTCGAGCCCCTATCATTTGCAGTTTGAGAGGTCCTGTAAGCCTCCATGGGGTTCTTCCCATTTTAATTATTGTATGGACGTCAACTGTGTGGCATGCTCGTTGTCCTACGGGAAATTTGGGAGGAGGGACCTTCAGACAGCAAAAATGAAATTCAATAAATGTGAGTTGGGGAAATCGATTATGAGGTGAAAAGAATGGATAGAGGCGAAGCACGTCAAATTTACCACATCAACCTCCTAAAACCATGGAGAGAAGCATGAGAGAAGTGACTTTGGCGGTAGTGGTTCCGGAGAGGGAGGAGCTTGGGCCGGAGGTGAAATTAAAAGCAACTAATTGAGTCACCCTGATCTCTTGTGGAGACAACATCACACCATCCCAAGTCACAGAGATTGCCAGGTTGCAAGGAGAGTTCTCTGACGTGTTTCCACCTCTCCCCGGTTGTTCGAATCTCATAGAGTACCATATTGAGACAACCCCAGGGGTAGTGGTACACTACAGATTACCCGAGTACAAAAAAGAAAGCGGTACGGGAAGAATTGAAGGCCATGCTGGATATGGGGTAATAGAAAAATCCCGCAGTGACTGGGCCAGCCCGGTGATTCTGGTTCCTAAGAGTGAAGACTCAGTCCGGTTCTGTGTGGATTATAGAAAAGTCAATGGCATATATAAATTTGACTCGCACCCAATGCATCAGATTGATGAACTGCTCGATCGGTTAGGGTGAAAAAGTTTCTGCTTTTATTAGAAACTGGATTTTACAAAGGGATATTGGCAGATTAACTCCCATGTCCCCCATTTTCCTCACCATTCGGATTACACCTTTTCATCACCCTTCCATTCGGTTTGTTCGGTGCCACGGCTATATTTCAGTGGCTCCTGGACAGAATCCTCAGACCGCATGCTGCTTATGCCGCAATGACATAATTATTTTCATGTCATGAAAATGTGGTATCTGTGGCATCTGAGGGCTGTCCTGAGGTCGTTGAGATGGCCGGGACTCACGGCAAACCCAAAGAAGTGCGCAATTGGGCAGATGGAAGTACGGTATCTGGGCTTCCACTTGGGTCATGGGCAGGTGCAGCCCCAAATTGATAAGACCACAGAGATTGCAGCCTGCTCAAGACCTAAGACCAAAAAGGAGGTGAGAGAGTTCCTGGGTCTGGCTGGCTATTATTGTATGTTTGTGCCTAACTATTCGACTGTCACCAGCCCGTTGACAGATCTGACTAAAAAGAGGGCACCAGATAAGGTCCAATGGACAAGACGTGTCAACAGGCATTCACGCGGATGAAAGCTGCACTTTGCAGCAGGGGGTGGGAGCACTGCTCTCCAAGATGGTGGAGGGGGAGGAGTGCCCTGTGCTGTACATAAGTCAGAATCTCTCGCTGAGAGAGACAAAATACAGCACAATTGAGAAGTAGTGTTTGTCCATCAAGTGGGTGCTCCTCACCCTCGTGTACTATTTGTTGGGGCGTGCTTTCATTCTCTGTTCGGACCACAGCCCACTCCAGTGACTCCATCGCATGAATGAAGCCATTGGATCAGCCGTTGGTATCTAGCTCACCAGCCTTTAATATATCAATAACAAGACGGTTACTGAGATTTAAGTGAGTAATATTCAGCTGGTCATGTGATTGTAAAATGGCAGACCCCATGAGGATGCCCCTGCCCCATATAGAATAAAACAGCTTTTATAAGGTTACGGATCTGACTAGAGTCCTCATCTCATGGGAGTGCTCATGATTTTATACATATGTTTCAAAATTATGATTCATTTCTTTAGAGTAAAATGTTTTTTAATGGGGAAGAAATACTGAGTGCACCCATAAAGGCCAACTGTTAACATTAGTTTTCATGTCAGGTAATATATCTTGGGGTGGAGGGTGCCACATACATTTTAATGAAAATGTGTGTTCTTAATATTAAGTAGTACTGTAGTTTTATAAAAGCAAAAAACACTCTCATACATGATTGGGCAGATATTCAGAGACCTTGCAATTCTGCTAATTCCATGACATGAATGCAGCATTATTCAATGTGATCACTTACATAATGTCCGGTCTACATCCAACTCATAGGTACTGCCCTTCCATTGAGTCAAAGGTGCTGCGGTTTCCAGGACGACAGCACCAGGTGTGGCTGGAACCAGAAGGTCTGACCTCTGACCTCATGTACCCTCAGGGTTTGTCCATGACGATGCCCCCTGACAAGCAGCTTTGTCTCATCAGGGAGATCCCTGGACTGCAACGTGCTGAGATTCAAACTCCAGGTCCATAACAGTCTCACTGAATCAGACTTTTGACTATCAGTATAAAGACTGGTCCATTCCTCCGCTTATTCTGGCCAAAAAAAAATGCTTACTTAGAACAAGACTGTCTGAATGACATGTAAAATGACCAACCACACTTTGTGTTGATTTTACATGTCGTTTAGGGGTGGGATTATCTGAAATAGGTCATTTACTTATAGGGCTGTATAGAAATAGAAATGGTGGATCTGGGCAAATGACACTGTTTGACATTTACACTGTATATCAGTGTATATTCAATTGTTTAAGAGTGACGTGTTGTTCTTCAGGTTACGGGGTGCAGTATGACTTTGTTTGTCCGACTCAACTGTTCCCGTGGCTGCAGGTGAAGAGTGCTCAAGGTCTGTTTCTGGCTGGACAGATCAACGGCACGACAGGATACGAGGAAGCAGCCGCACAGGTAAAACACAAGACGATGGCCCGCTACATCACAGTCAGTGCTTGGTAGATTACATTTGAATTGTAATCTGGTACTGATTACAAAGTACATGACTGAAATCAGTAACTTAATCTGTTGGATTACATTTTTTAATAATCTAATCTGATTGCTTTCTGGATTACTTTTAGATTACTTATGACTTAATTCTTGTTTATTTGATGTTACATACATTTGAGTAGGATAAGCGTGTGCCATTTTGAAATGCATTAAAGAACACACTCAATAGACCAAACTATCAGGATTGTTCTGATTTTTTGAGTGTGTTTTACTCACTATCTTTCGGACAGAAACTTGTCTGTTTCTGAGTGAAAGCATTTGAATGATCGGTTATTGGCCAAAATGTCTTATTTTAGTGTATTTTGAGGCCGATAACTGATATATTTGCATACAAATCTAAATCTGGATATAAATCTACATTTTGTGTGTCTGATTACAAAAACAAAAGGCTCACCTTATAACGCCACATCCAGAGCACTTCTAATGAAATCAGTCATGTAAAGTGGATTATTGCTTCAATTGCAGAAAAAAAGGAAACTGCAAGAAACATCTAAAACTTTGAACCAGTTAAATGAAAAACTTCCTTTTATTCACTAAGAAGGCATAATGACTCTGCAATTTAAAATTAATTTGATAAGTGAGCTACTTTTATAAATACAGTGCATTGCACTTGATTAAAACACAAAACTAAGGTATGCAAACAAGTCTCAAATGCACTCTTAACACAACAATATGCTTTAACATACAAAAAGAAAAAGGAAACAAAATGCATGTGACATAAATTAATACTGTATAATTGAGTGTTTACTTAGATCCAGTATGATCCTCTAAATCAAAGACAGAAGGCACCAATCAAAACCCTCATGGTGCGTAGCATGTGCCTGAAAAAGCCATAATTTATTGTCTTTTTTTAAATTTATTTTTATTTCATCCCCTTTTCTCCCAATTTGGAATGTCTAGTTCCCACTACTTAGTAGGTCCTCATGGTGGCACGGGTACTCACCTCAATCCGGGTGGAGGAGGACATGTCTCAGCTGCCTCCTCTTCTGAGACCGTCAATCCGCGCATTTTATCACGTGACTCATTGTGCATGACACCGTGGAGACTCACAGCATGTGGAGACTCATGCTACTCTCCACAATCCACACACAACTCACCACACGCCCCATTGAGAGCGAGAACCACTAATCACCACCACGAGGAGGTTACCCCACGTGACTCTACCTCTGGTTGCTTAGAAGACCTGGCTGGAGATATTCAACATGCCCTGGATTAGAACGTGCGACTCCAGGGGTGGTATTCAGCATCAATACTCGCTGAGATACCCAGACCCCCTAATTTATCAGCCAAATTTTCTCATTGGACCAATAACCAGTAACTTTAAAAGTCACATTTATTGGCCGATACTGATATCGCCACTGATATATTGTGCATCCCTATTTTAAAATGTTTTTTTCTCTGGTAATGTTGGACACTTCACACAATTCTCGTTATAAGCAGAGTGCTCAAGCACTTAACACGTGCAGCCCAATTTTCGCCTTCGTTGTGGCACAGCGTCTCCATGTTTACATAACCGTCCTCCGCTGAACGCGTTTACATGCGCTCCTCCAGCGAACACTGACAGGGGACAATAGGGTGATGTATATACTGTATATAGCCTATTTACCTGATGAAGGCTTAATATATTTATCAGATGACCTTTTTTTATTTTATTCATCAAGGTATTAAGTTAGAGATGTGATCTATGTGTTGATGGGGTACGTTTCTTGACTATCCTAAACAATATATATGTATATACCCACAAGGTAGGAAAAAAATCTGTGAACTATCTGCATTGATATCTGCAGATAAGTGACAGTTCCAAAATAACTGGAATAATCTGTGACAACAAGATCAATTAAAGAATAATCTTTGTCGATTAATCAGCCAAACCAATATATTGGTCGACGTCTTATCAAAACATTGCCCTGTTCGTTTTAAGTGCTCATCTCAACTTAACCATTGTTACTGTGCTCTGTGTTCAGGGTTTGTGGGCAGGGCTGAATGCGGGCAGGACGTCTCTCTCTCTGCACCCACTGTCTCTCTCTCGCACTCACAGTTATATCGGGGTTCTGATTGATGATCTGGTCGGTCGTGGAGTGACAGAGCCGTACCGCATGTTCACGAGCAGAGCTGAGTTCAGAACGTCACTCAGACCCGACAACGCTGACCTGAGACTCACGCTGAGAGGTGAGTTTTTTGTGGTTACAAAGGTTAAACTATAAATACCATGGTTGATTTTCATAAGGGAATGTCACCCTAATTAAATATAAAACTATCAGGTGATATTAAATTCTGCAATCAGAACTATAACTACTAATATAATCCGATTGTTATGTCAGAATACTCTCTTTAAATAGCTTCAGTGTAGTTAAGTAGTTACTACTTTTTTTAAGAGTAGCTTAACTAATTTAAGTAATGAGTATCTGGGTTGCTTGAGAAACTACAACTTGAAAGTAGCTTCCCCAACAACACCAATATCTAGAGAGCAGGCTGGACTGTGGCCGATGTAATGCTGATATACTGTATATAATACAATTTAATCAGAGCAAATGAGACTAAATCAAATTACTGAAAGTAGCCGTTATTTCCTAAATATTTTCTAAATGGGTAACACTTTACAATAAGGTTCCTTCATTAACATGAGTTAAATGCACTAGGTATCATGAACAAGCAATGAACAATATATTTTCCACAGCATTTATTAATCTTAGTTGTCTTATCTAAACTTATCTAAAAAATACAATTGATTATTGTAAGTTCATGTTAGTTCAGATTCTCTCTAAATTAAATTTGAATGATTTTAAAAATGTATTAGTAGTAGATGTTGAAATTAGCATAAACTAAAATTGATAAATGTTGTAAAAGTATTGTTCATTTTTAGTTCATGTTAACGAATATAATGAATGGAACCCATATTGTGAAGTATCAACAGTAAATGTACTAATGTAAATATAGAAAATGTCTATCCAGTGATAAACCTGCCAGTAAACTATGTCGTTTACACAAGGGGGGGACAAAACTTCTGTTCATCTGAGAGTGGGAGCAGTCACGTTCTCATCCTTATAATCTCTGCTGTATGTGGCAGTTTATCATCAATAGACTTTCATATATCAAATATCAATCTATAACCTCTATTTGGCTATATTTTGGTCTATTATCATTATATGACCAATTAAATATGGTGATGTCACCGTTATATGTCCAATAAATTAGTCTATAAACATTATATGGCCCATATATTGGTCTAACATTGAAATATGACTAATAAATGAATAAGCCCTTGTTTTAATAAAACAGTTGGTTCCAGTTTCACTCCTGCTCATAAGACATGACATTTTTTGCAAGGTTTCTATAGATTGGGTATAAAAGATGTTAGTGACTGTATACGTGTGTGTGTTCATCAGGGTTTGAGGAGATGGGCTGTGTGTCTGAGCAGCGTTACACTGAAGCTCTTCGTGTTCGTAAGAGTCTGAATGAGGCTTTATCTGCTCTGCAGTCGCTCTCCATGTCTGCCAGTCGCTGGAGAGACAGACTGGGTGATTTCAACATCAGCGAGACCAAGAGCACAAGTCTTAAGTAAACCTTTATCACAATGACAAAAACCACTGGAAACATGTTCCCTCATGTTGTCCCACAAAAGGTGACATTTTGAAGAATGTACTGGTTACTTTTACGTGCTATTACAATTAGAGGCAGACCGATATGATAGTGTTCTATCATAGAACTGATAGTGTGCTGATAGTGTTCCTCTGTGGCCGGCGCTTCAGTGTTTTACAGTTAGAATGGCTTGGTTCTACATTAGAAAAGCTGCCTCTAGTGGTGAAATAAAAACAATCACTGACTTCTGGTTGGAAATTTGTGAACACTAAATGTGTCATTGACAATATTCATCCAAATTTTTATCCTCAATTTCATGCATTTTTTTTATTTTTGATTAGAAAATCAAGTGTTCTAAATTCACGCAAAGAAAAATGGGAAACATGCCCCTTCAAGTCGCTGCCATTTCAAAACAAGAGTCCCCAGTGTGTTTCGGGCTTGTTTATAGTTAAAAGTCCCACTTATTCTCCAAGGATACAATTTTTTCTGGTTATTATTGGATTTTGGTTGAACAATAAGCTGCATTTGGTCTCTTGTTGCATTGGTGTCTGAGCCTGTCACAGTAAGGAAAGACTACGATTTTTTGTTTTTAACTTTCTATGAATACATTTTAAAAACTACCAGATTAATTAATCGGTTATCATCCTTTTCCACCACCTTTGTTATCAGTATCGGCAAAATCTCTAATTACAAAGAATGGGGACTGGAGCTTTCAAGCTTCAAATTGATGCAAAAGCACCAAAAAGTATGGAAAAAGTAGTCCATATGACTTGAGTCTCAAATTCTATGAGGAAAAAGTCGCTATTCAATGATATAGATTCATGAGTCTGTGAGTTTGAACGTGAGGACCAGATTAAAAATACAATTTATTCATTAATTGGACAATGCTAGTTCTCTCATGAACTCTCTTGTATACACTAAAGGTTCCTATGACTTGGAATATAGCACAGGAGTCATATGGACTACTACTACTCAGGATATTTTTATGGTGCTTTTGCTTCCTTTTCCTGTTCATTGTAGTTGCATGAATATGATCAACCAGCACATTCAAAAAATGCAAACCAAAATGTCTACTTTTGTGTCCCGCAGAAGTTGTATGGGTTTGGAACAACATGAGGGTGAGTAACAGATGACCGAATTTCAATTAACAACTTACACCTTAAAATGTTCATTAGATAACTAAAGGTGCACTGTCATAATCTGACTTGTTTTTCAGTTGAATATCATTATTGAGGCCACCTCCAAGGTATAGTAAGTATAAAGAAAGTACCATTTCCCGTCTGTTGTTTGTGTTGCAGTGCTGAGGAGGTGTTGCAGTATAAAAAGGTTTCCTTCCACATGTTGGCCACTGCTTTCCCAGAGATCCTATCTCCATATCTAGAGTTTTCAGAGAGGCTGAAAGTCGAAGGTAATAGAATATTCCAGAACATCAGTGTTGCACTTGCTGTGATGATCATGTGACTTTGTTTGCTGCAGCTCTGTATCGTCCGCACTGTGAGAAGCAGAAGAGAGAGATGGAGAGAATGCAGGCGGAGGAGAGTCTGTGTCTGCCACAGGACATCGACTATCTCACTCTGCCTATTTCCCTCTCGCAGGAGGTCCGAGAGATATTGGACAGCGCTCGACCGAACACAGTAAGACCCTTCGTTCATTCTGTGTTATGAGAAACTGGTCATTTCTGGACCTTTTAGGAAGTTTGTATTGTTTGAACCAATGATACCTCTCAGATTGAGTTCTCTGAATTAGTCCGGAAACATACAGAACTGTTCATAAACAGACATGAATGCCCTGGCAACTTAATGCCAGCACCAGTACTGTTGTACATACTAAACATATGATCTCTTAAAGTAGTGAAGCTACTAACTGGCTACTTTTTTCAGTATTGTGATATTAGTTCAGATATTTTCACCAACAATTATCGACTCGCTGTGATCTGATTGATTTCAGTTGGGAGCGGCCACCCGACTGCCAGGCATCACCCCAGCGGCCATCGTTCATCTGCTCAACTATGTGCACAGAGACAAACACAGGAATCATGGGACAAAGTTGCTTTGATGAAAATCCCCATAAGCACGATCAACGCTCAAAGGAAGTATTTTAAAAAGGACCAATAAAACCAAGATGAAAAAAACAACTTTATTTAATAACTAGAAATTCTGTACATCTGTGGAATCTTTCAAGCTTTGAGAATTGCAGAATTTCTGCGGCACTATGTTTCCACAGAGGCCATGCATTATTGTTATTATCGATACAGCCTTTCTCAAGATAAATGTTAAGAAGAAAAATAACAAAACAAGATGAAACATATTAGTAACGCATGGCATCCGTGTGTGTGCATGTGCCATTATATTTTGACTTCCACTTGATGCTGCTAGCATTGCAGAAACTGCACACTGATGTAGCGGGTGTTTGTTTTACTCTTGATCAAACTCTCCGGCCCCTCTGGAGAAAAAATCAAATGGAAACTTCCACTCAGGCTGGGGTTCCCCACGTGGGGATTCTGGGTAAACTGTAGCTTCAGAGAACATCACGTCAGTGGTCACTGGCACAAAAGAACGGAGGGGACACTGCAGACAAAAGGGATACCATTGCCATTTGAAACCGTCTTTCTGTTTTATATTTGAATTAACATGAGCTCTATTTCTGAATTGTGGTGGTTAAATCTCTAACCTTCAGTCTCTGACAGCTGAAGATGTATTTGGCCCCCAGGATGTGGTTCTGTGGGAGAGCCCTGAGGCCCGTCTGAGCCCAGAGCATTCGCACTGATAGAGAGATGGGCAGCAGACAGCCTGTTTCACATACCTCCCGCTTAAACACATTTCAAAGATTCCAAAGCTTTAGTTATTCATTGGATAACAGCTCTACTGTACAATATACAGCAGGGATCGTGTTATTATGCAACTATACATGTACTGCATATATTAAAGGAATAATGCTGGTTCAAAATGAGTTAAGCTCAATCAACAGCATTTGAGGCAAAATGTCAAACTAAATTAATTCCTTAATCTATAAACTCTTTAAAAACTTTAGTGAGATAAAATTGCATACTAAACTTGTATGTGTGTATCCAATAGCAAGATTAAAGGGTTTTGTTGTCATACTCAAAATGAAATAATTAAATCAATAAATAATAAATAAGACAATAAGTAAATCTACAAATCTATTTTGAAATAATTGACTCATGAAATAAATAAATAAATAAATAAACCAATAATAAAATGTCACCCATTTACTTTATAAACCATGAATAAACTATGAAAAATCATCAGTATGTCAATAGTATTTTTTTGTAAAGTGCATAATTTAAATGTTTTTAACATAAATATTATTTCTCCCCTTTTCTCCCCAAATTGGAATGGCCATTTCCCAATGTGCTTTAAGTCCTCGAGGTGGTGTAGTGACCTCAATCCGGGTGGTGGAGGATGAATCTCTGCGTCTGAGACCATCAATCCGCACATCTTATCACATGGCTTGTTGAGCGTGTTACCGCGGAGACCTAGTGCATGTGGAGGCTTCACGCTATTCTCCGTGACATCCACGCTCAACTCACCACACGCCCCACTGAGAACGAGAACCACATTATAGAAACCACGAGGAGGTTACCCCATGTGACTCTACCCATCCTAGCAACCGGGCCAGTTTGGTTGCTTAGGACACCTGGCTGGAGTCACTCAACACACCCTGGATTCGAACTCGCGATTCCAGGGGTGGTAGCCAGCGTCAATACTCACTGACATACCGAGACCCCTTCATGGATTATTTTAAAATAAATGGGTACATTTTAATTATTCTTTTATTTAGTTACTTAATGATTCAATTATTTCTAAATAAATTGGTATATTTAATTATTGCTTTAATTATATATTAATTTAATTATTTTGTTTTGAGTGCTTCAGTCCTCCACAATGACAAGAAGTTGTAATAGTGGATATTCACTTCCCATTTACTTCCCACTGTGTGCCTTACAGTAACCATGATTTTTTTCTTTTTTTAAATAGAGGAGGGATGATTCATAATTACTTCTGTATAATTTTCTAAAAATCACTTTGACACCAGCTGGTCAGAAAAGTTAAGTTAGTTCTGAGAAAAGCTCTAGCGTCATTTGTTAGCGGACACCTTTAATATTTTGTTCATTCAATTAAATGACATTCAGACATTTTGATGTGTGACCTAAGTAAACAAATACTTCAGTGTGTTATTAACTTATATGCACAGAAGAATCAACTTACTGAAGCCGGCACTGAGCAGTCCTCTGTTATGACCCGAGTCCTGTCTGTCTGAGAGCCTGCAGTCATACTGAGCAGATCAGGCACTGCAGCTCCTGTTAAAACCCCCAGCAGCTCAGCCCTTAGCACAGCACAGTCACTGGATGAGGACCTGACATTCACGGACAAACAGCAAACAAAATACAGCATTAATCATGTTTTTGGCTATATCACATATGACCTTGTTTGCATATGAGCAAAAACAAGGAGGATTTGAATGTAAAGCCATGTTTTAAGTTGTGTAATTCTGTTGTAGAACCTGAAGGTGCAGCCAGTCATAGTGTTTTGCTTGAAAAGAACAGCGGGCCGAGTAGTGAGCCCTGCAGAACACCCTCCATCCTCAGACAAGCCCATAACTGTCAGCTGCCACAAATGTCAAAGAAGAACATACTGATAATAGCTTTAGGAATCTAGGCCATAGATCAATCACTAGGTACAGTGTGCCAATGAATGTGCACTATATATTACTCCGCTTACAGAGCAAAGTGTGAAGGATACAGGTTGCGCTATTTCAGGAAACCAGCCAATCACTGGCGAACCGGGTTTCAGCCCTTCTGGAAATAATGACGGTGTGGGTGTAGCCACTGGGGGAGTGGGTGTAGCCAACTGCAATGCAAACAACATGGTACTGTTATTAAGCGCAACAGTGCCTAACCACTTTTTCAGCCATCTTGTTTCTGGAAGGATTTTTTCCATAGTTATTTCATAAAATCTTTCATAAAAGAGTTGTAAGCCATGCACCAAATCAAGGAGCTCCTAGTTGAATCACAACATTACAAACTTTGATTTGAAGCAAAAAAGTATTTAAAAATTGGAAAAAAAAAATACAAAGGTACAAGACTGTGTACTAAACATCTGTAATGAGGGAATGAACTACAATCCCATGAAGTAGGGCTATATTTTGAAGCGTCGGTATAAAGTGGAGATTTTTCTGTGTGAAACATGGATTGCATCGAGTAAATTACCTCAGGAATTATTAAATAACACCATGCATTTATATTTAGTATATAGTCACCAAAAAGGTTTCCAGTATCCAAAAGAAGGCTAAATCAAAAACAAATACGTGATGGAGGGGTTTGCTTCAGAATCTAAGCAAATACTTGCATTCAACTAAAAAGAGAGGTCTCGTTTTTGCTTGGATTGAAAAATTATGCAGAGATTTTTCATTAATAGTTGTTTATTGATTATGTATTTTTCGTTGCAGTGGACAAGTCAAGTAAAGTGCACATTTTGTTTTTAATTTAAAAAAAAAGTTTTTGAATCACTTTTCATCATTTCAATTTTATGATATAAACCATTACTGTAATATAAATTACTCACATTGTGATATAGAATTTTGTTCATTTTGCCCACCCATAACATAAAGCGTTGCAAATGAGGTAATCGAATTAATAATATTCAGATATTTACAAATATACAAGTAGTTTGTGAGTGTAGGAAGACCTAATCGATTGCGTCATTCACAGTACGTCATTCGACATTCACTTTGTTGGGTCGCAATTCTCTGATTGTTGGATTGTTTCTCCTCAGGACCATTCACCAGGAATTCTGTTATTAAACACGATACTAAAAAATAAAAGATTGATGCCTTCAACAAAAGCAAATACCATTAATAACAACATTGGAGCCCACGGTAGGTCTGTCTTTTAAAAATGTATATGTTATCGCTAAAAATTAATTCAGGGATTTTGAACTCCTTTAGGCATTTGAAATGTGCCTAAATGTGTGATGATGAAGTAGAACATTATATAGAGGTACATACCTGAAATGCAACTGTATGCTTTTGCAGTAGCTGTGTATCTGTACTTATGTTCATCAGTTCTATGTTCACTGTGGCCTGTACGATCTCTCCTTTGCCGGTGTACTCAATTGCATACTCCACCTGCGAGCACAACAGAACACTTCACTCGTGTACATGCTGACCACCTCTTCAGTTGTGCATCCCCACAAACCTCTGCACTGACCTTTGACACCACATTCAGACACAAGCCGTTCTGTTCATGCGGTTCAGGCCAGTCACGCACTGTAGACAATGGGATCTAAGACAGAGAAGAAAAAAACATTTTGGGTCTCGACGACTGTGGAAAACAATTTATGGATATCCATAAGTATCACTTTAGTTAGATAATTATAATTAGTAATTAGAAATCATGTGATCTAGCTACCAGTTCTGCCCTGTTCTCCATTTGGGCCCTGGGAACCTAGAAAAATTATAACAAGATCAGAGAAAATTAATATGCACAAAAATAATTAGTTCAAAACATCAAAGCACTAATTATTTTACAGTAAATATCACATTTTAGTGTCTGAGAAAACTGAACCTATAATTCATTGTGCAAATTCAACTAATTTGTGTAATGTAATTTGTATAATTTTTTTTGGTTGTTTATGATAGTTCAAAATATGGTGTGTAATGACCCTGCTTTGTTGTTAGTGGTATTTTTTATCCACCACTTTCCATCTACAGGGCAGATTCAAAGAACATGTGTACTGATTAACCTGAAATGAGGCCTGGATTGAGGAGCTTTTATAAACGCCCTTCTCCTCAGTGTGTTTTCTTCCCCTCACCAGCACCTTGATTTGATTTTGGACTTCTTCATTTATGTTCCCTGATTTATTATTACCTTTTTTATTATTTTCATTCATGTAACTTCCTTGAACCGAGTGGTTTCTAACAGGTATCTTACAGAAGCCAGTATAATTACACCTCTGACTGATACAACCTTTGCATTAAGAGTGCATCTATGATTCCTTAAAATGCTGTCCAAGTAGGCAGCTCAACAGAGCTATAGTTATACCTTCAGTATGCTAAAATCAGTGTAATAGTTTTGAGCGTTCAAACTGCTGTCATCCACACAAGAGCGAGCAGTCACCGTACGAGAGCAGGACAGAGAACTAGAGCGCAAGAACCCTGAGAAAGAGAGACCAAAATCAAAACATAATTAACACTGTTGATCATGGTCAAATATACCATCAACCACAACATTAAAACCACCTGCCTAATATTGTGAAGTTCCCCCTCGTGCCATAAAAACAGCACCAACCCCGCATCTCAGAATAGCATTCTGGGATTATATTCTTCTCAACACAATTCTACAGAGGGTTATCTGAGTTACCGTAGACTTTCAGTTCAAACCACTCTGACCATTCTCTGTTGACCTCTCTCATCAACAAGACATTTCTGTCCACTGAACTGCAGTTCACTGGATGTTTTTTGTTTTTGGCATCATTGAGTAAATTCTAGAGACTGTGTGTGATAATCCCATACTCAAACCAGCCTGACTGCCACACTCCAAATCACTGAGATCACATTATTTTTCCCCATTCTGATGGTTGATGTGAACATTAACTGAAGCTCCTGACCCGTCGAACCAGACTGGTTCGAACTGATAAAGTCTTGATTAACTTAGATAACCACTCTGTACAATTGTGGTGAGAAGAATATAATCCCAGAATGCTATTCTGAGATGTGGGTTGGTGCTGTTTTGGCGGCACAAGGGGGAACTACACAATATTAGGCAGGTGGTTTTAATGTTGTGGATGTTCGGTGTATGTACAAATTTTTGCTCATACTTGCAGGATTGCGGTTGACACAGGTGGATGTAGCTGGACCCGGTGACGGCTGTCTCAGTGTGCTCACTATGGACGTGCTGTTGTAATAGGTCAAAATGATGTCATCAACCTGCAGCAAAGGCAAATGTTCAGTCATGGCACTGGTACAAATACATACTTACATATGTGCAACACATGACTCACACCATAAAACTGCTCAATGCCATAATCTGAAGGTACAGTGGGGTTGCACAAAAGAATCCAGTATACCAAAAATGTAAAACGCTAGGACACCATAACTGCACAAATTTCAGTACCTGATGACAGTTCAGTTCAGGCAGTGTGATGAAGTGTGGAGGTAAAGGTAATGTTAATTAAAGGTGAAGTGTGTCATTTCTGAAAGTTTAGGTACTTTTGATTACCGGCAACAAACGGAATAAATATCAGAAACACCCCCCATGGCTTTTATAGTGCCATTGCACTGAAGAAAAATAAAAGGAATATTTCGGGTTCAATACAAGTTAAGATCATTTGACAGCATTTGTGTTATAATGTTGATTACAACATAAAATCATTTTGGACTCGTCCCTCCTTTTCTTTAAAAAACAAAACAAAAATGTAAAAGTGAAGCACTTACAATGGAAGTCAATCTTAAGTCAAGCTTATGATTTTCTAAAAAAGCACTTAAATGAATTCTTCTGTTAAAACGTGTGTATCATTTGAGCTGTAAAGTTGTTTATATAGTCATTTTTAAAGTTGTTTTAACAGAAGAATTCTTATAAATAAAATAAAATCATCATGTCAACGAAGATGTAAAATTGGCTATAACTTTACCCAGAAAAGGTTAGTGTGACAGATCTCTTGCTACATTGTGAAGGAGGAAGCGGGAGCCGGGTAAACAATCCTCATAAGCTTTTTATTGCGCACAATTTTCAGTCTAATACACATTGTTTGCTTTTCGGCAACACACAAGACTCTCTCTCCCCTTCGGCAGTCTGGACTGACCTTTTATCCCTCTCCAGCTCTCACTGAAACACAGAAAAGCTGTTAGTGATCATTTCCCACAGGTGTCAATCCTTACCGCTCTTCCTATCCCGGCCTCGCTCGCCACAGACGCCCACATCTCTACAGTTAGTAAAATAATGATTACACACATATAGTTTATGTCTTGCATTTATACTTTTGAAACAGTGAGTATTTTAACATGTACGGACTGGCCCCATTGACTTCCATTGTAAGTGCCTCACTGTAACATTGATTTTTGTTTTTTAAAGAAAATAATAATAAATTTTAGTGGTGATCAACATTATGCCTCAAATACTGTCGATTGAGCTTAACTTTTAATTAACCCGAAATATTCCTTTAAACACATTATATATGGAAAATATATACTTATTATTAATTTGACAGTGTCTTTTTTCTATTACAATAATGTCAGATGTTTAAACCTGAAGAGAAACATTTTTAATTAAATTCAAATGTATTTGTTTAAAGCACTTTTTTTTTTTACAATAAATATTGTTTAAATCAGCTTAAAAGAAAATAGTAACGTACAACCCTTATTTGTTATTTATAGGAATTAAATATTTTTCATAATGTATTAAATTATATGCAGATTTGTTATTTTTATCATGATTTAAAACGATGGCTGTTATTAGAATAAAATAATTGTGAAAAATCCAATTGTTTTTCAGAATTAATTGGTAATAATTTTAATTAATACATTTTTAATAATCATTTTAAAAAATTTGTCTCAAAAATTTCTCCAATTTTAATATTTTTTTTTTATATACAGTACAGTGGAAAAGTTTTTGGCACTTTTGTTGCATAGTGAGGATGTCTTCAAAAATAAAAGTCCAGTAAACAAAAAAAGCTAAATCAATATTTGGTGTGACCACCTTGGCATTTAAAACAGCCCCAATTCTTCTAGATACACACGGACACAGTTTTTCTTGGTTGTTGGCAGATAAGATGTTCAAGATTCTTGGAGAATTCTCCACAGTTCTTCTATTTAGTGTCTCAATTGCTTCTGTCTCTTAATGTAATCTCAGACTGACATGATGTTCAGTGGGGGTTTTGTGGGGGTCATGACATCTGTTGCAGGGCTCCCTGTTCTTCTATTCTAATCATTTCTATTTGCAAAAGTAATGTTTGAGAGTCTAACATTTATATTTCCTATTGACACACTGAAGCTGAAGACATAAATAACCACCTTAAGACAATTGCTTTTGTGAAACATCTCATGTGCCCAAGATTTTTGCACAGTACTGTATATATATATATATATATATATATATATATATTACTTTTAAATACATTTGTTTTTTGCAAACACCCTAGTGCACCCTTGCCACCCCAGTTTGAAAACCCCTTGCCTAAGGTAAAGATTTTGCATTGACACTAGCGATCAGACGATATTTTGGCCAGGTCGATTAATCTCCCAAACACCTTGCCATGAAAATACATGAGAGTAGGCAGCTGCACTGTGGAGTGAAATAAAGGCTGAAAAGTCGGACAGTTCTATTTTCTCATTGTGGACCAGCCACCTACGCCAGCAGATGTCCCCTTGCAGAGGAATGAAACCTTCTGTGTTCTAAACACCGTGAATGATGCCTTTAGAGCGCCCTTCAGAAGAACAATTATGCTAATCATACCTGAAGATCATTTCAAAGCAATTTTCCAATAATAAAAAAAAAAAAAAAACGATTTAAAAAGTAAGTTCTGAATGACTATTTTTGAGCCACACTCTTTTCAAAGCTCTTACAGTAAAGTCTAAGAAGGGAATTGGGCATAAGGACAATCACTTCTGAATGGAACGCACCAAATCCTGATATTTGAATTCATGTTCTTTTAATAAAGTAGATGCAACTTCAATTTGGCTTTTACATGGAAATGGATATGATGAACAAGTAACCAATGTACATGTTATTTCATTTCCACCCAAGTTTGTGTATGTTTTCATCCATTTTTAGTTTAATAAAAACACATATCTTCCATACACCATCCATCCATCCATCTTCTATAACTGCTTGTCCTTTGTAGGGTCGCGGGTAGAGCCTATTATCTTAGATACAGCATTTTAGAAATAGGATTACAACCGCATATCCCTAAAACAGATTGCATTGAAAGAGTTTGGAAGTGTTTAAACATAACTCACATGTTCAAAAAACATTTGAAACATTTTCCGCTACAACAAAACATTACAGTTGTTTAAGCCAATGAGCATTAAGCTGTGTCGTCATGAAGTTGTCTCCCATTGTGCTTGCAATTTGTGCAGCTGGTAGAAAGCAACCACATCGCCTGAATATACAAACTGCGTTTTGGTCATTTAAAAACCCATATTGTTTGATCACTAATCGATACTAAGATAGAGAAGCTGGTATTGTACCAAAGCCAACATTTTTGTTTCAAATGAACCCTGGTGTCAACTGACTTCATTTTTAAGTAGATACTATAACTGTAGATACAAGATGAGAATTAACAATATCTCACAGTTTACCTTGTAAAAGTTGTATTTGTGAATGTTGAAGGCTGTAGGATCTCTCAGTGAAAGTGGATAGAGAGGACTGGATTGAGAGACAGCAGAAGAAGTCTGAGTGTCTGACTGCAATTCTAAACAAAGTGAGAAGATGAGAAATAAAAGAAAATATGAAAATAAATCGAAAATATATATATTATTTAAAAAGTGTGGCATTTGAAACAGCACACATAATGTGACAATATAGTTTCAAACAGAGGTATGACCTCATTACATGTTTAAAATAGCCAGTAGTAATGGATGGTGAATACCCTCTTCTTTCTGAACACAAAACAGGTTTCCCGTGAGTGTAACTAGCGGTGGATCGATGTTGGCTCTGAACATCAGCCAGCTCTCAAGACACATGCCAGACCTGTGAGCGAGTAAGACCAGTGTACAGTATGTGTATGTCAATCGCATTCAAATGTTTGTGAACACGTTATTGTACAGATAATGCCGATACCTTGTGTCCTGACTGCAGCCGTTAAACACAGAGCTCAGGTTGAGGAGACCGCAGTCGATGACATCACAACAGCAGCCAATGTCACAAAAATCAGGAGTGACATCACAGTGACAGTCTGCAGCAGAGACACAACAGTCAGCTCCATTTATGACCAGTAATGACAGTGACACGGAACAGATCAGGACTGATTCTTGAAAGTAGGGATGCTCCGATGTAGCAGCCACCAATATTGAATTATTTCATTATTAACCAACTGCACATCAATCATAAGTATGAAAATGCTGATTTGAAGAACTAATGTTATATATATATATATATATATATATATATATATATATATATATAATGATATTAATATATTGCATTTAGTTGAAAATCGTTTTTTTCTGTTATTATTGCTAAGAAATACCTACAAAATAAATGAAACCCGGAAAAGGTAAGACATGCCAAAATTCATTCTATTAATTTGTAGTAATCATAATATGTTCTATTGTTTAGGAGTAATATATATATATATATATATATATATATATATATATATATATATTCAACATCAATTGTTATCTTTTCATATGAAGGTTTTTTTATATAATCTTTCAGATTTTTTCAATTGTATTTATCTTTCATTCTGGCTCTTTAAAAAAATTTGGCCTGTCGTGTTTTCAACCGATCCAACAGATTTCCAATGGAAATTATTTATTGTTAGAAGTTATAACAATAAAATAGCTTTTGATAATTTTTGACATTTTTAAATCCTAATTCGTAAGCAAAACAGTGTTCTTGTCACAAAATAGATATCGGTCTATACGTTTTTAGTACCAAGAATCCAAGTATGTTAATCCATGACTCCTCATCATTGATAAAGAAACCTAAACTCAGGATACTCTGAACCTGTAACAAGTGAACTGTAAATAACTTTAGATAAGTGATCTCACGAAGCCTGCCAAGAACTTACCAAAAATCATCAATGCATGAAGAAAATGAAGCAGGATAACTTTCTGCACAAAACTGTATAACAATAATTACAAACAAACTCGAAATAATGCCTTACAGTATATACGAATACTTTGTATTCGAATATCCACTAAATATAGTGAGAATTAATACATATAAACTCAAAGTATCCCATGACAGTAATAAGAATTGTGGTGAAAGTTGTCCTAATAAAATAATGTCACAATTCAAACAATCTTACAAGTCCTTCTATTTAGTTATTTGACTATTTTAGGCTGGAGTGTGATCCGCATGTGTTCTTGACGGACTCACCCGTCAGGTTTGTGATGGGCTGTATTGAGGCATTAATGCGCAGAACCGCAGTGATATCTGTTGTGAGTGTTGCGGTCACAGATGGATCCGTCGCTGCTGCTGTTATTAATGGTAACTGGTTAGAGGTTGTAGGTGGCTTGTCAGTAAATGTGAAGGGGTATTGACTCCGATCGGTGCTCGTCTGATCAGTGAAGGTCTGCGTAGTGTTCAGAGAATCAGTCACTGCAGTCGAATCACTGAAACTCTGAGAATGCGTCGCTTCAGGATAAAAAACCGCGAAAAGAATCAAAACACGACAGAATACAGTCGTCATTTGTGAAAGAACATCTGTTAATTCCAGATGGTTTGTAATATTAATTGCCATGCACTCATCATCAGAAAGATGTATAGAAAGCCATTTGTATTGTATCTATCATTTTATAAACACTAACCAGCATAAAATATACATGGCACACTCGAAGAAACATACTATAAGCGTCCTAGAGCTCGTCGTCAAGGAAGTGTACTTTGAGCACTTCCGGTTATCTCCGCTAACACTACGTCATTACCGTAATGTCAAAAGTATCTATCTATCTATCTATCTATCTATCTATCTATCTATCTATCTATCTATCTATCTATCTATCTATCTATCTATCTATCTATCTATCTATCTATCTATCTATCTATCTCAAATCAGCCATAAGAGCGGAGTGGGAGGAGTTTTTATATATTTACCTACCGTGTGTGTGTGTGTGTGTGTGTGTGTGTGTATGTGTGTGTGTGTGTGTGTGTGTGTGTGTGTGTATGAGTGTGTATGGTCGCTAAGCAACGTCGATTGTTTTCTCAAAAAAGAAAAACAACAAAACAGTAAGACAGCTCGTGTTGGGAAACTTTGACAAGGAAAGTCCAGCTGAAAGTGTACGTTTTAAAAGAGGTACAATATTTATTTTCACAAGGCAAAGTTTTGATTCCCCTTGACAATATTTAATATAGAACATGTCGTATATAACTTACTATATGACTAAAGTCTCTTGCAAAAAAGTACTGAGGCGGTGATGGCATCAGATGGTAAATACCAAACTCTTGTAAAGTGATATTTACATGGTACTTGAAGGTCCTTCAAAAAATACTATTGTACATGTCCAAAAACATGGTCGTTTTTTGTACTTTATTGCAAATTGGCCACAGACCATTCAATTTATCACATTAAATCTATTACAGTACACAATCTCAAATCTGTTCCTCCTCAGATGTCAGAGAAAATGATGGCACCACCAGTCCTTCCTTTTCATGGCCCTCAACAGATCAAACTGATGACTAAATGCACAGATCTCTTTAGTGTTTCCTGCTCTGAATCAGACACAGATGGGGACAGTGAGTGCGAACCCGAGAATGGCTCAGACACTTCATCAGAGGAACAACACCTGGAACAACAGCAGTTCCACATGAGCTCTGACATCCATCCACAGGAGTCGCACACAAGCCCTCAAACACAGCCCAAAACTAATGGAGACCTCCACATACACACAGTCCTGTGAGTCCACAACATGTGTATTAGAGCTCATACAGGCCTCTTTAAAAACATCTAATGATCGAAACTGATTTTCATTGTAGAGACTGTGGCTTTGAGGTTATGACATGTCAGTTCAGTGAGGATGGGTCCATGCTGGCTGCTGGACTCAATGATGGATCCATCAAGGTTCAATTTAATACCATTAAAGGAATAATTCACCCAAAAATTACAATTCTGTAATCCTTTATTCACCTTCTCGTCATTCTAAACCCGCATGACATTCTTTCATCTGTGGAACATGAAAGGAAAAGTTTGTTTTCTTTTTCCATACAATTAAAGTAAATCTTTCTTTCTTTCTTTCTTTCTTTCTTTCTTTCTTTCTTTCTTTCTTCTGTATTTTCTCATCAGGTGTATGGCACAGATAGTGGAGAACTGATCCAGACCTTGAAGGACAACAGCAGCTCATTGTTTTCAATGCCTGTGACTGCCCTACGCTTTATTGTCACTGGTCAGTCACACTGCCAAATATTGGCCACCTGTGAGTATTGATTATTTTAAAGCTGAAGTGTGTTCCTCGATGTTCAAATACTTTCTCTTATCACAGCTTAATATGCATAGGTAACAATAAATAAGCCATTTGTGTTTTAAATTTCAGGAAAACTGTAAAAAATGCTTTATTTGTTTGAGCGGTTCAACCAGCCTGACACAGCAACTTTAACTCAACCAATGGTGTGAGTTTGGGGTAGACTATCTGTTTGATCAAACAAAGAAGGGGGAATGATTTAGGAAAGCTGTTCATGCAATTCCGTTTGGTAGCACAAAAATTACACATTTCAGCTTTAAAGCTGCTGTGTGTCATTTTTTTCCATTAAAGCTAGTGTAATTTCTGCAACACTTGCATCACCAAAATATCAAGAATAATCACTGTTTTTAAACAGAGACCAGAAAAAACTAAAAACTTGTCTTCCATTGGTTGTTCCAAGAGATAATCCTGTCCCAAACTCATGTCACTGTGTCACCCTGGATGAGTCGCTCAAACAAACAAACATATAATGTTTTAAAAGTGGCACAGAGTCACAGTGAGTGTGTGTGCATGTGCACATATAATAGCTACAGCAGGTTTTTGCATAGTCGAGCTACAGTCTTCATCTGTCTGTCCGAGTATATTGTACAACAGGGCTAAACGCACATCTTAAGGAAAATTAGCTTACATTAGACATACATTTCTTTTTATTGAATATTCATGGAGCAACATCATTTGTGTGAAAAGAAATAACAACTTGTTATTGTTGTGAATAAAATAAAATTAAAGAAATCGTTAGGGGACCTTTTACCTACCCACACCTGGGGTAAAAGACCCCCAGGGGAGTTGCAGTATATTGATAGAGTGTAGATAACTTGTGCAAATAATTTTGAGACAGTATTTTATAAAGAGATTAATCTCCATTGTTATTGGATCAGTCTATGTGAGCACACTTTGAACATTCTTCACATCAAATCTATTCGCCCCACTTAAGAAAAACAACAATAGGGGTCTTTAACCCCTGCAACAGGGGGGCTTTTAACCCCATATACTATCCTTTAAATGATTGTACAGTTATTAAACTTTTGCTTGAAATAATCACCTTGAACAAAATTGAAAATGACAGTGTAACAAGGTTAAAATGGAAAAGGAGGAGGCGGGAACAAGCTGAACAGCCAAAATAATATTTAATAAAACAAAAAGGCACAAAACACAAACACACAGATGGCAGCTGCATGTTGCTCCCTCTCTCCCGAACTGCCATATCCGACTCGGTCTTATCCCTCTCCTCAGCTAATTAGCCCGATTGGGGGCCGGTCACGCGGACTCACGGGCCTGCCCCGCCCTCCTCCTCATCAAAGAAAGACAGATAAGTATTTTGTCACAAAATAATTTGAACATTTAAAATTTTTTATATTAGATCAAACTTTAGATATTACACATAATGATCTCATGGATCAGGAATATTTAGCAGTGTATAGAGACAAACGGGTGTTTAGGAAATTCCTGTTGTAGCTTTTGTTGCTATTTAGTTTTTTGGGAGAAAATTATATCCAAGGAGCTTTTAGCACCACTACATGACACAAAGCATAATCAAATATTTGAAGGAATGACATCAGCTTGATGTGTTAAATACACACACTGGCCACCTCTCTTTCTTGGCATGCGGTTACAGATGGATAGGCCTGAATTGGTCTGAAACACGGAGCAGGATTGAGGGCCAATTGTGGTTTGATTAATATATATATACATGCTGGAAGAAGCTGAGCTACAATCTCTTTATCTAGGCCTCTGTATGTCAGCAAAAACTAACAAAAGAAGTAAATTGTAAAAAGATGAATTCTCGTTTTAGCCTGACTTAAATTGAACTTTTAAAGTGTGTGGACTGATTGTTATACTTTTACTTATACTTGCCTCTACATCTCGGGATACAAGAGAGAATTTTAACACTTTAGAAAAAAAAAATTAGCAAAACAAGTTACATTCAAATGAAAACATTAAATATTTATGACTATTATTTTTTTGTCTCTGAGCATTACATGAAACCAAAAAATTACATGAAAAAAATTGTTTTCATCTCGTCAGGCTTGGGTCGGATAGTAGACTACTACAGTAGTGAAGTTTAGAGGTCAATATGTGTTTGTCTCTGTCAGATGCCAGCGGTGATGTGTGCTGCTGGTATGTGTGGGGAGGACAGAAGCTGTGGGAGTCAAATGAAGCAAGTGAAGCAGGAGTGCAGAGACAGACTCTCTCTCTGTCTGTCTCTCTATCAGGAGAACAGGCTCTGACCGGCGGCTCAGACTCTGTCATCCATCTGTATGACCTCACCACTCACCAGAGACTGCAAAGCTTCAGTGCCAGGTAATGAAACAAACCAGCCAGCCCTGAGGTGAATCATAACATTACAATCGTTCATCTGAATTAAAAGAGTATTTGGAAATTGGACAAAAAGACAACACACTGTGTGCTTAACCTCTTTAATGAGTGCCTGAACCACAATCCCATGAAGCATTGTGATTGACGTAATCAAATTAAAAATGATGGAAAAATTTTAATCTATTGATTTATTGTTGTTGATTATAAATATAGAAACTGTATATTTTGGTTTGAGAATGTGTGAGACCGAATTAATTGTGTCATTCACAGTGCGTCATGAAAGTGGACGGTAGCTGCAGAGCTCTTTTGGCAAGCTTTATTCATCACGATTCTCTGATTGATGGATGTTTTGTCATCATGTGTAGTGTAGTTCCCCTTCTGTCACTCACTCAACATTGTGTCGATGTAGTGACAATAGGGGTCTCTCTTGAGAGCCTTGGTTACCTCTTTATCTTTGAGAAAAGGCCAATGAGAATTGGCGAACAAAATTTGCATGCTCCTCCCCCAGACATATGGGTATAAAAGGAGGGAAGCGTGCGTCTGTTCAATGCGGGTTCTGTCCTGGCCGTGGAACGACGGACCAGATCTTTACTCTCGCAAGGATCGTGGAGGGGCCTGGGAGTATGCCCATCTGGTCTACATGTGTTTTGTGAATCTGGAGAAGGCGTATGACCGGGTCCCCCAGGAGATACTGTGGGATGTGCCGTGGGAGTACGGGGTGGGGGGTCCCTTCTTAGGGCAATCCAATCCCTGTACGTCCAAAGTGAGAGCTGTGTCCTGTTCCTCGGCACGAAGTCGAGTTCGTTCCATGTGGGGGTTGGTCTCCGCCAGGGCTGCACTTTGTCACCAATCCTGTTTGTGATATTCATAGACAGGGTATTGAGGCGTAGTTGGAGTGGGGAAGGGGTGCGATTCAGTGGGCTGCTTTTTGCAGATGATGTGGTCTTCATGCCATCATCGGTCCATGACCTTCAGCTCTCACTGGATCGCTTGGCAGTCGAGTTTGAAGCAGCTGGGATGAGGATTAGCACCTCTAAATCTGAGGCCATGGTTCTCAGCAGGGCAACTCTGACACTGAAGAGAGCCACTCTGGTTAAACAGTTAAAATGAGAGCACCTGTGCACGGCCATATGAAGCTGGAGCACTGGTATATGGCGAAGCAGTGGCCGTCTTACGGAGGCAGCCTCAACACAATAGGGTCTTCTTTGGGGAGGAAACATTAGGAGGGAGGAAAGGCAGGATACAAAACAACAGTTAAAGTGGCAGCCACCATTACACGAAATATGAAAATAGTGAGCTGCTGCAACAGCTTCTGTTGAATAACATGATGATTATGATAGAAGAGCTTATCTGATGAGGAGGACAAATGCTTCATGCAGAGCAGTGAGACATCCAAGTCTGTCATGAGTGGGCGGGGCCAAATGCCAGAAAGACTGTCACTAGAGTGAGGTAAGAGGTGGCTTATATACTCATATACTCTGCAGGCTGCAGGTTGATTGGCAGATTCGATGAGCAAGCTCCTCTCCAACTTTATTTTAAGAACTCCATTAAGAATTAGGGAGAAAATGTGCTTTAAGCAAATCATTTTTATGCAAAACACAATTGAAATATATATATATTTAAGGAATATTCTTTTGTTTTGGTTGGTAATTTCTTTCTCTTGTAGCTCCTCAAGAACAGTGATGAATGGCCATCGGTTTCGAGTGTTTGCTGTGACATTTCACCCGGAAAGTGTGAGAGAGTTCATCTCAGGAGGATGGGACAACACCATACAGGCAAACAATCATTTCTCATGCAATAATTCTTCTCAAATTCACTCTATTCATAGTATGTCAAATACAAATTGAGTATTTGAAAATGGGAACAAACTCTGGATATGTTTGTATTAATTTCATAAATGTTTTTCTGTTCATTTCCATGTATAGTTTTGGGATACTAGACAGCAGAACTCGATCAGGTCTCTCTGAAGTTTAATATTGACAAATATTGCTTAATAGGTATTTACTCTATAATCATTATAATAATATATATTTTGCATGAATTGTTTTTTTGTCAGAATGATCTCTGGCCCTCATGTGTGTGGTGATGCCCTTCAGATCGATCCAACAGCCAATCAGATTCTCACAGGATCTTGGAGGAAATATAACACACTAGAAGTAAGAGCAAGAAAAGAGCAAGATTCACAAAGCAGTTTATCACCAACCCAACGGATATTTCTGATCGTACATTTGGTTTTTTCAGGTGTGGGACTACTGTTCTGGGCAGAGAGTATGCGAAGTGCCTCATGACCATCATGGAGAGAGCAGGGTTAATATTTTCTCATTATAATATTCATACTTCTCTACTTACTCTTTGAAGCTACATTGCACGTGGATTTAGGGATGTTATTTTTTGGATTTTGTTCATATTGTGCTTTAACTTGATATCATGTCTTTTATTTATTTTTTACCTTTTTCCTGGTTTTGTCTGGAAGGGAACTCTTGATGTCTCTCAAAAGATGTATATGACATTGTGTTTATTTGAAGAACCCTACAGAAACCCTACACCTACCCCTATCCCTGAACTGTAACCCTAAACCAAAGAAGCAGCAAATGCCACTCTTGCAAGCCTTCACCAGATCGAGGCATATCTTCTAGATACTTTACACTTATGTTTCCTTTGTTAAGGGTTTATAAAAGGGGTTCATTGAACAATAAGTCATAAAGCCTGATGAACATTAAACCATCCTGAACTTTTATATATATGAATATATAGTACACATTTTTAATGTTGGCAATTACTTAATCATTCACATCTGTCTACTCATTTATAACATAGGAGATAAAAAGCCTCACTTGTTGGCAGGTACTGCATGAACATCACCTTTTTTATGCATGATATTAATAATTTATAATGCATTTGTAAATGACTTATTAGTCATTAACGAACCCCCCAAAGCCAGTTGCACACCGGGCGATAAGCGCCACAGCGTAACGTATCGCAGGTAGGACAAGACACAGGTATCGCACTCAAGACACAGTGATGCGTTGATGCAGTACAGCTGCAAAGTCGTGATTTTACTCTCCATATGCACAAAAGTTCCGAAGGTTTTTGAACAAAGTGATGTTGATGAGTTTGCAGGTAAGTTTATGAACTGTGCAAACTGAATGATTAGAAAGGACTACATGTATAATGCAATTTCTCTGTATGTTGCCTTGAATAGGTTTCATTCAAGCTGTCAAACCAATACATTGTGTAGGATAGGGGTATTCTGAAATGTTTCTTGCTCTATCATTGGCTGTAGGTCAACGCTGCTGTTGTATTCAGTCTAAACATATTTCACATTGCACGATTTGGAATCACAGACAGGTCCAGATATTTAACTATTCTAGATATCTCGCTGACATCGGCGACGCGTCAGCGCTTCTTTCAGATCGCGTCTTTGATAATTCATACACTGCGTTCGTCGTTCTTGGGAGCGAGCTCCGATTTGCCTACAATTTCAGGCTAATCGTGTAGTGTAAACTCAGCATAACTAGCACAAAGATTCAGATCTCGGTCGGTACTCAACTGCCCTTCGGTCCGAATCCAGACCAGAGTCTGCCTATTGAGTACCCCTGGTAGGCTAACAAAGGGAACATTTTTAATAATATACTATAAGTGTTTCCCCCTATATAGAAGGGGCTTGCGAGGTGCGATGATGTGGTGAAATGGAATATTGGTGTACTGCTTACTGAATACTCTGCAGTATATACTTTATACTGCCTACTATTATTTAATAAATAGTTTGTGAAACAGTATGGATTATGCAAATGTTTCAACCGGTAGTTGTTTTTCAAGTTGATTGCATTATGGTATACACATACAGTATTCCACATAGTATTCTGCACTTTTGAAGGGTTATTGGCTATCAATGGAATACTGCCTTACTATTTACTGAATACTGTGCAGTATATACTACATACTGCCATACGATTCTAAACAGCCTGCATTATTCCACGCTACACATTTCGAACAATAGTATGCTATTATCGCCACATGATCTTATTACGCTGCATGTATGTGTCGCCCAGGTATCATCTTGGAAATAAAACTAATAATTTGGAGTTAACAACTATTTGGCCTTTTTCTTGTAAGTGGAAGTGCAAATACAGAATATACACTGATCAGCCACAACATTAAAACCGCCTGCCTAATATTGTGAAGTTCCCCCTCGTGCCACCAAAACAGCACCTACCCGCATCTCAGAATAGCATTCTGGGATTCTATTCTTCTCAACACAATTGTACAGGGGGGTTATCTGAGTTACTGTAGACTTTGTCAGAAAGCAAGGCTTTAACTTTAAATTCACATTTGCACTCATCCTAGATAGCTTATTGAAAGCATGCCATGAATGCTGTATTGAGCCTGGACCATTCGTCTAATGATTCATCGAATTAATTACAAGGATTTCTATAGTTGTACACTCATGAATTAACTTGCAGTCTTCTGTGACCAGATCTACACATGTCACTGGTTTGGACAGGAGCACATAGTTGCGGCCGGGAGTCAGCCAAACATGCTGAGAGTCATTCACCGAAAGACATTTACTGTGAGTGAACTTTCCATCTGAACACTTCTCAGTGTAGTCTATTATATTAAAAAGCAATATTACTGAAACTTTTTCAGTAACAAGAGTTCTTGCCTTTCACTATGTTTTCTTGTTTTGCAGACGGAATCCTGTTTGTTTGGTTTGTCCTCGGCGGTCTTCAGTTCTTCAGTGTGTCCTTCAGGAAAGTGGATGGGTCGAATAGCGGCGAGCTCTGGGAACAAAGTGTTTTTGCTGGACAGAGGATGGCGTGCCAGGAAAGACATTGCGTGAATGCTGGATTTCAGCTCAATAAAAAAAAATATTTTTTAATGTCTCTGTTTTATTTTTCATTCATATTTATTTTTATAACTGAAGAATTCACACGTCATGATGCTCATGGTTCACCGAAAGTTTTTTTTTAATCTGAGATTTCAGTTATTTGCTTTTTGTTATGTCCTGTACCCCTTTTGTCTATGGTTTGAGGAAAAGGGTAACAAAAGAACATGAAAAACATTCAGGAGGCTTTGACTCCTGTCCCAGAATGATTACACAAAATACAAGTTCTCAAACAAACATATATTTTAATGGTTTAAAATACAATCTAAGATGGCTTCAGGAGGGGACCAGGCCAAAATAATAAACAAAAAGGTAGTCTAGCTAGTTATGAGTGAACTGCCTAACCTTTGATAAAATGAAGTTAAGCAGAAATCTACCCTCACTCCCTAACTAGCCAAAAACAGGAGAAAAATGTGGTCAATAAACACACCGTCCTCCTCCCTACAATTTTCTTTATAACAAAGTTTTCAAAAATTATAAAGAAAGTCAAACAATTTAGTAATTTCTTCAGTCTTAGCACACAGCACAAGATAGAAAAACAAACACTCTGCTCACAAAGAGGTTCAAACATGACAGTTTCTGGGGCAGGAGAATCAAAAATCCCTGACGACAGGAGCATGGAGAGTAACCGACCATCTCTGAAAGTCTCTCTCTCTTTCACGAAAGGAACTCTGCCTTATATAGCTCAGATCCCGGCTGCATCTCCAGTCAGGGTGTGATTGCTTGCAGTTGCTGTTTCAGCTCCTTCATTAAAGAGAGAAATAAAACACACAGAACACACGCCCCCAGCCAGCAGGGACAGATTATGACTTGCAAAGGTCCCAGGGCCAATTATTTCCAAGGGCACCCCACCAAAAGTTGTTGAACTGGGGAGGCTGTTGAGCGTGGGTGTTTTCCTTTTCATGGCCAAAAGTTGTTGAGCGGGGCTCAATAACGTTTGTTATTTCCTATAACATTAAAATATGTCTCAAGGACGAAACACTTTTCAACAACACAATAAAATGTATGAATTCATACTGGTCTACAGAATAGCTTGTTTAATACTGGAACATGAAACGGCAGTAAAATAATCAATCTGAATTCAGCAGAGAGTTGATTTAGATGATTTTATAATAACCCTTGTTTAGCAACGGTAAAGTTGTAGGTACAATTACAAAATTTGTCTCTTGTTTACATGAGTTAATCATTTTTTTTTTGTAATTTTATAATTCATGTTTGTCTTAAATGACATATGCATTACAGTTTTTCTCAGTCATTTACACTCTTTCTATTCAGCAAAAAACTGAACACTTTTCCAAAAGAAATATGCATTTCCCAAGTAAATAAAAATGTTTAACCCTATAATTCATGGATTTTTGCTGCTTATGCAATTTAAGGGAATAGTTTACCCAAAAATGAAAAGTCTCTTATCCCAGATGTGGATAACTTTCTTTCTTCTGCAGAACACAAATGAAGAGTTTTAGAAGAACATTTCAGCTCTGTGGGTCCATACAATTCAAGTTCCCCATCTGTCGCTCACTCGACATTGTGTCGAATAAAGCGACATTAGGAGTCTTTCTCGAAGGCCTCGGTTACCTCTGAACTTGAGAAAAGGCCAATGAGAAATTAACCCCGGATATGCAGGTATAAAAGGAGGGAATCGTGTGTCTGTCCATTCAGAGTTTTTCTTCGGAGCCGAGCGGTTGTGTGTTCAGCAAGCTGGTGTTTCACTACTGTTCCACCTGTCTCTAAGAGCATTGCTGTTGGATCCTATGGCGCATTACCAGTGGCTTTCTCCCTTTTCTGCACGCCAGTGCAGTCCACGCCCATGAGTGCTTTGACAGCGTTTACTTAAAGAGCAAATAGACCTGTAAAAGAGTATATTTCAAAAAAAAAAAAAATACAAAAAGTATTTTAATTACTGAAGCAATAAATTACTGTCATTTGTTACATATGCATTTAGTCTGTAAGTTGGAAAACATTTATCCATATTGTAAAATAATTCATGGAAAGCAGGAGTCAAGAACCGGCTTGACATTGTAAATAATATTTGAATATAAAACTGAAACAGAAGACACAAACACACATATGATGGACAGCTGCCTGTAAATGCTCTCTCTTTGTCACACCACTGTCCGCAGTCAGCCTGTATCGCTCTTGGAGGCTTGATTAGCCTGATAAGGGGCCGGGTGTGTAGAATCACGACCCGGCCCCGCCCTCCGCCCTGTCACATTCCTCCCTCATTCTCCCACTTTCCCTGGGGAAGGGCGTGCCTTGCGCCCCGTCTGCCAGCAGGTCATCCCCACCTTCCTGAATCTGGGAGGATAAAGGGGGAGGGAAACAATCATGATTACAATAGAGGGTACTCCCTGTAACAATGCAGTACCCCCAACAAAAAAACACTGTAAAATTTAAAAGAGAGGGAAAAGGCCAATGCAGAGCGACAGTGGGAGAGAGAGAGGAGAGAGAGAGAAAAAAAACCACATACTCGCCGGTTCTTCAATGTGCCGTAGCTTGTTCCTCGGCCACTCCTCCACCCTCTAACAGATGACAGCCGCACCTCCCCGGGCAGATCAGAGGCAGTCCTCTGGTCCCTACCAGATGGAATGCCCCGTTGCATTCTCGGGGAACAGAAGGTGTTTCACCAACCACTGGCAGCAGTTCTCTTGCTCCAGGTGGTCGGCCGGGACCCCCTCCCCGCTCTCTGTCAGATGTCCTCTCTTAACCCCGCCGGTCTCCCCCTGCCCCTGGCAGCTGCCCTGACTGCTCCAGGTGGTCGGCTAGGAGCCCCTTCTCCCCTCGCGGTCGATGGCCATTCCTACGCTTCCAGGCAGATGGCTGCGGCTGTTCCGTTGGGGTGAATGGAAGCGGGAAGAACTCCACTACGCCTTATACTCCTCTTCATTCCTGGGTTTCGGCACCAGTGTAAAGGGTAATTATGGTAAGGAGGAGGTGAGAACCGGCTTAACAATATAAATTCTATTTAATTAAGAACTTAAATCAAAAGACACAAACACACATATGACAGACAGCTGCCCATAAAAGTTCTTTCTCTGTAGCACCACCGTCCGCAGTTGGCCTTTATCCCTCTCGGAGGCTTGATTAGCCTGATAAGGGGCCGGGTGTGTAGAATCATGACCCGGCCCCACGCTGCCACATTCTGTGCACTTCCGGCCCGGTCTGAAACACCAATAATTATTAAAAACACAGGGTACTCACTGTAACATCGGAGTACCACCACAACAACACTGTAACAATTAAAAGAGAGGGAAAGACCAATGCGGAGCGGCAGTGGGAGACAGAGAGAAGAGAGAGAGAGAGAGAGAGAGGGAGGGAGGGAAGGAGGGAGAGAGAGAGAGAGAGAGAGAGAGAGAGAGAGAGAGAGAGAGAGAGAGAGAGAGAGAGAGAGAGAGAGAAAAAACAACACTGGTTCTCCGATATTCCGCAGCTAGGTCCTAGGCCACTCCTCCACCCTCTAATGGACGACAGCCGCACCGCCCCAGTTGGATTGGAGGCAGTCCTCCGGCAGACAGAATGGCCGCTGCATTCTCTGGGAACAGAAGGGGTCTCCCCTACCCCTGGCAGCGGTTCTCCCACTCCAGGCGGTCTGCTAGGAGCCTCTTCTCCTCTCACGGTTGGCAGCCGGATCGGCTTATAGCCTACTGATCATCCGATCCTCATCCTGATCAAATGCAAAAGAAGAGCCAAGTGTTCTCTCTTTGGTGGTTACGGACTATGTGGCCCCCATTGGCCAAGGATGATGCCAGCAATGATGCTAGCCTCAACGTCGATACAGAGGATACAGGTGAGAGAAATACTTATGCTAATAATAGCTACATATCATACAATAATAAACATATGTTTGAAAGACTGTGCTTAAAAGTCATTACTGTATACAGTGCAAACTACAAGCACTGACGTTGGCACATAATCTCTATTTCTTCACTGGTATTGTAGCCAAAATGTCTAGCCAGCTAACTAGCTATGTATACATTTCCCAAAAGCATTGCAAGCTTAAGTTGATGGTCTCTATGATCAAATTAAGCTTGTGATGCTTTTGAGAAATGCAGCCCTGGTAACTTTAAGGACCAATTAGGCCTATGTACTGTGATCTAATGTATTTATGTACAATTTTAGCTACTTAAGATACTGTCAATATAAGCTGTTTGAATTTAAATGAATTGGCAAGAAGACATTAATTTATATGACCAATATATACAAAGAAACAACTATATAACATATCCAGTTGTAACAAGATTCTAAAACCATTTCAATGACATAAATAATAACAATAAATAAGTTGTTGTTATGTTACTGGTACTGTAATGTTAAACATCAAATAATTTATTAAAAGACAAGCATATCCTTAATGAATAATCTAATATAATGTTTAATGTCATATTTATGAAGTATTTGTATATTTCTGTTGTTGTTGTTTTTTTAAAAATAAATGTATTATTGATATAAATTCCATAGAGCCAACAACAGCCAGAAGGAAGCCTCAAAATAAGAGGCCACAATTGATGTCTTTGCAAAGAAGATGGGGGAAGTACTCTAACATGACAATGAGGTCCTCCTACAAACGCAGTCTGCACAGCCCTCAAAATTAAAATGATGTCATTCCTTGCACAAATGATGACTCCAAAACAGTCATTTTTGGACTGTTTCAGTCATTTCAAAATGTGCCACAAACCCCTTTCCATCAGGACCACAGCACTATCAGCAACTTAATTTGTTGCTGGGTTCCTCACAGCCCAATTTAATTCATTTCAATACTCACCCAAGCTCCCACTAAGGACCCCAAATGTGCCTGAAGGAACAGCCATCTTTCTTAAGGGATCTTGAAAAAGTCTCTCTCCTTTAAAGTCAGTGTCAGCTGTACAGTGCTGTAACGATCCACACCGTCTTTGGTTTGTGTACCTTTTATTTTAAGTTTTGGCACCTTTTATGTTCCATATTGTTCTTTGTTTATGCACTCTTATTTTAAGCTTTGGCACCTTTTATGTTCCATATTGCCTTTTGTTTTATGCACTCTTATTTTGAAGTCTTGTCATGTCCTGTTTTCCCTCCATGTCTATGTGTCTGATTTTCATTGGTTCATTGTCTAATTATCTTGTTATCAGTTCTAATTTATCATTGGTTTTAGTTTATTGTCTTGTTATCTTGTTTTGAGTTTTGGTTTTCCATTGGTCTATGTTTCCCCTTGTTTTGTATTTAAGCCCTCATGTTCACCTTGTCCTTTGTTGGTCGTTGTTTGGTGTTCACTTCATGTTGTTTGATGTCCTGCCTTAGTCCGTGTTCCTGCCTATGCCCTCCTTGGAAGACTCCCTGTGTCATTACCTTGTGTTCATGTCCTTATTTTCCCCTCGTGGATGTTTCATTTGTTCCTGTGTTTCTACTTCCCTTTACTTTGTGACTTTTAAATAAAGCTGCACCTGGATCCTTACTCCCTCGTCTGCCCACTTTGTTACAGAACGACCAACCACAATGGATCCAGCAGCCCTCACTGCCCAACAGGCGAATTTCCTGCTTCTCGGCCTCAAATAGGAGGACCGCCCGATAGAGGTCCACGTCACTGAGTTTCTGGAGCTGGCAAATTCTTCGGATTTCCCGGAGTTTACCTTGGTGGTATTCTTCAGGGCCAATCTCAACAGTCAGCTAAAGGAGCGGTTGCCACCAGCGACACAGCCCCCCCCCCCCACAGTGGTCACCTCCCAGCCTTCCATGACTCGTTCCTCCACGGCCAACGTGCCCCCAGCCTTGTTTGTCCCGGGGCCAGCGTTGACAGCCCCGTCCGCCAGGAGGAGGAGAAGAGGGAAGGCTTCCGCTCTTCAGTCTCTGCCTGCCACGGCCCACGAGCCCACGAGCCCACGCCTGCCTCGGCCCACGAGCCCACGCCTGCCTCGGCCCACGAGCCCACGCCTGCCTCGGCCCACGAGCCCACGCCTGCCTCGGCCCACGAGCCCACGCCTGCCTCGGCCCACGAGCCCACGCCTGCCTCGGCCCACGAGCCCACGCCCACGCCTGCCACGGCCAACGCGTTGCCAGCCTCGTCCGTCCCAGCATTGCCAGCCTTGTCTGCCAGGAAGAGAAGAGGAAGGGCTTCCGCTCACCAGTCTCCGCCTTCCACGGCCCCGTCCTTAGAGCCAAAGCCAGAGCCAGCGCCTGTAGCCTCGACCGTCCAAGAGCCAGAGCCAGCGCCTGTAGCCTCGACCGTCCAAGAGCCAGAGCCAGCGCCTGTAGCCTCGACCGTCCAAGAGCCAGCGCCTGTAGCCTCGACCGTCCAAGAGCCAGCGCCTGTAGCCTCGACCGTCCAAGAGCCAGCGCCTGTAGCCTCGACCGTCCAAGAGCCAGCGCCTGTAGCCTCGACCGTCCAAGAGCCAGCCCCCCTTGAGCCTCCCAGAGCTCCGCCTCCCAGAGCTCCGCCTCTCGAGCCTCCCAGAGCTCCGCCTCTGTCACCCGAGCCTTCCACGCCTCTGTCACCCGAGACTTCCACGCCTCTGTCACCAGAGCCTCCCAGGTCTCTGCCTCTGAAGACTGCCTCGGCTCTGCCTGCGCCTGCTCTGCCACCAGACCCTTCCACGGCTCCGCCTCCAAACCCTTCCACAGTTCTGCCTTCCACGGCTCTGCCTGCTCCGCCTTCTACGGCTCTGCCCCAGAGGGCCTACATGGTTCCGCCTTCCACAGCTCTGCCTGCGCCTGCTCCGCCCCCTGACCCTTCCACAGTTCTGCCTTCCACGGCTCTGCCTGCTCCACCTTCTACGGCTCTGCCCCAGAGGGCCTTCATGGTTCCACCCTCCACGGTTCTGTCTGCGCCTGTTCAGCCTTCCAAGCCTCCGGAATCATCCAAGCCTCCAGAGCCTTCCAAGCCTCCTTGGTCGCCGCCTACCATGGCACCGCCCCTGGAGTCCTCCTCGACTCCTCCCTGGCCTTCTGACCCTGTCCTGTGGCCTCCTCCCTGGCCTTCTGACCCTGTCCTGTGGCCACCTCCCTGGCCTTCTGACCCTGTCTTGCGGCCTCCTCTCAGGCCTTCTGACCCTGTCTTGCGGCCTCCTCTCAGGCCTTCTGACCCTGACCTGTGGCCTTCCTCTAGGCCTCCTGACCCTGTCCCAGTCCTGAGGCCATCTCCTAAGCCTCCTAGCCCTGTGGCCATCCCCTAGACCTCCTGACCCTGTCCTAGCCCTGTGGCCATCTCCCTGGCCTCCTGACCCAGTCCCTGCCCTATGGATGCCTCCCTGACCTAGTCTCGACCCCGCAGCTGCCTCCCAGTCTTCCCGACCCGGTCCCCTCCTTCAAGTCGTCCCCTCGGTCCCCTGGGCATCTGCCTGGCCTCCTTGGTCTCCTGGCCGCCCACCTGTTTTGTCATGGTCTCTCTGTCCTAGTCTTGTCCCTCTGTGCCCCTCGTGTCCCCTTGATCTGCCTGTTCGTCCCCGTTGTCGTTTTGCCCTTCCTTTGGTTAGGAGCGTCTGGAATCCGCTCCTTAAAGGGGGGGGGTTCTGTAACGATCCACACCGTCTTTGGTTTGTGTACCTTTTATTTTAAGTTTTGGCACCTTTTATGTTCCATATTGCCTTTTGTTTTATGCACTCTTATTTTGAAGTCTTGTCATGTCCTGTTTTCCCTCCATGTCTATGTGTCTGATTTTCATTGGTTCATTGTCTAATTATCTTGTTATCAGTTCTAATTTATCATTGGTTTTAGTTTATTGTCTTGTTTTGGTTTTCCATTGGTCTGTTTCCCCTTGTTTTGTATTTAAGCCCTCATGTTCACCTTGTCCTTTTGTTGGTCATTGTTTGGTGTTTGATGTTCAGTCCATGTTGTTTGATGTCCTGCCTTAGTCCGTGTTCCTGCCTATGCCCTCCTTGGAAGACTCCTTGTGTTCATGTCCTTATTTTCCCCTCGTGGATGTTTCATTTGTTCCTGTGTTTCTACTTCCCTTTACTTTGTGACTTTTAAATAAAGCTGCACCTGGATCCTTACTCCCTCGTCTGCCCACTTTGTTACAAGTGCCTTAAATCAAAGTTAAAATTAATGGATCAGCAATGTTCAATGGCTGATTTTACATTGTCCTCAAAAATCACAAGATTAATGAGTTACAGTACAGCGAGCAACAACTGAACATCGGTTCAGGCTGTATAACCCTGTTGCAGGGGGTGATGTCTCAGCTGCATTCTCACTCAGCTAAGCGACAACACTCTCCTGTTTCTGTTAGAGTTTTCAACAGGTTCTCCCCACTCAGTGATGCACCCACTGAGAAACCTATTTGAAGTGTCCTGGTTATAAGAGATCTGATTGTAAGGAAAAAGAGACTCCAGCCATAATTGTAAAATGCTTGCCAGGGCGAGAGCATCTGATATATGATCAAATTTACAAGTGCTGGTTAATGCTAAACTTGGATTGTCTAAAACTGTTGTTTTATGTTGGCACTCATGATGTCCGGCTTAACCAGTATGTAATCACTATGTAACATTAAAGAGGTGTGTGAACTTTTAAAAATGATGACATACACTGTAATATGCTCTGGCCCCCTTCCTGCTTGTAGTGGTGGCAAAGTTTATAGTAGATTATTGTGACTGAATGGATGGATGTCTGAGCAGTGTCCGGAGAATAACAGGATTTATAGAAGTGACAGCAAAAAGTTTTTGAGGTAGACCTGACCTACTTAAGAGATGGACTCCATCCCTCCAAGGAAAGTGCAGCTCTCCTCTCTAGTAAATTGGATCATAGGCTTAATATTGATAATATTTGACAAACTGGGGCCCAGTTCAGGAAGCAGACAGGCTGGATAATCTGACTGCAAGCTGCCTTGATATGCCACATGGGTCACATAAATTTACACATAGAGACTGTATCACCTAGAAATCATCTAGAGACTGTGTCTGTTCCCTGAGCTTCCAAACACAAAACAGGAAGTTCAGACACAGTCTCTACATGATATCTAGGTGATACAGTCTTAATGTGTTGATTCTTCTGTGACCCTTGTTAAATCGTTTAGAAAAAAATTATTGATGTCAAACTAGAAAATAACATAACATTTCATAAAAGATAAGGCTACTAAACAATAGATTTGTTTCATCATTATTGTATATAAAATGAATACAGTTGATAGTTTGGATTTGCTCTATTTGACTGAAACCTGGCTTAAAATAGATGAATATATTAGTTTCAGTGAGTCTACTCCCTCCAGGTTGTTTTTATAAGCATGAACCTCACCTTAAGGGTTGTGTAAAAAGTGTTGCTACAATTTATATGCATGTTTTTGGTGTTACTCAGAGGACAGGATACAAGTTTTATTCTTTTGAAATGATAATACTTAATGTGACATCATCTGATTTAAGTGAAAACAGCATTGTCGTCTTTTGCCCTTGCTACAGTATATAGAACACCATGGGGCATATTTTGATTTCCTTAATTTTCTGTCAGACCTAAAAGTTACCATGGATAAAGCTCGAATTTATGGTGAATTCTACATTCACTTAGATAATGAAGATGATACAATGGGATTAGCATTTAGCAATATTCTCAGCTCTCTGACAAAATGTGACAGGACCGACTCATCGCCATAATCACATGCAAGACTTAAGTCTGTGATATGGAGTCGATGTTGATAATATAGCAACTCTTCCGCAGAGCGATAACATCTCAGATCATTGCCTCGTCTTCCCCGTCTGTCGCTCACTTCGACGTTGTGTCGAAGAAGCGACACTAGGGGTCTCTCTTGAGCACCGAATATGCCTCTGGTCTATGAAAAAAGGCCAATGAGAAGTTGGCAGACAGAATTTGCATACTCCGCACCGGATATAGGGGTATAAAAGCGGAGAAATACGTCGAGTTCATTCAGAAATTTTCTTCGGAGCCAATGGTTGTGTATGCAGCCAGCTGCGAGTGACACACCAGATTCCTGCTTCTGTTCCTCTGACGCTCTGTATGCTGTTGGATCTTGCTGCACTTCAGCGGCCCTTCTCCTTCTCTGCACGGCAGTGCAGTTTGCCCCTGGGTGCTTCAACAATGCAAAGTATTGAAAGAGTCTGTTAAAAGAGTAATTTTCTCTATAAAAGAGTTTATTTCTCTAAAAGAGCAATACACCGCGGCGTTGAATGTCTTTTTCAGGACGCGTCTTTTTAAAGATGCCATTCCGCCCCTGTGTAGTTCCTGGATGCGGTAGAGTGCTCTCGCGTGTCTGGGTAGCGATCACACCGAGGCAGCGTTTGTGGATGGTTCATGCTCTCACTGCGAGTGCATGACCATGGCAATGTTGCGGTCGCGGCTTCCTTTCAATAGAAATAGGTTACGCAATTCAGTTAGCCAGGCCCCCGCCCCCCTTCATGGGCGTCCGCTTTTCCGCAGTACACGGCGAACATGCCAAGTCCCTGCGTGCGGAAATCGCCACTCTTTTACTCAAAGACATGATAGAGCCTGTCCCTCCAACCGAGATGAAGAAGGGTTTCTACAGCTCTTACTTCATCATACCCAAGAAAGGCGGTGGCTTACAACCAATCTTCGACTTGCAAGTTTTCAACCAAGCGTTGCACAAACTCCCGTTCAAAATACTCACACAGAAACACATCTTATCCTGCGTTCGACATCTAGATTGGTTCAGAGTGGTAGACCTGAAGGACGCGTACTTCCACGTCTCAATTTTGCCTCGACACCGCCCCTTTTTGCAGTTCGCGTTCGACGGCCAGGCGTATCAGTACAAAGTCCTCCCCTTCGGCATGTCTCTGTCCCCTCGCGTCTTTACGAAAGTTGCAGAGGCAGCTCTTGCCCTGCTCCGAGAAGCTGGCATCTGCATACTCAATTACCTTGACGACTGGCTCATTCTGGCCAACTCGCGAGAGTTACTATGCACTCACAGAGACCAGGTGCTCAGGCACCTCAGCCGTTTGGGGCTTCAGGTCAACTGGGAAAAGAGCAAGCTCACTCCGGTTCAGAGCATCTCTTTTCTCGGCATGGAGTTAGACTCGGTCTCAATGTCAGCATGTCTCACCAACGAGCGTGCTCAGTCAGTGTTGTGGTGCCTCGCCGCTTTCAGGCCAGGCACAACAGTCCCCTTAAAACTTTTTCAGAGGCTCCTGGGGCATATGGCATCCTCCGCGGCGGTCGAGCTGCTGGGGTTGATGCATATGAGACCGCTTCAGCACTGGCTTCAGACTCGAGTCCCGAGACGAGCATGGCACCGTGGCATGCACCGTGTGACGTTCACCCCCACCTGCCACACACTCAAACCCTGGACAGACCTCTGTTTTCTACGGGCAGAAGTGCCCTTACAGCAGGTGTCCCAACGTGTCCTGGTCATGTGCAATGGGCACGCAGTAGCAGGCCATTGGAAAGGGGCCCCACTGTGTTGGCACATCAACTGCCTGGAATTGTTGACTGTCTTCTTTGCCCTGCGGAAGATTCTCCCATTAGTTCGAGACAAACGTGTCCTAGTCAGGTCAGACAGCACCACTGCGGTAGCGTACATAAATAGCCAAGACGGTGTACGCTCCCGCCACATGTCACGACTCGCCAGTCGTCTCCTCCTCTGGAGCCAGCCAACTCAAGATGCTGCGTGCCACTCACATCCCCGGCAACCTCAATGTGATAGCGGATGCGCTGTCATGACAACGCTTGCCTGGTGGAGAATGGAGGCTTCACCCCCAGTCGGTCCAGCTGATTTGGGAATGGTTCGGCAAGGCCCAGGTAGACCTGTTCACTTCCCTAGAGACCTCCCACTGCCCGCTCTTGTACGCCCGTTCAGAGGCTCCCCTCGGGGCAGACCTACTGGTACACAGCTGGCTGGCGGGGCTGCGTAAGTACGCATTTCCCCCAGTGAGCCTTCTTACTCAGGTGCTGTGCAAGGTCTTGTGGCTCCTTATTGGCCCACCCGGGCCTGGTTCTCGGACCTCGTACTCCTCGCGACAGCCCCTCCCTGGCAAATTCCCCTGCGGAAGGACCTTCTTTCTCAGGGATGGGGCACGCTCTGGCATCCGCACCCAGACCTTTGGAACCTCCACATCTGGCTCCTGGACGGGACGCTGAAGATCTAGCTGGTCTACCACCCACGGTCTTAGCCACGATCAACCAAGCCAGAGCCCCCTCTACCAGGAAACTTTACGCCCTGAAATGGCGTCTGTTCGCGAATTGGTGTCCTTCCCGGGCTGAAGACCCACAGAGGTGCACAGTTAGGTCAGTGCTCTTGTTCCTACAGGAGAAGTTGGAAAGGAGGCTGTCCCCTTCCACCTTGAAGGTGTATGTTGCCGCTATTGCAGCTCACCATGACCCAGTAGACGGCAAGTCTCTGTGTAAGGATGACTTAATTATCAGGTTCCTAAGAGGTGCCCGGAGATTGAATCCCTCCCGGCCAAGCCTGTTCCCCTCCTGGGATCTCTCGGTGGTCCTCACCAGTCTTCAGAGATCCCTTTCGAGCCACTAGAATCAGCTGGACTCAGGGCCCTCTCCCTAAAGATGGCCCTGCTGATCTGCTCACCTCCATCAAGAAGGTCGGGGACCTGCAAGCGTACTCTGTTAGCGACACCTGCCTGGAGTTTGGTCCGGCAGACACATATGTGATCCTAAGACCCCGACCGGGCTACGCGCCCTTCAGAGACCAGGTAGTGAACCTGCAAGCATTGCCCCGGGAGGTGGCAGACCCAGCCCCTTCATTGCTGTGTCCAGTACGTGCCTTGCATGCCTACCTGGACCACACTCAGAGCTTTAGGTGCTCTGAGCAGCTCTTTGTCTGCTTTGGGGGACAGCGGAAAGGGAACGCTGTCTCCAAACAGAGGCTTTCCCACTGGGTGGTGGATGCCATCCTACTGGCCTATCGCACCCAGGCCGTGCCACACCCCCTGCAGGTTCAAGCGCACTCTACAAGGAGTGTTGCATCCTCGTGGGCATTTGTAGGGCAGCGGGTTGGGCAACACCTAATACCTTTGCGAGATTTTACAATCTCAGGGTTGTGTCAGTCTCGTCCCGTGTTTTCTCAGGTCCGAGCCGGTAGATCTCGGTACACCCTGACGGTCTGACCGGGGAATCGATTGCGTTCAGTGCCCTTCTTCCCTTGGCTGAGGTAAAACAGTGCACCTTCTTTCCCAGGAGATCCCACCCAGGTCCCTGGTCGATTCCTCCCTAGCCCTTTTGGGTCCGCAGTTCAGCGGAGGAACTTGCTGACCCAGTCCACTATGGGTACCCTAGGCTACCCTGTACTGGAATAGGTGCTCCACAGGTCAGGCCTCCTACGCGGACTCCTCCTGTGTGTATTTCCGCGGTACGGTCAGCTTACGAGCTGACCCGCATCTCCCTTAGGCAGTTTTTCGCTGCCCTCCAGTCGCCGTGTTGTAGCAACTCCCCCCTCCTTGAGGCTGGATCTACCACCATGCCATTCTTTCCCACATGTGACCGAAGAGGCCATGTGATGTATTTCGCAACCTTTACCTCCCCTTTCGGGCAGGTGTGGCCTCCACAGGGTCTTTTCCCCCTGAAAGAATAGGAAACTGGTTGAGACCCCCTTCCCACGATGCGGTAAGGGCCCCGGCTACTCTTGCTCTATGCCAAGAAACATAGAGAGAAAAAAGGCCCAGCCAGGCTTGGCCCATTCCCAGGTTGGCAAGCGTCACCTTGTTCCTCTCTAAGGGTAATAAAGGATTCCGATGACTCTTTTGGGGCATTGGGGAAGGGTACGTGCTGTCTGAAACACAGTTGGTCGCTTGTGCACGTGAAATACCTGCCCGCTCCTGTGTCAGCAGTACACGTACACGGCTCAGCGCATGGTGTGATTTAAAGTGGACCCCTAGTGTCGCTTCTTCGACACGACTTTGAAGTGAGAGACAGACGGGAAACGCCTCGGTTACGTATGTAACCTCCGTTCCCTGATAGAGGGAACGAGACGCCGTGTCCTCCCGGAAACGTCGCTGAGACCATTTCCGGCTCCTCAGAAAAATCCTGAATGAATGCTTTCTCATTCCCTCCATCAGTGAACGGAGGTTACATACGTAACCGAGATGATTTGTATGCTGTGCTTAACTAAGGTTACTCTATATACGCTGTGTTATCGATCAGTTAGAACTATTCTTTTGACCACTAAAGATTCACTAATAATCATCCAGTTCAAAGGCATGAGAGTTATGTTTGCATTTGTGGACAGGCATTAGCTTGGTTTAGGTCATATTTATCCAACTGCTATCACTTTGTTTGTGTAAATGAGGACATATCATATAAAGCTAAATTTAAGTATGAAGTGCCACAAGGATCAGTTTTAGGGCCTCTGATTTTTATATACAGTAATCTTCCCCTGGGGGAGACATTATACCCAACTTTATATTTACACAAATTTCCCAATTCTTAAAGTTAACAGATTGTATCAATGATATAAAAGATTGGATGGTTAGAAATTCCCTTCTACTCAATTCTGACAAAACAGAGGTACTATTTATTGGACCAAAAACCTCTAAAAATAAGTTTCTAAAATATAATTTGACTCTCGATGGATGCACTGTTATGTCGTCTTCTACAGCGAAGAACTTCGGTGTTATATTTGATAGCAATCTGTCCTTTGAAAATTAAATTTCCAATGTTTGTAGAACAACATTCTTCCACCTCAGAAATATTGCTAAGTTATGACACATGCTCTGTTTCTAATCCCGAAAAAGGTATTAATGCATTCATGACCACAAGACTAGATTTTTGTAATGTATTACTGGGAGGATGTCCTGCAGGTTCAATTAATATACTTCAATTAGTTGAAAATACAGCTGCTAGAGTACTGAAAATAACAAGAAATATGGTATAATAAAGTGCTATACAAATAAACATGACTTGAATTGATTTCACCCTTACCCAACTAAGGGAAGAGGCAGGCCTTTTTAATGAACCGAGGACTGCGCGACTCCACCCAGGTGATTTTTGCTGACGCAAAGCATGTTCCCTTCTCGACCTAGGGGTCCATCGATGATGCTTGGTGATGTCCCTAGAAATTAACAAAAATGCCCCCCTTGAAAACCCTTATCCTATCCATCCAATTACTCACTATATTACTTCACTTCTTTCCTGCGGGGCTAAGGACAGCCACTGACACTTCTCAGATCCAACATATCTACTAAATGTCACCTTACCGACATTTCAGAGGTGGAGTTCCCAGCCCTGGAGGAATGGATCATTGGCTTCAGCCTTTCTTTTTTTTCGGCTAAATGTAAGATAATGTTTCTTTGTTGTATATACAATGAGTTATATGAAGGCAGAAATAAATAAATTGATTGGATGAACCTGGGGGTACCTTTAGTCAATAATATTAGATCACTTTCTCTCTGTTGGGCCGAGGACAGCCCACACCCCCCCATTACCCACTTTGTAAGGGCAGAGCCCCCTATCCTGAGGGCGTTGATTGGCCGATTTTGGAAGGGTGTCCAGAAGGGGCAGGTGTATTCACTAAGACACTCTTATCCTGATTACCCACTTATTTCCCCCTAGGGTCTCCTAGACCCTTACTCAAAGTCCACCAATCGTCAATCTGGCCACTTATAATTCAATGAATAGTCCCAATAACCCTAATAGTGTCTGCCCACTTCTAATTTATGGAAAGGTCGGGAATTCAATGGTTAGTAGTTTCTATGCTTCTATTAGGATTTTTATAGATGACTTTGAATTTAAAAGTGTCCAACCGTCCACTATCTTCCTAATTACAAATTATTGAAAAGGCTTTTTATCCCTAACCCTAAATCCACCAAACCACTATCTGCCCACTTCCAATTTATTGAACAGGCCCACTTAACCTATCCAATAGGGTCATATTAAACAAGTTTAATTTTTAGCATGTTTAGTGGTCTAACACCGCTCGTTAATGTCTTTTAAGATAAATCAAATAAAAATAGGCAGAAGTCATAGAAGCAAATCGCAAATCTAGTTATTCCAGCAGCATGCATCAGCACATAATATATAATTTAACATGCAATATTTGTCTACTATTTTATGATTGACATGTACCGACTGATAGTAATGTCTTTTACAATACATGATGTGTTATATCATTTGTTATTGAAAATGTGAAAACATCAACAGAGCAGGTTTCAGCTTATCAAGCATATGATGAAAAAACATTAGACACTGCACATTATGAATTAATTGAGTACATTTTGTTATTTGGCTTGCTTCTGAAGTAGCCTTTTAGAAAATTCACTTGATATTTTCTTAGAAAATGATCCATAAAACACAAAGCATGAGTACTATCACCCTCAGATGTTCATAACTAGAACATGGTAAGACTTGTGACTTCCTTTGTGTGTTTAGGTTTTGGCAAGGACAGTGTCATATATTTTAAGGGAAATTAAAAATTTAAGTTGTCATATGTTCAGTATGGGGGTCAATAACAGAACCAGAGCACACATACATAGACTGCACACAAGAGGGTGCTCAATGCACATTTTTTGTGGTATGGAAGAAATTATGGAAAAAGAGACCAAAGAGCTCTGAAATTTATTAAGACTAGTTTAAGTATTTTTTATGTATTTTTTTAGATTTTTACATTCTTAGTTTTCAGTTATTCTGTTTTAATGTATAATGTACTATACCATGCAATTGAAGCTCCTTGCCATTTAAAAAAAACAAAAAACAATTTGTGAGTTATAAGCTCTTACTTTTTGTTATACTACTTTGGCCAGAATCAGTCAAAATGTCTTTAGGGTGTAAGGGGTTAAAGGCGTAGTTAACTAAATATGGAAAATTCTGTCATTTACCTACCCTTATGTTATTGTAAACTCATATGCTGTCGCTTTTTCTTAGTACACAAAAATAGATATTTTAAGCAGCTCTATTCCATAGAATGACAGTTAATCATGAGCAGGAACTGTGAAGATTCAAAAAGGACAAAAATGATAAAGGAGAGTAAAAGTGTATAAAGACACAATAAAAGTCCAAATGGCTTGCGTATCATGTTAAAAATGTTCTATCATACAGCAGCTTTGTGTTGTCTTGACTACCTTTCTGGTATTCTAATGATTTTATGTTCTCTTTGGACATGTGATCCAAGTGATCAGTGATCATTATTAAAAACTATTTTTTGTATGAACAAGAGCAGCATAAAGGTTCTTGACAAAAATGGGTTAAAATTCCATTGAAAATAACCAACACACACACAAAACTAAGGTGATCAACTTGTGGTTAAGTAAATAATTTTGTGTATTTTATATTATTTTAATTTTATTTAAAAAAAATTGCTAGCCAGCTTACAAAGTTTTGTCATTTTACAGATTAATCAACAATTAAAATAATTTAAAATTATATTTTTTAATTTTCACCTCACAAAAACAAAGACAAACTAGATTGAAAAATGTGTGGACAAACTTTAGGTTGGCTTGAAAAAGCCTAGTCTGAAAGTTTATAGATAGATAGATAGACAGACAGACAGACAGACAGACAGACAGACAGACAGATAGATAAATAGGCAGGCTGGCAGACAGACAGACAGACAGACAGAGAAACAGGCAGAGAGTTAGATAGCTCATTAGTTTGCTAGGCAGATACCAGGGTGTTAAACAAAAGGCTCCTTGCTAGCCTGAGTAAATGACCCAACCAGGAAGTCTCTATGATGTTCTGGTGCAGAGATATGTGATTTGTTACTTGGTTGCTAGGGTAACCCGATATGGTTTCTAGCAGTTACCAAGATGATACTCAATAGGCTTCTTGCTACCCTGAGTTAAATGAGCCAACCCGGAAGTTTCTATAATGTTCTGGTGCAGAGATATGTGTTTTGTTACTTGTTGCTAGGGTAACCCCATCTGGTTGCTAGGCAATTACCAGGGTCATACTCAAAAGGCTCCTTGCCAGCCTGAGTCAAATGAGACAACCTTGAAGTGTCTACAATGTTCTGTGCATATATATGTGTTTTGTTACTTGATTGCTAGGGCAAGGTCATTTGATTGCTTGGCAGTTACCAGGGTGATACTCAAATGGCTCCTTGCCAGTCAGAGTCAAATGAGCCAACCAGGAATTTTCTACAATATTCTGGTGCAGAGATATGTGTTTTGCTTCTTGGTTGCTAGGGTAAGCCCATGTAGTTGCTAGACAGTTACCATGGTGATACTCAAAAGACTCCTTGCCAGTCTGAGTCAAATGAGCCAACCAGGAATTTTCTACAATATTCTGGTGCAGAAATATACGTTTTGCTACTTGGTTGCTAGGCTAAGCCCATGTGGTTGCCAGGTAGTTTCCAGGGGGTTTACTAAGAAGGCTGCTTGCTGCCCTGAGTCATACAAGCCAACAATGAAGTCTCTACGACATTCTGATCCTGAGATAGCCATCTTAGCGATTTTGAATGGTCAAGTGAAAGGGGTTTGGTTGCTAGGGCGCTCTAAATGATTACTAGGGCATGGCTAAGTAGTTTCCATGATGATACTTGAAGACTGATTGCTCACCCATTTAAAAAAAGACAACTCTCATGTCTCTAGGACATTCTGATCCGAAGATATCACGCTCAGACATTTTGATAGGAAGTCAATGGGGCTGGTTGCTAGGGCATGGCTATGTAGTTTTTCAAGAGGATACATGAAGACCGATTGCTCACCCAAGTGAAACAAGCCAACACTCATGTCTGTAGTACATCCTGATCCGAAGATATCATACCCAGCCTTTTTATATGGAATTCAATGGGGGCTGGTTGCTAGGGTGCTCTAAATGGTTTCTAGGGCATGGCTAGTCAGTGACTAGAGAGATTATTATTGGCTGCTTACTAACCTGACTCAAAAGAGCCAATCCCCAAGTGTCTACGACATTCTGATCCAAACATATCACTCTCAGCAATGTTGAATGGAGGTCTATGCAGGTGGTTTCTAGGGTGCTGTAAATGGTTGCTAGGGCATGGCTATTCCATTTCCTAGGTGATACTCAAAGACTGATTAGTAGCCTAAGTGAAATGAGCCTGTCCTATGTCTCTACGAAATTCTGATCCAGAGATATGATCCGTCAAATGTCTTACATTGACTTGTAATAGTAGGAAAAAAAATCTCTTCCCATAGTTCCCTATGGGAGATTTTTAGATGTTTTTTTGCCCCCTATGGGTGCACCGTACCCCCAATCCCTTAGACAAGTAATGGCACAGGTGTCTTCAATAAGCCACTCATTTTGACACCTCATTTGTGGGTCTACGACAAATGGAACAGGACGAATTAGGTCCAGAAAAAGTGTAACGAAGAATAATTAGTATGTGAGATTATAATAGTGATGCTTTGCCTTTTTGAGATGGTTTTTTGCCCCCCAGGGGTGCACTGTACCCCCTCATCCCTTAGACAAGTAATAGCACAGTTGTCTGCAATAGGCTGTTCATTTTGACACCTCATTTGTGGGTCTAAAATGTGTACAGAAGAAGAATAATAAGTATGTGAGATTTTTAATGATGCTTTGCTTCACAAGCATCACTAAATTGTACAAAACCATACAAAATTTCACCATTTGGCGTAGATTCATGAATTAAATGACAAAACAACTGGCCTATTGAGTATACCTGTGCTACGACTTTTCTAAGAGGTGGGGGCTACGTTGTATGTCTGGGGGGCAAAGAACCGTCCCGAAAAGTCCCATTGGCTTAACATTGGCAAGAATTTTGTCGGATCATATCTCAGGATCCGAATTCCATAGAGATGCATGACTTGGCTCGTCTGAATTGGGATATAAAGCACTTTTTATGCATCATCATGCAAACTACTTTTTTTTAGGGCCATGCCCTAGCAACCATTTAGAGCACCCTAACTACCAGCACCATATCTTCAGATCAGAATGTCCTACAGACATAAGAGTTGGCTTATTTTACTTGAGTGAGCAATCAGTCTTCAAGTATCATCATTGTAACTACTTAGCCACACCCTAGCAACAATTTAGAGCACCCTAGCAAGTATCCATGTATATGATGGATATCTCAGGATCAGAATGTCACTGAGATTGAATTGTATGTCTCAGGACAGCAAGTAGACTTCTTAATATCACCCTGACAACTACCTAGCAAGCACATGTGTTTACCCCAGCAACCATATAGCAAAGCCCATATCTCTGCACCACAACATTTTTGAATGGAAGTCAATGAAATTTGGTTGCTAGGGTTCTCTAAATGGTTGCGAGGGCATGGCCAAGTAGTTTCTAAATGGATACTTGAAGACTGTTTGCTCACCCAAATAAAACAAGCTCACTCTCATGTCTCTAGGACATTATGATCCGAAGATATCCCTTTCAGACAATTTTAATTGAAGTCAATAGGGCTGGTTGCTAGGTTACTCTAAATGGTTGCTAGGGCATGGCTAGCCAGTAACCAGAGTGATTCTTATTGGCTGCTTAAAAGTTCTGAAGATATTCGGAATAATAAGTATGTGAGATTATAATAGTGACGCTTTGCTTCACAAGCACCACTAAAAATAATAAGTTTAAATAGTAGATCTGTAGGTTGGCTCTTTCAAACCAATATAATGATATCTGTTCTATACACTTTTCTCTTAATTCTTATCTGAGTTGTGTTCTTTCATTTTCATATGCTGTGCAATTTAAAAGCACATGCTCCACAGTCTCTGGAGAACAACAAGCATTACAAATACCAGACTCATGTTTACCAACAATGAAGATTTATTAATAAAGTGCAGTATGCACAGTAAGAATTCGAGATATTATTGAGTCCTCTTTCCTTCCACCATAATTCCTCCTCTCAGCAGCAACATGCTTTTGAATATTATAAAGCTGACAGCCTTTTATTTCCCCATCCCACATCTCCTTTTTAATCACAGCTACTCTAATTAATCCTTTAATATCTGTTTTGCTCAATGGAACATTAATATTAATGTTTGAGTATCTCAAGGCCTGCTTTGCCAAATTATCTACCTCATCATTCCTTTCCAACCGTACATACATGTGCTGGCACCCATAAGAAAGAAATGATTAACCCTAGCTGGTGGATCCTAAACATACTGTGGAGAATTTCATATAATATATCTTGATGCGGATTTGCCACTCAGTAGACTAGTCAGTGCTGAGTAGGAGTCAGAACAACAAATCACTGTGACTACTGACTGTATTTCCTCCACCCACTGAAGGGCCATTAAAATTGCAATCATCTCTGTGCTGAAAACTGTGACATTATCTGACATCTTCTTTGCTATATTGACATTAAATTGTGGTATATATACAGCTGCAGCTGTATTTCCGGATTCAGGATCTTTGATCCATCAGTATATATTTGGACGTAATTTATGTATTTCTAGTCCAGATATTACCAGTATATATTTTTGAAATATATATATTCCTATCTTTGAGTATATCAATAAACTTAAGATCTACTATTGGCACAGTAAATAACCAAGGAGGAATGAAAGGCACTACAACTGTTGGGCTGATATCCATTCTAGACAATCCAATATACTGTGCTTCTTTATTTCCATTTCTTCCAAATCTTTTCAAATGAGCTGCCACATACTCCCAACATTCGTCCAAAACTTTATTAATAGGATGAAATTCTGCATGACCTTGTATTGAAAACCAGTAAGCCATAGATAGTTTAATCCTATGTAATTCTAATGGCATTTCTCCCATCACTACCTGAATTTCTGTCAGAGAGGAGGATCTAAAAGCCCCACAGTATATATACGTAAAGCCTGTGCTTGTAAAGCATAGATTTTCTTTAAGAAAGCTGCCAATGCAAAACGTTTATCTATCACTGCACAATAAATACTCTTTAAAATTGTCATCCCCCATTCCACCCCTGGTCCACCCCATCTTAATATATAGACTCCTTTCTTACATTAATCAATAATCTTTTGAATATGTGTTGTAAATGTAATTTTGCTATCCATTCAAACCCCTAAAAATCTTTTCACAGATACCTGCTCCAACAGCTGTCCATATAGTTTTAGTTTGATCTGGAAGGAATTCTTCTTTTTAGAAAAACGTATCACCTGTGTCTTTGAGACATATGGAAGCCCCATAATCCATCCCATTTTTCCACCTCATCAAGCTGCTCTTTGCATTTTTCCCACAAAATGATTTACATTCCAGCTCTCCCTTCCATATCATATCATATGCTTTTTCCACATCAAAGAACACACTAAAATGACTTTGTTAACTTACGCCTTTCTAACATCAGTCTCTAAGCAAAGAACAGTGTCCAAAGTAATATGTCCTCTTCTAAATCCACTCTGATGATAAGAAACGAATCCCTTACTTTCCAGAATATATGCCAGCCTTTACATTACATTAGCTATACAGAGGTTGGACGTAAGTAAATGCTATTGGCCTGTAACTTTTAGATTGGGATTTATCTTTACCTGGTTTAGAAACGAGAATAATAATTCCATGCTTCCAAGATGATGGTAACTTTCCTGCTTCCCATATTTTATTGTACATAACACATTCATACTCTACTAAAGTTGAATTCCTCCCATCCTTCTAATCATGCCCCATATCTTACTAATGTCTATATTCTCACCAATACTGTCACAAAATTTCCTCCAGTATTCTCTTTTGGGAGCTCTGATTGTTCTTCTAACTTCTGCTTGCGCTCTCTTATAATGAATAAAATCATCATAAGAATATGATTTTCGAACTTTCCTGAGTGCTTTGTTTCTCACAAGGATTATTTTGCTCCAATTCTCTGATAACCATGGCACAGCTTTCTTACCTTTTAACTCTTTCTTTTTGCCAATTGCTTCCATTGTTGTACTACATAGTATTTCAATTACAGTATCTTATCATTATACTTATCTATGTCATCAATAGATGTGTCTATCTTAATCATTTTTATCTCACAAATCTCATGGAATTTTTCCCAGTTTTTTCCCAGCTGATTTATGAATTCTTCCCCCCCCCATATCTTGCTCTACATTTACCCCTATGTTGCACTGTATGGGAAAACCGCTACCTACCCTAACCATTCTAATAAAACCTCCCAAACACACTTTCCAGCCAGATTTTCTGAAGCAATCATTAAATCAATTGCCGAATAATGTCCACAATCTACATCCATTCTAGTGGCCCTGCCATTATTCAGGAACACTAGTCCACTCCATTCTAACATTTCTTCCATTATACTACAATTTTAATCTGTTTTCACACTTCCCCATAGTGTATTATGTGCATTAAAATCACCATACCACCCTGTGACCCCCTCAATTCTCCAATGTTTTATAGTACTTCTCTACTTAATCTATAACACCTTTCTTCTTACTATCTGTGGATTTTCTGATGGGTTGCAAACCAACTAAAAAGTATGCCTTTATACTTTCCGAAATCTTCCTGAGATTCACACCATCAAAAAGGGAGGCCAAAACAAGCAAAGGAGTGCAGGTTTCAAGTCTCTAAGTTGTGTGAGTGAGAAAGGAGAGGGGACACTAGGCTTTTATTTTTTATTTTCTTCTCTCTCTCTCCACATCAGGTAAAAAGGTGAAAAGGAGGCTTCCCAAAAGGGTGACAAGTCTGTTTTAGTTTTAATATTAAATGTAACAGCACAGATAAATCTTGTTACATGAAAGAATTAAATATAGCAAGTATGTATTAGATATGATATCACATTAAATATAAGGTTCACAAGTACTTCAACACAACTAATCAAACTAAACCAAATGAATAATAAAACTCTTGACATACAAAAATATAACCCAGAAATGATCTGTAAATCAATCTTTAAACCAGAATTGAATGTAATTGAATGTTATCAACTGCATGGACTTCCTCAAAGTACAAAAATACTGAATTAAACACCCATTTGCACGAATACCATATACCTCTTAATTAACACTTTAACATGTTAATAATGATCCTAAACAATGTATGGGCAATATAGATAAAGAAATTAATTAGATTGAGAGAAAGAGCACAATTCTTACCTTCCCAAAAGGAAGAAAAATCAGTTGCCTAGCAACAGCTTCAACACTCCAATGAAGGGCTCAGTAACTCAATAAGGAACCTCCTAGTGGGTGGAAGACATATAACATCTTCCATACACCCACCCTCTGTTTAAATGATGGCATCCCAGACATCAAATAGTCTTAAAACAGAACAAAAAAACTTTAAGACAGTTTAGGTTTTAATCTCTTTGAAGTGTGTGAGTGTGATGTGCATGTATGTGTTTTTTCTTTACCATAGCCCTCTACCAAAGATATGTTTGTCTTTCTATCTTCTCTTGGCCACTTTCACTCTGTGATATGCAGTTCAAGGGAAAGCTTATTTGTTGGGCTACTTTTCTGCTCAGGATATCTCCATCTTGCTAGTGCAGGATCTGGGGCTTTCAGCAGGGTCTGCATTCTAAGTTTATACTGTTGCTCACTCTCTCCTTCAACTTGTTAAAATCCTCTTTACTCCCTACTGCCAAATCATTCAACAATCTGACACTGGCACACTGTGTTATGCAGGCACTTCCCCCCCACAACTGCTTTCTCATCATCCTCTTCTTCTGCATTAGAATTAGTAGACTCATCTTCACTGGATTCTTCTTCCGCATCAGACTCTTCTCAGATTCTCTGCATGAATCCCAAGGTAAAAACATGCACAAGAAGATTGCTGTGCACAACACTCTCTCTCTCTCTGTCCATCTTCTGAACAGACCCCATACACCTGAATTCCTGGCTGCTTATTCACTACATATGTAAATGACTCCCACCAATCAGGCAGCTTCTGTTTTCCCTCAACATGACACACGTTCACCATAACCCAGGTGACAACAGGCTGAAACATGTTTTTTTTTTGTAATATGGTCATATTGATTTTTATGGAGAACTTTAGCATGCCTTGACATCTTATTGGTTTAATCATAAGTATAGGTCAAACACTCATGCAGGTTCTAGACATTTTCACTGTACTCACATAGCTCCTTGGCAGTGGACAGGCCGAAGATGAGATCAGCAGGGAGTCTCAGATTTCTACCAAATATAAGGAAGTATGGGGAGTAACCAGTTTACCCCTCACCAACAAAGGCACACTGCCGGCTCATATGTTCTAATGGAGATCAACACAATAAACCCTTTAAATATATAAATTCTGTATACATGCTGCTTTGCCATAAATAATAAACATTTTTATGAAGCATACTGTTGTAGGTCATGTACTGTATAACAAGAATTCTCTGCATTCTTTAACCTCCGCCACATTGCTTGACTCTGCTAATTCATTAACCCTAAAGTTGCCGAAACCTTGGTTCATGCATTTATATCCTCATGCCTCGATTACTGTAATGCCCTCTTCATTGGCTTACCTGCTAACTCCATTGCTAGGCAACAATATACAAAAATCCATTGTCAGAATCTGTATTTATAGCAAGCATTCAGCTCACATTACACCTATTCTGTTTGAACTACATTGGCCACCTGTTTAAAATTGCATTAAATATAAATTAATCTTACTAGCATTTAAATCACTCCATGGTCTGGTACCCCACTATCTCTGTGAACTACTTCTCGCTTATATTCCGGCTCACTCTCTTCGGTCTTCTGGTCCGGACTCCTCTCTGTCTTCACAGCAAGTCTTCACAGCATTAGTTCTATCATTGAGTACAAATCACAACTTAAAACATATTTGTTTTCTCAGTATTATCAGTCTTGATTATTACTATGGACTATGCTTGTCTATGTCTGTATAATTTCTAAGTGTAATTCTATCATGCCTATGTTATGTCATTTGTATTTGCTTTCCTAGTACATTGTACATTTTAGTACAATGTCTAAGTATTATTCTATCATTTAATGAATATGAAGCATCCTTAAGCTCTGGAAAGACACTATACGAATTAAACATATTATTATTATTTATTATTATGTACAATATCAACATATATAACAGGCTCTTCAATAATTTTCTTATCCAAATGAAAACTTGGCAGGGGCTAAACATTTTCTGCATTTCTCTTAGCTTTCATGCAAGTAACCTGTTGACATGAAACATAAAAATAAACACAATTAAGAAGGTGTTTTTGAAATTAAAATATAAAACAATTTTTTTTTTTACAACTAACATTGAAAGATCTGTCCATAAATCCTTATTAAAATCGTCAGAAGAGTCTAACACGACTCAACCTTAAATAACAAATAGCAATCTGATAAAGTCCATAATCTTTGACTGTATTGACCCTTATAAGAAAAACAATGGCCATCAGAGAACAAACTGATTTGCTGATATTCATGTTTGCAACACTGACACACAGCTGTATATAGAACCAAATATAGTGTAGAGAAAGGCATATATGCTGGTTCAGTGGGACTTTATCACTTTATCACTTTTTCCGAGAACTACAGACCCTAAACAGATGAAGCATGCAAGTTTAACACATGAAGCATTGAGAATAAAAAGCAGACTTTTCTTTTTATTAGGGAAGCGTGATATTTCGGCGACTTATCATTATCAGATTTTTAGAGTTATCATTTCAATCAATTCGATAAGTAAAATAGGCCAAAATATTAATGACGATAAATTTGGGGATTTCCTCATTGGATCACATGAGGCGCCCAGCTGTGGCACAAATCCATCCCCGATGTAGTTGCCTCCATGGGGTACGAGGATGAGAATCTTCCTCATCTGTCCCAGGCTGTTTCGGGAGTGGTCACAAGGAGCCAGGTAAGTGCTGTGATGTCCCTGGACTCAGCCACAAGTGGCACCTCAGGATCTGTCACGAGGCCCCGCCCGCTGGTACGTCTGACATGATTGTTCCCATGGTCCCCCTCGTGCAGAGCTTGGAGGCATGGCTCGTGCTCCCCAACCCGTTGCGGTGGCTAATCAGGACTGTCCGACTCGTTTATGCGATTCAGTTCACCATGCGCTCGCCCAGGTTCAATGGCGTTCGCTTCACAGCAGTGAAGGGCAAGAATGGCGTGGCCTTGCATGCAGAGATATGCCGCCCTTCTACAGAAGGACACGATTAAGCCTGTCCCTCCTGCCGAGATGAAGAAGGGGTTTCACAGCCCCTACTTCATTGTACCCTAAAAAGGCGGCGCATTGTGTCCAAACTTGGACCAGCGAGTTCTGTACTGGGCTTTGCATATACTCCCGTTCAAGATGCTGATGCAAAGGCGCATTTTAGCAAGCGTACGGCATCAAGATTTGTTCGTGGCTGTAGACGTGAAGGACGCGTACTTTCACGTCTCGATTTTACTCAATTCTGACACAGACCCTTCCTACGGTTCGCGTTCGATGGTCAGACGTATCAGTACAAGGTCCTCCCCTTCTGCTTGTCCCTGTCCCCTCGCATCTTCATGAAGGTCGCAGAGGCAGGCCTTGCCCCATTAAGGGAAGTGGGCATTCGCATACTCAATTACCTCGACATCTAGCAGATTATAGCATGCTCTCGAGAATTGCTGTGTGCACACAGGGACCTGGTGCTCACGCACCTCAGCTGTTTAGGGCTTCGGGTCAATTGGGAAAAGAGCAACCTCTTCCCGGTTCAGAGCATCTCTTTTCTCGGAATGGAGTTAGATTCGGTCTCCATGAATGCGCGCCTCACGAACGAGCGCGTGCAGTCGGTGCTGAATTGCCTGCGTATGTTCAGGCAAAACACGTCAGTCCCACTGAAATATTTTCAGAGGCTCCTGGGGCACATGGCATCCTCAGCGGTGGTCACGCCCCTCAGGTTGATGCATGTGAGACCGCTTCAGCACGGGTTTGGGTCTGAGTCGCGAGATGGGCATGGCGCCATGGCACATACCATGTGCTCGTCATGCAGACCCGTTGCTGTCTTATCAGCCTGTCTAGCATTACTGCGGGCAGGGGTTCCCCTAGGCCAGGTCCCCTGGCATCACTGGTCCATGGACTGGCCCGTTCCTGCATTGGCACATCAACTGCCTTGAGTTGCAAGTAACCTGTTGACATGAAAAATAAAAATAAACACAATTAAGAAGGTGTTTTTGAAATTAAAATAGTCATACATTTTACAACTAACATTGTAAGATCTGTCCATAAATCCTTATTAAAATCGTCTGAAGAGTCAAACATGGCTCAACCTTAAATAACAAATAGCAATCTGCTAATGTCCATAATCTTTGACTGTATTGACCCTTATAAGAAAAACAAAGGCCATCAGAGAACAAACTGATTTGCTGATATTCATGTTTGCAACACTGACACACATCTGTATATAGAACCAAATATAGTGTAGAGAAATGCATATACTTTATCACTTTATCACTTTTTACGAGAACTACAAACCCTAAACAGATGAAGCATTGTGAATAAAAAGCAAACTTTTCTTTTTATTAGGGAAGCGCGATATTTCGGCAATATTATAGTTTCAATCAATCTAATCAGCCCTTGGTCCAACCTAGCATTACTGCGGGCAGGGGTTCCCCTAGGCCAGGTCTCCTGGCACGTCATGGTTTCGACGGACACCTCCAAGTGCGGCTTGGGCACCGTGTGCAATGGGCAAGCAGCCGCTGGTCCATGGACTGGCCTATTCCTGCGTTGGCACATCAACTGCCTTGAGTTGCTGGAGGTATTACTTGACCTGCGGAGGCTTTTTCCGTTGATCCGCGGCAAGCATGTGTTGGTCCGGACGGACAACACAGCGATGATCGCGTACATCAACTGCCAAGACAGTTTACGCTCTCATTGAATGTCGCAACTCGTCCGCTGTCTCTTCCTCTGGAGTCAAAGTGTAGTCCACTGAAGTCATTGCGTTGGTACTCAGGGGAGTGTAGAGACCCAGGAATCCTCCAACTGCCCACTCTGGTATGCCCTGACCGAGGCTCCCCTCTGCACACATCTGGCTCCTAGGGCTACGCAAATATGCATTCCCCCTAGTGAGCCTACTTGCACAGATGTTGTGCAAGGTCAGGGAGGACAAAGAGCAGGTCATCCTAGTGGCCCCTTCTTGGCCCACCAGAACTTGGTTCTCGGACCTCATGCTCCTCACGAAAGCCCCTCCCTGGCAAATTCCCCAGAGGAAGGACCATCTGGCACCCACGACCAGACCTCTGGAACCTCCATGTCTGGACTTTGGACGGGAAGCGGATGGGAACCTGCGGTGGTAGACATGATCACTCAGGCCAGGGCCCCAATGAGGCCTGTATGACCTGAAGTGGCATCTGTTCGCTAAGTGGTGTTCTTCCCGACACGAATACCCCCAGAGATGAGCAATCTCTCAGTGCTTTCCTTCCTGCAGGAGAGGTTGGAAGGGCAGCTGTCCCCCTCCACCTTGAAGGTGTATTTGGCCACTATATCAACATATCACGATGCAGTAGATGGTAAGTATTTGGGGAAGCATGACTTGATCTTCAGGTTCCTGCGAGGTGCGAGGAGGTTAAAACCCCCACAGGTTCCCTTGTGGGACCTCTCTGTGGTCCTTCAGGCCTACGGGAGCTCCATTTGAGCCCCTAGAGTCAGCTGAGTTAACCCTCTGGGGTCCGCAATCGCGCCGGCGCGATTGTCTCGCTTTTTTCTTATCAGTGCAAAAGAGACTCAAAATACTCGGTTGATTTTGATCTTACATATAAGTGTTGTACATCATTAGATCCTGTTAAGTGTCTATTTTTTTTGCGGATACTCACAATAAAAACAAAGTGTTGTGCTTTTGGCCAAATAAAGAAAAACAAACATGATGCGAGTTCTGCGTTCTCTCTGTCAGTGAAGTCCATTCTGAAACGCGTCCGTAAATTAACTGTAACTCAGCAAATACTTGTCACCCAGGCACAAGACATATGTCTTTATGAAGGTTGCATTCTCTTCTTTTACATTAAGTAATTTATAAAAAAAAAAATATATATTTTCTGCTTATGTAATCCGTTTGAAACCAAGGAGAGTACAGTTTTTTTGTTCTCCCCTCATTATCTGTAATGAGCTGAGACCGCCACGCCCCCGGGCGCTATTCACATGTAAATACTTGATATGCATCGCACACGCCCCCCGATCAATGCCATAAAAACCCGAAGTTTCTTCATGAGATTCACTGATAGTTCATCACATTTTGAGGATGGCACGCTACTCCAGTGAAGAGGCCCTTCAGATGATTCTGGACAGCGAGGAAGAATTCACCTTTTCCTCAGAGGAAGATTGCAACTCGGACGACGAACGGCTGCACTCTGAAGAACGAATTGATCCCGCCGAGGATACAAGTTCGGAGTAAGTTGTTTAGTGTTATATAATTCCTTTTCTGATCATATGGAACTTATATGAATTTTCAGACTATTTTGCCTAGTTTTGGCTAGCTTTTGACATCTTACAGGAAAGATTGCCCCACAATATCCCTAACATTCGTGTATGCTCAAGTGTAAACTTTTTAAATGTGATTAAACTCGAAACATATTTGTACATTAAATATATTTCACTCAGTTTTGATTAGCTTATGACAATGATTATCATGCTAAAATACTGCCTTATGCGTAATGTATCTTGTTTGCGAATATCTGCTTGGGCAACACGATGATTTAGTGCAAATATATTTCCGGTAAAATATGTGATAGGCCTAACGTTACTGTCTATGCAATATATTTTTATATGTTCAGTTTTGGTTAGCCTATGACACTACTTATCATGCTTACCGCCCTATGCACAGATGTTTGTGAATACATGTGTAAATGTTTGAAATGTAGGCTAGTGATGTGTCGTTCGCGAACGATCCATTCATTGCGTGTATCACTAAATGCGCGCGGTCTATATGGCCCATTAATTGTCCATCAGTTTACTTTGGATAATGTATGCTAACAGTTTTTTTTTGTTTTGTTTTTTTTAGGAATGTGTCTGCATCACGCTCTCCTTCTCCAGCACCTCGCAGAGGAGCACGCAGGTGTCGTTCAGTTCTCAGTGCGATCGAGAATCATACTGAGTAAGTGCATAAATGTAATATTTTACAGATGAAATGTAGCCTAATTGTGTTTACATCGTCATAATATAAAAGTACATATTTTTGTGTGAAATTACAAAAAACGTCTTTTTTTATCCATGGCAATTAGTGATTGATAATGATACAGTTTCTTTGATTGTGTTATCCGCATGCTCACTTTTTTTTTTTTTTTTAACAGATGTGACAATGAACATGTCCAAGCACCTGTCCCGAAGAGAGCCAAGGCAAACAAGCAGGCAAGCAACAGGCAGTCCACTCTGTCATGGAAAACAGAGACTGATGTTGACATGGTTCCACAGACACTGCGATTCCTGCCCGCACGGGAAGCTGGACCGCAACTGAGCTCTGTAGACTCGCATTCGCCCATGAGTCTATTCAAACAATTGTGTGCATTGCTCAACAGTGCGTGGTAAAAGGCAATTGACACCATGGAAATGCCAGGCATGCAATGTTCACTTATGTCTTCAGTTGAATAGGAACTGTTTTCAAGAGTGGCATAACGATGTGTGACTGTTCAGATGTTGACCACCTTCCACTAACCATCAGGCTGCATAGTTATTACAATCCTGTGTACTGTATTTTGCATGAATGAGGATTTGTGTTTGCCATATGGAACCGTTGCCACTGAACCCGCTTTAATGACGGCAGTGGGGCTTCGACAGCCTTAGTCAACAGGTTGCGTATGGTCGGGTTGCGGTGAGATTGTGGCGTTTTAACATCTACTCTCGTGTAATGGAAATCTCGTCTCTCCATATGTACACAGGCTTCTTTACCACCACATGTTGTTTCTTGTGTAAATTCAAGTATATGTCTTAAGTTTTATGCAAAGTATTTTTGTAAAGTATAAGTCAGTTGACTTGTAGCACTGTGGTCTTGTGAGGCACAACATTGTTCCTTCACGTAGAGGAATTACAATAAAACAGATTGAAAAACAAAACCTTTGCATCTCATGTCATTCTCAGTTCAGGCTGCCTCACAGCACCTTGATGGGGCATTAGCCTTTGGGGGAGTGTCTTTTGTCTCCCCTTGTGTGAATCTCATTAATATTCATGTCCATCGACACTCCCACGCATACAGCAGTGCTGACACAAAAACTGACTTGCAAAATTTTAATTGTTATATTGTTGTTTGTGAAAGAGTGATCAGAATGATTTTCACATCATTTTGTAGTAAAAATTCTAGCCTACAAGAATGGTAACTCAAAAGTCTTGTGGACAACTGTTCAGTATGTGTTATATGGCCTTATTGCGGTGACAATTTTTTTTCCCAAACTTACTAACCACGCATATTTTTTTCTATAAAATGCAAACATGTACATCTATTTTGCTTACATATTATTGTAGCAGAGTTTGTGCTGAATACAGCCAAATTACATGTTGGCCAATGGTATGTTGTAAGTTGCTGAAATAAGCACAAAGGTCAGGGCATGTCAAAACATCTCAAGGGCCCCAAAAACACCTCAGACCCCAGAGGGTTAAAGGCACTCTCTTTGAAGACTGCTTTCCGTACGGTGCTCACCTCAATCAAGAGGGTACTGGACCTGCATGCGTTCTATGTCAGTGAACGTGCCTGCATCATGGTCCAGATTACTCTCATGTCATCTTGAGACCCTGACCGGGCTATGTGCCCAAGGTTCCCACAACTCTGTTCAGGGATCAGGTGGTGAACCTGCAAGCGCTGCCCCAGGAGGTGGGAGACCCAGCCTTAGGGTTGCTGTGTCTGTGCTGAACCTCACCGAAATTACCGGCCAGGTTGAACTGCGATGCACCTCACTGATCTCTGCCAGCATCTGTCTATTGATAGACTACACTCTTATAATGGAATACATAGACTAGCAATTGCCAACAAAAGCCTTCATCAGCCAATTGCATCTATGTGAACTTCTGCAGTTAATCCAGGATGGACTTTATAATAATACTAGTTTAATAATTTTAAACCATGACTTGAACTATACATAAGTAATATTTACATTATATTCATGATGTTTCCCTACAGTGAGTCTGGTTTCTCCCAAGGTTATTTTTCTCCATTAATCAACATCTTATGAAGTTTTGTGTTCCTTGCAACAGTCGCCTTCAGTTTACTAACTGGGGTCATTAGTACAATTATTATTTAATTACTTATTCTTAAACACGATGAACAACAGTATTTTATCTAATTACACAATAATGATTCATCGACATTATAGACACTACAGTTTTATCTTCTGTTAATGCCTGATCTTTTGTAAAGCTGCTTTGAAACAATGTGTGTTGTGAATGGACTTCTGTAGAGCAGCAGCTTGGCAACACCTAACACTTTTGCATGTTTTTACAACCTCAGGGTTGAGCCAGTTTCATCCCGTGTGTTATCAAGTGACACAAACAGGTAAATTCGGGACAGCTGGCCGGCTGGTCTCCCTTGAGGTGAAGATGTGCGCTCCTTTCCCAGTCCTGTTCATAAAAAAGTGTGAACCCTGGACGTTCTTCCTCCTTAGCCCAGTGGCTGGTCAGTCTTCAGAGAAGCTCACCCCCAGCCCAGTATGTGCATCAACTAGGCCCTGTACTGAGGTAGGTGCTCCACATGTGCTGGTTTCCCTTTGATAACGCCATGTGATGTATTTTCTGCAAAAGGTTTCCCTATTGGTAAACCACGTCTCCCTTCCCAGAGGCTCCTCTTCCTCTGTTTACTGTGTCTTGTAGAAACTCCTCCCCCCTTGGGTAGGATCTACCTCGGGACCCTACCATATGTTGTGCTTCCGACCTGAGAGGTACTCGGTAAGACCATGTGTTGTATTTCCACTTTAAAGCCCCCCCCCCCCCTTTCTGGGTGGGGCATGGTCTCCGCTGTGTTTTTCTCTTTGGATGGACATTTCAGGGAATGGAGGTTATGTTAGTAACCGAGACGTTTTCCTCATCTGATTGAATTTATTGAACCCTGCTCCACTCTCCCCAGCAGATGGTTCTTCGCTTAAGTTTCCCTCCCCGATTTATATAATGAAGCAGCAACACATATCCATCCTCTGTTGAATAACAATGCGATAGATTTAAGTTTTACTACTGATATATGTAGTTCCGATGTGAGTCCTTGCTGAGCCTTATCGATTAATGGATTGATGAAAACTTTGTGATAAAGCAAGCAATGTTTTATAGCATGTGTAATTGACAACATGCTAGTTCAGTGGAACATAGCAAAAGAAAAGGTGCACGTTTTGCTGCAGCATAATGCAAGAAATATGGTTAAAGCTATGGAGGAATGTGGTCTGAATGTGAATGTGGTCTTGGCTCCATGGCGCATACTTTTTAGTTAGCCATAAACGAAGGAGTGCTGAGCCAGCGCAGCATCTCCGACTGTCTGGCAATAGACTGAAAGCTAGTCAGAAAGCAGTATCATTTGTTCACGTGACTTTCAAATTGTAAAAAAAATGGCTGTGCACAAAACCATGCCATAGTCAATAAACAAGGTGCAGATGTTCCTCTTGTTAGCGATGAATGAAACGTCGCAAAACGAAAAAGTCTTTCAGGAAGTGTCTCAGCTGTTGGCCACCTACGGCTACAAGCGGAACTACAACAGTTTAGAAAAAAAACGTAAAAGCGACTATAGAACCATCAAGGAAAAGTGGAAGTGGTTCGACCAAATGGATGCTATCTAGACTGGCGAGCAATGGGAGGGAGACTGCCTTGGAGTCCACGATGGAGGATGTTACATTAACTCTATAATCTGCTTGAAAGCTTCACTTTATTTAGTTGACCAGTTACTGGAAAGCTTGCTTCTAAACAACCAGGGCAATTTAACCATTACACTTGTGTAAAATTACCATGCAACAACTGCTTTATGCAGCACAATGAGCTAGTAGCTAACAGCTAGCGTCCTTGTTATTGTATATGGTCAGTAATGTTTGTGTTGCTTTTAAGATGATGTCATGGCAGTAGATGCAGCACAACTATGACGATCATCCTATAATCCCACCCACATTGAGGTGGCACTATACTGCAGTGGAAAGCAAGCTCTGAAAAGTAAAGTGAGTAGAGTCGAGTTGAACCGAACCATAACGTGCAGTGGAAAAGTGCCATAATTTGATAGAGCAGGAGCGTGCACTCTGTGCATTTGGGACAGATTAAAAGACCCCCACAGTGCTCATCGGTGGGGCCTTATTGACAATGCAATCACACTCCTTGCTCATTTTGAACAACTGACGAGAGATAAAAGTTCACACATGGCTTCCACTGCAGACGTGATTTCCTCTGTTTAGGCTCTCAAATGTTTTTTGAGCGAGAGTCTCAGTACAGACAGCGGGGTGAAGACGGCAAAAGCCACACTGCTGGAGGCTGTAAACCAGTGTTTACACAACATGTTCATCGAGCCTCTGTATTTTTGGCCACGATCCTGGACCCTAGGTATAAATTTTTTATTTACCAAGACACCAATTAACAAGCAAAAGAGATGCTGCTGAGACATGTGATTAAGTTGACAACACCAGACAATAATATAGAGACAGAAAGAGACGAGACATTTGAAAACAGTAAAGACAGTAAAAAAGATGTGCACAGAGAGTGATGGGAGTGCAACTTTGCTGCTTGACATGTATGAGGAAATTCTTGAGGAAAACACGTTCAAGGAACAACAGACATACAGGACCACCCCAAAGGATTGCAGGTAAATTAGGATTAATTTTACACTAAAAATGAAAAAAGCACACCAAAAATTTATTGGCATTGAAGAGAAAAAACAAATAACCTTTAGTTTGACACGTTAAAGAGTACATTTGCTTAATGATATACTATAGTCAATTAGTGGCTTATGTAAAGATATATGAGTATACTGTAATATACTTTCATTCCTCTCTGAAGGTGAATGCATGTCTTAGTTAGCTACCCATTGGCAGGAGTGAGAGCCCACTGTAGTTGTGGAATACTTAACCTTTATTACACACACCCTTGATAGACAACCCAGAAATACTATGTTCTCAAAGCCACAAGTCTAAAGAAGTTACATTTCAAATTTGAAGAAGGTCTAACAAAAAATTTGTTTCCTGCAAGCTTTTTTCTCTGTAAAATCACTGCCGGTATACAGAGTAAAATTAAAGCTCCTCCTTTCAAGACAGCGCAAAATCTGACTGCACTGCTTAGCTAATATGAATAAAACTATGCTGCATTTTTAAAAATAGACTTTGGAGACAGGCTCATTTTGTTTACAGGACTCTGATATATAAGATCATAAACAGTTTTATAACATGAATGCTGCTCAGATTGCATAGTTTGTTGAAGAACGATGACAAAGGGTAATTCTTTCAGGTGAGATCACACCTAAACAATGGAGAATATATCAATATTTGTCAGATGTATCACTTTTATGGACAAAAAGTGCTATTGGATGTTTTTCAATGAACGCTTGACATGGAGAATTGATGAATTGACAACTGACGTGTGGCAAACTGGATTCATCTAGCGATCACGATTTCATAACAAAGGTATGAAGTCCCGTTTTGATATTGCATGTTTTCATTTGTACTCCTGGCACAAATAACTAAATTGCTGTTTATGGAGCATAGCTATCGTGAAACAGAGATCAGATATCAATGTTGAACCCTTAGACCTTTAAAAAGATGTATAATTTGTTAACATTAATTACATTTATAGATGGTAAATTATATTGTAAATGTAAGTGATGTCACTCTAGAGTGCGAATTGCGTATCAACAGGTTAATAAATGAAAAACAAAATCAGGTGTAAATGAGCCAGAGGCCTGGAAGGAGTCCATAAAAACTGCTCTGTTGAGTGTCAACCATCTTGAGTACAATGAGAGTGCTATGGCCCACCAAGACCCCTCCACATCCATGTTGTAAAACAAAAATGCCCTAGACGTTAATGGTCATCACATGACTCCTCTATGAAACCCATGGAAATCATTTCTCCATCGATATAACCAATTTACGATAAAAAATTAGACTAATAATGGAGAATGAGACATTCTCTGTGGAAACACGACCATCACATGCAAAAACTCATTGTTCAAGACAGACAAATTGAACAGACATGCACTGGATCTGAACCGTTGAATTCTTTTTAACAAGACACAAAACTAATGCTCAAATGAACTTTTCAAGTGAATACACATATCAAGACATCTCATCTTAATCCAGGAATTTTATCCTGCACATAATCTGCCAAAGTGCCTAGAACTCTCATTCGAGGATTGACCTGTGTGGCAGCGGGGGCGTGGTCAAGCGCTCGTCTGGGGGAGAAAGCGGTATGGGCGCTTGCACTGAGCTTGTCAGGATAGATTAGACAGAAGCAAGTGCAGATTAAACTCTTTATTTAAGTAGTCATAGATAGGAAGTCCAACACAGAAAACAGGTAAGTAGCGCAGGGACTCCGATGGTCAGATGAAGATAGTGCAGAAACAGTGGTGCGGTGATAAGAGTCCAGTGATGAATTGATATCCAGATATCCACAGAAACGAGAACCGGAACAGGAGGGGTAGAGACTCGAACACGACTGGAACACAGACACACCGAGGAAACCACATACAAAGATCTGACAAGGAAGATGAGAAGGTGATGAGTATAAATACACATGATCAGATAAGCTGCAGCTGGTGATGGGATAATGAGGGGATGGCTGATGAACGCTGATGAGCGGCCACCCCCATCTAATCAGCGCACACACATACAACAACAGAAACACGAGACAAGAAGAAGACATAGGATTTACCAACCGTGACAGAGCTAAATTATGTCTAACACCTGTCTCTAATTTCAGTGAGCTCGGGGAGAGCGGCATAAAAACAGACAGAACCTCCAGTCGTCAGAGAGAGATCAACATAGAGACCAGCTTGAGAAGCTGGATGTGCAAAAACTGTTTGTTATTCTGAAACTATATTAGATATTATATAGAGTGAAAATAAACAGGGAATAAATAAACAAATCAAAACTCCCACAAGGGGGAAAACAAACATAAACTACCCTGAAGGGGAAAAAGGGTAATCCAGGCTGGGGCAGAGGGAAACAGGACAGACCAAAAAAGGAACCATGTAGGGGAAACAAGATCGACAGGGAATAAACTAGACAGTCTGAAAACACAAGACACACAAGACGTACTGGCACTGACAAGAACACACAAGGAGACTAAAATAGGGAGAGAGAACAGGTGAACAACACATGGCAGGTGTGACAAATAAACTAATAATGGACCAACAAGGAGGCGGGGTATGAAGTAAGACAGAGAGAGACACACAGCGATAAAGAAACAAAACAAGCCACATGCTCTCAACAAAACTCCTGAAGTTTATGGGTGCACATCGCCAAGACAATAAGGCAATATATGCCCATGCCAACCAACAAACAAGACGAAAGAATATGTAGCAATGCCAAACAAAGTAATGACACGCATTCTCACACTAAACGAAACCGGAGTGTACATGCACGCAACAGGCGACAAAAAGAAGACAGCTCACAACCCAGTCACGCAGCGCAACGAAACCCAGACTGACAGAGGGAACATCAAAAAATACACAAGACAAACATAAAGCATAAAACACAACAGAAAGGGAGTGAAGGGAGGGAATTTAAGGAAAGGGGCAGAGTCCGGTGGCCTGGGGGGAGGCCTCAGTGTGGAGGCAGGGTCTGGCATCCTGGGAGGAGGAGCAGATGTTGCACATTACTGGGTGGTGGCCGCTGCACAGGGGGAAATGGACAGGGTAGTGGCTGCTGGACAGGGGGCAGTGAACTGGATGGTGGCCGCTGGACAGTGTTCAGGAGGGAGCATCTCAAGTGGCGGAGCCGTGGAAGGCTTAGAGAGTTCAGGCGTCAAAATGGCCGGGAATGCATGCTCTGGTTCTGGGACGGATGAGGCTTCAGGGACTGGCTTTTTGACCATGGCAGGCATGAGAGCTGACTCGTTAACCATGACAGACGTGGGCGCTGGCTGGTTGACCGTGGCAGGCATGAGCACTGGCCATGTCAGGGGAATGGCCTCCGTGGCTGTGAGACAAAATTAGTGAGACTTTGTAGGAAGTCCCAATGGAGGGAATATATGGAATATTTTTATATAATAATTCAGTTAATCCATTATTGATAATTGAATTAATATGTATGCAATATGCAATAATCTAAAAATGATAATATGTAATCAATGTACTATGAATAACTGTATTATGAATGTTATTCAATATGTTCAAAATTACAGCCTCTTTCTGTTAAACTCTGTATGACTCTAAAGGAGATGTGTTTGTGGATACTAAAAGGAAGATTTAATGTCAGAGACAGGAACTGCCTGGTGTCCAAAAAAGGCCAACGATATATGTGCGTTAATTAGTGCTAGAAATTAGATGAAACATATGTGCGTGGACATATAACTCTCCATTTTATAAGAAAGTGTGTAACCAACGACTGTAATAAGGTAAATCTTTTAATATACTAATCAATTTAATGCAGAAAGTAATGATAGTTAGTCAATATAAAATATAACCATATGAAGTGACTACAAAATGAAATAGTCATTCTTTTGCCATCATTGAAGCAAGCTGGGGCAAGGGTGACCAGCTTGAAGGGAGATGACGAAAATGAAACTAGGGAGACATAAAATTATTTTATTGGATGAAGAGACCATCGCTCAAAGAGATAAGAACAGAAACTGTATAAAAATGCATGATTCTGAAGTGTAATTTTAGATGCTCCATGGAACACCTCGGCTTTGTTACTCTGTAATAAGAGTCTATTTTTGGAATCAGAACATTGCGCTCTGAGAAATCTTTGACTAGACTGTGCTTGGATGGCTGTTATGGGGGATCTGCCATAGCAATACTACTCAATTATTTAATTTTACATAATGGAAAATGAGATCATTGAGATGAGTAATACAAATTGATAAGTTAATAAGTTAAATTAATCCATTCAAAATAATTAGTCTAATAAGAATAATGCAGATAAAACAAACACATGAGTTATTATAAAGAACTTGCATGTATTTAATTTATGAAAAATATTGGCATGTACTATAAAACAGATAGCCTATGTGTTTTGGTGAAGTCTAAGTTAATTTATTTTGTGCGATGAAATGCCTGATGGTTACACCCTCTTGCACTTCTGGGTCTTGAATCATCTATATTGCTCTCCTGCGGGACCTCCTCACCTCACAGATCATCAACTGGCATCTTCCACAGCATGGCCAAATTATGCAATACAATATATCAGGCTCAGGGGTAACAGGATTTATGGACCCAGTTACAGAGAACACAGGAAGTCAAGGATAAAATAAAACAAGTCCTTAATAAATCCAAATGATAGTTCAGTAGCGAGTCCAAAAGCAAATCCAAGTTAGAAACAGGCTGTGTTAAATCCAAAAAATATAAATCCAAAGAAGAAAAGGTAATTCCAAAAGTAAATCCAAAAACAGAGTGTATTCCAGCAAGAGAGGCAGTAATCCACAGAGACTCAGAAGGAGCTTGCTCTTTTCCCAGTTGACCTGAAGCCCCAAATGGCTGAGGAGCCTGAGCACCTGGTCTCTGTGCGTGCATAGTAACTCTTGGGAGTGGGCCAGAATGAGCCAGTCGTCGAGGTAATTGAGTATGCGAATGCCGGCTTCTCGGAACAGGGAAAGGGCTGCATCTGTGACTTTTGTGAAGACATGAGAGACATGCCGAAGGGGAGACATGCCTGGCAAACTGAATTGTGTAACCAAGTCGGATGGTCCAGGCCAGCCAGCATGATGGGTTGGGAAGTGAAGCCATGCATCCAAGCTCCGTGCTAGGGGCACCAAGGGGACGATTATTTTGGATGTACCCGGAGGGGCTTCGCAGCGGGGCGGAACAGGTAGTACGGCGTCGGGAGGTGAGGACGTGTCCCGAGGCTCTGGTGTTGAGAAAAGACTCAAAGCACTTACCTTGCTCTGCACACCTGGCAGGGGGCGGGTTAGTGACTGAGGAGGAGGTCCTCTGGACTTGTCAGATCCAGCCAGCCAGGGAACAGTCGTGGGGCTGAAGGCGGGGGTTCCGTGTGAGATGGCCTCCGTCTACTTCTTCACCACGGAGAACTGCGGGGCAAATTCCTTGATGGTGTCACTTAAGAGGCCGAACTGGTAGACAGGCGTTGATGAAGCGTACTTTGTCGGTCTCACGCATCTTGATCAAGATGACTTTCCTGAACCACGAGTGTGGCCATTGCCTGCCTGAGTGACTGCGCTGTGACCTTTGTGGCTCTGAGGGTGAGGTCAGTCGCTGAGCGCAGTTCCTGCAGCATGTTGGGATCAGGGCTACCCTCGTGCAGATCTTTAAGTGCCTTGGCCTGGTGGACTTGCAGGAGAGCCATGGCATGCAGGGCAGAAGCGGGCTGTAGGCTTTAGCGATCAGTGGAGACATTGTCCTAAAGGCCTTGGAGGGGAGCACAGGGCGACCCCGCCAGGTGGTTGGGTTCCCAGGGCACAGGTGGAGCACAACAGCCCTGTCCACCTGGGGAATCGCCGTGTACCCATGGGGCGCTCCGCCGTCGAGGGTAGTGAGAGCGGATGAGCAGGTGGCTTTGTGACGAGTGGAGAGGAGTGCCCTCCATGAAGATGTCATATTTGAGGCATATCAGAGGCATATTTGGTGCTCAAGAGAGACCCTAGTGTCGCTTCTTCGACACAACGTCGAAGTGAGCGACAAACAGGGAACAGCAACTTAAATACATCTCAGAAAACGAGGCACAGATGAAATGAATAATGACAAACAAGCGAGGGAAACACAAGACACAATGGGCACATCTAGTGTACAACATGAGGAACAACAAGACCAAAACACGGACAACAATGCACTACTGCTGTCATCTTTGCTGCTCTCTCTGGCTCAAGCGCAATTTCAAGAGAGGAAAATTTCGGTTGTATGCATGTGTGAATTCATGTAAGATATTAGCCATTCCTGACTGAATTAATCAAATGAAAAAAATAAAAATCTGCTGTCACATACCCCTGTGGAGGCATGACCACCTCCTTTTTAACACACCAATACTTCTTTTCATTGTTGCCTGTGTTTTGGTATATGAATTGAAATTTTCCTCTGCTCGTGTCTACGGGTTTAAGGATGGAGTCATCAGCTACTTTTTAGTGGGTATGCAGAATCACCTAGCAGGATGCCATGATACTCCCCAGAATAAAATGTCTCCCAACTGTTTGATCTTCTCATATAAAGTTGTCGTGCTTCGATTCATCTAATGACACAGCTAAAAATAACATAAACTGGGGTCACAGATGGCTTGGGTGCAGTGCAGTGCAAACAATCACCTATAAACCCAATTTTACAGATTTTTGAAACATTGACAGATCATGCCAAATGCTGTCTGTCACTTTTACATCAAAAAGAAACCAGAAAAACATTTTAACCTAGTGCATCAGTTTTGAATTTACTCTCTGTCTCTCACATTACCGCTGTATATGTGTGCCCTGCTGATTCCTGGTTTAACGATGCGTTAAGAAGCATATTAACTGGCACCATCAACATTAACACCTGGTTTCCGAATGTTCGCTAGAACTCCTTGGTTTCAACACACTTAAGCATGTTGAGTCAATCGATCATATAAGCCTACTGCCATGAATATGCCAATATAATGGAGGCTACACCCCTGAATGAAGCTCTAGTACTTTTAAAATGAAAACAAGTATGACGGATAAAAATAGATAATGACAGAAATGTTATTGTGATGCCACACACAAACTCCCCTAATAATTTAATCTCCGCACAAAACACCACTAGAACATACACATTCTTGTCAAAAAGTGACAGTGAAAGAAAACCATAAAATGGCAAATTGTCAAAGGCTGTGCGTATTAACGCATTACGTATTAATTATGTTTGACTGTTTGCCCCAGTTTCATGGCCGGCCCACCAGGAAAAGTCCCAGTTCTCCCTATGTCCAGTCCGCCCCTGCTTGAGCCAAACAATTTTTAAATCGTCTCCCTGATAAAAATCTATTTTCTATTTTTTTTTAATAGACCTGTGGCCGTTAAGTGAACTGCAGCAGCTACCTGTTGCTCTTGCTCGTACACACACTCCACAGGGACGTGAACGAGAGAGCATCAACCAAAACAGTGACGTAACGTACAAAGAGGCTGAACATGATGCACCGGCATCATGCTGACAGATGAGGTAGCATAATTGTAATTACAGTTATGATTGTTTTACTACAAACTTTGAGACTGAAATAAAACTACTTATCAGTAACATAGCTGATACACACATACAACTACATACTACCGAACTATACCAGACACTTCACTTTTGCACTGTTATGTTGCACTATTGTATGTTTTGTATGCCATATGGTGTATTACGAATAAGAAACCAGTGTATTTTCTTTAATTTATCCTGTATACCTGACTTTTAATATAAAGAGAAGATCGTTGAAATTATTTGAAAGATATGAAGTAAGGTAGCTTGCAATTCTTCAGCATTAGCAGGCAAGATCAATCCTTATGGCACTATATTTCACATGCATTGCAGTTATGTAATCTTACCTGTCCAATAAAAAGAATGCCATTTCCAGGTCGGTTTTGATCCCCAAAACTGAACTAAATTTCCTCCAGGAATCAAATGCCCTGCCGATGTTCACTCTAGTTTTCACACGACCACGATCACATTCCCGCTTAGCCAGATGGGATTCAGTAGATAAATTGTTTTGTGTGTGTTTTTTGGCTTACTCAGAGCTTGTAGGTGTCGGTGTTGTGCTGGGAGCCAGATATTTGCTGAATTCCATCTCTAAGATAACGTTAACTAGTGTTGCAGTTTGTTGTCGCTGTTGAATAGCGGAAGCACTGAGGCAAAGCTCTCGGGAGCATGCATAAACGTCATATCGGATTTTCCCAGCAAAACTGACCCACTCTCTTCGTATGAAAATCAGTCTACATGCTTTAATAGGCAATCTAGGAAGTCTGGGAAGCGCTCTTTTTTAAAATTGTGATACAAGCCGTTCACACATTGTCAAAAATTGTTACATAGTGCACCTTTAAAAAAATATGTTTATCTTAATAAAGAAAAAGGCATTTTAAGAATTCTTTACATCAATATATCAAATCACAATACTTACAGAATTGCAGTATCGCAATACATATCGAACCGGCTAGGAAATGTTGTTGAATTATAGAATCGGGAGGTCTGTGGCAATTCCAAGCCCTAATTTCAACAGCTTGACATACATATTATCAAAGCGTTTGATTGGCTCAGGGGCAAAGGCAAACAAGCCCTTCAGGCCATCATTAAAGAATCGTTGCACATGCGCATGGCGTTCTCCAGATTTCTGTTAAATAACATTGAGGACAATGGGCACACAGAGCAAATTAAAACGATTAAACAACCCAATCTCATTCCCTAAGTGTCCTGTTTAAACGTTTGTGCAGAAGCTGTCCACATCTGCATGATGACATCAAAGGTGCCCCCAGGCATCCTCACATTGACGCGGTGAGAAACCCCAATGTTTTCAATTAAAAAACTTTGTCATCAGTTATCAATCTTTAAATATTACTTTGTGTGCTTAACCTCAATGTTTTATAATACTTATAAATATATACGTGAGTTATTACATTATACTATCATATATAATATTTTAGATCCCCAACCAACTCCATTTCTAAACCTAACTGATGATCAACAATATAAAACATGAAAGAGACACTTAGATATTCATAATCTGATATACCTTACACAATTTATAGATATTTCTAAGCACCCAACCACACATTTAGGCCTAAACTCAACAATAGAAAAGACGTAACAAGCAGATAAAGTACAGTCACCAACATTCATTAATAAAAATTCACTATAATAATATTCCAAACCATATGATGCATTGTGTGAGTAGCAGAGTGAAACTGATTTGTAATTGGTAAAAATATTCCCCCCACCATGAAGGAATCCTGATCCTGTGCCATCCTGATTCTACCAGTATGTCTCATTCAAAAAATACATGTACATCCGAACTTGAGGGCATTGTAATTGGTCACAAGATCAAGGTCGCGAGAGCCAATGGCATAATCGCTGAGTCTCTGACGTCAAACGTGTGTCATTACGCTTGAGTCAGTCAGTCTTTGACGCGTTGGGAGTGATAACGTGTTAGATTAAAAGGGTTTAAAGCAACAGACCTCCAGTATGCGGACAGCAAGCCAAATACGTTTACTGCTTCAACACAAGATTGCATTTACATATGAACTACTAAATGCTAGCATGTCTTGGGCAGTGTGGTTCTGGAGAGTGAGCATGTAGCTGAAGTTAGAACAATGGTGGAGGTTAGCAAAACAATTACAGCTCATTAATTTCTCAGAGAATTGTATATTTTTCTTGTTTTCCCTATCATTATGAATCCACATCTATAAATCAAGAGATTCATGTGCTATCTGGACCTGTTACTTACTGATGATGTCATAGATAGGATTCTACATCTGACATCCTTCAAAGTCATGAAGGACAGTCCAATAGCCAATTATTCCCATTTCCCAAAACCTGTGTTCAATCAGTCCATTTCTTCCTTCATGAGAAAAGGTTCCTATTTTGCTTAGCTGTCATCTATTCGTTGAAGTTCATTGTTAGTTGTTCAAGTATTTAAATAATTAGTAATGAAAGAAAAACTCTTGAAAATGCCATGTCCAGCCTGATCTCATGAAAATGACGACCATGTGGTGGAATTTTTGCTAAATTACATAATGTGGTTCATGACACATATTGCGGCAGTTTCAATTCAAGTCAAGTCAAGTGGTTTTTATTGTCGTTTCAACCATATACAGTTAGTACAGTACACAGTGAAACAAGACAACGTTCCTCCAGGACCATGGTGCAACATAACACAACATAGGACAAACACAGAACCACATGAGACTACACAGACTAAATAAAATACCTATAAAAAATACCTATATAAAGTGCACGTGCAAAAACGTGTGCAAAAGTACGGGACATTACAATAAATTTCTAACAATGAACAGGACAATAGGTACAGTGAGAGACAGTGCAGCGCCGACCAGTACACAGTAGTGCAAAAAGATGACAGTTACTAAATGCCAAATGTAAACATAACATACTATGAGACATAGCATTCTATGCACATAGCAGTTATTGAGGTAGCAGACAGTTATAAAGTGGCAATTATTAAAGTGCAACTCAGGACACGTGTGTGTGTGTCAAACCAGTCTCTGAGTATTGAGGAGTCTGATGGCTTGGGGGAAGAAGCTGTTACATAGTCTGGTCGTGAGGGCCCAAATGCTTCGGTACCTCTTGCCAGATGGCAGGAGGGTAAAGAGTTTGTGTGAGGGGTGTGCAGGGTCCTCCACAATGCTGGTTGCTTTACGGATACAGTGTTTTATGTAAATGTCTTTGATGGAGGGAAGAGAGACCCCAATGATCTTCTCAGCTGTTCTCACTATCCTCTGCAGGGCTTTGCAAGTCCCAAACCAGGCACTGATGCAGCTGCTCAGGATGCTCTCAATAGTCCCTCTATAGAACGTTGTGAGGATGGGGGTTGGGAGATGTGCTTTCCTCAGCCTTAGAAGAAAGTAGAGACGCTGCTGGGCTTTCTTGTTAATAGAGCTGGTGTTGAGGGACCAGGTGAGGTTCTCCTCCAGGTGAACACCAAGGAATTTGGTGCTCTTGACAATCTCCACAGAGGAGCCATCGATGTTCAGCGGAGAGTGGTCACTCTGTGCTCTCCTAAAGTCAACAACCATCTCTTTTGTTTTGTCGACATTCAGAGACAGGTTGTTGGCTCTACACCAGTCCGTTAGCCGCTGCACCTCCTCTCTGTATGCTGACTCGTCGTTCTTGCTGATGAGACCCACCACGGTTGTGTCATCGGCGAACTTGATGATGTGATTCGAGCTGTGCATTGCTGCACAGTCGTGAGTCAGCAGAGTGAACAGCAGTGGACTGAGCACACAGCCCTGGGGGGCCCCAGTGCTCAGTGTGGTGGTGGTGGAGATGCTGTTCCCGATCCGGACTGACTGTGGTCTCCTAGTCAGGAAGTCCAGTATCCAGTTGCAGAGGGAGGTGGCCAGGCCCAGCAGGTTCAGCTTTCCAATCAGGTGCTGGGGAATGATTGTGTTGAATGCTGAGCTGAAGTCTATGAACAGCATTCGAACATATGAGTCCTTTATGTCTAGGTGGGTGAGGGCCAGATGGAGGGTTGTGGCGATGGCGTCGTCCGTTGAATTGTTTGGACGATACGCAAACTGCAGTGGGTCCAGTGAGAGGGGCAGCTGGGTCTTAATGTGCCTCATGACGAGCCTCTCGAAGCACTTCATGATGAGTGGCGTGAGTGCAACAGGATGGTAGTCATTGAGGCAGCACACTGAAGACTTCTTTGGTATGGGAATGATGGTGGTGGCCTTGAAGCACGTAGGAACGACGGCGCTGCTCAGAGAGATGTTGAAGATGTCGGTAAGAACATCTGTCAGCTGGTCTGCACATCCTCTGAGCACTCTGCCAGGAATGTTGTCTGGTCCAGCGGCCTTCCGTGGGTTGACTCTACGTAGAGTTTTCCTCACATCCGCCGTGGTGAGACAGAGCACCTGGTCGTTGGGGGGAGGGGTGGTCTTCCTCGCCACCACGTCGTTCTGCACTTCAAACCGAGCATAGAAGTCGTTCAGCGCATCTGGAAGGGAGGCATCTTTGTCACAGGCAACGGATGTTGTCCTGTAGTTGGTGATGGCCTGGATGCCCTGCCACATGCACTGCGTGAACCAAGGTGAAATGTTCAATTTATCGCAATAAAAGCTAGTTTAATTTTCTCCCAAACAGATGAGGTTTTAAAGGTTTATGCTTTATCAAATGCTGCCTACCCTAAACCTAACCAATAGTGTTATTAAAGAAAATGGTACATGAAATATGAATACTTCATTTTGTGGTGCTTCCATGAGACTTATGGGTCAAGTGTCAACTCTCATACCCTTCAAGACATGTATTTCTGTCCTTTATATGACCAGTGCAATTTCATTGTGGTCCATCAAGCTTGTAAATGTAGTTGATTATGCAACGTAAACATTCAATATAAGTCATGCGCTATAGTGTTAAGATGTCATAATATAGCATTGTGTGAGGAACAGGGCGAAAAGTAATTGTTTGTAAGTGATGTTTAGTTCATGAACATTTTTGACTTTTTGAACAAAAGTTTTAAGTGAACGAACCGTTCTCATTCATCTTCATAAACTGACTCATATTTTATGTTCACTGAGCACTAGTTTGAAGCACAAGACTGCTTTTTTGTTTTGTTTAAAGACTGACTACAGCATAAGCTGTTGTCGGCTAGTCAGAGACACCTGCTGCAAGGGTACTCCTGCCCGTAGAAAACAGAGGTCTGTCCAGGGTTTGAATGTTTGGCGACAGGCGGGGGTGATCATCACACATGCTCGTCTCAGGGCTCGAGTCTGAAACCAGTGCTGAAGCGGTCTCATATGCATCAACCCCAGTGGCGCGACCACTGTGGAGTATGCCATATGCCCCAGGAGCCTTTGGAAAAGTTTTAAGGGGACCATTGTGCCTGGCCTGAAAGCGGCGAGGCACCTCAACACTGACTGGGCACGCTCGTTGGTGAGGCGTGCTGACATTGAGACTGAGTCTCCATACCGAGAAAAGAGATGCTCTGGACTGGATAATCCAGTTGTCGAGATAATTGAGTATGCGGATGCTGGCTTCTCGGAGCGGGGCAAGGGCTGCCTCTGTGACTTTCGTCACAAGGGGACAGAGACAGGCCGAAGGGGAGGACTTTGTACTGATACGCCTGGCCATCGAACGCAAACCGCAGGAAGGGGCGGTGTCGAGGCAGAATGGAGACGTGGAAGTACGCATCCTTCAGGTCTACTGCTGCGAACCAATCTAGATGCCGGACGCAGGTTAAGATGTGTCTCTGCGTGAGCATTTTGAACGGGAGTTTGTGCAACGCTCGGTTGAGAACTCGCAGGTCCAAGATTGGTCGTAAGCTGCCACCTTTCTTGGGTACAATGAAGTAAGGGCTGTAGAAACCCTTCTTCATCTCGGTTGGAGGGACAGGCTCTATCGCGTCTTTGAACAAAACAGTAGCGATTTCCGTGCGCACGGACTGGGCATATTCACCGTGTACTGCAGAAAAGCGGACGCCCATGAAGGGGGGCAGGGGCCTGGCAAACTGAATTGCGTAACCGAGTTGAATGGTCCGGGCCAGCCAGCGAGATGGGTTGGGAAGTGAAAGCCATGCGTCCAACCTCTGCGCTAGGCGCACCAAAGGGATGATTCATTTTGACGTACCCGTTGGAGCTTCATAGCGGGGCGGAGCAGGTAGGTAGAAAAGACTCAAAGCACTTACCTTGCTCCGCACACTCGGCAGGGGGAGGGTTGGCGACTGAGGAGGAGGTCCAGGGTAGGCGTCCTCTAGACTCGTCAGAACCGGCTGGCCGGGGAACAGTCGTGGGGCTGGAGACGGGTGGTCCATGTCCAGGAAGCAGGGACTGTTGAGATCTGGTGGCAGAGTGCCGTGAGAACGGCATTTGCGGGCCAGGTGACCCAGAGACAAAGGAAATAGCTCTTTTATTGAGAATGTGGGTACCGCAACCTCATCTAAGGGGGGCGGCAAATGAAAATTGTTCAAAAACAAAAGATTCTCCTCCCAGCCCTCCACCAGGGGACAGAGCAGTCTTACCACCTCTGGAGCTAACATCTCTATTGCTGGGTCGTCCGTCTCAGGAGCGCCTGGGAGCCTTACGGGTCCGAGAGGGGGTCCAAGAGACGGGGGGCGTCTGCTTCCTGCGGTGTGCTCAACGCTGGGGCTGAGAGCTGGGCCCAGGTTGAGGCAGAGCAGATTTCTTATCCACAGGGGGTCGCCCTCGGTGAGCAGACGGGGCAGTGCCCATGGTGGCAGGTTTGCGGCGGGGCAGGATATGTGAGATGGCCTCCGTCTGCTGTGAACGGCGCCCAGACCCCAGGAACCAGTCATCCAACCGTGACGGGTGTGGGGAGGACGGAGGGTTCCAATCCAACCCCACACTGACGGTGGCCCGGGCAAGCATGTCGGACATCTGCACATCAGCCTCAGCCTGGGCGTGCTGGCCTGAAGGCGGCAGCCCAGGGCAGGCATCAACGTCAGACGCCGCGCTCTCCGATGGATCGGTGAGCTCATCCACCTCGAGCTCCAGAGGATAGGCAGACTGGCCCAGAGGCGAGTCGCCGTTGCCTCGAGCACGGATGGGGGTTAACGAGCGTGATGGGGGTTAACGAGCGTGTCGGGCGCCTCCCCAAATCGCCTCCATTGCCAGCCGCATCATCCTCAATCTCGTGGGAAGAAGGAGGGACACGGGGGGTGGCTGGAGTGGCATGCTTTCTATTGAAAGCGTGCTTTCTATTCTACCGCAAAGTTGCCATGGTCATGCTCTCGCAGTAAGAGCATAAACCATCCACAAACGCTGCCTCGGTGTGATCGGTGCCCAGACACACGAGACAACGCCTGTGACCGTCTGAAGCGGAGAGCACTCTACCGCATCCAGGAACTACACAGGGGCGGAATGGCATCTTTAAAAAGATGCGTTCTGAAAAGGATGTTCAATGCCGCTGTGTATTGCTCTTTTAGAGAATTAAACTCTTTACAGAGAAAATTGCCCTTTATAAAGGAAAACTCTTTCAAACTCTGCGCTGTCGAAGCTGTCCAACAGCAAAGCAGAGCGTCAGAGGATAGAAGCAGGATATCTGGTGTGTCACTCGCAGATGGCTGCATACACGACCATCGGCTCCGAAGAAAATGACTGAATGAACGAGCGTATTTCCCTCGCCTTTATACCCGTATGTCCAGGGGCGGGGTATGCAAATACTGTTCGCCAACTCTCATTAGCCTTTTTTCAAAGATCAGAGGAATATTCGGTGCTCAAGAGGGACGGGGAAAATTTTTTTTTTAAACAAAATAAAACAGACAACTCAAAACTCTCACAAGGGAGAAAACAGATAAAGAAACTAAACACACACACACACACACACACACACAAAAAGACAACCGATATAACAAACCAGACTGAGAAGTGGAACACGAACAGCGACCGTCAGACATGGGAATGAAACGATCCAACAAACACAACAGGAAAGGGAGTACAATATATACAGGCAAAGTCCAAGAGGAATAGGTGAAGAGATTCAAAATAATGAGGACTAGATTACACTGTAAAATAATTCCTGTAGAATTTACAGTAACTTACTGGCAGCAGTTCACCAGTCAGCAGTTTCCAACTGTAATTGGAAAGCATTTACAGTACCATCCATCTTACCGTAGTTACATCATTATAATGTTAGTATAATATGTACAGTATTTTACTGGTTTCTAGTACCAGTATAGTACTGTAACACAATTAATAGATACTGATAAATGATAAATTGACATTAAATGGCTGTGAATGAAGAAAAATAACAACAAAATATAACTTCAGTCATTTTCAAGTCAAATTATCATTTATTTCAATGTATCATAATTAACTACATTCCCACTTTCTTTCAGTTAGAGCTTTAAATTACTGTAACACTTCTGCATGTCCATAAAATTATGTAATTCACTGAATGTCAAGGTAAAACAAAACCCAGACAGAGGAGTAATAAAAAATAACAAAGTTTATTGAATGAGAAGTTCAGGTAACTGCTGAAAAATATGAAGTAGCACAACAATGGATCAGTCTAGAGATGAGGCGAGAAGATGATAGTGGAGGACTCAGGGAGAGTGTAGAGACAATATATTCCAAGGAGTGGTGTGAGATGGCAGCGACTGGAGTAAAGGGAAATAGAGGTGAGTTATCCGGGAAATGGGGGAGATGGTCATGGCTGGAGCCATGGCAGGAAAAAAAAAAGCCAAATATCCAGACAAGAAAAATACAAAAGTATAGCGTGAGAAACATGAGTAACAAAGCACACAACATGAAAAAAATCAGATACTAAACTCACACAAAAGGACTGCTTATAAAGGGAAGGGCAAATAGTGTGCAGGTGTCGAGCTAATCAAGCAGTGGCTGTAAATAGCATTGCTGAGTTTACTTACTGGATAAATGTAAAAGGTCAATATGAAACTCATCCAATTAAGAAAGTATTGGTAAAATGCTGGGAATATGAGGCAGCCAAGCTAAGAAGTTTTGGATGGATTGCATAATAATAAATGTAGAAGTGAGCCCCACAGTAGTAGTGTCACCTATTTCTCCTTGGCTATTCCCTTTACCATTAGTAGATCTTAATCTAATCTGGAAGAAATTATTTAATGATAAAAATAGAGTAATAGCAAAGGATGCAATGGTTAAACAGTATCTAGAGCAGAATTACTACTCAATGCTTACAGTTTTCACTGATGGCTCTAAAGATCCTGAAACAGGCCGAGCATCAGCAGCTGTATATGCCCCACATATACAAGTTCAAATTGGTAAAAGAGTATCTGACCAAGTAGGAGTCTATTCAACAGAGATGGTAGCAATATTATTAGCTATCAGGTGGATGGAGGACGCTCGGCCAATGAATGTAGTTATATGCTCAGATTCATTCTCTGGCTTATCAAGCCTTATTAGTGGGGGATCTTCAAGATAAGACATTTTAAATGAAATTATTTTTAGTATGTATAGAGTAAATAAGTTAGAATTTATATGTGTTTCCTGTGGGTTCCAGCACACGTGGGAGTAGATGGAAATTAGGTGGTTGATTATTTAGCAAAGCAGGCCTTGAAATTACCACATATAGAACATCCCATTAAGTAAAGAAGTTAAGGCCAAAATCAGAGTAGATATACTGGAATGAGGAGGGAAGATCCCAAGTAGGAGGTGAAAGAGGGAATTTTGGTAGTAGAAGAGAAGACACAATTATTACCAGACTTCACCTAGGGCACACAGTTCTAAATTATTCCCTATATAGAATGAACAAACATGAGTCTGGGAATTGTAGATTATTTGGATCAGCAGAAACTGTTGAGCGTGTACTAATATATTGTACTGCTTAAGAAAATGAAAGATTATTTCTGTTGAAAGAGATAAAAGAAATGGGGATGGGAAATCTTACTCTTAAAACACTGCTACTTAATGACTTGAATCATCATAAAATATATAGTTCATTAATGAGATCCTTAAGAAAGGTAGAACAGTTTAATAGTATTTAGGAGTTTATAGATATACTTTTATATATTTATTTATTTTTCCCCATTCCATCAATGGTCCACACTCCAGCTCAGTAGGTGTTGGGAATGCACCTATCGTTTGTTTGCCAATCGCTATAAAATGCCAAAAGAGGAAGAAGAATGCCGCCGAGTGATTAACCCTGTAGCTGCAACAACATGAGGAAGACAGAAACAAACCGACAGAATAAATTCTACCAATTCTCTCTCTGAAAGGTGTTTTTAAAGGAGTTCAGAAGTTCAGTAAAAAATATAAAGTTGAACTGAAGAACCTGATCAGTCCAATTTCATATGTAGTATGTGTGTCGGTATGTACTTTAAATTATATGTATTACTTTAATGTTGCTTTCGTATTTTGAAGCTAACAAACTGCAGTCCCATTTATTGATATTGATAAAAATAGCTTGTTTGCACTTGACCTCACGTCACTGCGTTGCTGTGGCACAAAATGCAGATGTTTTGCATCCTTTACGGTTGCTCAAATTGATCAATCCGAGAAACCACAAGGATCTTTTATCATGTACCATAAGTTGTTGTTCATAAGGGGGAAAATGCAAGAAACTGACTGAAAAACGCAGAGAAAAAAAAGGCTTGTACACCTGCATCTTAATTGTTTTTTATTTTCTTTGTTTGAGTTTGTACCCCTGTAACTGAACAAAAATATGTAACATTAACAAAGATAACAACAAAGTGTATGGAGGCGAATGTAAATAACTTACTCTGCCGTGCAATTGCAATGAGCTGCAATGACTTCTCCGTCTTGTTTTACATTGTCATGTCTTTAGTGGCATTTCGGCAGACATTTGAGAGTGGTTAACCTAATAACATAAAGTAGACAATTGTAACGCTAACTTTGAGAGGTGTGTCATGGAAAATCTTTGAGGAATCTCTCTAAGATGCAAGAAAACTCTCAGAGTCCAGGGTTCCAGATGCCAAAGTTGAAGTTTATTGTGTCACCAACAAACTCGAGAAGGTCAGCTGTCCGTTCTCAATACAAAGTTCTAAGTTCTCATTTATATACCTTTTAGTTAATTTTCTTGGACCTATTAATCTCTCAAGTCCACTATCTCTGACCAATGGGCCCACACTCAGATTTTTTCCCCTCGCCACCATTATCTTTCAGGGCTTCTACTTTTTATTTAATGGTGGAAAGTCCTTCGCTTACCTATTTTTTAAAAATTGTATCTTTCTTCCATGGAATATACTGTTATCTATTTTCCATAGAATGTACTATTTCACACCTAATGTATGGGACTTTTCCATACATGGTCTTAATGGTGACCCAGATATACATCTGTCTCCTTTTACCTTGTAATAATATTATATTGGTTACCTTCATTTGTTTAAACATAATATTAATCAATTCTTTTTAGAAAATATACCATATATTCCCCCCTCTGAGACTTCTCACAGTCTCATCCTATCACCCTCACCCAGAGTGCAATCTCACAAGGCAGAGGCATTTTTCCATTAATTGACCAACGTAGGCCACACAGTCCTTTACCTACAACTGCCATTATGGAACTGCACTCCGGAGGGAAACGGTCCAAAACTCTCCTTCCACATTTAGCTAGGAAGAAGTAAAAGATCTCAATCCCCAAGCTAACTTCTTTCTGGGGGTCTTCTGAAAACAAGTCAACTTCTGTATGAAGCATGTGCATGCAGTCTTAGCCTTGCGTGATGTAGAATACAAATGATTACACTTATCTCAGTAGTTAATTCAATTCAATTCAATTCAGTTATACATACTTAGTAAATTATTAGTAGGTTTAGCATATGAATATGCATCCTTCGGTGCTAGAGGAGCTCTCAGACCTTTCCGGTAGTCTGGAGCGCTATCTGGTGGTGTGTTGGAGCAGACAGCAAGTTTTTAAACCACCAGTTGAGTTGCTCACCGATCCTTTCTTCAAAAAGGGTATCAAACCAATTACCAAATATCTGATCTCTTCCTGCGTTGGATGTCACTTCTTCTCTTAACTCATGTAATTTCTTCATTGCTTTTGTAAAGGAGCCATCTGGGACTGTATTTGGAATATACGTACAGCAATCAGTTCCAAACATTACACAGACACCTCCCTTATCCGCCAATAGCCAGTTCAGTGCCTGTCTGTTTTGCCATGCCATTTTACTAGTGGCCACTAATTGATCTCCTAATGCCTTCATTGCCTCATCTGTGTAGTTAATAAATCTTTGTTGGTTGTAGTAGATATAGTTGATCCACTCTACATTTTTGTTAGCCTTTATCCATATAAACATTGGCTCAATGCCCAACTTTATCTCATTTCTGTCCTTAAATTCTTGAGGTATCCCTCTGGGTTGTCCAGTTGCATCTAAATAAACATTGGGGTCTGGAGCATATGCTCTTTTCACTCTGTGTCTGTCTTGGACAGTTTTCCTTGGTGCAGTTTGGATCTCAGATTCAAAGGGGTCTCATGCTACCATGGTTACTTCTTGTATCAACCTAACTCTGGCACATATTCCTTTCCACTTTCTCAGTAGGGTAGTTTTTAACCGACTTCCTCCACATAGCTAAAAATAATCTGCTACAGTTTCTGTTTGTTCCTCATAAATTCTTATCACGGGAGAGACTGTTTTTCACAGTTTGTAAGACAATTTCCTGTGAGCACACCCAGACACCTTGGGGTTATAATTGTGGTGAAATTTTGTCCTACTGTTCCTGTTGCGTATTGTGGTCCACTAAATCTGATTACATCTTCTTTATAATAATTTTTTTTTGTCTAAGTGCCATGTTACTTTACAGTTTCACTTAAATTTTCCCAAATTTAATTTAGCATTCATATTCCAGTCATCGATCTATTGTATATTCTTGAGGGCTTTCCCTTTTTCTATTATCTACACGAATATCCAGCCATTTGCATTCATTCCCCCATCCTTCCATATCATAATATCTATAGTATTGGATATTCCCAGAAACGCTAGGCACTCTGCTGGGCAAAACAATGTTTTCTATTTCTCAACGCAGTTCTCTGCATAGTACTGAGCACAATGCCTATAGTCATATTGATTTGGAACTACTGCTAGTTTTTTCAAGGGAGAGGGCGAACACATTATACAATTCGTCATCTTTGCTTGTTTTACCGTATATTCAGCCCATTTGTACCAATCGTTTTGATATGCATGTTCTAATAACCGTTCTTCTTCTACTGAATCTATGGAATCTGCTTCATATTCTGTGTCTACTGGTGTCATCGTAGTTTGAGGGGGCAACTTCTCAGGTAGTTCTATGGAGAAGATGTTTGGCCCTCCAAACCTTGCCTCGTATTTGTCGCGGGTAAGTCCATATTCATAGTCATATTTATATGGCAGGTCAAGGGCTCTTTTCTTTCTGGATTCTTTCTCTGGAGTATCTTGTTTCTGCTCAGCTTCATTGGAGAGACCATTCAAGGTCCTTGAGGTTGATTGTAGGGAACTCATCCTGTGGTGTGCTTCCTGAGGGTTGTTCACCTGGGTATCCTGGACCTTCTTGGTACATTTCTCCGGTGGGCCCTGGGTCAGGGGCAGCACTTGCCCAAAGTACGTCAGCAACAATATCATCCATATCAATATTTCTTTCAGTTTCCACTCTTTCTTCTGCCTCCTGTAGCAATTCTTCCACCATCTGTTCTTGTTGTCTTGCCTCCACATTTTCAGCTGCTTCTGAATCTGATGTAGCAGGATGAGCACTTTCTTCTTGTTCTTCTCTCTCTTCTTCTTCCTGTTCTTGTTCCTCTGGGACATGTACTTCAGTTTCTCTTTCTGTGTCAGGAGACTCTTCTCTTACATTCTCTTGTCCTTCCTCTGTTTCTCTTTCTTCCTCCAAGGGTTCTCTTCAGTTCTTGTGGGTCTTCTTCTGTCTCAGGTTGCTGATCTTGTGGCAGATTTCTCTTTCAGAGTTGCCTGTACTACTTCGTAGGGCCCTTCTCTTCTAGGCTCGTTCCACCTTCGCCTGAATACCCTCAGATGCACAAAGTCTCCAGGAACTATTGGGAAAGGCACTTCTTCTTCTTGTCTGGGTCCTCTGCTTTGTTCATGTGAACAGATTTTTTTATGTATAGTGGTATGTATATTGTTTACCTTGATAAGTAAATGAAAAAAGCTGTCTACTTTCTTCTGCTAGAGGGATGCTGAAAAAGGCAAAACACAAGTCAATTGCAGTAAAATTGTTGGCAGCAGGAGGAACATTAGTCAGCAGCGTATGCAGATTGGGCACCTCTGCAGGCCAATCTTCTACTACTTTGATAACTGCTCTTAAGTCATGTATTATCGCCATTTTGATTTATCTGTCTTTGCTACTGATAGTATATGTGTATTGCAACAGCTTGATGTTTCCATTAATACTCCTGCCTTGAGTAGCCCTTTGTGGCACGGTGGAGGGCAGGACCGGGGCGTGATTACGCACGCCCGGTCCCGTATTAGGCTAATTAAGCCGTCAAGAGGGATAAAGGCCACTTGCGGACGGAGATGCAAGAGAGAGAGAGATCCTTCACGGACATGTCCGTTATCTTATGTGTTTGTCTTTTGAGTTTTCCGTTAAACCTTTAAGTTATACGTCAAGCCGGTTTCTCGCCTCTTCCTTGCCCGTGACTTTGATCTGTGTTACACCCTTCAATAGTTTTTTTTATTCCTCATACTGCCTCTTGTTTTAGTGGGTATTGTTGTTTCCGGGGAGGCCGTGTTCCTAGTTTTATTCTAATCCAAATTGTATTCGCGGATTTCACTAACCCTACGTCTGTATCATGTTGTGACCATATTTCAGCTGGCACTTGTTTTTCCATTGCTGCCATGAGTTCCGCTCTTTTTGAATCGAACTTTTCCTCGGTAGTAATAACCACTACTTTGGGTGTTCCTAGGATCTCTGTGGTACACAACATTTTTAGGTGTGTTTTGTCTGGTGACTCTAAGATCAGGGGATTTTCTGTCTTTTCCCACTCTACTTTTTTTGCTTTTTTCATCATTGGTCCTAGGTCTTTCCTAGGCTCTCTTCCCTTGCTTAAATATAGAGTTACATGCGGGGTTGAGTCTGGTATCTGAAACCATTCGTCTATGAAATTACTATTCTCAATATTAAGTGCGGCCCCCTCTTGTCCTACAACTATATATTTTGATGTTAATGAGATTTTCTGTTGCTTTGTTTTACTCAGCCATTCTTTCTCCAGGCCTGGATCTCTTGCTGTGTCATATGTTAGTGTACAAAGATTTTCAGTCCCTTGCACATTTGGTTCGCATAGCTGTGCTTTAATGTATTTTCCCCATTTTCCTACTGTGTCTTCTATTTCCCTCCCTAACTCTCCTTACCAATATACATTTGCTTGTGGACCTTGAGATTCTTGTGGTTGTGTAACCGTTATTTGTCTAACTCCTCTATCATCTATGTATATCCCTTCTGGAGAGCACCATATTTGTAAGTTCATTTTTCATATAGTATCTCTTCCCAATAGATTTACTGGTGTGTTTTCTGATATTACAATTGGGATTTTCACTGCTGTTACTTTTACTTCTATGTTTACTGGAGCTATCATTGGAATTAGCTGTGTTTGTCCCAATAATCCTACTGTCTTTACAAATTTACCAGACTGGGGGAGGTGAGAGGCATAGTTTGGACTTATACATGTGGAGTGGTGGTGGTGTAGTTGTCTAAAGCACATAACTAGTAAGCAGAAGGTTGTCGGTTTGATCCCCACAGCCACCACCATTGTGTCCTTGATCAAGGCACTTAACTCCAGGTTGCTCCAGGGTGATTGTCCCTGTAATAAGTGCACTGTAAGTCGCTTTGGATAAAAGCGTCTGCCAAATGCGTAAATGTAAATGTGGCTCCACTGTCTAACATAACTGGTGTTATCTTGCCCTCTATTTTAACCTGCAGTATATGTTCTTGATCAGCATCATTTGATATCATTGGAAGCTGACCCCTCCCCGTTGGTTTCTCTGGGCATCCCTAGTAGCCCTGTGGTGGTCCATGCCATGGGTTGAGTGGACCTTGGACCTGTTGTTGATAGCCTTGCTGCCAGGTATTGGCATTCACCTGTTGTTCCGTAAGCCAAGGATTGACAGGGCAGTCTCTTCTTCTATGTCCTAGTTGATTACATCCCCAACAGGTGTCAATGTTTCTGGATTCCAGCCTCTGTTCAGTTGCTCTGGAAAATTAGAAATTATTGTTAGTGTAGGATGTTGCATTGCTTGTCCAGGGGTTGGCATTACGTTTTGAGCTTTCTGTATAGGTGGCATTGGAGCAACTTGTGTTACAGATACAGGTTGTTACATGGGTGCAAGCGGTACATATGGGGCCACAGGCGTAGTTGGCGCATTCAGGACCATTGGTACGTGTGCATTGCTTGGGATCACTGGCACAGACGTATTTACTGGTGCCATCACTGTGGTTGGTCCTTCCTTTTCTCTTACAGCAGCTTGAAGTTTTCCTTTTTCCCATTAGTTCTTCTAGTTGCAACTGTTCCAATTTTTTACGTACTTCTCTCTCCTGTTGTTTCAGTCTTTCCTCATTTTTCCTGTTGTGTTCCACTGCATGAACCACATGTGAACAGAACTCTTTTGGTGATTTAGTGGTTAAACCTACCACATCTTCCAATCTGTCTTTGACTGGTGCAGGCATTGCATCTATTATGGAGGATCTGATATTTCTGAGTATCTTTCCATTTTCCATCTTTTTAGTTCTCGGTTGATGTAGGCTTACGGGTATTCAGTTTCTCCCATTGGTTCTCCTTTCAATGCCTTCGGATCCAGGCTTTGGGAAATTATTTTCTTAAGGCTGCCCATTTGTCATTAGTGCATCTGCTGAGTGTCATTTCATCCATCTATTGCTGCTCCCCATCCTGCCTGTTTAAAATGTCCACTAGCTTGGTCCCTCCTACGCATCTGGCAGTCAGGGCTTTAATGCCTCCCAGTGCCAGGCGTGTCCCTATTGCGCACTCTTCATCTTCTCTGATCCATCTTCCTGCTCCCTCATATACATCTGGGAGGGCAGCCAGCAATCCTTCAAGATCATGACTGGCCCATGGCACATAGCAGTTATATTTCCCTTTCATTACAATAGGGTATTGTGACACTTGCTCTTACTGCTGGAGGTTTTGCCCAGGATGTTCTGTTTCATCCTCATCATCTGAGGGTCCCGTACTGTCCTTGTTTTTTCCCAGTTTCTGTTCAATCTTCCTGCCTTTTTTCCACCTGTGCTCTGGCTTTGCTGGCAGATCATCAAGGTAAAGTTTTGCCAAGACTTGCTTGAATTCTCCCTGGGACCTGCTTATATGGGTACTTTCCGGGTACTCATGTCATCTGTTTATTTTTGATCTTCTTATTTCCATTAAGGCTTCTCTTTCTTCGTGCTTTATGTATTCTGACATCTCTGCCGCCTCAGCACTGATGGCCTCTATTTCGTCCATGATCCTTTGTTGTCTTGCCATACTCTCTTCCATTTGTTGTTGTGCCAGTTTACTTACATTAATCTTGGGGCATCTTTCCGTATTGTTTGTCTCTTCTTAAGTTCTTTTTCCCTCTGTTGCTTTCTATATTATTCCATCTCACGTCTTATCTCTTGTCGGCTATGCTCTTCCAATTCATGTTGTATCTCTTGTCGGCTATGTTCCTCCAATTCACGTCGTATCTCTTGTCAGCGATGTTCCTCTAATTCATGTCTTATCTCTTGTTGGCTTGGTGCTCTTTGATACGCAATTTCTTGATCGGATTGTATTGGCTCTTCCTGTGGTTCTGGTAGTGTTTTTTCTTCTATGTCCACGTCCCCTGCCACTTGCACTGTTCCTTTAAACTGCATAACGGGCATCTGACTCTTTTTTTTGCCTCAAGTGGTGGTGCATATGGGGTGGTCTCTCTATTTTTTCTTCTTCCATCTTTTTTCCATCCTGTCTCTCCTGTTTTATCAACCTTATCCCTTTACTCTTGAATAGGTGTATTATCATAATTTCCCTGTCTCTTTTAATTATCCTTTTCTGTCTTTTATCCTTAGGCTTGTGATTCTTTATCAGTGCCTCCATTTCTCTACACACACTCACATCAAATGTTCCCTCTGCTGGCCATTTTGTGTTCAACCCTTTTGTTCTCCTCTCCCATTTTCTAGAGACCTCTCTTATGATGTCCTTGTACACCGGAAGTTCGATGCACATTTGGTCTATTGGTGTTAATGCCATTTTCTTTTACCACTATGTTTTGCCTTACTATTATTTTTATACCTCTTTAACCCAGACAGTTCTTTCTATTATGCTAGTCTTCACCAGGCTAGTCAGACGAGGACCACTGAAAGCATCCAACCCCTGACTTCCCCTGGACTTTTGCTGGGTTGAGGACTTCTCACTATTCTTTTTGAGGAATGCTATTCGTTTTTCTCAGGTACTTCAATACAGCATTTGTTTGTTTTTTGTTTAATGGTTTTGCCGGCACCTCTTCTTGTCCCAGCCTACATGAGATATTTTGCATCCAAATAATGTCTCTCCTTAGGATTATTAAATCAATACTCCAGGGTCTTCTGACAGCGAATCAGCGACCTGTTCCAATTACCTGGCCTGCCCAGTGTATAAAGGTAAAATATGAGGATAATTTTATTTGGCATTTCTCCCATGTAGTCACAGAAATATTTATTTCATCTCTTTCACATTGCTTTAGATAAAAAGGTTCAAGGAATCTGGTCAGGTCTTATCTTTCATTTTTTGTAATATGCCCTTTCCTCTTTTTCCTCTTCTTCTTTTATTTTTACACAAGTTATCCATTATTTATAGGGCTTGATCACTTTTTCAGTCTTTATTATAATTGATTGCTTAAATATTTCTCATATTATCTTTGTTTTTTATTGTTTATTATTTGTATTCTTTTATTCACTTATTTTAATTTATTTTCTGACTTTGATCAGTTTATATTCTTTTTATTCTTTTCACAGTACAAATCTTTATTTATTTTGAATTTTAATTGTTTGTTCATGTTTTTCTTTTATTGCTTACATAATTAATTTTTATTGATTTTTCAGAGTTAACTGTTTGCTTATACATGCTATTTATACTTGCTTGTACAAATTCATTTTGTGGGTTACAATATTTCATCTTTAAACACAGTTACAAATTAAGTGTTTCTTGTACATACAATGTGGTTGTCAACACTAAGCTAATACATCCATTGTTCTGCCAGCTATTTTAGTACACATTTACAGTTGATTACACAACATTCTTAATATTTGTATGATTAACATACGCAAAGTTTATGCCTTACAAATTTTTCATGCATATTTTTTATTTAAATATTTTTTTTCTGTCAAACTCCTACTTTGAACTGTCCCTTGACTTTTGTTCAGTTTTTCCCTTCTCATATATTTCCAACCACAGTTGTCTTCTCTTCTCTGGGGGATCTATGCAAATTTTTACATCTAATATCCCTATTGTCCCCTCAGTTGTAGTGGCTGGTATTATTTCCTCATTGCCATCTTTGTAAAATATCACCTTGCTTTTCCTCTGTACCTCTCTTATCTTAGTGGATATTTCTAAGACAACATTCTTCAAGATTGTTATTCCCTTGTCATCTGGTATTTCTTGAGTTTCCCAATAGTATGCTACGTCACAGCTAAGGTAGGGGATCTGCACCGGTTTGGCTGGTACCCTCAATTTTCCCCTGAACGTGGCCAATTGGTCCCCATAGCCTGACTTACAAAGTTTCTTTATATTTTCTGCAAATGGTTCGAGCCCTATGTTGCGTAAAGCTATTTCAAGGCCAGCTTCGTTCAATTTCTTCCAAATTGGTTATTCTAGTCAGGTTTCTCAATAACTCCTTTTTCTTGTCTAGAGTTAACTCTCTCCTCTGCCCTGTGCAGTCTATGTACTCTGACTCTCTCCAAAAATGATCACTGATTCCCTTTGTTTCTGTTAATGCTCTTTCTAATTCTTCTTCCAACTCTTCTGGTCTTCGGGGAGCTTCCTGTTTTTCAAAACCAGTTTGCTTCTGCATTTTCTTTAGTTGTAATCACTGTAAGGGAAAACATTTCTTTGTCTATGTCTCATCTAATTATTGTACTTGTCCCCTCAGGCTGTTGCCTTTTTTCCTCTCTATCTCTGAATGAATATCCCCCGCTCATAGGCCGCACTAATCAGTCTGCCAGCGAGATAGATAGATAGATAGAGAGAGAGAGAGAGAGAGAGAGAGAGAGAGAGAGAGAGAGAAACAAACAGGTGCTTTTATCTTTTTTATTAATGCTTGTGTTTTTCTGTCTGGATCACATTGTAATTTGGCAAATGCCCAGACAGTCAACATAGTCAGTATCTTGGTACATTTTTACCTTTGGGACAAACCACCTTCATTTTCTTTTTCTTTTTCCTTTTTTCACTTATCAATGATCTATCTTTTGCACCTGCTTCTCTGGTCTACATCATACCACACAATTCAACACAATTACTGAAAGCATGCAACCAAGCAAGCACAAAAACAGTATGGTTAGTACTATTAACACATATACACAAATAATGTAGTTAGTTCTACACATGCTTCATTATTATATGCATGCACACATTTTAACAATTCCCCACCTCTTACTCAGCTCAGGCTTTTTAATTACTTCAATCTTTTTAAATGTCTCATTGACCACATATGTAGGAATTTCACTCACTCCATGCCCCCTTTGGGCCACCTGTATAGGAATTTTCGCTTGCCCCCTTCAGGGCCACCTATACAGTTATTTCACTCATTCATTGCCACCTTTGGCCACCTATATAGGACTTTTTGCTTACTTACTGCCACCTTGGGCCACCTATATAGGAATTTCATTCACTCACTGCCCTCATGGACCACCTACATAGGAATTTTCTTTCTTTTTGGATTCTGGAACCCAGTACTACTTTTAACCAATCAGTCAAATTAGTCTATGTCCGGGCTGGCAAGGCCTCCAGGGTGACTAACTTACATCAGATCACACAAAAACACCTTTAAGCAAAAATGCTTAACTCAGTTTTTGGCACCAGTGGTTTTGTGCATTCTGCATCAGCAGACCCCTCAGCAGCTTCTCCACCCTTTTGGCCTCGATCCAACCCTTCTCGCAGTGCCAGTTATGTCGTGGAAGTCGTGTAGTGGTCTTAATGGTGAGCCAGATACACATCTGTCTCCTTTTACCTTATAATAACATTATATTGGTTACCTTCATTTGTTTACACATAATATTAATCAATTATTTTTAGAAAATATACCATAGGTGCAGCAGCGTTTAATGTTTGTTGCTAGGTTAATCCACAGCACAAAAAATAAATGGCACTCACCCGGATGAAAACCAAAGTCAACCAGTCATTGTGGAGCACCTTGCTATTGAGGTCGTTGACCCAACCACTGACACAAAAGTTGTATCCCTCCATACTTTTATATGCTTTCATTTGTTTTCTGGTATAGAATATGTCTGGAGGACATAGTTGCTTATATCTACCGCCTCGTAGGCAGGCAAGTATTTCAATTCAGTTGAAAAATCGCTCCTCTTCATAATATAAGAATCACGTCCAACATATGTTGTGATTTTCTGTTTATACCTTTCTCTCATAATAGCGTCTAAACTAGTACAGTACGGACTTTCCTCCATCTCGTCCATTCTGATTTTCACTTCCTGCTTTCCATCTGAATTTGGCATGTCATCAGAATCACATGACTGCAAACAAGCTATTGATCCTACACTAAGCTCCGCCCCATTGTTTACGGTCACTCTCTCTGACAAGCTCTGCAGAAATTCCTATAGGAATGAATGGGATATTGCCGTCAATGGAGTATTTTTTTGGCTAAATAATCTCTTAAATGGAATGGATAATATCCATAAGTTGGCTAGAATGAGAGTAACACTGTAAGGCATATTTAGCTGAAATTGTTGAATTACACAGTAATATGATTGAAAATTGTGAATCAGAATAAAGGCAAATGATTATCAGTCTCTTAAAAAGAGAAAAGTGTCATTTAATAGTGATTACACACCTGATAACATTAGAGTAAATGAACAGAACTGCTAATAGCATCTCATAATAGTATTCTAAATGTATCATAAATGTATCCTCTCCGGGTACCTCATATCACTATTACAAGTGACACGGCAATAAAGGGTTTTACATATTGTGGATCGTTTTGATAAAATCCCACTTAAAACTACCTAAACACACATTGCTTCCTTAGATTCTCATTGGAAACTAGCAAACCTGGCAACAGTTACTATGACAGGGTGGGTCAGAAACGTGGGTGGGGCTTAGCGAAGGGTCAATTGCATGAAAAAGAATGATCAGCACAGTCTTCAGAATTTGAGATTCGATGTTGCTTTATTCATGATTAGGTTTGTTACTTAATAACAATTTAAATTGTGTTCAGTTTATCACACAAAGTGATCATATCGCTTCTACTATCTGGAGACATTAATAGTTTCCATTGTTTGTCCTTGATTATCAAAGAAACTGCAGGAATGCATCAGGGATTTAGATTCTAATTTACATCCTCTACTTCCTGCATCTCATCTCTTTCCACTCTACACCAACCAATTCACATCCCTGCATTAGCTTAGTCACTACTATGATTGGCCTCATCTTAGTGAAAGATCATCATTGTAATGTTCCAATAAAGCCACTGAGTTTCTCAAAGACTGAGCTTTATTAACATCAAGCTTTTGACCGTAACTTACATGCAAACACACCATGTGACTACTCTAGATAACTGCAGACTAGCATTCTACTTTGGTTGTCTGTAACTTAAGTCTTAGCAAACACTTGGTCGCCACCTAATGGAGTAAAGACACATTAACTATAACAAGGATATAAACTGTTTTATATCACATCACCCTTCCCTATGAGTTACTTAACAAATGTAACATTGAACTGTGAAATTACAATAGTCAGAAAACAACATTTGTTTTACGTTTTTTTTTTCTCTCAAAGTCTTTCTTTATCTTGCAAAGTCCTTGAATCTCTTAGGAGTTGTGACAATTCGTCCAGACCTTGTTTGCACTCTTTTTGGTGAACTAACCGTAGTATGACTGGAATCAGACTCAGGTAGATCAGTTCCTGGTTGTTCACACTGAACTGTACTGTCTGGTACGTTATCCGGCTCAGTTACAAGTTGATTTTGACCATGAACTTCATTTTTCCTCTGAGGTTGTTGAACTGAAGTAGATGCTTTTTCAGTGTCACTGACTGTAGGCATCAGGTGTCGTCGATTTCGTCGAAGTACTCCAGTTTCTGATTGGATGAGGTAAGACCGTGGTGATTCACACTTTCTGAGAATAGTCCCGGATCTTATCCAACCTCTTTCAGCATCCAGCTTGACTGCAACAGAAGTTCCAGGTGGAATCTCTGGTAATGTTCTAACACCGTTCCTTTTGTTGTAATACTTCCTGTAGGTCATTTTGCATTTTTATCAGCCTTTCTCACTTGCCGCAGATCAGGCCATTCAGGTCGCAGGTGAGACTCCAATGTGGGAACTGTAGTTCTTATTTGTCTTCCCATCATCAGCTGTGCTGGACTTACGCTGTAGCTTGAATGGGTGTGGCTCTGTAGCTCATCAAGGCTGTGAATGGATCAGACTGTTTCAGGATCCTTTTAGCTGTTTGCACAGCCCTTTCAGCTTCTCCATTTGACTGGGCATAATAAGGGCTCGAAGTAATATGCTGAAAATCATAGTCGCTAGCGAAGTCTTTGAATGCACTTCCACTAAACTGTGGGCCGTTGTCAGTAAAGAGAATATTGGGACAGCCCCATCGTGCAAACATGTTCTTTAGGCAAGCACGTGTTGTTTCACCTGACAAGTTTTGAAGGTGAGCAATGTCAATATATCTTGAAAAATAGTCCACGACTACCAAGTAATGTTGCTTATTCACCTCGCAGATATCAGCACTGATTTTCTCCCATGGACGGTCTGGCAGTGGAGTGGATAAAAGTGGCTCCTTCCTTTGAGTAGGTCTTGTTTCCAGACAGTCCTTGCAGCTGTTAACTAGCTGCTGGATTTCCTGACTTAAGCCTGGCCACCACACACTACATCTGGCTCTCTCTCTACATTTCACAATGCCTTGATGACCGCTGTGCAATCTTCTCAGTATGTCCGACCTCATATTTTGGGGAATTATGATCCTATCATCATAAAGCAGTAGATCCTGGAAAATTGACAAATGATGACGTGCACTGTAGTATGATTTCAAGGCCTGAGGGACATTAGCTGCATACCTGGGCCAGCCATCAGCCACATACTGCCTCACCTTTTGTAGCTCAAAATCCATCTCTGTCCCTCTTTTCACAGATTCCAGCTTTGTGGGAGAAATTGGCCATGCACCACTGACTGCATTCTCATAGGCTTCCACTTCTTGGACTAATTCAGAGACCGCTGATGAAATGGTTGGCTGAGGGTGTCGTAAAAGCGTATCAGTGACCACCAGTTGTTTGCCAGGTACATATTGTGCGACAGGATTGTAACGCATCATCCGCAGCAACAGCCTTTGACATCTCAGCGGAACTGAATCAAGATCCTTTGCATTGATCAGTGGAATCAGTGGCTTATGGTCGGTTTGCAGGATGAAACTTTCCAATCCATACAGAAACAGTGAGAATTTTTCACAGGACCACACGGCCGCCAGACACTCTTTTTCGATCTGGGCGTACCTTTTTTCAGCATCGGTAAGCACCCTGGAACAGTAAGCCACCGGTTTCAGCTGTCCATCATGGTCCTGCAGTAAAACGCCTCCAAGACCGTAGCTGCTCGCATCTGCGCTGACGACTGTGGGCTTTGTAACATCATAGAATGCTAGCACAGGAGCTTTTGTGAGTAGGTGTTTCACATTTCCAAAGGCCTCCTCTTGTACAGCACCCCAGTACCATACTACATCACGTTTCAAAAGCTCGTTGAGAGGTCGAATGACCTCTGAGATATGAGGAACATACCTGCCCAGGTAATGAATCATTCCTAGCATTCTCCGTAGGTCTGAGACGTTCTTTGGCTTTTCAAGGTGAGTGATAGCTTCGATTTTTGCTGTGTCTGGGCGAATGCCCTCTTTGTCTATGACATGTCCCAGGTACCTGAGTTGACTCTGACGTAACAGGCACTTTTCCTTGTTCAGTTTGAGACCAGCCCGGTCAATGGCTTCCAGAGCCTTCTGCAGTCGCTGCTCGTGTTCCTCTGGAGTGTTGCTAAATACTAAAATATCGTCCATAAAGACTGCAACTCCTTCCAGGTCTTTGAGAATTACCGACATTTCCCGTTGGAAGATTTCGGGTGCGCTGGTGATACCGAACGGTAGCCTGCGGAAAAAATATCTTCCAAAAGGAGTAATGAACGTTGTTAGTTTAGCACAGTCCATATCCAGTGGAAGCTGCCAGAAGCCACTAGATGCATCTAGAAGTGAGAAGAAAACTTCGGCGTGTGCTAGCCTAGGAAGGATGTCATCAATTGTTGGCAGCACAAATTTCTCTCTTTTTACAGCTTTATTTAGTTGTTTTAGATCCACACAAATCCTTATTTGCCCTGTCTTCTTTGGAACGGCCACCATAGGGGCGCACCACTCAGTAGGCTCAGTGATCTCTTCAACAACACCACATTGTACCATTCTCTCTAGCTCCGCCTTGACTTTTGGAAGCAAGGGCACGGACACCCGTCTTGCAGTGTGCACACTGTATGGTACAGCATCCTCTTTCAGGCAGATTTTAATGGGTTTTGTCTTCACTAATCCCAGTTCAGAAAAATAAATGGGTTGGAGCTCTTCTAGCCTCTTAACTATACCCATTTCACTTGCTGCATCACGACCAAGGAGATTGTTGACATGGGGACCAGTTACCACAAATGCTTCAAAAATATACTGCTCATCTTTAAAGGTAGTTTTAGCTCTGAACTGACCTTTGCATTGCAATGTTCCCCCTGGGCTCTCAAGTTTCACATTGACTTTGTTAAGCTTTGGTTTGTACTTCAAAACTGAGAAAGTTTTCTCAGAAATGACTGTTATGTCAGCGCCTGTGTCAATTTTAAAGTCTATGTCTGTACCCTGAATTGGGAGTGTAACAATCCAAGCTCCACTTTTGTCATCAATGTGAGTTAACTCACCCAGGAAATGTGTTACATTTCTGCCCTCTTGTGGTCTGCTGACATCATGGATTTCTCGGGTTCTACAAACTGCAGCGAAATGACCCTTTTTCCTGCATTTGCGACACTCAGCACTTTTTGCTGGACAAATTTCACCTTTTCCATGATTTCTGCCACATCTTTTACATCTCCAGTCAGAAACATGCTCATTTTGGTTTCGTTTTAAGCCACGGTGCTGTCTGCCTCTTTCACTTTGGTGGAATTTTCCCCTCGCGACAGTGACCTCGCTGATTTGAGCACTGACGCTGGCAGCCTGTTCATTAATGTGTCCACGGACCTGTTCCGACTGCCTCACGAGCTCTACGGCATTTCTGAGTGTCAATTCGGGTATTAATTGAAGCTTTTCTGACAGCTTTCGGTCCTGAATCCCAATCACGAGCCTGTCGCGAATATTTTCATCTTTAACAGCACCAAAGTCACACGTGTTTGCTAGCTCGTGGAGGCTACGAATATACTCTTCAGCCATTTCACCTGGCTTTTGAGCCCTCGTGTGGAATCGTGCGCGCTCGTGAATAACATTAACTTTGGGTACAAAGTAGTCATCGAGCTTCCCGATCACGGTTTCATAATCCTCTCGTTCTTCCTCCCCAAATGTAAATGTCTGATACACTTGTTCAGCTTCTTTCCCCAGTGAATAAAGCAGTGTACAGACCTGTACTTCAGCCTCTTCCTTATCAAGTTTAGTGGCGGTCCTGTAGCGGCAAAATCTCTGACGCCATTCTGGCCATCGTTCGGGGTGACCAAAATCAAAACTGTCCGGGGGCTGAAACTTTGCCATGGTGTTAACAGCGATCCCACTTCTGACACCATGTAATGTTCCAATAAAGCCACTGAGTTTCTCAAAGACTGAGCTTTATTAACATCAAGCTTTTGACCGTAACTTACATGCAAACACACCATGTGACTACTCTAGATAACTGCAGACTAGCGTTCTACTTTGGTTGTCTGTAACTTAAGTCTTAGCAAACACTTGGTCGCCACCTAATGGAGTAAAGACACATTAACTATAACAAGGATATAAACTGTTTTATATCACAATCATTAGATAGACAGTGCAGTAACATGGTACTCAAATAATGACCTCCAGCTCAATACTTCTCAAAGCATGGACACTTTTCCAAATCAATTTTGGGTTAACATTGTTCTTTCTGGGTCTAACCATAAGTAATATTTTCACAAAACATTGCATAAAATAACTCTTTACAACATGATTTGTCCTCAGTGAGCAAGTATTTGTTGATACATAATGGGCAGTTCTATACAAAACAAAGTGATGTTCAGACAATATTTTTCATTTCAAATGTGTATAAAAATAAAGCTTTTTAGTCCAAGTAAAAAAAAAACATGCTCTCTAAGCCATTTGTCATGACTTCACCACATCACAATTTAAAAGTGATTTGCTTGGTATAAAATTATGCAAACAATCCGTCCATTTAAAATCAAATTACATATAAGAAAATATCTATAGCAAATAACCCTAAAAAAATAAATATATGTCCATTATGGGTTGGCCTGGGTCTATATTTTTATTTATTATATCGCAAGACAAAAGAAAGAATTTTAACACAAGGAAAACAAAACAAAGAATACAAAACACTTACCAACATTAAATCAATAACATCACTTTATTCTTTGATGAAACTTTTGTATGTGTGTGTAGTGCGTAAGGAAGTCTATAAGATGAGAGAAAGGCAAGTGGCGAGCAGGGCTGTACTGGTAATCTGGCATACCGGGCATTTTCCCGGTGGGCCGATGCACTTTGTGGCCGACAGTGGCGGACTGGCAATGTGCCGAATGGGAAGTGATAAGCTAAAATACGCCGCCATGTTATGCAGAACATACAGAAAAGGACAGCAAACACCCCGGACTACTGCATGCTTACTGTAACGATCCACACCGTCTTTGGTTTGTGTACCTTTTATTTTAAGTTTTGGCACCTTTTATGTTCCATATTGTTCTTTGTTTATACACTCTTATTTTAAGTTTTGGCACCTTTTATGTTCCATATTGCCTTTTGTTTTATGCACTCTTATTTTGAAGTCTTGTCATGTCCTGTTTTCCCTCCATGTCTATGTGTCTGATTTTCATTGGTTCATTGTCTAATTATCTTGTTATCAGTTCTAATTTATCATTGGTTTTAGTTTATTGTCTTGTTATGTCTCGTTGACAGCCCCGTCCGCCAGGAGGAGGAGAAGAGGGAAGGCTTCCGCTCTTCAGTCTCTGCCTGCCACGGCCAACGAGCCAACGCCCACGCCTGCCACGGCCAACGCGTTGCCAGCCTCGTCCGTCCCAGCACCAGCGTTGCCAGCCTCGTCTGCCAGGAAGAGGAGGAGAGGAGGAAGGGCTTCCACTCACCAGTCTCCGCCCTCCACGGCCCCGTCCTCAGAGCCAGCGCCTGTAGCCTCGACCGTCCAAGAGCCAGCGCCTGTAGCCTCGACCGTCCAAGAGCCAGCGCCTGTAGCCTCGACCGTCCAAGAGCCAGCGCCTGTAGCCTCGACCGTCCTAGAGCCAGCCCCCCTTGAGCCTCGCATGGCTCCGCCTCCCGAGGTTCCCAGAGCTCCGCCTCTCGAGCTTCCCAGAGCTCCGCCTCTCGAGCCACCCAGTGCTCCGCCTCTCGAGCCTTCGAGACCACAGTCACCAAAGCCTCCCACGCCTCTGTCACCCGAGCCTCCCACGCCTCTGTCACCAGAGCCTCCCAGGTCTCCGCCTCTGAAGACTGCCTCGGCTCTGCCTGCGCCTGCTCCGCCACCAGACCCTTCCACGGCTCCGACTCCAAACCCTTCCACAGTTCTGCCTTCCACGGCTTTGCCTGCTCCGCCTTCTTCGGCTCTGCCCCAGAGGGCCTACATGGTTCCGCCTTCCACGGCTCTGCCTGCGCCTGCTCCGCCCCCTGACCCTTCCATGGCTCTGCCTGCTCAGCCTTCTACGGCTCTGCCCCAGAGGGCCTTCATGGTTCCGCCTTCCACGGCTTTGCCTGCTCCGCCTTCTTCGGCTCTGCCCCAGAGGGCCTTCATGGTTCCACCCTCCACGGTTCTGCCTGTACCTGCTCAGCCTTCCAAGCCCCCGGAGCCTTCCAAGCCCCCGGAGCCTTCCAAGCCTCCAGAACCTTCCAAGCCTCCTTGGTCGCCGCCTACCATGGCACCGCCCCTGGAGTCCTCCTCGACTCCTCTCAGGCCTTCTGACCCTGTCCCGTGGCCTCCTCTCAGGCCTTCTGACCCTGTCCCGTGGCCTCCTCTCAGGCCTTCTGACCCTGTCCCGTGGCCTCCTCTCAGGCCTTCTGACCCTGTCCTGTGGCCTTCCTCTCAGGCCTTCTGACCCTGTCCCAGTCCTGTGGCCTTCTCCTTGGCCTCCTGACCCTGTCCCAGTCCTGTGGCCTTCTCCTTGGCCTCCTGACCCTGTCCCAGTCCTGTGGCCCTCTCCTTGGCCTCCTGTCCCAGTCCTGAGGCCATCTCCTAAGCCTCCTGACCCTGCCCTAGCCCTGTGGCCATTCCCTAGACCCCCTGACCCGGTCCCTGCCCTACGGCCATCTCCCTGGCCTCCTGACCCAGTCCCTGCCCTATGGATGCCTCCCTGGCCCCCTGACCTAATCTCGACCCCGCAGCTGCCTCCCAGTCTTCCCGACCCGGTCCCCTCCAAGTCGTCCCCTCGGTCCCCTGGGCATCTGCCTGGCCTCCTTGGTCTCCTGGCCGCCCACCTGTTTTGTCATGGTCTCTCTGTCCTAGTCTTGTCCCTCTGTGCCCCTCGTGTCCTCTTGATCTGCCTGTTCGTCCCCGTTTTCCGTTGTTGTTTTGCCCTTCCTTTGGTTAGGAGCGTCTGGAATCCACTCCTTAAAGGGGGGGGGGGTTCTGTAACGATCCACACCGTCTTTGGTTTGTGTACTTTTTATTTTAAGTTTTGGCACCTTTTGTGTTCCATATTGCCTTTTGTTTTATGCACTTTTATTTTGAAGTCATGTCCTGTTTTCCCTCCATGTCTATGTGTCTGATTTTCATTGGTTCATTGTCTAATTATCTTGTTATCAGTTCTAATTTATCATTGGTTTTAGTTTATTGTCTTGTTATCTTGTTTTGGTTTTCCATTGGTCTATGTTTCCCCTTGTTTTGTATTTAAGCCCTCATGTTCACCTCGTCCTTTGTTGGTCGTTGTTTGGTGTTTTGATGTTCAGTCCATGTTGTTTGTCCTGCCTTAGTCCGTGTTCCTGCCTATGCCCTCCTTGGAAGACTCCCTGTGTCATTACCTTGTGTTCATGTCCTTATTTTCCCCTCGTGGATGTTTCATTTGTTCCTGTGTTTCTACTTCCCTTTACTTTGTGACTTTTAAATAAAGCTGCACCTGGATCCTTATTCCCTCGTCTGCCCACTTTGTTACACTTACAGACCTCTAACTAATTGGGTGCGTTAAACCCCTTTCACACACAAACCATGAGTATGATGTGTTATGAAACCGGAAATAAAGTATAAAAAGTGTATTGGCCATTATCATCATTATTATTCCTGTGCAGGCACTCTAAACTCGTACTGACCAGTTGATGGAGGGCTTTTATTGCCATCATATCTAAGGCTCAGGCAGTAAACCCCAGGTTTCAAATCTTCTCCAATAGCTTTAGTTCCCAGGCTATCAGTGGTACCACGTGAATCATATCTCTTTGAAAGAGGTGGTCTGTAGGCCCTAATATGTGCTAATGGGTGTTCCTTATGGTAATAGTAATGGTCAACTACATGCCTCCATTTAGTGCAGGAACAAACCCTCAAAGAGGGGCTTAGTTTTTGTTCAAGCAAAACATGACCTTGTTTTTTCATAACTTTGACATGTCCCCTTCATGAAATGGATGGTCATTATTTTTATAGCAAAAGTAATTAAATTTATCAAAGAGTAATTCAATATATAGGCAAAAAAAAATTGTGAATCTGCAGCCTTTTATATAAGGTCTTATAATATGCAGAAATATCAAACATTTAATTTTTGTGAGAAATACTCAAAAACTATCAAAATTACACGAAATTCCATTTAACAGGGAATACCCTAATTGATCCCATGTCTTTTACACTCTGGTTGTATTTACTTTATTCTGCAACATAGCTTAAAGCAGAACATTAATGTGTCATCTTAACTTTTCCGGGTTTGAATGTTACCAATAGGATCAGTTTGTAAATGTGCATAGTAAATCTGTGATTTGAAAACACAAACTTCGTCATATATTCTTCAGTAGTTGACCCAACTCCTACATATCATATTGTGTGTAAAATCAAACTGACTTTGTGCAAATGCAGAGTTCAGAGCAGAGCATGCTGGGTATTCAGCGTGAGGGCACACCAAGTCTCTCCCTCCATCAGGCAAAAGCAGCGGGTTTAAAGAAATGTTTTGATTTTAAAATGATATACATTTTTTGACAAATTGCTCATATGCCAAATTTACCAGAATGCTCAACCATTCTTCTAGAACATCTGATGCCTTTTTTTCTTGTGTGTGTGTGTTTTGCCAATAAGCATAAGAGACAAACTCCTCAATGTTTTATCTAGAAGTTTAATCTAACTGACAACAGATTCTTATGAAAAATTGTGGTCTTGGTCAATATGAGCACAGCCGGTTAGCCACATAAACAACATTTAAAACACATAATTGCAACTTCACTCTGAAACCACAACAAAAAAAGGCTTTGTCCAGTCAATTATGGTCAATTCAAAAACATATTCTCTAAGCCATATTTATTATGATTATATATGCAAATTTCCTTATCATATTGTCAAAATGCAGAACACAATAACAATACAAAAAAACAAACAAAAAAGAGTTGAATATATTATACCAGCTTTATCAGAGCTTTGAACCATATCTCACACACACACACACACACACACACACACACACACACACACACACACACAGACACACATATCAGTGAATGGAATGTTCCAGGAGTTATCTAATGCATGTGATATGGCTAGAAGATCAAGTCGTTATGCACTTATATCACGTTATTTTACATGACCATCCCAAGTTGAAATATTGTTTTTTTCAGTCAATTTCCGTTCCCATGTCAATATATTTGGTATTCAACCAAATATATCAATCATAACAGAAAGCAGAAGTGCAGAAAAGTCTAGGGTTGTGACGATTCACCAATGCATCTAGATGCACCAGACTTAATTAGTAAGATGTGGCTACATCAATTCAGACAGCCTGTATCAGTAAAAAGCTGAAGTGAATCATGGAAAAATCGATGCTGCACTTAGCGTATGGATACATCTCGATGTGACACGCATTAGTTTCATTTATCAATGAACTGCTGATGTTACTGTGTTCCATTTTCCTGCATGACTAAATGTTCATAAAGCACAATGTGGAATAAGTTTGGGCTTTATAAAAAGATGAGAGACATTGCTACTAAACATCAGCCACAACATTAAAACCACTGACAGGTGAAGTGAATTAAATTGATTATCCCATTACAATGCAATGCTCTGCTGGTAAACCTTGGGTTCTGGCATTCATGTGGATGTTGCTTTGACACATACCACCCACCTAAACATTGTGCAGACAAAATAAAAATTATGAGCATCCATTTCATGAAGAGAAGATGTCAAAGTAATGACACTCAGACCATCAATCTGCTTTATTCTTCTAAGCTAGCATTCTCAATGGGGCAGTAACGCCCCTCCAGGTAGCGTTTAGAGAACGCCGGTGGAGCTGGGAGCCATATTTTTGAAAGGGGGGGGGGTTTGTGTGTGTCTGTTTTTATTGCTAGTTTACTGCCAGACCACCATTCGAATGCACATTTTCTCAGTTGTAGACTTGCTTTTATCACCATCATTTGAAGTTTTTTTAATTAGGCTTTCTCTGCTAAAGAAGAGGTTTATTTCTGAATCGCTTGCACGCAGCTTTTCATTGTTTTCTATGGAATGGTGTGCTCCGGTGCTTCCAGGTACATTGGATGTCAGATACAGTTGGGAGTGCTGAGAGAAAGATACACTCAAAAAAATATTTTTGCCTATTTTTAAGATGTATCCATTTCAATTGAATAACAAATTTCCATCTAATTGAATTGATTAGTCTTGAAGGAAGTGTAATTAATAAAACTTGCATTTTGTAAGATTTATACATTTTATTTTGTTAAAGATTAGGCAATTCAACTAGATGGAAATTTGTTATTCAATTGAAATGGATACATCTTGCAAATAGGCTAAAATATTTTTGTTGAGTACTTTGTTTCATGCAGCATTTAGTATGACATCATTATATATAATGATGCCGTACTAAATGCTGCATGACATTCATGGTTTTTGCATTAGTTTGAATGGCCAGGAACATTAATATTTAATACTTAGTATTAACAACATTTGACAAAAATTCTAGAACGTTTTACACTACAACAGACAGCTAACTTCCCAGTAAACACATAATCTGGCAGTCAAAAGTTTGGAATAATGTACAGATTTTGCTGTTTGGAAGGATATTGGTACTTTAATTCACCAAAGTAGCATTCAGTTCTTCACAAAGTATAATCAGGACATTAATGATGTAAAAAAAAACAGCACCATCACTATTTGAAAAAAGTCATTTTTGATCAAACCTAGACAGGCCCGATTTCCAGCAGCATCACTGCAACACCTTATCCTTGAGTATTCATGCTAAATTGATAATTTGGTACTAGAACATCCAACCCGGTATCACGCCGAGGCGTGAAATAGACACGCCGGTCCACTCGCGGATGCGTGTCTATTTCACGCTTTGCCTCCTCCAGGCGTGTACATGACACGCGCGCGTCTACGTAGAATACCGGCAGGGGGCGATCGTTTCCTCGACGCCAACAACTGTCCGCGCACCAAAGAGGAAGCGATACATCGCGTTCTCCAGTTCCGGTTAGCAGGATATATATTTTTGTACATAAATACACTTTTTAAATAAAAAAAAATATATATATATATATATATATATATATATATATATATATATATATATATATATATTTATGTATTTATTTACATCAGCACAAGATACTCGACAGCCCACACACACACACACACACACATATAACAACGTTAGGCTACAGCAACGTTAGGATTTCTTCATGAAAGCAGCACTGTAATGAACCTTTATTTGTCACATATGGTCACAAGTGAAAGTAACCGGCGAAATTGGCCGGCATCCCGCCCGCACGAACATGCAACGCGACGACAACGGTATCGCTTCCTCTTTGGTGCGCGGAGAGTTGTTGGCGTCGAGGAAACGATCGCCCCCTGACGGTATTCTACGTAGACGCGCGCGTGTCATGTACACGCCTGGAGGAGGCAAAGCGTGACACCGACACGCATCCGCGAGTGGACCGGCGTGTCTATTTCACGCCTCGGCGTGATATCGGGTTGGAACATCACTTGCCATTATATAAAACACAGCTGAAAGCTATTTGATTTATTAAATTAATCTTAACATTGTCTTTTGTCAAACTCCAGTTCCTGGAGGGCCGCAGAGTTTAGTTCCAGCCCTGCTCCAAAATGCCTTCAAGCACTCCTGAAGACCTTGATAAGCTGCTTCAGGTATGTTTAATTAGGGTTGGAGCTAAACTCTGCTGGACTGTGGCCCTCCAGGAACCCCTGATTGACACCCCTGATCTAGACTGTAAGGTGTGTGAGAAGTGCCCGACAAGACAGACACATCTATGGCAAGTGTTACAGGAAGTGTGGGGTGACATGTCACCTGAGTATCTGGACAAACTGACAGCTAGAATAACAAGGATCTGCAAAGCTGTCATTGCTGCACGTGGAGCATTTTTTTTTGATGAGAACTCTTTGAAGTAGTTTAAGTAGTTGATCCTAATACTACAACCTAATGCTACACTACACACATTTTGATCACATCGCCAATACTGTCGAAGCAGCCACAGCAACTACATGGTCAACAACACGGAACTAATGCATGATAACTGCAAGGAGATGGAAAAGGAATGAGGCAGATGCGGGTGAGAGATATGGCCCATAACCAGGTTATAGTTTATATTCATTTAGGACAGTGAGGATACAGCCATTACATACAGGAGATGAGCGTGGATCTACCGATGTGCATTCACCCTGCAGAGGTTCATATGAGAGAGCTGTCACTCTGTTTGACACTGTTAACAGAGACTCCAGTCTGCAGTGTAGTTCATACACTTCACTGATAAACTGAGAATTATACAGAGTTATAATCATATTATATGATGTAGGCTTGTACCCCATTGAACTAAACAGACAGGATAATTTATATCTAATGATTTTGGCCAAAGAACCTCACACAGAAAGGCAGAAAGCCAAAACAATTCTATAATTGCACAATGCTCACCAAAAGACATGAAAAATGTGAAACCCAGCATGGCATACCAAGGCTTATGCAATGTGCAAATCAAAAGAAATCACATTTATCTCAGTTATAAAAAACTGCATCAAAAATGCATGCATCAGTTCAATAACTTTAACAACTACTGAACTGTACATGTTTCTAAGAGCAGATATAGAAAAACAGCAACTACCTGGTTAATGTTGTAAACATCAGAGCGAACCAAAATTTACGCACGAGGGAGGAGTGAGATTGGCGTGAGAGGGAGAGAGAAAATTACCACTTTCTGAATGGCTACTGTTTGTGATTAATAATGAGATCTAATTAAAGTTTGAATGTTTGAATGCTTTTTTTTTTTTGCTCCCTGGGAAACTCTTGTTAGGCCTATTTGGCATTCAGTGACATGCTTTTTTAATGACATAATAATCAACATTCAGTGAAGACAATTAGCCATTATAATTGTTGGGTTTGGTAAGGGACCTGGATAATTAATGGGGGGCGCTGGCCCAAAAAGGTTGAGAACCACTGTTCTAAGCTCAACCTTTTTTGCTGACTTCCTCTGGTTTTGGGCATATGATGTGGAGGTACAGTCTTGCATGAATGTCACACTGACCTCATCTTCTGACACCTATGCTTCAGGCATACTGGCATCTGGTTAAAGAAAAAACATATTAAAATATACAAGACAGATATTTCGACTTAAAATATTAAGATGACATTAAAGCTTGCTGGATTTGGGATCTTTATCATGCATAACTTTTCTTTTCATTAGCTGCGGTTACATGCACACATTATTTCATTCTCATTTAAATCATTCCGATTGAAGATTTAGGGTCAGCTGTTTATTGGTTTTATGTGCACTGACTAGGGTTGGGTATCTGAAAGGGATTTCAATGGAAACGAGGAGGCAAGAACCGGCTTGACAATATAAATAATATTTCAATGATAAACTTAAACAAAAGACACAAACACACACATGACGGACAGCTGCGCTTAAACGATCTCTTTGTCGCACCACCATCCGCAGTTGTCCTTTATCGCTTTTGGAGGCTTAATTAGCCTGCTAAGGGACCGGGTGTGTATAATCACGACCCGGCTCGGCCCTCCGCCCTGTCACAGTATCATTTGGATTTTAACGATTCTCGATTGAGATTCTTTGAGGGGTGGGGTCAAAACGGGTCACATACTTATTTCACTGTAATTGGCAACTATTTTGATAATCATCATTTTTCATGCAAAGACATTCATGGTTCCAGCTTCACAAATGAGAGGATTTGATGCTTTTTTCTATTAATTACTTTAATCAGTTAAATTTATTTTTAATAATTCTGAGGCTTTTACTATTGGTTGGACAAAACAAGCAAAACGTATGATGACATTTCTGACTATTTTCACAATTTTTACAAACCAAACAATCAATCGATTAATGGAGAGATTAATCAGATTAATCCTTAATGGAAATAATCATTAGTTGCAGTCCTATACAAATTGTGCTCCACCTCAACCAACTTTTACAAAATCCTACTTTTACATTTCTGCATGAGCAATAATAATCTAAAGATATAATAGATAATAGTATAACAGTCACAGGGGACATTTTTCAGTATTGAGTACTTTTACTTTTAATACTTTAAGTACATTTTCCTGGTTATACTTACATCCTTTTACCCAAGTAACATTTTCAATGCAGGACTTTTACAGTGTGGTATTAGTACTTTTACTTAAGTAAAGAATCTGAGTACTTCCTCCACCACTGCCCCTCTCTGTTTATCAAGGTAAACAAACAATTAAGAATTATATGAATTACTATGTTTTTTACCAAGTTTGGTAAACACACCCACAGCCTAACTGCACATCTGTGTTACAGGCCGAGCCCCCCACCTCCCCTTTAAGGAAGGTGGCCTTGTGGGTAACCTGTGTATGTGACCAAAGAGTATAGAAGCAAAGAGACGAACCTCTGGTACTTTTTGACAACATGACCGCCACTAGATGGGTAGTGTTGCTGTCCTTTTGGACTGAAAATGCCAGTGTAAACAGCACAGGACCAACAGACAACATGACCGAGAAAGAGAATTCCAAGTGGACCCCTTTCACCGTCTCTCTAAGGACACTGACAGGTAATTATTCACAAAAGTGTCTAAATTATTAAAGTCTTTTCAAGTGCTAACATAAAGTTGTATGGCCTAGTAGTAATTCCTTTTAGAAACTGCAGGTCCTAGCCATAAAAATCATATTAAAAAAACTGGAAGGTTGTCAAGAAGCACAGCCATAATCTGCTTTGTTATTAGTGAATCCAAGATTGACAGAAGGATTGGTGGAGCTTTTAACACCTGTTAAAACTTAATTTTACACACAATTTTACAAAAATTAAAGTCACATTCTGCCTTTTGGTGTTATTGTAATCGCCTTTAATTTTCTTTTTTATTTCGATTTATTCTCAGCTGAGTTGTATATCAATTTGGCATTGTAGCCTAGGGGCATACATGCAAGACAAACAATTTCCTTTTTGTAGTTGTAGGAAATAATAATATGAGCTGAACTATTGGAAGGCAGCATTTCTAACTCTTGACCTCGGAAGAACAGATTCTGAATGAATTTCTGCTTTGATTCTTTCATAAATGTAATAAATAAGTAAATATAATAGTATTATTATATTTTTCATTGTTCAACACAAGCCATTTCTGTAGAAGAATTAAATATATGACAATCGAATAGAAAGAATTTAGTTTTATAGCAATTTGAAGGTGGGACGTTTTACTGACGCCATTAAGTTCTTTGATAGGTCTGATAGATTTGATAGGCACCTACAGTCCAAAGTTTCAGAGGTGTAGCTCTGCTACTGAATGACCAATTAGCTTTCACATCTTATCAATGTAAGTTCTTTAATGTGACGTAGACTATTGGGTTTGTTGTGGGAAGTGAGTCTCTCCCGGTGTGTGAGAGAAGTACCAGCATGTTGCCACAGTCACAGGAAAAAATCACTAAAAAAATAAAGTAATCGTAACCTTAGCGACGGTGGACTTGGTCTGTTTTCTGGTTTCTTGAATATTTTGGAGTTTACGTAGGTTACTTTACTATAATGATAGAGGAGTTGTCCTTTTAAAGCATTTTGTAGCAAAGCATTTGTAAAATTAAGGTGATTGTTACAAGACAGTCACACAATTTCAAACAAGTCAAGCAACTCAGTAGGTTAACTGAGAATAACTTTTAAATAAGGGACCTACTTTACATAAGGTGGACTTAACTTCTATGTACTTAACCAGATTAAAAATTAAAATTTCTTAATGATTCCTTCTGAATCTGAATTTTGTAACCGGTTCTGAGTTCGAGATCTGAGTCTGTGTTATTTCTGGGCACGCGCAGAAAGAATGCAGACAGAAAATAATGAGATTTAATAATTTTCATGGTTCAGTTTTCCTTTTGATAGGTTTATGAAAAGGTTTAACCTACCTCTCTGCAACTGACGTGTTTATATGGAGCACTTATATTCTGTTTGGGGCTGTAAATAATCGGAATATTAGGCTGTGTGTAAACATACCTATTGTGACAGCAATCAATTAGCAGTGATCAAGAGTATAGATTTGATAAAATTTAGTATATGGCATGTGTGTCTCTTAAAGATGAACAATGACAGTTTAGAGTAATTTCATTTTGATTCCATAGTTCTACAATATAGTGGTAGACAGCGCAGTTTTAAATCCTTCCCCTTCATGCAGAACCAGACTAGCACTCACACGGGTAGCACATCACTTGGAGACAATCTCACACATTCCCCCATTGCGATAGACAGCAAGTCTAAAATATGGCAATGTGGGAATGGGGATATCAAAAGAAATCAAAGACCTCAGAAAACAAATTTTGGACATCCACAAGTCTGGTTCATCCTAGGGAGCAATTTCCAAATGCCTGAAGGTACCATGTTCATCTGTACAAACAATAGTATGCAAGTATAAACACCGATTGACATCACCAGCAGGTGGGTGGGTCTTTAAGACCAAGCCTATACAGTACAATCTAGAGGGTGTCCAACAGAATCTATGTATAAAACCTTGAATTGCATAAGGCACACCCTTGCATCTCTAGATGCAGACTTCCCCAGACTCTGAATTAGCAGGGAGTTATACACTTCCTGCTACTTCAGAATAATGTCACAGTAATGCCTCGTGACCTTTACCAAAAGCCATAATCACCACTCCCAGAGTGTCTGCCACTTTAGAGAGTGTATGATAATCCCAAAAATAGAACACATAATAATAAAACTAAATCTTGGGTAGGCCTAGCCCACCTTTGTCAATCGGCCTATGCAGTTTACTGAAATGTAATCTGGGACGTTTACCATTCCAAATGAAGGACTTCGCAATGCTCTCAAATTGCTTGAAGTAAGAGAGGGGGTCATATATAGGGAGAGAATGTAGCAGGTATTTGAATTTTGGAATACAATTCATTTTAATAACATTAACCTTCCCAATCATAGATAAATGTAATGAAGCCCACCTGCCCACATCGCTTAAAACCCTTTTTATGAAAGGGTCAAAATGAATTTGCTGGTAATAACATACCCAAATACTTAATGCCCTGTTTGGGCCACTGAAAGTTACCTGGCTGAAAAACCATTACCAATTTACGGATTTAGACCAATTAACTCTGAAAAGGACATAGAAAAGGAATAAATAATACTGTGGAGGCAAGGCATAGATCTAGAAGGGTCGTATTTTATATTATAAAATATAATCTGCGTAAAGCAAAAGCTTATGCACCATACCTCCTGCCACCACCTCTGGAAAATAATCTTCCTTTCTTATCGCAGCTGCTATTGTTTCCAGGGCAAGACAGAACAATAATGGGTAAAGAGGGCCACCCTATCCAGATTAAAATAATCTGAAATTAATCGATTTGTTGTTGTACCCGCTACCGGGTGTCTATAAAGTAACTTAATCCATCCAATAAAAGTATTCCTGAACCCGTATATATCCAAAATCTTAAAAAGCTAATCCCATTCTACCATTTCAAATACCTTTTCGGCATCAAGTGAGAAGGCAGCAACCAGAGTCTGATCATTTGCCACTGACCACATGATATTGATGAAATGCCTAATATTATCAGAAGAGCTATGGCCCCGAATAAACCCCACCTGATCTATATGTATAAGAGGTGTCATAACTTTACTTAATTGGTTAGATATTTTAACATCTAGCTGGGTCAAGGAAATTGGACATTAACTCTTACACTCACTTGGGTCTTCGTCCTTTTTAAGAATCAGACTGATCTAGGCTTGTGTCATGGTTGGCGGAAGCTTTCCATTCTTTAATGTTTCTGTATAAACTTCTAACAAAGGTGAAGCCAGTTCTATAGCATAAGATCTAAGAAATTCAGTGGCAAAGCTGTCTGATACCCTTAATTAACCTGCCAGGCTCCTCCAAGTTTATCTCAGAATCAAGATAATTTTTTTGCTCAGTCGTCAATTTAGGGAGTTCTAATTTTCTAATATCTTCACCAGGAGATGAAGACATGGATATCAAGATAGAATTCTTTAAAAGCATTATTAATATAAATGGCAAAGGTAAATATTTCAGCACCAGCAGATTTCACTGGGGGAATGGTAGAAAAAGACTCTCTGATTTATATATGTAACCAGTATTCCCTTCACTCTGCGTTGTGTTTCGAAAAAGGAATCCAGACACCACAAATAGTGATCAAACAGGCCTCTTTTTTTATTCTGCACGAATAAAAGAATGTGGAGTGAATATCTTATTTGTGGCCTTTCTGCAATATACTTGACCAACCTCTCCTCATTCGCATTAACCGAAACATTTTACAATCTTTTTCATATAAATCACATTAACTACCTGACATTACATTTTATCCAATTTGAGACACTTCAAGTTGATTCAAAACATTACTTTCAACAATAGTAACAGAAACATATGGAAAACATACCTGCACGAATAAAAGAATGTGGAATGAATATCTTATTTGTGGCCTTTCTTCAATATACTTGACCAACCTGCCAGCAGAAGTAATTAATTAGGCCACTCACTCCAACCACATTTCACATACTTTCACAAAATAATATTTGTGTTTCTTGAAACTCTCCGAATTCATATTCAAGTAACATTACATCCCATTTTCAGAACAAAAATGTTTGTTTCCCTAATAAAACGTCAATTGTTAGAGAAGCTACTGCAAAACTCACCTCTCCTCATTCACATTAACTGCGAACTGTGCGAGAGCGTGGTCGGAACCGGAACACGTGTCTTTCTTAAAGGAGACATGCTCCATTTTCACTAGAGATCCACCCATAACAAAATTGAATAAAATCTTTAATAACATTAAACATGAAGTGTATATATTTTTTTTCTTTTGTATAACAATTTACACAGACATAAAAGAACATATATGAAATATGGATGCATTTAAATATATGTTTATATTAATAAAGAAGGTATTAATATTCTGTAAATAATAATAATTTCAAAGGAAAATAACACTATAATACCAATAATTCCAATAACTTTCCAACTAAAAAGAGGGATGTTATGTGAAATTAACAAAACTTAACATCTGTTACATATATCTAGCTTAATGCTTCCCTGCTTTGTCCCCCAACTCAAAGTATGACTGTTTTGCCCTGAATTGCCAAAACTCCACCTTCTGTGACAAAATAGTACTATATCTATATTTCAATTGGGTAAATTCTATGAGGCCATCAACAATATTTGGCGCTTCATCTCTGCCTCGGCACTTTTAATATTCCCTTCCAATTCCACAAGTTCTCGTGCTCTGGACTTTTTGATGAGTGAGGTATAGTGTATGATCAGACCCCCAAGAACCGCCTTAAGTGCCTCCCAAGCCACGAACACAGATGATACTGACGACCAGTTGGTCTCCATATAAACATCGATTTCAGCCTTTAACATTTGTTGAAATTCAGGATTTTGAAAAAGAGATACTTTAAATCGGCAACTATATGATTTATTTTTCTCTATATGTGGCTACACCTCTAAACTCACCAGGGCATGATCTGAGGCTAAGATGTTTTCAATTGAGCAATCAACAATAGATGAAATGAGGGACATTCATGAAAGTTAAATGAAAATGAAAGTCCCTACCAGATGGCTTCAAAAGTCTCCAAATATCTGTAAGACCAAGATTTTTACACATCCAATGTTGCTCTCAGGAGCTTATACACATTTGCTTCACTATGATCAAGGACTTTGCCCATTAAAAGATTAAAGTCTCCTCCCAATATTATCTCATGAGTGGTGCCAACAGTTTGCAACATCCCAACAAAGCCCTGATCATCAGCGTTAGGTGCGTAAATATTATCCAAAATCAAACTTTTCCAATGAATATCTGCTAAAACAATAATGACTCTTCCTAATTTATCTTTAATCTGTCTGAGACATTTGAAATGTAGATGCTTACTTATCAACGTAATGACTCCCCTGCTCTTACTTGAGCCAGAACTAAAGAAAACACTTCCACCCCATATCTTCCCAATTTTTCAGCTTCCTGTGGGGAAAAATGTGTTTCTTGAAGAAACACTATATCATATTTCTTACGTTTAAGAAGAGAAATAACATTCCTTCTTTTATGGGGTGCCCAAATCCATTCACATTCCACACGGAGAGAGACAATCAACTTATACTAACATTTGACATTTATTGTGTCAAAAAAAAGACCACATTCCAACATGAGTGCAACAATCAAACCTCCCCCCGAACCAAAAAAAAAAAGAAAGAAAAATGTACACATTAACCTTGCACACAACAATCTCCAACCGACATCCATCCCTCTAAACTCAAACAGTCCATGTACACCTACGAGAGCCCACACGACAACTTTGCCATCAGATTGCTCAAGTTTGGTGTTTCTAGAAAACATTTGTAAGACGGAATTAAACAACAGAAGACAATCTATAAAACAAATTCCAGCCAATAGGCAGAATAAACACTAAGAATGTGTAGATTCATCCACATAACTGTCCGGAAGGTGTATTCCTCCACAAAACAAACTCTAGCCGCTCTCGTCTCCATGGCAGTGATCGATCGATGTATTACAGCAAGATCCTCCAAGTCAGCAACGACATTCATCAGCATTGCCAACACGTTCAACAATTCTCGCTGAATTTCATTCACTTCTCCAGCCAAATCAGCTCCCTGTTCTAAGGTGGCTTAGGTGTATGTAAACTTCTGACTTCAACTGTGTATATATATTCATAGAGTGAAGAAACCAAAAGGAGTGCCACAATAAAATATTTTTGATATGTTGAAAATCTAATGTTTCACTAAATTGAACCGTGTTTAACTGAAATCTTATATGTAACTGTAATTGGATTATAACAGATTGTTTTTTATCATTTCATTTCATGATTTAAATTGTCCTTTTAGTTTTATTTATACTTATATTGCAAGATTTCGATTTTTTTTTTTTTTTTTGTAGCCAATTTGCACATTGTATGAGGACAAGCACGATGTGGAATAATGTTTTAAAATACAGGAAATTAAATTTGCCATTCAAATTTGATTAATCAAAGATTTATTCCACAGACAATAGACTATTATCAAAAGATTGTGTTAGAATATATGTGGCATTAAATCATGAGTAATTTATTGATATTACCCTTGCAGGCTCACTGTTGGCAGATTCAGTGGTTGAGGGCGGCCATTTTGGATCAACATCACTTTAGTCCTTATTTCACAACTTCAGTATCACTTCAGTCAGCATGAATCTGTCTTTGACTTGCTGAAAGTTGCTTTTAGCATCTTTATTAAAAAAAAAACCTCCTACTCTTAAACAAGTCCTACTCTTTGTTAAGAATTTTTTGACAATAAATTCAAAGTTTAAGACTATTCTTAAGAACATTTCTAAGAAATTTTATGCATACGGCCCCTGATCACCATTCAGTTGCATAGTATGAACTTTCAGAGCAGAGATATTCTTCTAAGAAGCTTAATTTGTGTTCTGCAGATGAAAGAAAGTCAAGTTTGAAACTTATATGACTTTGAGTTTCTAATATTTACAAATAAGAATAAATCAGTAAAATGTAAGTTTTGAGCTGGGGATAAATATGTCTCAAGCACATTAAACTGCAGAAGGAAACTATCAATGCTCCTGATACCCCACACAAAACTATGAGCTTCTTACATGTTTTATATGCTTGGGTTGAGCTCTTTTCAGATGCAGCTCTGTACCATTTTTCAATGTCTTTCTTTTACTCATCAAAACACGTTTTCATTACTGTAAAGTGGCGAGAATGAGGTTGCAGTGCTAATGCAAAGATATTCAACTGATCATAATTAAATTAATTGTTGATTATTTTTATAATTGATTTTTATCATTTTAGTTATATTAAGATTTTATTAATGAGTTGCTGTCACCCTCGATTGCTTAGCACTGTATAATTTATAATTAATAATTATAATTATTAATAATAATGAGTCATACATGTATTCATTAAATGAAAATATGTGCTGCATTTAAAAAAATATATTGATGGATTTCATTTCATAACTACGAAACACATTTGCCCAAATTCCACTATAAGTCCAACACGGCCTTTCTTTGTTGTAGAGTGTGTTGTGGAACATAGTCATCATGCTAATCTTAACTAGGTTAAGATAATTCTCCAGCACTCTTAAACAATTTAGGAGCTGAGACCAAGTCTTAACACCTATGAAACATTATGAATCACACTTATTCTTAAGTCTAGGAATAAGAGTAAAATTACATAATTCTTAGAATTTTGACACACTTAATACAATTATTTTACTCTAAGCAGACATATGCATACGGCCCCTGATCACCATTCACTTGTATTGTATGGTCCTACAGAGCCGAGATATTTTTCTAAAAATCTTCATTTCTGTTCTGTTGAAGAAAGTAAGTCATACACATATGAGATGGCATGAGGGTGAGTAAATGATCAGAGAATTTGCATATTTGAGGGAACTATCCCTTTATGGTGTGTTGCTTTCTTGATGATCAATGACTGTTTGTGTAATACTTGTTCATGAGTCCCTGCTTTGTCATAAGCACTGAAGCTGCCTACTTTTCTTAAGAAAAATCCCCCAATTACAGTACATTATTTGGTTTCCCAGCATCTTCTGCACATTTGAGTTCTTCCCAGCCATGGCTATATTATACTGACATCCAGCTTTTGACACTTAGGACAATTGATGGACTCATATGCAACTATTACAAAAGGTGCAAACATTCATTGATGTTCAAGAAGGCAACACAAGAAGAACCAAGGGGATGCAAACTTTTCTATAGGATTATTTTTGTAAATTAGAGTAAATTTTGTGTTATGTAGCTTTTGAAGGGCAGTAATCTTTGATCTCTTATATTTGTATAAATTCTGAAAGGGCTATGAAAACTTAAAAATACAAATAGAAATGGTGTATGCAAACTCCGTACTTAAATGTAAATACACCGCTCAGCCACAACATTGAACCCACCTGCCTAATAGTGTAGGTCCCCCTCCTGCCCACCAGAACAGCGCCAACCCACATCTCAGTATAGTATTCTGGGATTCTATTCTTCTCACCACTATTATACAGAATAGTTATCAGAGTTACTCTAAACTTTGTCAGTTCAAACCAGTCTGGCCATTCTCTGTTGACCTCTCTCATCAACAAGACATTTCTGTCCACTGAACGTCTCGGTTACGTATGTAACCTCCGTTCCCTGATGGAGGGAACGAGACGTCGTGTCGAAGAAGCGACACTAGGGGTCTCTCTTGAGCGCCGAAAGATACCTCTGATCTATGAAAAAAGGCCAATGAGAGTTGGCGAACAGTATTTGCATACTCCGCCTCCGGATACGGATATAAAGGCGAGAGAAATACGCTCGTTCATTCAGGATTTTTCTGAGGAGCCGGGAGTGTTCCGGGCATCTCAGCGGCTCGGCTCAGCGACGTGGCCGGGAAGACACGACGTCTCGTTCCCTCCATCAGGGAACGGAGGTTACATACGTAACCGAGACGTTCCCCGTCTGTCGCTCACTTCGACGTCGTGTCGAAGAAGCGACACTAGGGGTCCACTTCAAAACTCGCCATGCGCTGAGCCGTGTACGTGTACTGCTGACACAGAAGCGGGCAGGTATTTTGCACGTGCGCAAGCGACCAACTGTGTTCAGGCTGCACGTACTCTTCCCCAATGCCCCGAAAAAGCGTCAGCATCCTTTTGGTTACCCTAGGGGGGAACAAGGTGACGCTCCCAACTAGGGAACGGGCCAAGCCTGGCTGGGCCTCTTTTCTCTCTATGTTTTCTCGGCATAGAGCAAGAGCAGCCGGGGCCCTTACCGCATCGAGGGAAGGGGGTCTTATTCCGAATTCCTATTCTTAGGGGGAAAAGACCCTGCGGAGGCCACACCCGCCCAACAGGGGAGGTAAAGGTGGCAAAAATACATCACATGGCCACTTGGGGCATGTGGGAGGAAATGGCGCGGTGGTAGATCCAACCTCAAGGAGGGGGGAGTTGCTACAACACGGCGACCGGAGGGCAGCAAAGGGCTGCCTAAGGGAGACGCGGGTCAGCTCGTAAGGTGACCGTACCGCGGAAATACACACAGGAGGAGTCCCGTAGGAGGCCTGATCTGTGGAGCACTTATTCCAGTAGGGGTAGCCGGAGGTACCCGTAGTGGACTGGACCAGCACGTTCCTCCGATGAACTGCTGCGGGTCCGAAGTGCTAGGGAGGAATCAACCAGGGACCTGGGTCCTCTGGGACAAAAGCGCACTGTTTTGCCTCGGCAGAGGGAAACGGCGCTGGTACAAGCGGATCACCCGGTCAGATCGTCGACGTGTACCGAGTTCTACGGGCTCGGACCTGAGAGAACACGGGACGAGACTGACTCAACCCTGAGATCATAAGGGTGTTAGGTGCTGCCCAGCCCGCAGCTCTGCGAATGTCTGCTAGGGAGGTGCCCCTCGCCAGTGCCCATGAGGATGTCACGCTCCTAGTGGAGTGGGTTTGAACCCGTAAGTGGGGGGCATGGCCTGGGTGTGATAGGCCAACTGAATGGTATCCATCACCCAGTGAGACACCTCTGTTTGGAGACAGCGTTCCCTTTCTGCTGGTCCTCCAAAGCAGACAAAGAGCTGCTGAGAGCGCCTGAAGCTCTGGGGGCGGTCCAGGTAGGCACACAAGGCACGTACCGGACACGACAGTGAGAGGGGCTGGGTCTGCCTCCTCCCGGGGCAGCGCTTGTAGGTTCACTACCTGATCTCCAGAGGGCATGGTAGGAACCATGGGCACATAGCCCAGTCGAGGTCTTAGGATCACATGAGTATCTGCCGGACCAAGCTCCAGGCAAGTGTCGTTAGTAAGGGACGCTTGCAGGTCCCCGACCCTCTTGATGGAAGTGAGCGCAATCAGCAGGGCCGTCTTTTCAGGAGAGGGCCCTGAGCCAACTGATTCTAGCGACTCGGGGGGGATCTCTGAAGACCGGCAAGGACCACCGAGAGATCCCCAGGAGGGGAACAGGTTTGGCCAGGAGGGGTTTTTAACCTCCGGGCACCTCTTGGGAACCTGACGATTAAGTCGTGCTTACCCAGAGAGTTGCTGTCTACTGGGTTGTGGTAAGCTGCAATAGTGGCAACATACACCTACGAGGTGGATGGGGACAGCCTCCCCCCCAACCTCTCCTGTAGGGACAGGAGCACAGACCTAACTGCGCACCTCTGTGGGTCTTCTGCCCGGGAAGAACACCAATTCACGAACAGACGCCATTTCAGGGCGTAGAGTTGCCTGGTAGAAGGGGCTCTGGCTTGGTTGAACGTGGCTACGACCGTGGGTGGTAGACCAGCTAGATCTTCTGCATCAGGGACCAGACGTGGAGGTTCCAGAGGTCTGGGTGCGGATGCCAGAGCGTGCCCCGTCCCTGAGAAAGAAGGTCCTTCCTCAGGGGAATTCGCCAGGGAGGGGCTGTCGCAAGGAGTATGAGGTCCGAGAACCAGGCCCGGGTGGGCCAGTAAGGAGCCACGAGAGTGACTTGCTCCTCGTCCTCCCTGACCTTGCACAGCACCTGTGCAAGAAGGCTCACTGGGGGGAATGCGTACTTGCGCAGCCCCACCGGCCAGCTGTGTGCCAGTGCATCTGCCCCGAGGGGAGCCTCTTAACGGGCGTACCAGAGCGGGCAGTGGGAGGTCTCTCGGGAGGCAGAGGGGTCTACCTGGGCCTTGCCGAACCGTTCCCAAATCAGCTGCACCGAGTGGGGGTGAAGCCTCCACTCTCCGCCAGACAAGCATTGTCATGACAGCGCGTCCGCTATCACATTGGGGTTGCCGGGGATGTGAGTGGCACGCAGCGACTTGAGTCGGTGCTGGCTCCAAAGGAGGAGACGACGGGCGAGTTGTGACATGTGACGGGAGCATACGCCGCCTTGGTGATTTATGTACGCGACCGCAGTGGTGCTGTCCGACCTGACTAGGATATGTTCGTCCCGAATTAACGGGAGAAACTTCCGCAGGGCAAAAAGGACGGTCAACAACTCGAGGCAGTTGATGTGCCAACGCAGCTGGGCCCCTTTCCAACGGCCTGAGGCTGCATGCCCGTTGCATACGGCGCCGTGGCGCCATGCTCGTCTCGGGACTCGGGTCTGGAGCCAGTGTTGGAGCGGTCTCATATGCATCAACCCCAGCGGCGCGACCGCCGCGGAGGACGCCATATGCCCCAGGAGCATCTGGAAAAGTTTTAAGGGGACCGCTGTGCCTGGCCTGAAGGCGGCGAGGCAGTTCAACACTGACTGGGCACGCTCGTTGGTGAGACATGCCGACATTGAGACCGAGTCTAACTCCATCCTGAGAAAAGAGATGCTCTGAACTGGAGTGAGCTGGCTCTTTTCCCAGTTGACCTGAAGCCCCAGACGGCTGAGGTGCCTGAGCACCTGATCTCTGTGGGTTTTGCATAGTAACTCTCGTGAGAGGACAGAGACAGGCCAAAGGGGAGGACTTGTACTGATACACCTGGCCCCCGAACGCAAACCGCAGGTAGGGGCGGTGTCGGGGCAGGGTGGAGACATGAAGTACGTGTCCTTCAGGTCTACCGCTGCGAACCAATCTAGATGCCGGACGCAGGTTAAGCGTGAGCATTTTGAACGGGAGTTTGTGCAACGCTCGGTTGAGAACTCGCAGGTCCAAGATTGGTCATAAGCCGCCGCTTTTCTTGGGTACAATGAAGTAAGGGCTGTAGAAACCCATCTTCATCTCGGTTGGAGGGACAGGCTCTATCGCGTCTTTGGCCAGAAGAGTCGCGATTTCCGCGCGCAGGGAGTGGGCGTGTTCGCCGTGTACTGCGGAAAAGCGGACGCCCATGAAGGGGGACGGGGGCCTGGCAAACTGAATTGCGTAACCGAGTCGGATGGTCCGGGCCAGCCAGCGAGACGGGTTGGGAAGTGAAAGCCACGCGTCCAACCTCTGCGCTAGGGGCACCAAAGGGACGATTAATTTGACGTACCCGGCGGGGCTTCGCAGCGGGGCGGAGCAGGTAGGGCAGCGTTGGGCGGCGACGGGGCGACCCGCAGCTGAGGTGCTGAGAAAAGACTCAAGCACTTACCTTGCTCCGCACACCCGGCAGGGGGCGGGTCAGCGACTGAGGAGGAGGTCCTGGGTAGGCGTCCTCTAGACTCGTCGGAACCGGCCGGCCGGGGGACAGTCGTGGGGCTGAAGACGGGTGGTCCGTGTCCAGGAAGCCAGGACTGTTGATATCTGGGGGCAAAGTGCCGTGAGAACGGTATTTGCGGGCCAGGTGACCCAGAGACAAAAGGAAAAAGCTCATTACAGAGAATATGAGAATGTGAAAATTAATTCAACAAGAAAAGATTCTCCTCCCGGCCCTCCACCGGGGACGGAGCGGTCTTACCAGCCTCCGGAGCTAACATCTTGGTCCCTGGGTTGAACGTCTACGGACAGCCTGGGAGCCTTCCGGGTCCTCGAGGGGGTCCGTGAGACGGGGGCGTCCGTTCCCTGCAGCGTGCTCGACGCTGGGGCTGAGAGCTGGGCCCGGGTTGAGGCGGAGCAGGGTGTTTCATAGCCGCAGGAGGACGCCCTCGGCGAGCAGACGGGGCATGGCCCATGGCGGCAAGCTTGCGGCGGGGCAGGATGTGCAGTGGCCTCCGTCTGCCTCACCGCTGAGGACTGCTGGGCAGAGTCGTCAACGGTGGCGCCGAATGGACGGAGCTGGGAGACGGGGGTGTGAGAGAAGGTGTGCCTTGTCTGCCTCCCGCATTTCGACCAGGTCCAGTCCACAGGTGTGTTTCTGGACCACAAGGGGTGGCCATCGCCTGTTCGAGTGCCAGCGCTTCTGACCTCCGTGGCCCGGGGGCGCGGTTGGTCATCCAGCGCAGTTCCTGCAGCACATCAAGAACAGGACTACCCAAGGTGCAGGTTTTGAAGTGCCTTGGCCTGGCATTGGTTGCAGGAAGGGCCGTGGCGTGCAGAGTGGAAGCGGTCTGGGACCGTTCCACCACGAGGGTAGTGAGAGCGGAGGAGCGAAAAAGCCTTGGCTTAGCTCAACTCGTCGTGCACGTCCGGGAAGAAGGGAACGGGGGGGGGGCGTGGCTGTGAGCGGCGCACCTGCCCGCGGAACCGATCAAGTAGCCCGGGAAAGCATAGCGGATCTCCGTGCGTCAGGCTCAGGCTGGGCGGCAGACCCGAAGGTGGCGGCCCAGGCGAACGATCAGCATCCGATGCCGCTGTAACGCTCTCCGATGCAGCGGTGATGTCATCCAATTCTGAGGCAAGCAAGCGTGCCGGGGAGGCGGGCGGTTCGAGGGGGTTTACCCGGCGAACAGAGCCCGTCATATTCCCCAAATCGCCTTCATCGCCCGCAGCGCCTGCGCCGATCCCGTAGGAAGAAGGCGGAGCGCGGGGGGCGGTTGAAGTGGCTTTCTCTCATTACAAAAGAAAGCTGTGCGACCGCAATGCTATAACGGCCATGTTCTCACACTGAGAAGATGAACCATTGGAGAGAATACTCATCCCGAGCTCAGACGGAAGCAAGCAAGCAAGCGTGCCGGGGAGGCGGGCGGTTCGAGGGGATTTACCCGGCGAACAGAGCCCGTCATTGTCCCCAAATCGTGTTCATCGCCCGCGGCGCCTGCGTCAATCCCGTAGGAAGGAGGCGAGGCGCGGGGGGCGGCTGAAATGGCTTTCTCTCATTACAAAAGAAAGCCACACGACCGCAATGCTAGCAAACAAGCGTGCCGGGGAGGCGGGAAGTTCGAGGGGATTTACCCGGCGAACAGAGCCCGTCATTGTCCCCAAATCGTGCTCATCGCCCGCGGCGCCTGCGTCAATCCCGTAGGAAGGAGGCGAGGCGCGGGGGGCGGCTGAAACGGCTTTCTCTCACTACAAAAGAAAGCCACACGACCGCAATGTTGCCATGGCTATGTTCTCGCACTGAGAACATAAACCATTCATAAAACACTGCTTGCATGTGATCGCAGCCCAGGCATGCAAGATAGTGTTTTATGACCGAGAGAGGTGGGGAGAAAACACCGCATCCAGAAACTACACAGGGGCGGAAATTACATCTTTATAAAGACGCGTCCTGAAAAGGACGTTCAACGCCGCTGTGTAATGCTCTTTCAGAGAAATAAACTCTTTTATGGAGAGAATCACTCTTTCAACTCTTTTAACTCTGCGCTGTCGAAGCGCCCAGGGGCAAACTGCACGCCGGCAGTGAAGAGAAAAGCCGCTGTAGTGCGCCGTAAATCCAACAGCAAAGCAGAGCGTCAGAGGATCAGAAGCAGGATCAGTTGTGTTACTCGCAGCTGACTGCATACACACGACCATCGGCTCCGAAGAAAATTACTGAATGAACGAGCGTATTTCTCTCGCCTTTATATCCGTATCCGGAGGCGGAGTATGCAAATACTGTTCGCCAACTCTCATTGGCCTTTTTTCATAGATCAGAGGTATCTTTCGGCGCTCAAGAGAGACCCCTAGTGTCGCTTCTTCGACACGACGTCGAAGTGAGCGACAGACGGGGAACTGCAGTTCACTGGTTGTTTTTTGTTTTTGACACAATTCTGAGTAAATTCTAGAGATTGTGTGTGAAAATCCCAGAAATACTCAAACCAGCTCGTCTGGTTTAAAGATGATTTTTGTTTTTCATTGTTGGTAAGTGGTAGACTGATATATCGCATTGTGCATATCAAGGTCACAACATTTGCGCTTCTATGAATGTCTGAGGGGAAGTATGTTCTGTTCTTGCTTTGACAGTGTTTGTTGTTTAAGTATATAGAAAGTGCTTGGAGAGCCTGCGGTACAAATCTGCTGTGGGCTTTGATGTTGTAGTGATGTGTGCCGCTGGTTGCGTAGAAACTGATCATTGCGCGCGCTCAGTCTCCACGCGTCCAGACGCGTCCACAGATCGCGGTGCGTGCGGAGCTCCAATGCTAAAAAGTAGACGGAATATTCATGCAAACGACACTCAGCTCACACTGTCAGTAGAGCAAGTACATCAAGGCGAATGCAGATAAGAGCAGAGGAGATCTCAGAAGTCTTCAAACTGGAGAAATGTGAGTCAGTATTGTGTTTGTGTGAGACACGCACTAACGCGAACGAAACACACACGGCAACGCGTTTAAAAATGAGGAGATAAGACATGTTTACAGCTGTACTTTGACGGTTTACCGTCCGCCTGAGCGCTGACTGCTTGCATTTGTGTACATGTGTTGCTTTTATTTCGAAAGATATTTCTCCTCAGAGTTAATACAGTGTACCTTTTCCACAAACCTTGAATGGAGAGATAACAAAAGAAAGACTGTTGTTTTTGCTGTACTGACAACTTTTTTTTCTTAAATACGTTTCAGTATATTTCTTTATTTATATTTGAATATTTATATAACAGATTTTGTATAGGTTTTTATTTTAAATTATTTAATATATTACTGATATTTTATTTTTAAGTATTTGTATTATTATTAATTTCATAGCGTTAAAAATCGAATTTTTGCAGTTGTCACCACCATGATTTTTTATTATTTTTTTCACCTCGAATAATTATTTATGGTTGGTGTAACCCAATTTAGTCAGGTTGATTCAGTCATACTAAATAATATTTGTAATGGACTATAACCAGCCGATATAGATGTTAACACACAATCTTTAGGTCAAAACTTTTCTTAAAGGAGCATAGCATTGGCTTTAACAGTAATGGGGACACCTTAATTGAGCTTTGACTAAGTGTCGATTTATCAGTTCACTGATATTTCTGGAGACAGCTTGTAAAATCTTCCTCAGTTATAGCCAAAATACATAATTTAATTGATCTATTCAACTTGTGACCTTAAATAATATAATGAGGAAAGAGCTGTATGTTAGGGTGATGTATTGTGTAATTTAAGGTTATTGGTAGGTCGACTCTCTGTGGGTGTAGATTATTGATTTGTTCAAACACTGATAATTAAGAAGGTTGGCAGCAGGAACTCTGTAAACGATCACACTACATAGCGGTCCGGAGCACTCAGACATTGCTTGAAATCAATTATTAAAGAAGACTAGAGATGAGGAAATACAACAGTAGACTATGAACTCTTTTCAACATTTGCTGGCTTCAAAAGACATATATGTCAATATCATAACAACTTTGTTTTTTGTAGTTTGTTTTTTATGACCACAACATTGTTTTTACAATGTAATGTTATTTAATGTAGTCAGGTTGATTCAGTCATATTACAGTTTGACTTCATTTAGATGTTACCACTTGAACATTTTAGCTTACCTCACCTACAGTGTATTTTTATTCTACTACTGAACATCCTTGGGACAAATATATGGAGTCATGTGTGGACTTTTAGAATAAATACAGTATGATTTTGTTTGTGACCACTTGACCATTCATGAGTTGAATAAAGTGAGCGGAAACTATTTAAGAAAATGCATATTGTGCTAACATCCTCAAACCGTAAATGCAACTCATTCTGTACGTGAGGGCTCTCCAGGGTCACTGATGTCTGCCAGACTCTCTTGTCCCATAATGCTCATGTTCAGCATGAGTGAACAAGAATCACAGCTTAATGAAATCACAAAGTGGCATTATTAGAGCAATCATTATCTCAGTCAAGTTCATTGTAATGACATGTTATTCAATACAGTTCAGTTCAGCTGTGCTCTTCCAAAGCTTAAATGCTCCAAACATAGTATCCTCCATTTCTGGGTTTTCCTAACATTTTTTATTCTCTTCACAGTATTTTGATTGTATGGTTTTGTTTGAGAGTCTGGTCACAAATTGCTCGGCAGTTCATTCATGGGCCAGACATGGCAATAGAAGTCAAGTCATTTTTATTTGTATAGCGCCTTTCACTACACACATCATTTTTGAAATGATGGCAGCTTTACAGAAAATCATGCATTAACAGAAAATAAAACTGTAATATCTATAAAGTTTAAGAGTGATCATTGTGTAGTTTGATTAAATATGACTGTAAATTGGGTATAAAATAAATAATTAAATAAATAAGTAAACAATAATTGTATTTATAAACCTGGTGAGCAAGCCGAAGGTGACTGTGGTAAGGAACACAAAACTCCATTAGATGTTGATTAATGGAGAAAAATGACCTTGGGAGAAACCAGACTCACTGTGGGGGCCAGTTCCCCTCTGGCTAACATCATGAATATAATGCCAATATTAGTTACTTATGTGCAGTGCAGTGTTTAAAACAAAGATTTTGTATGAACTGTAAGATTAATGATTAATGTCTTTGAAGTCCATCCTGTAGTAACTGCAGAAGTTCACATAGATGCATTGTTGTTTGTTATTTGGCTGATAAAGGGTTTTGTTGACAATTAATTGATAGACTATGTATTCCATTTCAAGAGTGTAGTCCATCAGTAGACCGAGGTGGTGCAGGCAGAGATCAGTGAGGTGTATCGCAGTTCAAATAGCAGGACATTTCGGTGAGTTTCGGTGTGGTCTGTCCTAAGTCCAAGGTTCAGGCAGTGGCACATTAGTATCACATGTCTCACAGTTGGAGGTGGCTTCAGTTCATCCTCTGAAGTCCATCTTATTATACTGAAGTGATGTCTGGCTGGCACCGGCTGCAGTCAGTCATCATCACTCAGAGACACATAGCAGTGGGAGTCGGACACTAAGCAGGAACGGAGCTGAATCTGGCAGGCTCTGGACGGGGAAACAAACAGAAAAATATTATCATAAACACCATACAGTTTATAAGTTATAGATTATTTCACAGATTAATTTCAAACTCATATGCCATTGTTATTTCAGTGGAACACAAACCTATAATTTTTACAAATCTTTACACGTCATCTTTATGGTCACTATGAATTTTCATCATGTGAAAAGAGTTGCTTTTATTTTCCAAGGACAAAAAATAACCACTATAACTGCTCCACAAAATGAGTTTGGAATGTCATGAGGCTTTGTAAATAATGACAGGAATTAATTTTTTGGCTGAATTTTCTTGCATCAGGGACCATACAAATTAAAAGCCAGATCAAGTACTTTTCTGTCATTTGTGACCATCATTCATGTTGAACCTCAATGTCTGTTAGGAAAAGCACTGACATCTCTCAAATATCAAAAAGGTTCCTCCTGAACCTTTTAACCTCATTTTTCATCCTTCTCTTCTTTCTTGTAAGGTAAGACTCTCTCCTCAGATTCTCTTGTTTCCTCTCTTGTTCTCTCCGTTAAATCATGTAAACATCCTGTGTGGTTTCTCCTCACCCCCCTGCATGCTTCACTCAAACGTCTTTATTCATTCTTTATTCTGTCCATCCCTGCTGCCACTGAGCTTTCATTGATTTCCTTTGGCCCTCTCAGTTATACGTCTCCCCAGGTCTCTGTTTAGGTTTCCGTTGTCCTCACCTCTCACTGTCTGGCTGTCTATCTCCTTATGTGTTCGGCCCACACTATCACTTGCGAAGAGACATGACAGGACCCTGTTGTGTATTCATAAGCGCTACTGCTTTCCCAGTGGCTCTTATCTAACCTATCCTCCTCCACTTGTCTCAGACATTTCAACTCAGCTCACCTCTGTCCACTTAAAGAGATTTAAGAGATTTAAAGAGATTCACTTTGGTTTACCCCAAAGTGAATTCTGTCATTACTTACACACCCTCATTTTGTTCCTGTTATTTGCAAAAAAAGGAAGAATCTATATATGCAGCTCTATTTCATAAGACAACAGTTCATAGCAGGGCTGGACTGGGAAGAGAAATCGGCCCGGGATTTTACATCGCAACTGGCCCAAAAGTTGAGCGGGGAGGTGTTCGCTATCCTTTTCTGCATATCGCGGCGCTGTTTTGTGGTTCATTCTGCATAACGCAGTGCTCATTTTAGTTTATCGCAGCCCATTCAGCCTGTTTTGCGGCCGACTCGGTTCTCCCAATGGCCAGTCCGCCCTTGATCGCCCCCAAAGTGCGTCGGCCCACCGGGAAAATGGCCTGTATGCCAGATTACCAGTCCAACCCTGAGTTCATAGTGACCAGAGTCTGTAAGGCTCAAAAAGGACAGAAAAGCTCAATACAATGTTTTCTAAAAAACAAACGACAGCAAGGAAGGTTGAACTTGAACCATAATCATTTCAGTCATTACTCACTCTCAAATCAAATCAACCTTGCAAATTATGTACTGTAGCTCTTAAATCAGATATGGTGCAGGTTTGACGTCATTTGGTCTTGAGACACAGGAGAGCCAATGATGTTTGATGTTATTGATGGCCAACCTACTGTACAACATAGGCAACATATTTAGCTTTGCTTCTAAAGACTAGCTATGGAATACTTTATACCTTGTTTTTTTTCTTTTTTATGTGCGGTCAAGTGCTTTTTTTTACATTTTGGACAGCTTATGTTATGTGTGAATGTGTGAAAAAATCTAATTTTGTGTTGCACTGAAAAAAATAACAGCATACAGGTATGGAACAACATCAGGGTGAGTAAATAATTTTGGACTGAACTATTTGTTTAAAGAAATTACACTTCATGATACAGCAAGACTAAAATTGCCACCGGTATTTTACTTTTCTTTTAGAACTGGGTTTCTCGTTTTGTCTTTCGGCAGGACACACTTTGGTCACTGAAGCATGAAAGCTGGGTTAATGTTTCTCTCTCTCTTCCTCAGTTTTCAGTTCAGGCTCTGTTTGCCTGACATTCCGGCTGCTGCTGTAATCCAGAACGTCTTATTCCCCACACACACACACACATGTTGATGCGGCCATCCTTATGAGGACTCTCTATAGACAAAATGATTTTCATACTGTTCGAACTATAGATTCTATACCCTAAACCTAACCCTCACAATTTTACATTTTCAAAACAATCATCATTTAGTATGTTTTTAAGCGATTTGATTTAACACTAGAAACACTAGAAATAGAAATAAAAAGAATTGCACTCACAAATATAGTGAAACCTGTACACACACACACACACACACGCACCCTTCTTTAGGAGACTCCTACTCGTTATGTGATACTAAGAGGTACTTAGAGATCGATTTCATTTTTAATCTGTGTAAGTGGACAGTGCTGGGTACGCTGCCATTTGTCAAATACAAACTCAGTGGCTTTTCTGGATATGTTGAGAATTCTGAACTATGGGTAAAAACATTGATGTGCTGAAGTAAACAGAGGAGTGATTTTTTTGCTGTCTTGTGTAGAACTAGAGTCATTTGTATTTTTTTGTCACTTTGATTTCCTGTTACTTTTTTAAAAGAGACCCAGAGCGGGGATATATTAAATACTTCTCCATATTCTGTTATATGATAACAACAAGGGTGCAAACTCCCTGAGTATGTTTTCATGTGATATTTTTTAAAGAATAAGATAAATGCATGATTATGCAGAATTAGCTGCAAAAATAAAGGGTACTTTGGTGTGGCCTGCTTCTGTTTCACAAATTTGTTCAGTTTTCTGATTAGTTCAGTGACCACTTCTGAAGAACACACTGGGGGTGCTTCTCAATTCTGAAATTGTGCATCCTCATTTCCTTTCCTTGCTTCCTAACTCCACCCTCTTAGGAAAAGAGGAAAGGATGGAAGGAAAGGAAACAAGGACAGAGGAATTGAAGCAAGATATGTTTGTAAAATAAAATTTCCTTGCTCACTCGCATGTCACTTCAGTGCATGCTTTTGCACAGCTACAGTACCTCTGCATGCTTGCCTTTATGCTATTGAAACTTAATTCATATATTCAGAATAAATACTAATAATCCAAGATGCACTGTTAAAGTATGTGACAATTATGGTTTATTTAATCCGCAAAGGTGAAACATTATTTAAAACTGTTGTGTGAGATGTGAAGGAGGAGGAGTTTATATATGCGTGTTACGACCCCCTGTGCTCCTATAGGCCAGTAGTGGTAGTACCGGAGGGCTATGGAATTGTCTCATTGCCTGCACCAGTACAGGTGTGAGCATAAAAGGAGGTTCTTTTCACCCTCTCGCTCTCTCTCGATGCACATCTCTATCTCTGTGTACGATCACACACCCACACACACAGACAAACACACACACCCGTACGGAGCTCCACACTCACTCTTTAATGTAAACCCTAGATGCAATCAGTAAATTATATTTCTGAGTTTGAACTCTCTTGCCTCTGCCTCCTTTGTGTTATGGTCTATCTATCACGTAACGTATATTGGGCAACATAAATTGGGCACTCTAATATGGGATTTGAAACCATAAATAGATTATGATTGAGGGAAGAGTGTGAATACATTCTGTAAGGATACTTAATTTTCCTCTCTCGCCATGAGTTCTCCAGTGTTTCCTGCTGGATTGTGCTTCGCACATCCTTTCATTGGAACACAGTTTTTTTTTTTTTTTTTTGCCATATTTTGTTTTTGGGGGAACCTGGTTGAGGCGACACTTTGGGTGGTTGACTATGGGGTTGAGATTAGTAGCCAGGATAAAAAGCTAAAAGATACTGTTTTGAAATGCTTGATGAATGGTTTGGTAGAGAAACAGGTTCTTGTAAAGAGGGTAGTTACTGCTGAATCAGCTCTTCCTTCTGCTGAAGTGACCTTAAAGCAAGAGATCTAGAGTGGCATCTTGAGCTCAAAAGGATAGAGTTTGATGAATGTGACTGTCAGAGACAAGTTATCTTACAACGAATGGAGCTTGAGTTAGCTGCTGGGGCCAATGAAGTTTCATTATCTTCTAATGAGCCTAAGTCTCCTGTGTCTTTGCCTTTTTATGTTGGTAGAAATATCAGATTGGTTCCTCCATTTTCAGAAAAAGAAATAGAAAAATACTTCTCACACTTTGAACGTGTTGCAATAAAGTGTCCAAAAACTGTGTGGACTCTTCTACTACAGTGTGTGGGGGTGGGGCTGGTTTGAGTATTTCTGGGATTTTCACACACAACAGTCTCTAAAATTTACTCTGAATGGTGCAAAAAACTAAAATCATCCAGTGTGCGGCAGTTCTGTGGATGGAAACCAGTGTAAAATGCAGCGTTTATTTTATAGGAAAGTGGAGTACCAAATTTTTAAGCCAGGTGATCAGGTGTTGTTGCTGTTGCCCTTAGTCAACAGTCACTTTCAAGCAAGGTTTGCTGGCCCATATACGATTGCAAGATGTCTCTCTCCTTTTTATTCTTTTTTCACTAGGGCCCTGGGATTAGAGGACTGTGGGGAGATGGGACTGGTCCCAGGATGTGTTTTTTTTTTTTTTTTTAGATCTCTAGAGGAGTGGTGGTGTTATGACCTCCTGTGTTCCTACAGGCCGATAGTGGTAGTACCAGTGCTGTTAAGAATGATGGGAGGGGAATGGAGTTCTCTTGTTGCCTACAGCATAAAAGGAGATGCTTTTCCCCCTCTTGCTTTCTCGAAACACGCATCTCTAGCTCTGTGCACGATTTAAAAAAAAATATGGTTTATTTAATCCGCAAAGGTGAAACATGTATTAAAAATGTTGTGTGAGATGTGAAGGGAAGGAGAATTAATAAGTGCACAAGGTTCTTCCACCAAAAAAGTCTTCTGCATAGGATTCTCCAGGTTTCCTTGCTCAAGCATCCTCGATAAGCTTCCTCCGTCCTCACTCCTTGCATCCTCATGGTGCATTTAGGGAATTGATACATCCTAAATGATTGCGTACTTCGATCGGTTTCTGGGTCACAGGCTCTAGGACAGAGGAGTGAGGGAACGAGGATGCACAATTTATTTTAAGCGCCCTTCATGTAAGTATGAGGTGTGTAAAGTGAGTCACTTTATTTTTTTTTTTTGTCATTCAATGAGACTTTATAGACTTAAGCATTATAAGAACAATGCAGATCTAACTGCATGAGTGAACTGCTGAGCAAAAAGCACAATAATACTCTAATAATGAGTTTCAGTAATGTCCTTACTAGGGGCATAATGGTTCAAATTTCTCATGGTTCAGTTTGTATCAGTTTGTTTTAGGGTCACAGTTTCAGTTTGGTAATGTTCAGGGAAAAAAATATTACTGCCAAATACTAAGTAAACATATTCTATTTGGTAGCAAACACTGCAAGAGATTTGCCCTCACTACATATCACCATGGTTTTACTACAGTAACCATATTTTTAACATTGTATTTGTAGTACAATCATAGTAATGATATAATTAATATGGTTACAATACTATTGTAAAATCTAGGTTACTATATGGAAACTACAGTATTACTGTTATTAAACGTTAATTTGGTTAATTTGATCAAAACCATAATTTCTGCTAAGAAAACCATGGTGACAACAGTCCTTGTTATTACAGTCATGTTACTATAATATTACTATAGTAAAACCATGGTACATTTGTGTTAGGGTGCTTTACTAATAAAATATTATTATTACTAACTCAACATTTTAACTTAATACCTGCATTATTATGCTACATGCATCAACATAAAGTGCATTTCAAACTCAATGTATATTCAACGTAGGTCTGCGCAATTAATCTATTTTAATCACGATCAAAATTTCTGCCTCTCACAGTTAATTAAGCATAATCGTCTGCAATATTAGTGAGATAGCAAAGAGAAATTATCAGCCAGCTAAAGTTACAAATTGTTGCTAATTTTTATTATAGGCTGTGTCTAAAGATGATAGGTCAAATCACAAGCACTATTGAGTCTATTTTCACCTCACCTGTCCAGTCGAGCTCTCCAGAAGTTCGCCACTGATTAATCACCTTTCAGTTTGGAGCATGCACTGACATACAGAACCGCAGATGTTTAACAGTAAGTTTCATACATCTCTTTGATTGATACAAAGCTTGCATCAGAAAGCTGGAACATGATGTCTTCAGAGACTATGTGGAGGGAGGATGAAAATCTGGTGCCTTTCAAACTGTTCTGAGACCAGTCATTCAACAACTCTGTCTGTTCAGCCATTAACTGATTATGCAGCTAGTCAGCTGAATAAACTTGGGTTGTAGTGCGGAGTTACAGCAGTTCTAGAGCGGTTCTGTGCTCAATAGCCATGAATTTCATCTTGTGCTCTCATTATACACCAGCAGCTGTGCTCTGAGTTCGGTTAAGTTTGTGCGCATTGCTAACGTCTGTTGAACATGCCAAAAAGCACTATATATTTACCTCATTGCACATTTGCTTAATTTCAGGTTTGTTTGGCCATTATAAGTATCTTCAAAATCAAAAGTAACCCCATGACACCAAGGCTTTGCTTCTTTACTACCATGGTTAGATGTAACATGATTTCTATAAAACAAACTATGGCATTTTTGTAATGTTTATCAGTAGTCCTACTCTAAACACATGTAAAAATAATATATACTAAAAAATTTGTACAAAAAATTTATTACATTCCCTCACTCCCATAATGTAGCCTATGACATATTTAATAGAGCTGAAGTAGTGATATGATCATATTTATTATCAATCTATTTGATAAAAAAGTACATTAATGTTACTATAGTTAATTCAAGGGTGGTGATTCAAATGCTTGCTGCTTCTCGCAAAGCTGCGAGTTTAAGAGCTCGAGCTTTAAGAGCTTTGCACTCACACCGTTCTGTCCATTGAGCCGTATCCATCTACAGAGCCACACAGGTGCATTAGCTGTGGTTGTGCCTCCGCATGAGTATATGATGCTGCTAAACCAGATACTTCAGATGCGTTGCTAGACTTCAAAATCAGATGAACTGCGGTACAAATGTGTTCCAACCCGTATGAACCAACTGATATACACCAAGTCTAGATTAACGTTTTAATGCAAAGAGGAACTTGACAATAGATTTGATTATTATGACTGATAAACGCCCCCCATTTGTAACCTAACTGCCCCCACTCAACTAATTTGCTTTCAGCGCCCCCTGGCATCCTTTGAATGTACTCTGGGTGGCAGTATAACCCCCACTGAAAACCCCTGCTGTATAGATTTGACCCACGTGAAACACAGGCGGAGCCATACAGGTGCATAACAGAGGTTATACAACTGCGCATGTCTATGTGGTGCTTTATTTTCTTCGCCAAACTTTATGATCCAGATGCGTTATTAATCTAGAGATGAACCACGGAGCAAATGCTTAACCAACCATGGTTGGTCAACCGTACGTTTAGTTTTTTACCAACAACCATTACACCCCTAGTTCTTACCTTCTATTTGTTAAAACTTGCAGGTCTACAAATCTACTGTCTTCAGTGGAATGAGTAAGCTCTATAAAAGCAAATCAGGTCTTTAATTTTCCTGTATAATTTCCAGTATTTAAACTGCGGAGCATGAGTTTCAATAATGTCCTTTCGTCATTGTAAAGCTATTTTCACAAGACTTAAGTTAAGGCATCAATGCTCTGCTTAATGCCAGCATCAAGCAGGGCTCTGCCCTACTTGTCTCCCCATGACAAGTAAGCGTCACGGAGGGGTAATTTTACGAGTTTGCCATCCAAGAATGCGGGAGGTGTGCAATAAACACTGAAAACAAGTATTTGGAAGAAGAAAAAATTGGCAGTTGCTTTGATTGGAGAAAATTATAAAGAGGACTTGTTTATTTTGTTAGCATTTTCTTTGTGAATTTAAAATATTTAAATAACTGGGGTCTGAGGAAAGATAAGGTAATATTGAATTAAATTAAATTATGAGACCTTCAATAACCATTTGTGAATTTGTACAGAAATATTACAGAAAATCTTCAGATCTGCACGAATCACAAAAGTAACAAATTTTGGTATCAAACCACAAATTTGCATCCCGGTACCAAAAAAAAAAAAAAAAGGATTTTAAACTATTTAAAAAAAAATTCTTACAGGACTGCACAAATTGCCAACCTTATTTAGCTCATATAATATTTAATTTGACATCCTAATGTTAACCACCTCTTTCCACTGATCATTTGCTGAAAAAAAAAAAAAAAGGTTGGACTTTCAGAGATTTGGACCCTTTATCTAGACAGCCTCCTTGCAGAGTGTGTTGCCCTGAAGATTAGTAAAAGGATAGCCACTTCTTATACACTATTGATTTATTAATGAGCTGAAGTGGGAAGACGGCTATTTTTAGAGGCTTACAGGACAAAATAAATAAAAAAGTGTGAATTACAGGGCAAGTTGTCTTTCACCATTACTTGCACTTTAGACAACACAAGCTATGTCTTGAGTGAAACAATTATTATGGATTACTGACCACAACACCGCTGGGATTAAATATCCAAAATGGCAACCGCAGTTCAAATAGCAGGCAGTGTTTCTTGCCTGGCCTCTCTTTTACTGTACAACAGATTGGGCTGCTGTCTTTTCCATCTGCAATATTTAGCACCAGTATTTCTAGTAAGGCTATCTAAGCATAAGCATATTACAACTAATTTTGGCAATCAAATACAGATTGTGTAGCACTGAATGAGTCTGTTACTGTGTGTGGAAATGGATCTCAATCTGTTAGAAAACACTTAATACATATGTGTATCATCCAAGTTCAAATATCCAGGAAGCTGCCTTTCCAACTGGATTTTATATAGTCAAGAGACATGTCATTCCATTAAAAAGGAATAATACAGAGTAAGCGTTCCCCTTCTGTCACTCACTCAACGTTGTGTCGAATGAAGTGACACAAGGGGTCTTCCTGGGATGCCAAACGTACCTCTGAACCCGCTGCCCCAGTCACTGTGCTTGTAGAGTCCCCCCTCATTAGGCTGGACCTACCACCGCGCCATTTCCCACGTACGGCTTCACAACCCTCATGGTGTATTTACCACATGTTACCTCCCCCTAGATTGGGCAGGATGTGGTCTCTTTAGGGTCTTTTCCCCCTGAAAGAATAGGACCGGGAAACACCGCCTTCCCCAACGCATTTGATAGCGTTAAGATAGACCAAGCCACTTCACGTCCTATGTGAGAGACATAGTGAGAGAGAAGGCCGCGGCTGCTAGGCTTGCTCCCATGCTAGTCATGTAGCACCTGTTCCCCCCCTCAGGGGTGCGGGGAACCTAAGGGCTGTATGTGACATCTCTTTGGGGCGTTTGGGAGGGCTACATGCAGCCGACACAGGTGCCTCTAGCACGCAGTAGCCTGCTTGCACCTGTCTCGACATTTCACGTAACAAGGTCAGTGCGTGGTGTTTTTATATGGGACCCCTTGTGTCACTTCATTCGACACAATGTCGAGTGAGTGACAGAAGGGGAACGTCAGTGCAAAATCCTGACTGGCTGCCCCGCTTCCCTTTATACCCTTATGTCCGGGGTGGGGCATGCAAATTCTGTCTGCCAACTTGACATTGGCCTTTTCTCAGGTTCAGAGGTATGTTTGGCATCCCAGGAAGACCCCTTGTGTCACTTCATTCAACACAACCTCTCGTCCCTTCCCTTGGGGAACGGAGGTTACAACAGTAACATTGAATATTTGTTCAATACCATCCAGAAATTGTTCTGACTGTTGGCCAATCAGAAAACCATACTTGCATAAGGTATGTAGCCTTAAGCCACTGGTTATAAGTTTCTCTTCTGGTAAAACTAAATGCTTAATAAACAGTGACAATATTTAAATGGATTTCAGCGTTAAATCTCTTTTTTTACGATATTCCGAGTCTCACGAAGTCAGAATTTTGGTGAACATGGCAAAGGTCTGGAGCGTATAGCAGCTTAAATTAGCCAAGAACTTTCCACTTAGACAGGAAAAGCCCTCTAACTGACATGCAAATCAATAAATCAGTCATTTTTGTCATTACGTGCCATTTAGGGCCAGGGTCGTTGGAGATATATCATACCATAATAAAAGACCAATATGGGGAAAGAAATAATATATAAAATTTTATGGCATCTTCTGTGAGCAGTTGCACAGGAAACAGATGGAAAAATAGCATAAAATTTGTAGATTACAAGTACAACACAGGAAATCTCATCACAGAGACTTTCACAGACATAACTAAATAAACAAAGCAGAATGTACAGTTATTCATGTGGAAATCCACTTTACATTCTGCTGTATGCTTCAAACGAAACCCTATCTTTAACAGATTTGAAGTTGCTAACCTGGTGAACTTGGAGAGATCTGGTGATTATTTTGTCCTCAAAAGTATTGTATCAACACAGAACCTTGTGAACACAACTATGTTTCCAGTTGAACTGATGAAAAGTCCTGTGTGCAGAATTTTCATCGAACCAGCTAATGTTATTTGCGCCAAGTGGCTCTATAAAGCATTTTCCAATTTTGTTTGCTACGTGCATCCCCGACTGTCAGAGCATGGACTGTGGGCGGTCCGTGGGCGTGCCATCTGAGACTAAGAATAAGATACTCCTTACTCCTGTGATGTCTTAAAGGAATATTCCAGGTTCAATACAAGTTAAGCTCAATCGACAGTATTTATGGTCAAATGTTTACCACAGAAATGTATTTCGACTCATCTTTCCTGTTCTTTGAAAAAAATCAAAAAAAAAATCAAGGTTCCAGTGAGGCACTTACATTGTAAGTGTATGAGACCAATTCTTGGAGGGTATAAAGGCAGAAATGTTAAGCTAATAATTTAATGAAAGTGCTTACATTAATTTTTCTGTTAAAACTTATTATTATTTACGTATTATTTAAGCTGTAAAGATGGTTAAATTGTTGTCACAGTCACATTTTGAAAATATTAAAGCATCATAGCAATTACAAACCTCATAACATTAGTGTAAGTGAAAAGAACTGCTAATAACATTTCTAAACACACTCATTATGATGCTGTGAACTCTTTATTCAATATTACCTTTACTAAGACCTGAATCAATGCGTAAATTAATTGATGTTAATTTGTTAACTTTGGAGCAAATATAGGTGTCCTTGCTAATGTTATACCTGCTCATTTGGGAATGAGGGCTGACATAGTTTAATCCATAGTATGCTCTTCTCAACATTTACATAAATAATCTTTTTTTTAAAGAAATAAAACTGTGTAACCTTTCTAGGTACCTTCTGTAACTATGACCTAGCAACAATTTAAAATTATTCAGATCATTTTGATACAATCCAGCTTAAAACTACTCAAACATACATTACTCCTGTAGCTCTCATTATAAAACGTCTCGGTTACGTATGTAACCTCCGTTCCCTGATGGAGGGAACGAGATGTTGTGTCGAAGAAGCGACACTAGGGGTCTCTCTTGAGTGCCGAATATGCCTCTGGTCTATGAAAAAATATATTTGCATACCCCACCCCGGACATACGGGTATAAAAGCGGGGAAATACGTTGAATTCATTCAGGATTTTTCTGAGGAGCCTGAAATGGTCCGACCACTGCAGTGGCTCGGCTCAGCGACGTGGCCGGGAAGACACGACGTCTCATTCCCTCCATCAGGGAATGGAGGTTACATACATAACCGAGACGTTCCCCGTCTGTCGCTCACTTCAACGTCCTGTCGAAGAAGCGACACTAGGGGTCCACTTCAAATCACGCCATGTGCTGAGCCGTGTACGTGTACTGCTGACACAGGAGCGGCCAGGTATTTCACGTGCACAAGCGCCCAACTGTGTCAGACCAACTGCCCCAAAAAAAGTCATCGGAGGGAAGGTGGTCTTACCCAGTTTCCTATTCTTTCAGGGGGAAAAGACCCTGCGGAGGCCACACCTGCCCAAAAGGGGAGGTAAAGGTGGCAAATACATCACATGAGTTTTTTAAGCAACATGTGGAATGTGGCGCAGTGGTAGATCCAACATCCAGGAGAGGGGAGTTGCTACAGCATAGCGACCGGAGGGCAGCCAAAATTGCCTAAGGGAGACGCGGGTCAGCTCATAAGGTGACTGTACCGTGGAAAATACACACAAGAGGAGTCCGCGTAGGAGGCCTGATCTGTGGAGCACTTTTCCCTGTGCAGGGTAGATTTGAGATACCTGCAGTGGATTGGGTCGGCAAATTCCTCTGCTGAATTGCAGACCCACAGGGCTAGGGAGGATCGACCAGGGACCCGGGTGGGTGGGATCTCCTGGGAGAGAAAGCGCACAGTTTTACCTTGGCCGAGAGAAAGGGTGCCAGGTGCAAGCGATTCACCCGGCCAGATCGTCAGCGTGTTACCGAGTTCTACCGGCTCGGACATGAGAAAACACGGGACGAGACTGACTCAACCCTGAGATTGTTAAATCTCGTAAAGGTATTAGGTGTTGCCCAACCCGCTGCTCTAAATGTGTCTGCTAGGGAGGTACCTCTAGCCAGTGCCCACGAGGACGCAATACTCCTTGTTGAGTGCACTCGGACCCGCAAGGGGGAGGGGGGGGGCACGGCCTGGGTGTGATAGGCCAGTGAAATGGCATCCACCACCCAGTGGGAAAGCCTCTGTTTGGAGACAGCGTTCCCTTTCTGCTGTCCTTTCTGGTAGACCAGCTAAATCTTCCACGTCCCGTCCAGGGGGTTCCACAGGTCTGAGTGCGGATGCCAGAGCGTACCCCGTCCCTGAGAAAGAAGGTCTTTTCTCAGGGGAATTCGCCAGGGAGGGGCTGTCTCAGATATGAGAACCAGGCCTGCGTGGGACAATAAGGAGCCACAAGGGTGACTTGTTCCTCGTCCTCCCTGATCTTGCACAGCACCTGTGCAAGAAGGCTCACTGAGGGAAATGCGTACTTGCGCAGCCCCGCAGGCCAGCTGTGTGCCAGTGCGTCTGCCCCGAGGGGAGCCTCTGAATGGGCATACCAGAGCGAGCAGTGGAAGTTTCTTGGGAGGTGGTAAAGCCTCCACTCTCCACCGGACAAGCGTTGTTGTGACAGCGTGTCCGCTACCACATTGAGGTTTCCGGGGATGTGAGTGGCGTGCAGCGACTTGAGTCTTGGGACTTGAGTCTGAAGCCAGTGCTGAAGCGGTCTCATATGCATCAACCCCAGCGGCGCGACCGCCGCGGAGGATGCCATATGCCCCAGGAGCTTCTGGAAAAGTTTTAAGGGGACCGTTGTGCCCGGCCTGAATGCGGCGAGGCACCTCATCACTGACTGTGCACGCTCGTTGGTGAGACATGCTAACATTGATACTGTGTCTAACTCCATGCCAAGAAAAGAGATGCTCTGGAACGGGGTGAGCTTGCACTTTTCCCAGTTGACCTGAAGCCCTAAATGGCTGAGGTGCCTGAGCACCTGGTCTGTGTGAGTGAATAGTAACTCTCGTGAGGGGCCAGAATGAGCCAGTCATCGAGGTAATTGAGTATGCGGATGCCGGCTTCTCGGAGCAGGGCAAGGGCTGCCTCTGCGAACTTCGTGAAGATGCGAGGGGACAGAGACATGCCAAAGGGGAGGACTTTGTACTGATACGCCTGGCCGTCGAACGCGAACCGTAAAAAGGGTTGTGTCGAGGCAGAATTGAGACGTGGAATTACGCATCCTTCAGGTCTACCGCTGCGAACCAATCTAGATGCCGAATGCAGGTTAGAATGTGTTTCTGTGTGAGCATTTTGAATGGGAGTTTGTGCATAGCTTGGTTGAAAACTCGCAAGTCCAAGATCGGTCATAAGCCGTCGCCTTTCTTGGGCACGATGAAGTAAGGGCTGTAGAGACCCTTCCTCATCTCGATTGGAGGGACAGGCTCTATCGCGTCTTTGAGTAAGAGAGTAGCGATTTCCGCGCGCAGGGATTTGGCATGTTCGTCGTTTACTGCGGTGAAGCGGACGCCCGTGAAGGGGGGCGGGGCCTGGCAAACTGAATTGCGTAACCGAGTCAGATGGTCTGGGCCACCCAGCGAGACGGGTTGGTGAGTGAAAGCCACGCGTCCAAACTCCGTGCTAGAGACACCAAGGGGACAATTATTTTTGACGTACCCGGCGGGGCAGAGCAGCGGGGCAGAGCAGGTAAAACAGCATCGAGAGGCAAAGACGGAGTAATCTGCTGTAAGTTATGATATGTCATTGTCTATGTTTAATATTTGTTTTAGGAAGAACGAAAAATGTGACAAAAAGCCACTCTGTTATTATATTTATGTGTCAGTGGGCATAAACTAAAACTCACTGCAATTTGGCCTCTCAGTAAAATTTTCTCATTAAATTCTACACATAACACATGGCTATCTCATCATTTTTATGGTTTTACCAACTCTGAATATAACTGTTGTGATAACAAATTTGCTAATGACGATAACGAAACAGATTTTTATAATTGGTAGGATCAGCTATATACATTGTAAATTCAAAATTCTAAGCTTTAAAATAACAAATATTTTGTTCAAATCAAGCAATTGGTTATTAAATATAAAGAAGTGTATAAAAAGATCTAACACAATATTTTGTGATAAAATAAATACTGTACAATATGAGAGTTTTACAAAAATCATTGTGGACATTTTTGACCAGAACACAAAATATGTTAGCACAAAACTAACACAAGGTTTAAAAACATAAAGGCCATTTTTGAAAAAGTCTACATTATTGTATATATTTATTATTTTTTAGTATCTTGAAACTCTTGCTCCATCCATGCTGAGCAGCGTTTCTGAGCACAGAGAAAACCACGTTCACACAGCAGCATAATACGGTTGTCAGTCCTGTTTTGAGTGCTTAATACGGTTGCGTTCACACACAGATCGGTTATTTACGAGAGTGACAACTGCATTCTATAACTGGACTGACACCTCTACAGATTTAGGTCTCACAACTGCATTCTCAGCAAACCTGCACAGTGAACGGAACCGTACTGGAGCCGCTGTCTTCCAACAGAGTTTCCCATGGGCACAAGCCACACAAAACACAAAATCTGCTCTCTGCACTCTGTTAAAAAGCATTCAAAGCTGCTGTTGGTTAATTATGATCTGATGGATGAACTTGTGGTGGAGGTGAAGGAGGTGATTTTGGACACAGCTTTATTCTAAGTATGCTTTGTAAGCCTGCTAAAATGTTATATAAATGAATCGATTTTGTATCATTCAAATTAAGATGGTTAATAATTTGAAAATCTATATTTTTACCCAGCCCCAATCACCATGTCAGTGAAGGGCAAGGAATCACCTGCCTGTGTCCATATAAGTGAACATAATATAATCCTCCTTTAATAACGAGAGTCTAAAACTCTAGAAGGCACATTACTTGGTAATTGTTATGAAATTCTTATAATTTAAAAAATATGGAAAAAATAAGGCACCAGTGATGTAACTCGGTTTTTAATTTTCTGTTTAAAGTGTCTAGACCTGAAACATCATGACCGCAAGCTTTGTCATCTCAAGTCACCCCTAAATTGTGTTAATGCTTGTGATAGAGCTGTGAAATAGGCCAGCAAGGCAGGAATTTTAATAAAGAAAATAAATGCAGCTGAAAATAACTTAAGTGCATATTCTTTGCATATTTTTTCTGACTTAACGTATGTAGCAGAAGAGATAATAATGATATAATCATTGAGAAACTCATAATGTAATAACAAAGAAAAATGTAATAACTGCACATAATGTAATAAGGTAATAATTTCTCAAAAAGTAATAATTATTACATTATGTAAGAGTGCAACTTTTTTGCAAAATGTAATGAGTATGTAATGTAATAATGTATTAAAACAATAAGAGAACTATATTACATTCTGAACTCAACACAAATATTTTAATTAAAAATCTAATCATTTTGTCATATTGTAATAATTTTCAAAATAAAAAAATAGTTCCCTGTCTGTTGCTCACTTCGACGTTGTGTCGAAGAAGCGACACTAGGGGTCTCTCTTGAGTGCTGAATATACCTCTGATCTATGAAAAAAGGCCAATGAGAAGTTGGCAGACAGTATTTGCATACCCCGCCCCCGGACATACGGGTATAAAAGCGGGGCAAAACGTTGAGTTCATTCAGAAATTTTCTTCGGAGCCAATGGTAGTGCATGCAGTCTGCTGCGAGTCACACACCCGTTCCTGCTTTCTTCCTCTGATGCTCTGCTTGTTGTTGGATCAACGGCGCACTACAGATTTTCTCCTTCGCTGCACGGCAGTGCAGTTTGCCCCTGGGCGCTTCAACAGCGCAGAGAAACTTAAAAGAGTGTTTTAAAAGAGTGATTATCTCTGATTAAAAGAGTATTTTCCTCTGAAAGAGCATAATACACAGCGGCGTTGAATGTCCTTTTCAGGACGCGTCTTTTTAAAGATGCCCTTCCGCCCCTGTGTAGTTCCTGGATGCGGTAGAGTGCTCTCCGCTTCAGACGGCCACAGGCGTTGTCTCGTGTGTCTGGGCAGCGATCACACCGAGGCTTGTGGATGTGGATGGCTCATGCTCTCATTGCGAGGGCATGACCATGGCAACGTTGCGGTCGTGGCTCGCTTTCAATAGAAACCACTCCAGCCACCCCCCGCATTGCTCCTTCTTCCCACGGGATTGAGGACGATGCGGCTGGCGATGGAGGCGATCTGGAGACGGCAGCGGGTGGAGCTCTGCCAGGGAATGCCCCCTCGGACCACCCGCCCCCCAGCACACTCGTTGACTCCCGTCCGTGCTCGAGGCAACAGCGGCTCGCCTCACAGCCAGCCTGCTTGCCACCTTCGGGCCAGCACACCCAGGCTGAGGCTGACGCCCAGATGGCCGACATGCTTTCCCGGGCCACCGCCAGCATGGGCTTGGACTGGAACCCTCCGTCCTCCCCACAGCCATCACGGTTGGGATGACTGGTTCCTGGGGTCTGGGCGCCGCTCATTTTTCCTGGAGGTGCATGATGAGCTGACGTCATCGTGGAGAGCACCCCTCTCCACCCATCACAAAGCCACTTGCTTATCCGCTCTCGCTACACTCGACGGCGGAGCGTCCCACGTGTACACAGCGATTCCCCAGGTGGATAGGGCTGTTGCGCTCCACCTGTGTCCCGGAAACCCTACCACCTGGTGGGGTCACCCTGTGCTCCCTTCCAAGGCCTGTAGGACAACATCCTCGCTGACCGCGAAAGCCTACAGCGCTGCCGGACATGCCGCTTCCGCCCTGCACGCCATGGCCCTCCTGCAAGTCCACCAGGCCAAGGCGCTCAAAGATCTGCACGGGGGTATCCCTGATCACGATGTGCTGCAGGAACTGTGCTCAGCGACCGACCTCGCCCTCAGAACCACGAAGGTCACAGCGCAGTCACTCGGGCAGGCGATGGCCACGCTCATGGTCCAGGAACATCATCTGTGGCTGAACTTGGTCGAGATGCGTGAGACCGACAAGGCCCCTGTCTACCAGTTTGGCCTCTTCGGCGACACCGTCGAGGACTTCGCCCAGCAGTTCTCCGCGGTGAAGAAGCAGACGGAGGCCATCACTCACATCCTGCCCCGCCGCAAGCCTGCCGCCATGGGCCATGCCCCGTCTGCTCACTGAGAGCGTCCTCTTGTGGCTAAGAAGCACCCTGCTCCACCTCAACCCGGGCCCAGCTCTCAGCCCCAGCGTTGAGCACTCCGCAGGAAGCAGACGCCCCCCGTCTCACGGACCCCCTCAAGAACCTGGAAGGCTCCCAGGCACTCCTGAGACGTTCGACCCAGAGCCCGAAATGTTAGCTCGGGAGCTGGTAAGACCACTCTGTCCCCCGGTGGAGGGCCGGGAGGAGAATCTTTTGTTGGATTTATTTCATTTGCCAGCCTCCCTTCACAGGGTTGCGGTACCCACATTCTCAATAACAGAGCTATTTCCTTTGTCTCTGGGTCACCTGACCCGCAAATGCCGTTCTCACGGCACCCTGCCGCCAGATCTCTACAATCCCGGCATGCTGGACGTGGACAGCCCCACGACTATTCCCCGGCCGGCCGGTTCAGATGAGTCTAGAAGACGCCTACACTGGACCTCCTCCTCAGTCACTAACCCGCCCCCTGCCGGGTGTGCGGAGCAAGGTAAGTGCTTTGAGTGTTTTCTCAGCACTAGAGCTTCGGGACCTTCTGGCCTTGACCATCATGCTCGGTTATGCAATTCATTTTGCCAGGCCTCTGCCCCCCTTCGCGGGTGTCCACTTTACCGCAGCACACGGCAAGCATGCCAAATTCCTTTACTAAACAAAGACACGATAGAGCCTGTCCCTCCAACCAAAATGAAGAAGGGTCTCTACAACCCTTACTTCATTGTACTCAAGAAAGGCGGCGACTTACGACCGATCTTGGACTTGCGAGTTCTCAATCAAGCTCTGTTCAAACTCCCGCTCAAAATTCTCACGCAAAAACATGTCTTAATTTGCGTACGGCATCCAGATTGGTTCACAGTGGCAGACCTGAAGGACGCGTACTTTCACGTCCCAATTCTGCCTCGACACCGACCCATCCTATGGTTCGTGTTTGACGGCCAGGTGCATCAGTACAAAGTCCCCCCCTTTGGCACGTCACTGTCCCCTCGCGTCTTCACGAAAGTCAGAGAGGCTGCCCTTGCCCTGCTCCAAGAAGCCGGCATCCGCATACTCAATTACCTCAATGACTGGCTTATCCTGGCCCACTCCCGAGAGTTATTATGTTATTATGCACTCACAGAGACTAGGTGCTCAGGCACCTCAGCCGTTTAGGGCTTCAGGTCTACCGAGAAAAGATCTAGCTCGCCCCGGTTCAGAGCATCTCGTCTTTTGGCATGGAGTTAGATGCTTAATGTCAACACGTCTCACATGCGAATATGCACAGTCAGTGCTAAAATGCCTCGCCGCCCTCAGGCCGGGCACGGCGGTCCCTCTAAAACCTTTCCAGAAGCTCCTGGGGCATATGATATCCTCCGTGGCGGCCGCGCCACTGGGGTTGATGCATATGAGACCGCTTCAGCACTGGCCCCAGACTCGAGTCACGATACGAGCATGGCGCCGCGGCACGCACTGTGCGACTATCACCCCCGCCTGCCGCTAAACATCAAAACCCTGGACAGACCTCTGCTTTCTGCGGACAAGGGTCCCCTTGCAGCAGGTGTCCCGACGCATCCTGGCCACGATCAACGCCTCCAAACTGGGTTCAAGCGCCATGTGCAACGGCCGTTGGAAAGGGGCCCCGCTGCTCTGGCATATCAATTGCCTAGTGTTGCTGACTGTTTTCTTTGCCCTGCGGATGTTCCTCCCGTTAGTTCGGGACAAGCATGTCCTAGTCAGATCAGACAGCACCACCGTGGTAGCGTACATTAATCACCAAGGCGGTGTATGCTCCCGCCACATGTCACAAGTGGACCCACGTCTCCCTTAGGCTGTTCCAGCTGCCCTCCGGTAGCTGTGTTGTAGCAACTCCCCCCTCCTAACAAGGTTGGATCTACCACTGTGCCATTTCCACGTGCCGCCTAAAAAACCCATGTGATGTATTCACCACTCTTACCTCCCCTTCAGGGCAGGGGTGTTCTCCGCAGGGTCTTTTCCCCCTGAAAAATAGGAAACTGGGTAAGACCCCTTTCCCTCAAGCATGTAAGGGCCCCGGTCGTTTATTGCTCTATGCAGAGAAACATAGAGAGAAAAGAAGCCTGGCCAGGCTCGGCCCATTCCCAGGTTGGCAAGTGTCGCCTTGTTCCCCTGTTTATTTTAACAAGAAGGATTCCAACGACTTTTATGGGGCATTGGGGAAGGGTACGTGCAGTCTGACTCAGCTGGTCGCCTCTGCACGTAAAATACCTGCCTGCTCCTGTGTCAGCAAAACACGTACATGTCTCAGCGCATGGCGTGATTTAAATTGGACCCCTAGTGTTGCTTCTTCGACACAGCGTCAAAGTGAGCGACAGAGGTCTTAAAAGGAAACGTCTAGGTTACGTACCAATTTCCCCCCAACTCAGTATAAAACATGTGAAACAGTATCACTTTTTTAATATAACAATTGAATTTGCAATTGTTTATTTGTTTTGGTGTGTGTCTGATAACTGAAATTGGGTTGCTGAGTCTGACCTTGGTGCCCCCTCAAAAAAAATTATTGGTGCATGACGCCCCTGCTTATAATGTTTTTTTTTTTGTTGTTTTTTTTGTCAATATAGGCTATTCTTTGAACACATTATTATTATTTCATACTATTTGTCATTTATCAGTATGTATACCTTTAGTTGTCAAATTGAAAAATCTTTAATATCCTCTTTTAACTGAAGACTACTAATGTTTTTGGCTCATGTATAAATACAAAACATAAATATATAACATATAATTATTTTTATAATTAGTAGTGGTAATATATGTTAGTACAGTACAGTGTATATATACTTTAGGTAATAATGTGCTGTAATTATAATAATAATAAATAGAGCTGCAAGCAGCAATACCATGGTCAAGCCAATTATCGGCAGCTTTTTACTAAGAAAATGCAACAGCATTAATTCCTCTTTGGTATTTCAAGAAGTCAAGTTTGGTGAAAATATCTCATTTCACTTAAGAGTTATATCAATTTACGTAAAAGCATAGACCACTTTTAAAATTCATCGGCCTGTTTTGGCCTTTATGTGCAAAACTTTGCCATGTTCTCTGAAAATTTTGTAATGATGCTTCTTATTTTGGTGGTTTCATTCCGATCAGATGAACGGCTTTGAAGCAATTCGCTAAAGTAGTTTCAGAACTATTTTTGAAGTGGCAACAGGCCATAAGGCAAACCAGAGCAAATATGGTATCATTGTGCTCGACAAGTGCTCCTGAACTTAACAAGACCAGACCAGTCCTGTGAAAAAAGCTCACAAAGTAAAAAAAAAAAAAAAAATTTCCCACCGATCCCAAACTTCTTAGGCACCTTCTGGCCACGGTCCTGATGACGCATACAAAGATTCATAACAATACACTAATGCGTTCATAAAATACAGCATTTTGCGTCTAAATTCAAAATGACGCCCAAAATGGCAGACATGGGAAAATAGGGTATCGTTTGACTCAGAATGTTTCACTGAATCTAAAGAGTTTTATTATATTTGGCCAAAGCGTTGAAGAGTTATAAGCCAAAATAGCCGTTTTTGCTATCTCCTGACCAGTAGGGGGCAGTGTGGTAAAACACTGCAGGTGACCTCAAGGCATGATGACAATGCATCAAAGTGTTGCGGAGATACAGCATTAAGCCCACTTTGGCATTCTCGCCATCAACTTCATTAAGCCATTTCTCAGGAACGATTTCAAACATTGAAAAAAAAGTGATAACTTTTATGTATCTCTATCTATCTGCTGGAGTAGCAGTGAAAAAACATGTTTCCTTAAAATCTGAAATGGTGGAAAATCTAGTCGGGCGGAAATCGAAACCAAGGTATGCATTCAACTTGGCGCGGGCTCAGGAATAAGGAGAAACATTATTTTGTCTCTAGGACTTACAGTTCAAAAAGTATTAGCGTAAACATGAGTGAAAATTTGACCTGTTGGTGGCGCTAAAGGGTTTAAGTTACAGACACCAAATTTGCTGTGGTATCATTTCTGACTGTCCTCAAGCTGTGTGCAAAATGTCATAACTTTCCTGTGAACAGTTCTATGGATGGCCATAGACTCCCATGGCAGAAAAAAAAGAATAATAAGAAAATTAAAGACAACTATTACAATAGGGGTCTTAGCCCTTTCAGAGCTGGACCCCTAATAATAAATGTGTGCATTTTTCAGTCCAGTGTATTTTGTTGTTATAGACAAGATTTAGATAAAAATGTCCGATTGTAAAGGAATACCAATGTTTTTTACGCATTAAAAGGAAATTTCTAGGTTACGTATGTAACCACTGTTCCCTGATGGAGGGAAGGAGACGTTGTGTCGAAGAAGCGACACTAGGGGTCTCTCTTGAGCACCGAAAATGCCTCTGATCTATGAAAAAAGGCCAATGAGAAGTTGGCAGAGAGTATTTGCATACCCGCCCCCGGACATACAGGTATAAAAGCGGGGAAACGTCGAGTTCATTCAGGATTTTTCTAAGGAGCCAGAAATGGTCCAGCCATCGCTGGACCAGGCTCGGCTCAGCGACGTGGCCGGGAGGACACAACGTCTCATTCCCTCCATCAGGGAACAGAGGTTACATACGTAACCTAGACGTTTCCTTTTAAGACCTCTGTCGCTCACTTTGACGCTGTGTCGAAGAAGCAACACTAGGGGTCCAATTTAAATCACGCCATGCGCTGAGACATGTACGTGTTTTGCTGACACAGGAGCAGGCAGGTATTTTACGTGCAGAGGCGACCAGCTGAGTCAGACTGCACGTACCCTTCCCCAATGCCCCATAAAAGTCGTTGGAATCCTTCTTGTTAAAATAAACAGGGGAACAAGGCGACACTTGCCAACCTGGGAATGGGCCGAGCCTGGCCAGGCTTCTTTTCTCTCTATGTTTCTCTGCATAGAGCAATAAACGACCGGGGCCCTTACATGCTTGAGGGAAAGGGGTCTTACCCAGTTTCCTATTTTTCAGGGGGAAAAGACCCTGCGGAGAACACCCCTGCCCTGAAGGGGAGGTAAGAGTGGTGAATACATCACATGGGTTTTTTAGGCGGCACGTGGAAATGGCACAGTGGTAGATCCAACCTTGTTAGGAGGGGGGAGTTGCTACAACACAGCTACCGGAGGGCAGCTGGAACAGCCTAAGGGAGACGTGGGTCCACTTGTGACATGTGGCGGGAGCATACACCGCCTTGGTGATTAATGTACGCTACCACGGTGGTGCTGTCTGATCTGACTAGGACATGCTTGTCCCGAACTAACGGGAGGAACATCCGCAGGGCAAAGAAAACAGTCAGCAACACTAGGCAATTGATATGCCAGAGCAGCGGGGCCCCTTTCCAACGGCCGTTGCACATGGCGCTTGAACCCAGTTTGGAGGCGTTGATCGTGGCCAGGATGCGTCGGGACACCTGCTGCAAGGGGACCCTTGTCCGCAGAAAGCAGAGGTCTGTCCAGGGTTTTGATGTTTAGCGGCAGGCGGGGGTGATAGTCGCACAGTGCGTGCCGCGGCGCCATGCTCGTATCGTGACTCGAGTCTGGGGCCAGTGCTGAAGCGGTCTCATATGCATCAACCCCAGTGGCGCGGCCGCCACGGAGGATATCATATGCCCCAGGAGCTTCTGGAAAGGTTTTAGAGGGACCGCCGTGCCCGGCCTGAGGGCGGCGAGGCATTTTAGCACTGACTGTGCATATTCGCATGTGAGACGTGTTGACATTAAGCATCTAACTCCATGCCAAAAGACGAGATGCTCTGAACCGGGGCGAGCTAGATCTTTTCTCGGTAGACCTGAAGCCCTAAACGGCTGAGGTGCCTGAGCACCTAGTCTCTGTGAGTGCATAATAACATAATAACTCTCGGGAGTGGGCCAGGATAAGCCAGTCATTGAGGTAATTGAGTATGCGGATGCCGGCTTCTTGGAGCAGGGCAAGGGCAGCCTCTCTGACTTTCGTGAAGACGCGAGGGGACAGTGACGTGCCAAAGGGGGGGACTTTGTACTGATGCACCTGGCCGTCAAACACGAACCATAGGATGGGTCGGTGTCGAGGCAGAATTGGGACGTGAAAGTACGCGTCCTTCAGGTCTGCCACTGTGAACCAATCTGGATGCCGTACGCAAATTAAGACATGTTTTTGCGTGAGAATTTTGAGCGGGAGTTTGAACAGAGCTTGATTGAGAACTCGCAAGTCCAAGATCGGTCGTAAGTCGCCGCCTTTCTTGAGTACAATGAAGTAAGGGTTGTAGAGACCCTTCTTCATTTTGGTTGGAGGGACAGGCTCTATCGTGTCTTTGTTTAGTAAAGGAATTTGGCATGCTTGCCGTGTGCTGCGGTAAAGTGGACACCCGCGAAGGGGGGCAGAGGCCTGGCAAAATGAATTGCATAACCGAGCATGATGGTCAAGGCCAGAAGGTCCCGAAGCTCTAGTGCTGAGAAAACACTCAAAGCACTTACCTTGCTCCGCACACCCGGCAGGGGGCGGGTTAGTGACTGAGGAGGAGGTCCAGTGTAGGCGTCTTCTAGACTCATCTGAACCGGCCGGCCGGGGAATAGTCGTGGGGCTGTCCACGTCCAGCATGCCGGGATTGTAGAGATCTGGCGGCAGGGTGCCGTGAGAACGGCATTTGCGGGTCAGGTGACCCAGAGACAAAGGAAATAGCTCTGTTATTGAGAATGTGGGTACCGCAACCCTGTGAAGGGAGGCTGGCAAATGAAATAAATCCAACAAAAGATTCTCCTCCCGGCCCTCCACCGGGGGACAGAGTGGTCTTACCAGCTCCCGAGCTAACATTTCGGGCTCTGGGTCGAACGTCTCAGGAGTGCCTGGGAGCCTTCCAGGTTCTTGAGGGGGTCCGTGAGACGGGGGGCGTCTGCTTCCTGCGGAGTGCTCAACGCTGGGGCTGAGAGCTGGGCCCGGGTTGAGGTGGAGCAGGGTGCTTCTTAGCCACAAGAGGACGCTCTCAGTGAGCAGACGGGGCATGGCCCATGGCGGCAGGCTTGCGGCGGGGCAGGATGTGAGTGATGGCCTCCGTCTGCTTCTTCACCGCGGAGAACTGCTGGTCTGATAACTTCAGGTGTTTTACATATGTATTAGAGCTGTAGTGATTAATCGATAATAAGTAAGGAGCTGTCATCAAATGATTGACGATCACTTGTATGTGATTGTATGACTTTATTTATATAAATATACTGTATATATACATATATTATACTAACTGAAGTTCTTTATTCGGGGTTGTTCGATGTTTATGGTCAAAAGTTGTTGAGCGTATATATATATATATATATATATATATATATATATATATATATATAATATATTTATTTATTTATTAATTTTTTTTTTGCACAGGCAATGTCCATACATGACAGGAGAGGTTGTTTGTGTAAAAGGTGCCAGCACAAATGCAATGATGCCCACAACTACTTCAGCACTGTAGAGAGTGAAAACATGTAGCCTATCTCTAAATGAGGCAAAAATATTGTATTACTTGTTCAGTGTAACTGATAGCTAATAAAACTAAGTAAATTAACTAAATAAATTATGTATTTTTCCAAGAGTGTGTGATTTATTTTCCATAAGATAGTTTAACCATGAATAGAACTCACATTGCACCATGAAATATGGAGCAATCGATCAGATCAGACTGAGCTTATGTAAGATGGTCAATGACACGCAGCAGCCTCAAAAAGATACAATATTTTTTTATCTTGCGCAGTGTGTGCAATAAGCAGTCATTCAAGACTTTGTCATGAAATTTCTGCCACATAATTTTTTACATTACATCTCTGGAGATATTAAAAGATACTTACGTGCTCAAGCTGAAACCTCTGACAGGCCCGCAGACCAGGGACTTGGTTTGAATGGTGCAAGAAATTCAGCGGCAGCTAGCGAGCATGTCTGTGATGCTGACGGAGGTTGTTGCTGACTTAGATGATCTTGCTGTAATACGTTGATTGATTGCAGTGATGGAAACTAAATTCTCTGAGTTGGTTACATGAATCGGGGATGTCGAGAGACGGATCAATTATCTGGAGTCATCGGAGAGAGAATTAGCTGCTAATCTGCTAGTGACCAAGATAGACTTAGAATGCATTTTGGAAAAACTGGAAGACCTTGAGAATCATAGCCAGCAAAACTACGTCTGAATGGATGGAATTCCTGGGCATGAAGAAGGCATAGATATGCTCGGCATAACAGGCCATAAGCCGGAAATCGAGCAAGCTCTGGGGAGACAGTCCCCGATTAATTTTGGCCAAATATCTGAGCTCATCCAATATCAAGATCTTGTGTTATGCGAGGCGAGAAGCAAAAGGAAGCTTTCTTGGAAGATTCACAACATTTTCTTGTACCCAGACTTTGCGAATTTGACAAGTGAGAAACGTGATCGATTCTAGGAATGCAAGATACTCTTACATCAATGGAAGATCGCTATTGCACTGATGTTTCCGGCCAAACTGAGAATAGATACTGAGGATGTTCGCAAAGTATTTGCATGTCCCAAGCAAGCATTGTCCTTCATAGAAACAATGGGGTGGGTAAGCCATTTGGTGTTTCTCATGTGGCTCCCATTCTCGCTGTACATAAATTTGGCTGTCTGAAGAAACTGAGCACCTTTTTTGTTTCTGTTTGTTTTGGTTCCACCTAGCGGCTGGAGTTTGTTTTGTAGAATAACACTCCTTCAAGAAACTTTTGCATTGACGGAATCACTTTTACACTGAAGTTCCCGGCTAGATTGAGAATGGACACTAAAGATGGCCAAAAAATATCCCCACAACAAGTGATGTCTTTTATAATGTTGATGGACTGAGGAAGTCATGAGTGTTTCTTCTATGGCCTCCAAGTGATCTTGACTCGTTAAATATACACTTGACCATCCGAGGAACTGGGACAACTGTTTGTTTCTTTTTGTGCTGGTTCTTTCTAGCGGATTGAGTTTGTTTTGTGGAATAACACTCCTTTGGGTCAGTTGTTGAAGAATCTGTTGTTCTTTGTGCTTATGCCTCCTATTGTCACAGTCTGTCTCCCTCATGTTATTCAAGGACTCTTATTTTGAAGTTTTCATTGTTTGTATATATACCTTCCTGTTTTGTTCATTCCTTTGTCAGTCCTTGAAGTGTTTAAGTTTGCATGTTGAGCTTTATTGTTTGTTTCCACTCAAGAGTTTGTTTCCACTCCAGCGTTTGTTCTAATCCAGCGATTGTTATTAAAGGATTTAAAAGTATTTAATCTTGCGTCTCCTCTCTTCCTCTTCCACTCCAAGAACCCAACGTTACACCTATTGACTGGAGATTGTTTTGTGGAATATTTTTCACAGGGCATTGGAAGGATTAAGTCATCTGCTGCACTCTGAGGCACTCTGAGGCAGCTCACTGAACACTTGTTTGACTGCCTGAAGAAACTGAACTGCTTTTTTTGTGCTGGTTCTGCCAGCGGCTGGAGTTTGATTTGTGGAGGAACACATCTTTGAGAAAGTTCTGTGAATGAGTCTATTGGTTCTTTGTGCTTATTCTGCCTATTGGCTTGAGTTTGTTTTACAAAGTATTTTCTTTTATATAATTTAACAGCGCAGGGTTAATGAACTATGAAATAGCGTTTCTTCAAGAAACTCCTCTTTCCTCACAGGAAGCTGACCAATTTGGGAATATATGGGGTGGGCAAGTTTTCTTTAGTGCTGCTTCAAGTAAGTGAAGGGGAGTCATGACATTGATAAGTAAACATCTACAATTCAAATGTCTCAAACAGATTAAAGTTAAAGTCATTATTGTTTTAGCTGAAATTCAGGAGCAAAGGTTGATTTTGGCTAATATTTATGCAACTAATGCTGATGATTAGGGCTTTTTTTATCTTGAAGGGATGTTGCAAGCTGCTGGCATCCTTCATGTTATAATATTGGGAGGAGACTTTAATCTTTTGATGGACACAGTTATTGATCTTAGTGAAGTAAAAGTGTGTAAGCCCCCAAGTGCAACATTGATACTTCACATGATGTGTAAAAATCTTGGTCTTGAAGATATTTGTCAACTTTTGAACACTTCTGGTAGGAAATATACCATAAGGTTTATTCTAGAATAGATTTTTTATATATATCTAAGTCACTCATTTCATCTGTTGTTGATTGCTCAATTTGAAACATCTTAGTCTCAGATCATGCCCTGGTGAGTTTAGAGGTGTTGCAACATATGGAGAAAAATAAATCATATAGTTGGTGCTTTAATGTATCCCTTTTTTAAAATCCAGAATTCCAACAAATATTAAAGGCTGAAATCATCATGGTTACTGATGTAACCTCCGTTCCCTGATGGAGGCAAAGAGACGTTGTGTCAATGAGTTGACACTAGGGGTTCACTCTTGGGAGCCCAGACATCTCTGATCTTTGAGAAAAGGCCAATGAGATTTGGTGTGTGGAATTTGCATGCTACTCCCCCGGATATATGGGTATAAAATGAGTGCCACTTGCATACACACACTCAGAACTCTGTGTGCCTTGTAGCCAGCGCAGCAAGCCATCGCATAACTACCCCCAACCCACTGGCAGGTATGAAGCGGTCCTCTACACCTGGGGGAGCAGTTAACTGCTCAGAAGTTTAAGGACTGGCTGGCCCAGCCATAGCCTTCTCTATATTTTTCTCCCCCAAAAAAGGAACGAAATCATTCAACTGGGGGCCATACAACGTCCATGTTGGGGGGGTGTCTCTCCAAAGAGGAGGACACCGCAGAGACCACACCCGGTCCCGAGAAGGAGGGGAGGACTTCTAAGTGGAATACAACACACAGTCTTACCAGGTTGGAGTGGAAGCACGTTGTGCAGAGTGGTGCAGAGGTAGGTCCTACCCAAGGAGTTACTGCAAACACGGTGACCAAGGACAGAGGGCCCTCTGCCCAAAGAAATCAAGCCATGGGACAACGCCAAGAAGCTACGGCCCTGGTAGTATGGGCTCGCAGGCCAGCAAGAGGATGCACATAGTTGGCATGGTATGCTATAGTAATGGCATCCATGAGCCAGTGAGTGATCGTCTGTTTGGAGACAGCGCTTCCTTTCCAAGAGCTGCTCGGAGCTTGCATCAGACACAGCAACGCCAAGGCTGGGTTTGCCTCCTCCTGGGGCAGCGCTTGCTGGTTCACCAACTGATCCCTAAAAGAGGTCGTGGGAACCTTGGGCACATAGCCCGATCAGGGTCTCAGGATGAAGTGAGAGTAAGCTGGACCGAACTCCAGGCACGGTTCGCTGACAGAGAACGCCTGAAGGTCCCCTACCCTCTTGATGGAGATGAGCGCATCTCTGGGGGTCTTCGCATCAGGAAGAACACCACTTAGCGAACAGACACCGCTTCATGTCAACAGGCACCTCATTAAGGGGGCCCTGGCCTGAGTGACTGTATCTACCATTACGGGTTGTAGGCAAATTAAGTCTTTGTGTCCCATCTAAGGGCCAGTCATGGAGATTCCAGAGGTCTGGTCGCAGGTGCCAGATGCTGCCCCATCCCTTAGAAAGAAGGTCCTTCCTTAGGGGAATTCACCAGGGGAGGGGGCTGTCGCAAGAAGCATGAGGTCCGAGAACCAAGTCCGGGGGAGGGAGCAATAAGGGGCCACTAGGAGGATCTGCTCCTTGTCCTCCCTGACTTTACACAACGTCTGTGCAAGTAGCCCAGTAGGCTGGGGGAAAATGCACACTTGCGTAGCCCCAAGGGCCAGCTGTGCAACAGGGCATCTGTGCCAAGGGGAGCCTATGACAGAGAGTACCAGAGCGGAAAGTGGGAGGATTCTGGGGAAGCGAACAGGTCTACCTGTGCTTGCCGAATAGACTCCAGATCAGCTGGACCGCCTGAGGGTGGAGTCTCCAATCTCCTCTGAGCATCACCTGCCGTGACAGCGCGTCCACTGTGCTGTTGAGGTGGCCCGGGATGTGAGTGGCTTGCAGCGACTTGAGCCGCCTCTGACTCCAGAGGAGACGATGGGCGAGTTGTGACATTCGATTGTAGGCCGTGTTGGCAGTTGATGTATGCAATCGTCGCTGTGTTGCCCATCCGGATCAACACATGCTTGCCCCGGATCAACGCACTCACGGGCTGAATCAAGGGCCAATAACTGTGTGGCCATTGCACATGGTGCTCCAGCCACGCTGGGAGGCATCTGTCGTAACCACGACATGCCTGGAGACCTGGCCGAGGGGAAATCCTGCCCGTAGGAATGCTAGGTCTGACCAGGGGCTGAACAGACTAACAAGCCTGCGTGACGAGTATGTGATGTGTGCCGTGGTGCCATGTTCGTCTCTCGACTCGGGTCTGAGGCCAGTGCTGGAGTGATCACATATGCATCAACCTGTGCGGCATGACCATTGCTGAGGATGCCATATACCCCAGGAGCCTCTGAAAGGATTTCAGTGGGACCATTGAAGGTGCGAGGTGACAGGGACAAGCCGAGGGGGAGGACCTCGTACTGGTATGGAAGTCCTTCAGGTCTACCGCAGCAAACCAACCTTGATGCCGGACACTTGCCAAGATGTGTTTTTTCATCAGCATCTTGTGTAAAGCCCAATTCAGACTCGCAGGTCCAAGATTGGCCACAACCCGGGTACGATGAAGTAGGGGCTTATAATCCCTTCTTCATCTCGCCTCTCACCGTAGTGAAGCAGATGCCTTTGGACCTGGGTGGGCACCTAGCAAACTGAATTGCGTAGCCTTGTCGAACAGTCCTGATCTGCCATCACGGGGGATTGGGGAGCAAGAGCCACACCCCCAAGCTCTACGCGAAGGGGAACAATCATGTCGGACATACCAGCGGGCAGGGTCTCATGACGGGGCAGAGCCAGAGGTGCCACTTGTGACTGTGCTGAGTCTAGAGACATCAAATTACTTACCTGGCTCCTTGTGACAGCTTCCGAAACAGCCTGGGACAGGGGAGGAAGATTTTTGTCCTCGTGGCCCATGGAGCCATCACATCAGGGGCGGATTTTAGCCACAGCTGGGCGTGCGGGACGACGGCCGGGGACACCAATTGTGAGGCCCAGGAAATGAAAAAAATGCTCTTCTCTTAGAATGTGGGTACAGCGGCCCTTGGGGCATGCGTTGAAATAAGAAAAGGAAAATAAAGAACCTCCACCGGGGGAAGGAGTGGTGCTCTTACCAGCTTCTGTGCAGCGGACCTCCTACTTCCTGGTCTGCCCGTCTCGGGGAACGCTTTGAAGCCAAGTTGAAGGAAATTCTTGGCAACCGGCCATGTGACAGGTGCCGTCTGCTTTCTGCGGGTGGCTCGACGCCGGGGCCAGTCTACTGGGGCAGGCTGTGGCGGAGCCAGTGTTGCTGCCGCAGGGGGACGCCATTGGCAACAAACAGTTTTGGGTGTGAGACATTGTGTTGCACCGGGCAGCATGTGTTATATGGTCCCCGTCTGCCTTTTAACCACTGAGGATTGCTGGGCGATATCCTCTTTGGTGCTGGCGAATAGGCCAACCTGGTTCGACCAAGTTGGGCCAAAGGTGGCGCTCCTGGACCACTAAGGTGGACATCGCATGCCCAAGAGATCACACTGTGACCATCATCGCTCAGAGGGCGAGATCGGTCACCAAGTGCAGCTCCTGCATCATTCTCGGGTCAGAACTACCCTCTTGCAGTTCTTTGAGCGCCTCAGCTTGGTGCACTTGCAGGAAAGCCGTGGCGTGCAGGGCGGAGGTGGTCTCTCCAGTGGCACTGTAGGCTCAGTCGTGAACCTAGGAAACACACAAAAACAAAAAGGCATCTTGAAAAAGATGCATTCGTTTGCGCCACTCTTTAAGAGGAAAATCTTCTCTTTTTATTTGAATATATATATATATATATTTATAGATAGATAGATAGATAGATAGATAGAGATATAGATATAGAAGCTCTGCTCAGCTGTTGAAGCACCCAGGGGTGTTACACAACACAAATGTTGTGTGTGATTGGGAGAGCCGCTGTAATGCGCCGTAGATCCAACAGCTTTTCAGACAGAGAGATGAATGGAATAGCAGGAGGAATTCAGCTCTGTGAATACATCCGCTCGGCTCCGAAGAAGAAATCTGAGTGTGTGTTTGCAAGCGGCACTCCTTTTATACCCGTATGTCCAGGGGAGTGGCTTGCAAATTACACACTCTAATTCTCATTGGCATTTTCTCAGAGATCAGAGATGTCTGGGCTACCAAGAGTGAACCCCTAGTGTCAACTCATTGACACAACATCGAGTGAGTGACAGATAGGGAACAATGTTTATATGGAGACCAACTGGTCCTCATTATCCTCTGTGGGCATGGCTTGGGAGGCACTTAAGGTGGTTCTTGGGTGCCGGATCATATAGTATGCCTCATTAATTAAAATATCCAAAGCACAAGAACTCGTGGAGTTGGAAAAGAATATGAAAAGTGCAGAGACAGAGCTGAAGCGCCGAATGTCGTCTGATGGCCTCAGAGATTTGATCCGATTGAAATACAGATATAATACTATTTTGTCGTGAAAAGTGGAGTTTTGGTTATTCAGGGCAAGACAGTCATATTTTCAGTTGAGGGACAAAGCTGGAAAACCTTTGCCTAGATATATAAAGCAGAGAGTCTTTTTCTACTATTCCCTCAGTGAAATCTGCTGGTGGTGAAATATTTACCTCAGCCATTGATATTAATAATGCTTTTAAAGAATTCTATCTTGATCTTTATAGCTCCAAGTCTTTATCTACTGATGAAGAAATTAGAAACATTGTGGAACCTCTAGAACTCCCAACAATTTTAGTGTTGAAAGGTAATATGCGAGGAGGCGTGAATCATCATGAATATTAAGGTGATTTACACCTGAGAACTCTTTTTACAATTTAAAAGAACAGTTTTCTATTTAAATATATTGTTAAATGCAATTTGTGATCAAAGCTGAATTTTCAGCATCATTACTGCAGTCTTCAGTGTCACATGATCCTTCAGAAATCATTATAATATGCTGATTTTCTAATATGGGCATATTTAAAGTGCATTTTACTCATTTAACCTGAACACATATTTGCAAGCACAAGCTTTGTTGATGATAATGAGGCATTATAAACACTAGATAAAATATAATCTAAACATTCATATTATTTTTATATCATATTACATATCATATTTATATTATACAGCATACAATTGAAATACCTGCTTTAGCCGAAACATCATTTACTTATTAGGACATATTTCAAATGTCAATACTCTGAATCATGGCTGGCAAGTCTAGAAACAGTCCCACTAGTAAAATAAAAGTTTAAAAGTTTATATAAAATAACATGTCAACTAATGAAAACGAATTGACTTACTCGTCTGAAATTGTATCCTCAGCTGGATCAAGTCTCTCTTCAAAATACAAACGTTCATCGGAGTCCTGCTCTTCTTCTGAGGAAAATGTTAACTCTTTCTTACAATCCTGGAGCTTTCTTGCCTGTGTGGCCTTACAAACGCGCAGTAAAATGAACGACATTTTAAATGAACGGGGGGGGGGGGGGGGGGGGTTACATTTGCATCGATAGTCTCATTACATTAGCGTATGAATGGTGCGCTCTGCTGGTGGGTGGTATCACATTACAGATAATGAGATGAACCGGTAAAAATGGAACATCGCTTTGTTTCAAACAGATTGCATTGCAGGAGAATATTTGTTTTAAATTTGAATTGTTTTATTAAAAAGTAGACATGTTTCATGTTTGTGTGATAAGTATTCGCAGAGTTTCAGTTCATTTTTGTGACGTGTTTCAGATAAATGCTCTCAAACCCAGATACTGCTGAAAGCTCACCCTTTTTATTTTCTTTATTTTACAAAAGCACAATGTTTCATTGTTATTATGAGTGTACACAAATAAAAGTAGACCCTTTATAGTCTTTAATGATGTTTTACACTTATCTGTATACCCAAAAATGACAGAGTATTTTAAATTGTTTCTGCTGTAATGACGAAAATATCCAGCAGTACGCGCCGGCGCGTCCATCGACCCCAGAGGGTTAAGGTCCTACTTATAGGCGTGGCTCTGGGGCCAGATAGCTTTGCCACTGAATTTTTTAGATCTTATGCTACAGAACTGGCTCCACTTTTGTTTGAAGTTTACACAGAATCATTAAAGAATGGAAAGCTTCCTCCAACCATGACAAGCCCGGATGAGTCTGATTCTTAAAAGGACAAAGATCCAAGTGAGTGTAAGAGTTACTGTCCAAGTTCCCTGATCCAGCTAGATGTAAAGTTATGACGACTCTTATACATATAGATCAGGTGGGTTTTATTCGGGGCCACAGCTCTTCTGATAACATTAGGCATTTCATCAATGTCATGGTCAGTGGTGAATGATCAGACTCCAGTCACTGCCATCTCACTTTAAGCTGTAAAGGCATTTGATATGGTAGAATGGGGTTATCTTTTTTAAGATTTTGGAAATATACAAGTTCGGAATACTTATTTTTAAGTTACTTTATAGAAACCCTGTAGCAGCAGTATAAACTAATAGATTAATTTCAGATTTTTTTACTCTGGATAGGGTCACTTGGCAGGGTTGCTTTCCCCATTATTATTCTGTCTTGCCCTGGAACCATTTGCAGCCATGATAAGAAAGGAGGATGATTTTCCAGGGGTTATGGTAAGGTAGGGTGCTTAAGCTTCTGCTTTGCGCAGATGATATTATATTATTTGTCTCTGACCCCACTAGATCTCTGCCTTGCTTCCACAGATTTATTAATTCCTATTCAAAGTTCTCAGGATACAAAGTGAATTGGTCTAAATCTGAAGCTTTGGCTCTGACAGCGTACTGCCCAGTAATGGCTTCCATTGGCCTAAACAGGGAATTACAGTTTTTCTCAATTGATTTGCCACACTTACTGAAACAACTTACAATTGTCACAATCCTCACATCATGTGGTACATTCAGCACACCACTCTATGTGACCTGCAAAAGGTGATTACACAATCAAAGGAATTAACTCATGTTTCAAATGTAAATAAATCCATCTATGAATAACTCATTGTCATCAAAACTAAAGGTTCCTTTACCATTGCTTAGACCAAAACTGACAAAATGCAAAGACATCTTGTCAAATGACAGTGTACTCTGAAAGTGTGATAGTTACCCACTATGTAATATTGTACAATTGCAAACATTGCATATATAAAGTCATGGCACACACTTTACTTTCAACAAAACATTTATTCAAACATTTCTCATCTTTGTATGTACACACTTTACAGCCAATCAAAAATATGCAAAGAAAGCTTGTACTGAAAAAAAATATATACAGTATGTGGTAGGGCGGAGGGCCAGTAACACTCTCTCTCTCTCTCTCTCTCTCTCTCTCTCTCTCACTGCTGTCTCCGGTCACCTTTATCCCTCTCTGGCTTGATCAGCCTGATTAGGGGCTGGGTGTACAACAGCAAAATTTAGGATCTACAATATGTGCAAGAAAAAATAAAATATGCTGCAAGTTCATCAACCTCATGGGTCTTCCAATCTCTCCACTCTGTCTGGCCACAGCATTTCATCTACATCACACCTGGCATCCACCCTTGCAATGCAACGATTGAAATCTTTTGGCATGATGCAGCCAACCCCTACAAGAATCTGCTGTGATATCCTCACAACCAGCATACATTGCACCCAGTAAGGACACCTGATCGTGAGGACAGTGATCATAGACCTTCAATCTCCATGAAGAAAATAACTCCTCAATAGGTTTTAGGAATGTGGAGTATGGTGGGAGAAACTCCATCAAAAAACGTGGTTGGGTAACAAATCATTCCCTGACTGTATTTGAACAATGGAAACTTTAAGTTGTCCCAAACTATAACATACGTTGGCAAGCAATTTCTTACAAACTCCCTCTCATTCTCAGGAATGAGATCCCTGTAAAGAGTTTCCAGGAAATTGAAGAGACATTGTGTGTTACAGGGCCCAGTGATGGGAATGTGGCCGACCACACCATTCCCACATATGGCAGCACACATTGAAATGTTAACTGCACGCTGGCCTGGCACATCATCAGTGGCTTGGTGACCAATAATATTATGGCCATGTCTCCTGATACACGAAAATATGTTGTGATTCATCAGCCTCCAGTTCCATAACTCTCTATAAAAGATAGTATAGAAATTAAATAATTTAGGAAATAATTTAAAGTAGATATTGTAAATCATACAGTTAAACATATCCCACATTGTGTAACATATTCTGCATATACAGGTTGTACATTTCAATACTGAAATACAATGAGATTACAGCACTGTGTTGTGTACAATGATGAGTTCTTACCTGTACATACATTGCTCTAAATTGTGATGTGATTGTTCCACATCTAACGTAAGTCTACCATCTGACAACTATTACAACAATACCACATAACTATTATGTATCTAATATATGTGTGACAGGTTATTGTGATTGTTGGTTTTTCTATTTAGCATGTAAGGATTTACACAATGAACATGTGTATAATTGCATTTGATAGTAATATCATTCAATAGCAAATGAATGCAAACTTTTTTGATCTGCAAGGCTTACTCAATGTATTTTTGCCTAAGCAATTATAAATGACTATAGTCATGTAAACAAATGACCTAATGTTCATATGGTTTGATGAAGTTTAATAGTAATTCGATGATTGTGCCAAAGCGATTGAGAAAAACCCAAGTATTTGGGTATTTTATTCCCAGAAAATTTGTCTGATTTAGATGGAGTTAATTTTTACCCTTTAATAGAAAGGTTTTCGAGCAATGTGGGCAGGTGGGCTCCATTACATTTATCTATGATTGGGAAGGTTAATGTTATTAAAATTAATTGTATTCCAAAATTCAACTACTTGCTACAATCTCTCCCTATATATATGTCCCCCTCTCTTACTTCAAGCAATTTGAGAGCATTGCAAAGTCCTTCATTTGGAATGGTAAACGTCCCAGATTACATTTCAGTAAACTGCATAGGCCTACCCAAGATTTGTTTTAATTATTATGCATTTTGTCTCAGACATTTGGCTAATTGGTCGCTTCCACCTGAAAGAGCCCCTACCTAGCTTTGCATTGAACAGGAAGTTCTTGCCCCTATTTCGCCATTGCAAAGCCTTTCTATCAATCTAACAGGAGAAGTATAACTACACCCTGTTATAGTGTATTTGCTCAGTATGGACAAAAGTGTCCAGAGTGTTTAATTTGGATATTTATCTAAATGTTGCCTCACGTTTATGGCTGAACCTTAAGATACATATTAATAAGTCCCTTTCTGCTGGTCAGAGTGGATTGTGAGGGGGGTTACTACACTCGGTGACCTATATGAGAATAGTGTGTTGAGATCCTTTGAAAATTTGGTTCAACATTTAGGATCGCGATCACAAGGAGGTTAAACCATGTGACTCTACCCTCCCTAGCAACCAGGACAATGATTGCTTAAGAGACCTGGCTGGAGTCCCTCAGCACACCCTGGATTAAAACTTGCGACTCCAGGGGTGGTAGTCAATACTCGCTGACCCAGGCCCTGTATAAATACATTATTATATATACAGAATATTTTATATTGAGACAGCCAAAATAGATTGAAGAACAGTGGAGAATTCTCCAAGAAGCTTGAACATCTTATCTGCCAACAACCAAGAATAACTGTGTCCGTGTGTATCTAGGAGAATTTGTGCTGTTTTAAATGCAAAGGTGGTCACACCAAATATTGATTTAGCTTTTTTTGTTTACTGGACTTTGTATGACATTAAGTGATAAACTAAACCTATTTATGCCATTAATTTTTTAAGATATTCTCACTATGCAACATTTTTCACAAGTGCCTAAATCTTTTCCACAGTACTGTAGGTTACCCTCGTGCTGCCGAAGATCAGTAGTTACTCAAACTCAAACCAGCCCGTCTGGCACCAACAATCATCCATGCAATTATCTAATCAGGCAATCATGTGAAAGCAGTGTAGTACATAAAATCATCCAGATATGGGTCAGGAGCTTCAGTTAATGTTCACATCAACCATCAGAATTGGGGAAAAAAATTGATCTCATTGATTTTGTCTGTGGCATAATTGTTGGTGCCAGATGGGCTGGTTTGAATATTTGTGTAACTGCTGATCTCCTGGGATTTTCACACACAGTGTCTAGAATTTAATCCAGAATGGTGTCAAAAACATGTCTGACTGGTTCGAACTGACAAAGTCTACGGTAACTCAGATAACCGCTCTGTACAATTGTGATGAGAAGAATAGAAGATCGCTGGTTCGATCCCCACAGCCACCACCATTGTGTCCTTGAGCAAGGCACTTAACTCCAGGTTGCTCCGGGGGGGATTGTCCCTGTAATAAGGGCTCTGTAAGTCGCTTTGGATAAAAGTGTCTGCCAAATGCATAAATGTAAATGTAAATGTAAGAATAGAATATGTGGGTTGGCACTGTTTTGGTGGCATGAGGGGGACCTACACAATATTAGGAAGGTGGTTTTAATGTTGTGGCTGATTTGTATATACAGTATCTCAAAAAAGTGAGTACACCCCTCACATTTTTGTAAATATTTTATTATACCTTTTCATGTGATGTAAAGTAGTGAGTGTACAGCTTGTATAACAGTGTAAATTTGCTGTCCCCTCAAAATAACTCAACACACAAAAGTGAGTACACCCCTTAGTGAAAATGTCCAAATATGGCCCAAAGTGTCAATATTTTGTGTGGCCACCATTATTTTCCAGCACTGCTTTAACCCTCTTGGGCATGGAGTTCACCAGAGCTTCACAGGTTGCCACTGGAGACCTCTTCCACTCCTCCATGTCGACATCACGGAGCTGGTGAATGTTAAAGACCTTGTGCTCCTCCACCTTCCGTTTGAGGATTCCCCACAGATGCTCAATAGGGTTTAGGTCTGGAGACATGTTTGGCCAGTCCATCACCTTCACCCTAAGCTTCTTTAGCAAGGCAGTGGACATCTTGGAGGCGTGTTTGGGTTCGTTATCATGCTGGAATACTGTCCTGCGGCCCAGTCTCCAAAGGGAGGGGATCATGTTCTGCTTCAGTATGTCACAGTACATGTTGGCATTCATGGTTCCCTCAATGAACTGTTGCTCCCCAGTGCCGGCAGCACTCATCCAGCCCCAGACCATGACACTCCCACCACCATGCCTGACTGTAGGCAAGACACACTTGCCACACAGGCTTGACACCATCTGAACCAAATAAGTTTATCTTGGTCTCATCAGACCACAGGACATGGTTCCAGTAATCCATGTCCTTAGTCTGCTTGTCTTCAACAAACTGTTTGCTGACTTTCTTGTGCATCATCTTTAGAAGAGTCTTCCTTCTGGGATGACAGCCATGCAGACCAATTTGATGCAGTTTGTGGCGTATGGTCTGAGCTCTTTTTCAGATCCTCAGAGTTCTTTGCCATGAGGTGCCATGTTGAACTTCCAGCGACCAGTATGAGTGTGAGCACGGTGACCAAACACCAAATTTAACACACCTGCTCCCCATTCACACCTGAGACCTTGTAACACTAACAAGTTACATGACACCGGGGAGGGAAAATGGCTAATTGGGCCCAATTTGGACATTTTCACTTAGGGGTGTACTCACTTTTGTTATCAGCGGTTTAGACATTAATGGCTGTGTGTTGAGTTATTTTGAGGGGACAGCAAATTTACATTGTTATACAAGCTGTACACTCACTACTTTAAAGTAAATTGTCATATCTTCAGTGTTGTCACATTGTTTGGGGTAGAAATATAATATTATAATTAGCTGTGAATTTTGACTGTTTTGTGTTTTACGTTATTTTGATAAAACAAAGTCACAGCTTTTAAACTATAACAATTTTATTATGAAATCCAAAGAATCAATATTGTTATGACACATATGTTGTGTGTGACAGATTGTGTTATCTGCCACAGGAAGATGTCAATAAAACAACAACTTGTCACCTAAGGAAACCTTTAGAAAGCCTATAATGTCCTTGCATATCACTAAAACTGAAAATACATTATTAATATATGCTGAATAATATATATAGATATGCGTATATTAAGTTTTTTTATTTTCACTCATTCCTGCATTTGGATACTCATTTCTGACTCATTCCGTGATACAATCACTATTTAAATGATTACATCTAGAACATGATTAGAAACATAATTATATAATCAGAAAGCTGAGAATTAATTTTTTAATTTAGAGTATACAGCTCAAAATGTGTTTCTGGGTCAAAGCAACTCAAAATGATGGAGCAGTTCAGAATCAGAAAAGTACATTTGTATGAAAATATGAGTTCAAAATGTTGCCTAATAACCATACATTTCTCAATGTAATCTAAAAAATAAATAAATAAATATATATATATATATATATATATATATATATATATATATATATATATATATATATATATATATATATATATTATTATTATTATTATTATTAAGTTTTGTGCTCATAACGTTATGTTGACAAATTTATTTTATGTTTTATCTCTACATTGTGCTCTGTTATTACACAATGTACTGTTTGGCTACATATTAATTTGCTACAGTGAGTTCATAATGTAATACATTTCCCATAAAATAACCTATTAAATTATGAGGAAAAACATTATTATATATTGTGACAGGGTGGGGCCGGTTCGTGATGCTACACACCCGGCCCCTAATCAGGCTAATGAAGCGTCAGAGAGGGATTAAGGCCGACTGGAGACTGCAGTGGGACAGAGAGAGAGATTTACGGCAGCTGTCCGACACCTTTGTGTGTTTGTACTTTTGGTTAAGTTTCATATTAAAATATTATTTATATCTTCAAGCTGGTTCTTGCCTCCTCATTTCCCATTAATCCCTTTACATATGCACTCAGACTTTTATTTATATAAATTACTACACTATGAACATTTAACTTATTACATCGTGCAGTTGTTACAATATGTTTTGTTATCAGATTACGAGTTGCTAAACCCACTTTGCTTTGAGCAACTACAGCAGATAGCTTTCATCAGTACATTTGATAGGATAGATTAAATCAACTACTTGTTTAAATTATGTGGTGTATGTGTTCATGATTCTTGTATGTAGGGCTGCACAATTAATCTTTTTTAATCGCGATCACAATTTCTATCTCTCACTGTTAATTAAGCATAAATGTCTGCGATATTAGTGAGATAGCAAAGAGAAATTATCAGCCAGCTAAAGTTACAGATTGTTGCTAATTTTTATTATAGGCTGTGTCTAAAGATGATAGGTCAAATCACAAGCACTATTGAGTCTATTTTCACCTCACCTGTCCAGTCAAGCTCTCCAGAAGTTCGCCACTGATTAATCACCTTTCAGTTTGGAGCATGCACTGACATACAGAACCGCAGATGTTTAACAGTAAGTTTCATACATCTCTTTGATTGATACAAAGCTTGCATCAGAAAGCTGGAACATGCTGTCTTCAGAGACTATGTGGAGGGAGGATGAAAATCTGGTGCCTTTCAAACTGTTCTGAGACCAATCATTCAACAACTCTGTCTGTTCAGCCATTAACTGATTACGCAGCAAGTCAGCTGAATAAACTTGGGTTGCAGTGCATTTTTTATTTAAGAAACAAAATATCAAAGCTGTGGCAACAGTATTTTTTTATTTTTTTGTCCAAATCGTGCAGCCCTGCAATAAAAATAAATAAATACAACTTTAAAGGGTAGAATAATCATGATTAAAATTTTAACCATTATTGTGCTGCCCTACTTGTATGCATGGTTGTGTGTGTATGAAATTGTGTTTTCTGAGTGTGTACTATGCATAGCCACCGGAAGCTATAATGGATGTAATTTATTTAGAGTTAATTAGGGGCAACCAAAGTAGATTATGTCCACATCCTTAAATCACTAGAGATTGATGAGGGCTTGCTGCAAGAGAAAAAAAATATTTGACTTTATTTCCAAGCTTTATATGCAGTTAAAACAATTGTTTAACTCCAATTATGGGTATTCAGGATGCCAAGACTAATGGATTAAAAATATTAAATTAAACTGGGCTAAAAAATAAATATCTTAAAAATGTTCACCATTTGAATGTTCGGTCATGTACACTGTATACTGATATCTATGTATTTGCCTTTTTTCTCAGAGGAACCATCATTTCAACCAAACAACCAATGGTGAAAAGTAGATTCAAAATATTTAAAGCAAGATGTGAAATACAGTAAAATTCTAGTTAAGAATAATCAAGGTATGTTTTTCCACACTGTTTTCACCTAAATGAATACAATGCTGAATTGTATGTAAATATTTTTTTATATTCATCGATATTACAATACAGAAATAAGCAGCAATATTCACCCACATATATTTTTTAACCAAGTAAGTTGCCACACAGAGACTTCTGAGAACATATTAAACTATGTTAATAAATCTTGTCAGCACAGTGGCATTCCAAAAAAAAAAAAAACATCTCACTATACAGTATATTCCCTATTAACTGATTGCATTTTTTTTTTTTTTCAATCTTCTAGGCTCGGAGGCTGTTGTGGAGTCTGATGTTGGCTACAGCACCCTAGATGCTCTCAGCACTGGTGGTATTCTAAAGTGATTATGCCCGCTGTCCCACAATGCCCTCAGGTTGGCTACTACGGCACTCCGTGGTCATGTGGTTGCTGTTTCACAGCTTGGTGCTGATGACACTGTGTTTACACCACCCAGCAACTTCTTGCTCTAAACGCTGTTACTGTTCAGACAGCGAGGGCTCGTTTGGTGGCAAGACCATGCGCTGCAGCAACCTGCATCTTACAGAGATCCCTCAGGACATTCCAAATGACACTCAACGCCTTTACCTGGACTACAACCTTCTGACCAGCATCCCTGCCAATGCTTTTCATGATCTTCCTTTGCTAACTGAACTGGACCTTTCCCATAATGAACTGGCTCTGCTTGAACCTGGAGCCTTTAGAGGTTTGGCCGCCTCTCTACAGTTTCTGGATCTCTCGTCCAACCAGTTCACAACGCTGGACCCAGATGCTTTTGAAGGCGTCCAAGCAAGGTCCAACCTCACTGGAAACCCCTGGCACTGTGACTGCAGGCTTCAGACCGCTCTTCCACACCTGGACCTGGAGCCTGTATCCTTGACTGGCATTGTCTGCAAGACCTCTGATCCTGTGGACTCTGGAGCCCAAGGTGTGCCCTTCCTGCTGGCCAAAGACCTGGACCTGTGTGTGGTGCTCAAAAAGACCACGGACGTGGCCATGCTAGTGACCATGTTTGGATGGTTCACCATGGTCATCTCCTACCTGGTCTACTATGTGAGACACAATCAGGAAGATGCCAGACGCCACCTGGAGTATCTCAAGTCTCTGCCCAGCAGGCAGGGCAAGTCTGAGGAGTCTTCCACCATCAGCACTGTGGTGTAGCATTAGGCCACATGCTCATGACATGTGGAGGAAGCTTCTCAGTCTGCCGTAAGGCAATGGGCACACTGGGCATTGGGCTACCAAGATGAAACCCTTGGTAAAACAGAGAATTTAGGCTTTGTAGCCCATTAATCGTAGCCCACACCTCACTTCAAGGCACTGCTCAGTATTGAGCAGCACCCTACCAAAGATGCAGGATGAACTTTGGAAGCAGGATACTTCTTGATCAATAAAGCGCAATGTCCACAATGGGGCCATGTGAAATGCTTCACGCTGAGACAGAAATAATACACAGATATGCTGTCTTTTCTGATGGGGCCACAAACCAGTAGACAGAGATGACCGTAGAAAGTTGGAGTGAAATCACAGGGAACATCTAATCCAGTCCAGATGAATAATTGATTCAGAAATGGCCCAGCTTCAAGCACATCTTGACTAAAAGGTCTGTCTGCTCTGCACGCTTTTAAAAGAGTTGTTGTTGTTGTTTTTCAGTCAGATCCCTATTTGGCAGGCAACATGTAGCATAAAGCACTCTTGCTTTAGGGCATTTACAAAAAGTACTGTTGGTTTCCCTGCAGGCAACATCAAAATTTTACAGAGTCACATATTCTTGCATGCATCAGTAATTTTTCAGGTGTCTCAGTCAACAAAGACTTGGTTTTATACACAGTGTTTGGGTTTTAGGGGAGCAAAGATGGTGAGTTATTTATTTCCTCATGACTTGTGCAGTGATAATGATGTAGGGACTTAAAAGAAATGAAGTCAGCTTGTTATTTTTGTGACCATTCACTGTATGATAAATCACTGTTAAAGCAGTTTAAAGGGAAATATCTCCAGGGCACTTTGATGATTTTCATCATTATGACTGAAAATGTTTAGATTCTTTTGATGTTCAAAAATAACAAGATGTTCCACCACATGGAGAGTTTGCGCTGAGTGAATCCTGAACTTGGTATGTCACATTCAGTACTGTGTGAGTGTGCAGTTTCCTACATAGAGTGCCAGCAAGAATTTTGTATGTTTGCCAAGATAAATCAAATAAAATTTGGTCAAATTCTTAGCAGCATTGCATATAACTGTTGTTGGTAAGGCAAAGCCAGAATGCATTGCAACAAATTAAGTGGAAAAAAATGTATTCAAGATGTTAGAGAAAGTATCGAGAGATATGCAGAGTTTCTGTTTCATTCAATACTGCAAAAAATATTCATTCTAATTAAAAATGTACTATTTTACCCAATATTTGTGTGCTTCGTATTTTTCATTCTTATAGTATTGCGTAGTTGACTTAGCAACATACTAACATCAAACTCTATTGGAATGAGTCTCTTGTGTGCTTCACACGAGAAGCTCGGTTGCTGCCTTTGTAGAGCATTTCTGCTAGATTGGTTAAATAGACAATAGACAGCAAGTCAGCTCACTTTTGGAGTTTTAGTAATCTCAAGTCAGGATGTGGTTTCTGCATAAATTGCTTAATAAATAACAAACAAACAATGAAATAATGTGCTAGTAACTCATATGTTGGATCTTCTTCAGTCTAAGCTGTGGAAAATGATGCATTATGTGCAACGAATGAGAAGATGGGGCCTTTTTCAGTTTGTTTGTAAGTGTTATCTGGTTTTGAGGGCCAACATGGCATTGTTCTGTAGGTATCAGTGAACATGACGTGTATTAATTCCATACATCTCCTAACACTGATCTAGAATTACGTAAATGTCATGCTAAAAACAAGAGGTTAACTCTGAGAGGTAAACCTAGATTTATCTGTAAATAAAAATAAAAAAAATCTTTATTTAATTACAGATTGTGTACTTCGTTCATTTCATTGTTTACCAAACAAGCAAAAAATAAAGAAAAATAAGAAAACAACAATCAAGATCAAATTAAACATTGACCAATTTTTTTTCTTCATTTACAAAAGTCTCCAGTCTCTTCATCACTGGTTATCAACTGGTGAGTTCTGTTCCGATAGGTTCATGGACAGCAGGGAAAAAACAATGTCAAAATACACACGATAAAATACAATTAAATATAGATCAATTCATCTGTCACTTGGAAATATGGCTGTTACAAATACATTATTTGGATTGTGCTAAGCATCCTTAAATGAACATTAGAGCACTCTCAATTGAATGTGTAAGCCTAATAATACTGCACATTGGCAAAGTAGATTATCTTGAATCCCAACAAATACACAAAATCCCTGCATCAAAGTTTTATAAACTAAATTCGGGAAGAGCAAGGTCATTTAATCTGACCAATCACATCGCCAGAGTAAGCGTGTATAAATAGCCACTTACCTCTACATGGCATCAAGTCTTCCGGCATCTTCCACCTCCCCTTTCTCCTCCTATCTATTTATTAATAACTAATCTAAGTCCGGGTGGGGGTATTCAAGCCTTGAGCCCTTCGCCAGGGACAGCAAGCCACACACGTTTACACTATCCTTTAAACAGGATTACATTAATTTACAAACTACTAAAACTAATAAACGTTTATTATTTTACAAATCAATGTCCTAATTTGCAGCACAGCATTCTGCTTTCAATGTACTCATATGCATTTTATTGGTTACGAACTCAACTTGTGCTTACAGAATTCATCACGGAATTATCACACTCAATCCACCACCTGTTGCATCTGGTTTTTGCTCTGGGATAAAGCAGCCCATAACTCATGGTCTAGGATCAGTTTCCCAAAGCTAAATCCAAACATTAACTATTAGTAAAATGTGAAAACTGACTCTAGATGAGTGGTTTAGATAACATCTTTCTTCCAACATCGCTTGCTGCATTCATGCACAGTGAAAACGTACTGTACTGTAGCTTTTAAAAATACGTATCTTGAACAAATGCAGTGTATTTCATGTTTGGTTGCATTACACACAAAAAAAGCTGTTTAGGTAGCATTAAACATGATTTTAATGCTGACAAAAAAAATCATTACGTCTCCACTTTATACAGAGCATCCCCACTATTTTAAGCACCCTCAGTGATTTTGATCTGGGACTAAGCATGGGCATAATGGATGGTCGAAAGTGTCTGAGGCATCAAAAGACATTCCGAGGCATCGGAGAAAAAAAACAACACTAATTTTTATAATTTTGTAATTTTTTTCTTGTTACAATGATAGCAGAGAGAGACCACAAAAAGCAGCCAAGACACGCCAGAGAGGAGAGAGAGTGACAGGAGTGTGTAGTGCGAATTTCTGTGCCTGAGAGTATAAAAGAGTATGTCTGAGAGTTTTATGTTTGTTTAAGTTTGAGTGAAAAGCCCTAAGACTAAGAAAGTGCAACTGGACCAAAAATTAAGACTGACCTAAATTTCTTCATTGTCTCCCGACTCCTCTTGTATTACGAACATCAAGATGTATCTCACTGGTGTTGAAACCCAGGATTCTTGGAAGGAGTTACGTCGTCATGGAGTCTTCACCACTCAGCGAAGTGATCAAGACCCTCACCAGCATCCAAAAGAACCAGCATCAAGCCCTCATCAAGCTGTGGCAGGAGTAGCATTTTCAACTCCTGTCCAGGCCCAAGCGGAAGACAAGCAGGCATTCCGGAGCTTGATCTCACACAAGGAGGCTGCTGCTGTGACCCCAGAGCCCACAACGAGCATTCCACTGGTTACCTTGGTGAAAATGTGTCCTGCTGACAATCCCGAAACCTTCCTCGATCTCTTCATGAAGACGGCCAATGTGTGGAGAAGGTTGCCTGAACAGTGTGTGGCCCGCTTGCTGCCATTACTCTCCAGGGAAGTACAGCTAGCGGCCCAACAACTCCCTGCCACTAACCTCCTCATGTACGCTGATCTGAAGAGAGCAATCATGCAACAGGCCAGCTATAGCCTAAAACAGAGCCGCCAACACTTCTGTTCCCTGAGACTGTGAAGGTTCACCTTTCTAGCTGAGGGGACCTGCGGCGCCCAGGACATCTTAGATCTGGTGATACTGGGACAGTTCATCTCCCAGCATCCTTGGGGCATTTACGAGTGGGTCTAGTGCCACCGTCTGGCATTGCTAGATGATGCAGTCCAGCTGGCAGAGGACTACATGACGGTGTTTCCAGGGAACAATGAAGTAGAGTCTCTGTCTCTCTCACCTCTATGTCACCTCTAAACTTAGCCTGAAGAGCTGAGCCAAGAACAGGAAGTAGCACAAGAACAGGCTCACCTGGCTGAAAACTGCGCTGTACTGCTCTTTTGTCAAAGTGAGTTTTCATCTTTGACTGTGTCCTGACTAGATGAGTTCTTGCCATTTCACAAGCTTTGTGTAGACGCTCACGAAAATAACTGACATAGTCTAGAACAGAGACAGGTGCAGATCCGGTATCCTTACCCATTAAATGTTCTTTCAACATCTTTAAGGGACCTCAAACGGTGTGAGTAAACACCAGTTCAGCAGGGCTAAATCCTAAAGATTCTTGAACAAATTCTCTCACAGCAAACATGAGCAATGGTAAGCCATCCACCCAGTCTTTCTCTGTCTCTATACAAAAGGCACGGAGCAAAATCTTTAGGGTTTGGTGAAAGCGCTCCAATGCTCCTTGTGACTCGGGGTGGTATGCACTAGACATTTGATGCCTTATCCCCAGTTCTTTCAACATTTGCTCAAACACTTTTGAGGTGAAATTTGACCCTTGATCAGTTTGGATTACCCTGGGCAAACTAAATGTCGTGCAAAATTTTACAATCTCTTTCAGCACCACCTGTGCTTTCAGCAAATGCAATGGGACAGCTTCTGGATAACGGGTTGCAGTACACATAATTGTTAATATATACTGGTGTCCATGTTTTGACTTTGGAAGAGGTCCTACACAATCAACTACCAATTTCTGAATGGCTCTCCAATGACAGGAATTGGAATGAGAGGAGCTTTTGGAACAGTTTGGTTTGGTTTACCTGCATGCTGGCAGATGTCACATGTGCGGCAAAAACTAGACACTGCAGTTTTTACTCCCAGCCAATAGTAGTGTTTAGTTATTCGCTGAAAGTTTTTTGTGACACTGACGTGTCCAGAAAGAACATTTTCATGTGCCATCTTTAGAACGTGTGAACGATAACTAGCGGGTAGAACAATCTGATACACCATTTGCCAATCCTCCCCCTCTGAAGATATAGGCTCACACTTTCGCATCAGAAAGTCGCATCATTATCCCAAAAGTATCCTATTCTTACTTTTAAAAGATTGTAATCATCAACTGCAGCACTGATGCAGTTCTCTAGTGTAAGGTCAGACTTCTGCTCAGCAGCTAGATGTTCCTTACTCACCATAGAAGGAAGTCGAGCTGAGAGTCATGACCAGGGCCCACTTCAGCCTCAATAGACAGTTCTCACTGCACTGGTTTTGTCTGCATAGTCAGGAAAGTATCAGAGAGATCAATAACATCAGAAAAATTCCTTGACTGGGACCGAGTAACAGTGCATGCTGGAAAAGCTAGGGGAAAATTTTTAGACAGGTCAGATGGTTCGCACACAATTGGCTTACTTACGACGATTGGACTAGGAAAGACATTACCACACACAAGGTAATTTCCCAGTATTAGGCAAACACCATTTACAGGTAACTTTTTACACACACCCAACTGAACAAAGCCCGTAACAAGATCAGACCTCAGGTTTACTGTGTGTAATGGAACACTAACGCAGCCCATCTCGATACCACGCACGAGAACATTAGTGCTTGTATAAGAAACATCATCGAAAGGTAACACATCTTCTAGAATGAGAGATTGAGATGAGCCAGTATCTCTTAGAATCTGTACGCACTTAACTACAGAGTCATCAGCTAGTGATACATAACCTGTCATTAGAAACGGGTTATAGGACGAAGTGTCAGTAGCAGTCAAGTCCGGATTAGACTGCACAAGTGCAATGCTTTCACATTCACGGATTGTTGTTTCCAAGCCTTACAATCAGCAATTAGATGACTGGGATCAAGGCAGTAAAAACAAACCCTTCTTCTCTTTGTAACCTTCGAGTTATCCTTAACCCCATTATTAGGCTTGCTTACATTAACTCGGATTATGTCCTGTCCTACGGATTCCGAAGTTTTTGTTTGACGCCCAAAAGAAAATATGGATGAGCACAAATTCATCCACAAAGACAGCGGCGTCACACAGTTTTGACATCTTCCGGCATCTTCCACCTCCCCTTTCATTTAAATGAACAACAACCTTTTCTGGAATGCAAGTTTTAAAATCTTCCAGCAAGGTTAGCTCTTACAACTCAAGTTTTACTCACAAGACACCACTTCTCAAACAGTGTTGTCTTTTCTCTTGCAAATTCAACATAAGTTTGTTTGGCTTGTTGTGAACATGCCCTAAACTTTTGCCGATACGCTTCGGGCACTAACTCATATGCTCTAACAGAGCCCTAATATCTTTCGGACAGTTTAGCTTCACAGCGACGCGTTCAAAAGTGATAAAATAAGAGTCTACCTCTGCTTCTAAAAAAGGCAGTACCAATTTAATGTATCTTCCAACATCAAAGTCTGATTTTGATACATCAGAAACACCAGCGGAAGACAACCTAGAACGCGGTGCAGGAAGTGGACGATTACGTAGGCTCAACTTTTCAAGCTCAAGCCTACGCAATGTAATGTCACGATTCGCTTCAATTTCAAGAGCTCTCACATGAAGCAGTTGGGTCTTATGTTCCTGCTTTTTTAAGGAGAGTTCAAGCTCTTTTAATTGAAGTATGTCTTGCAGATCTAAAGAAGATGGCTTTTTACGGCTACTTACCGAATATGACTTCACAGACGCGGCATCCAAGCTAGTTTCAGTTTCTTCCCTGTGCTCGGACGTTTGATCTGGTAAGAAACCCTCCTTTACTAATTTTCTATATAACTCTTGTTTTATCACACGTTTCTGTGCCCCTCTGGAAACCATTATATTAAAAAAGTCGAGATCTTTTTTTCTACACTGATTGAATACCTCCAACGTAGGAGAAAGTGTAAACATTATTAAATCGAAATCCATATTTTTTATACAAACAAATATAGGATCTCCTTACCCACCAAAGTTTAAAGCAGCCAAACAAACTTACCTATTTAATAACACAGTTGAGCGTTCAAAAGACAAGAAAATGGATGATCGAGTCTGTATTGTTACTTTAAATGAACGGACGAGCCCCCAGTTGTTACGTCCATCCCCGTCTAGGGTTGGGAGGGGGTAACAAAGTAATAATGAGAATGGAGAAATTAATTAAAAAAAAAACTAACAGGCAGCTAGAGTGTGTCCTCTCCTGTCCCAGCTCTCACAAAGATCACTCCAATCTTAAATCAGTCAAAGAATCATATTTATTTACAAGACACATGAAAAAAAGGAAGCCTTCAAGATGGGGCCGGGCCAAAACAACAAACATAAATATCTTCTGACTTTTAAGGAGTACTCTCTAGACTTTACAAATAAAATTTAAATCAACAACAAAACTCTTCCCTTACTTCCTCACTAAACCAAAAACAGGAGAAAACATGATCAATAACAAAAATGGTGTCCTCCTCCCTACGGCTTCCAAAAAGAACCAAAAATAAACAATGAACTTAGGTTCCCCGTCTGTCGCTCACTTTGACGTCGTTTCAAAGAAGCGACACTAGGGGTCTCTCTTGAGCACCGAAAGATGCCTCTGATCTATTAAAAAAGGCCAATGAGAGTTGGCGAACAGTATTTGCATACCCCGCCTCCGGATACGGACATAAAGGCGAGGGAAATACGCTCGTTCATTCAGTAATTTTGTTCGGAGCCGATGGTCGTGTGTATGCAGCCAGCTGCGAATGCCACAACTGATCCTGCTTCTGATCCTCTGACGCTCTGCTTTGCTGTTGGATCTATGGCGCACTTCAGCGGCTTTTCTCTTCACTGCCGGCGTGCAGTTTGCCCCCGGGCGCTTCGACAGCGCAGAGTTAAAAGAGTTGAAAGAGTGATTTTCTCTGTAAAAGAGTTTATTTCTCTGAAAGAGCATTACACAGCGGCGTTGAACGTCCTTTTCAGGACGCATCTTTATAAAGATGTTATTTCCGCCCCTGTGTAGTTTCTGGATGCGGTGATCTCTCCCCACCTCTCTCGGTCATAAAAAGCTGTCTTGCATGCCTGGGCTGCAATCACACGCAGGCAGCGTTTTATGAATGGTTCATGTTCTCAGTGCGAGAACATAGCCATGGCGACATTGCGGTCGCACGGCTTTCTTTTGTAATGAGAGAAAGCCACTTCAGCCGCCCCCCCGCGCTTCGCCTCCTTCCTACGGGATTGACGCAGGCACCGCGGGCGATGAAGGTGATTTAGGGACTATGATGGGCTCTGTTCGCCGGGTAAACCCCCTCGAACCACCCGCCACCCCGGCACGCTTGTTTGCTTCCGTCTGAGCTCGGGATGAGCATTCTCTTCAATGGTTCATCTTCTCAGTGCAGGAACATGGCCGTTATAGCATTGCGGTTGCACGGCTTTCTTTTGTAATGAGAGAAAGCCACTTCAGCCGCCCCCCACGCTCCGCCTTCTTCCTACAGGATCGGTGCAGGCGCCGCGGGCGATGAAGGCGATTTAGGGACTATGACGGGCTCTGTTCGCCGGGTAAACCCCCTCGAGCCGCCCGCCTCCCCGGCACGTTTGCTTGCTTCAGAATTGGATGACATCACTGCTGCATCGGAGAGTGTTACAGCGGCATCGGATGCTGATCACTCGCCTGGGCCGCCACCTTCGGGTCTGCCGCCCAGCCTGAGCCTGACGCACGGAGATCCGCTATGCTTTCCTGGGCTACTTGATCGGTCCCGCGGGCCGGTGCGCCGCTCACAGCCACGCCCCCCCTCTGGTTCCTTTCTTCTCGGACGTGCATGACGAGTTGAGCAAAGCCAAGGCTTCTTCGCTCCTCCGCTCTCACTACCCTTGCGGTGGAACGGTCCCAGACCACTTCCACTCTGCACGCCACAGCCCTTCCTGCAACCAACGCCAGGCCAAGGCACTTCAAAACTTGCACCTTGGGTAGTCCTTCTCCCACACCCCCATCTCCCAGCTCCGTCCATTCGGCGCCACCGTTGACGACTCTGCCCAGCAGTCCTCAGCGGTGAAGCAGACGGAGGCCACCGCACATCCTGACCCGCCGCAAGCCTGCCGCCATGGGCCATGCCCCGTCTGCTTGCCGAGGGCGTCCTCCTGCGGCTATGAAACACCCTGCTCCACCTCAACCCGGGCCCAGCTCTCAGCCCCAGCGTCGAGCACTCCGCAGGAAGCAGACACCCCCGTCTCACGGACCCCCTCGAGGACCCGGAAGTCTCCCAGGCTGTCCGTAGACACTCAACCCAGGGACCAAGATGTTAGCTCCGGAGGTGGTAAGACCACTCCGTCCCCGGTGGAGGGCCGGGAGGAGAATTTTCTTTTGTCTAATTAGTTTTCACATTCTAATATTCTCTGTAACGAGCTATTTCCTTTTGTCTCTGGGTCACCTGGCCCGCAAATGCTGTTCTCACGGCACTCTGCCACCAGATCTTAGCAGTCCCGGCTTCCTGGACATGGACCACCCGTCTCCAGCCCCATGACTGCCCCCCGGCCGGCCGGTTCCGACGAGTCTAGAGGACGCCTACCCGGGACCTCCTCCTCAGTCGCTAACCCGCCCCCTGCCGGGTGTGCGGAGCAAGGTAAGTGCTTTGAGTCTTTTCTCAGCACCCCAGCTGCGGGTCGCCCTGTCACCGCCCAACGCTGCCCTACCTGCTCCGCCCTGCTGCGAAGCCCCGCCGGGTACGTCAAATTTAATCGTCCCCTTGGTGCCCCTAGCGCAGAGGTTGGACGCGTGGCTTTCACTTCCCAACCCGTCTCGCTGGCTGGCCCGGACCATCCGACTCGGTTACGCAATTCAGTTTGCCAGGCCCCAGCCCCCCTTCATGGGCGTCTGCTTTTCCGCAGTATACGGCGAACATGCCCAGTCCCTGCGCGCGGAAATCGCAACTCTTCTGGCCAAAGACGCGATAGAGCCTGTCCCTCCAACCGAGATGAAGGAGGGTTTCTACAGCCCTTACCTCATCGTACCCCAGAAAGGAGGCGGCTTACGACCAATCTTGGACTTGCGAGTTTTCAACCAAGCATTGCACAAACTCCCGTTCAAAATGCTCACGCTTAACCTGCGTCCGGCATCTACATTGGTTCGCAGCGGTAGACCTGAAGGACGCGTACTTCCACGTCTCCATCCTGCCTCGACACCGCCCCTTCCTGCGGTTTGCGTTCGATGGCCAGGTGTGTCAGTACAAAGTCCTCCCCTTCGGCATGTCTCTGTCCCCTCGCGTCTTCACGAAAGTCACAGAGGCAGCTCTTGCCCAGCTCCGAGAAGCCAGCATCCGCATACTCAATTACCTCGACGACTGGCTTGTTCTGGTCCACTCGCGAGTGACTATGCACCCACAGAGACCAGGTGCTCAGGCACCTCAGCTGTTGGAGCTTCAGGTCAACGGGGAAAAGAGCAAGCTTACTCCAGTCCAGAGCATTTCTTTATTCGGTATGGAGTTAGACTCGGTCTCAATGTCGGCACGCCTCACCTACGGCGTGCCCAGTCAGTGTTGAAGTGCCTCGCCGCCTTCAGGCCGGGCACAGCGGTCCTTTTAAAACCTTTCCAGAGGCTCCTGGGGCATATGGCATCCTCCGCGGCGGTCGCGCCGCTGGGGTTGATGCATATGAGACCGCTCCAACACTGGCTTCAGACCCGAGTCCCGAGACGAGCATGGCGGCACGGCACGCACCAGGTAACAATCACCCCCACCTGCTGCCAAGCATTCAACCCCTGGACAGACCTCTGTTTCTTATGGGCAGGAGTACCCCTACAGCAGGTGTCCAGACGCATCCTGGTCACGACCGACGCCTCCAGATCGGGTTGGGGCACCATTTGCAACGGGCACGCAGCCTCAGGCCGTTGGAAAGGGGCCCAGCTGTGTTGGCACATCAACTGCCTTGAGTTGTTGACTGTCCTTTTGCCCCTGCAGAAGTTTCTCCTGTTAATTCGGGACAAACATATCCTAGTCAGGTTGGACAGCACCACTGTGGTTGCGTACATAAATCGCCAAGGCGGCGTACGCTCCCGCCACATGTCACAACTCGCCCGTTGTCTCCTCCTTTGGAGCCAACACTGACTCAAGTCGCTGCGTGCCACTCACATCCCCGGCAACCTCAATGTGATAGCGGACGCGCTGTCATGACAACGCTTGCCTGGTGGAGAGTGGAGGCTTCACCCCCACTCGGTTCAGCTGATTTGGGAACAGTTCGGCAAGGCCCAGGTAGACCCCTCTGCCTCCCGAGAGACCTCCCACTGCCCGCTCTTGTACGCCCGTTCAGAGGCTCCCCTCGGGGCAGATGCACTGGCACACAGCTGGCCGGTGGGGCTGCGCAAGTACGCATTCCCCCAGTGAGCCTTCTTGCACAAGTGCTGTGCAAGGTCAGGGAGGACGAGAAGCAAGTCACTCTCATGGCTCCTTACTGGCCCACCCGGGCCTGGTTCTCGGACCTCGTACTCCTCGCGACAGCCCCTCCCTGGCGAATTCCCCTGAGGAAGGACCTTCTTTCTCAGGGACGGGGCACGCTCTGGCATCCGCACCCAGACCTTTGGAACCTCCACGTCTGGCCCCTGGATGGGACGCGGAAGATCTAGCTGGTCTACCACCACGGTCATAGCCACGATCAACCAAGCCAGAGCCCCTTCTACCAGGCAACTCTACGCCCTGAAATGGCGTCTGTTCGCGAATTGGTGTTCTTCCTGGGCAGAAGACCCACAGAGGTGCGCAGATAGGTCGGTGCTCCTGTTCCTACAGGAGAGGTTGGAGGGGAGGCTGTCCCCGTCCACCTTGAAGGTGTATGTTGCCGCTGTCGCAGCTCACCACGACCCATTAGACGGTAAGTCTCTGGGTAAGCACGGCTTAATCGTCAGGTTCCTAAGAGGTGCCCGGAGGTTAAACCCCTCCCGGCCAAACCTGTTCCCCTCCTGGGATCTCTCGGTGGTCCTCGCCGGTCTTCAGAGATCCCCCCCCGAGCCGCTAGAATCAGTTGGCTCAGGGCCCTCTCTTTAAAAAGACGGCCCTGCTGATCGCGCTTGCTTCCATCAAGAGGGTCGGGGACCTGCAAGCGTTCTCTACTAATGACACTTGCCTGGAGCTCGGTCTGGCAGATACTCATGTGATCCTAAGACCTCGACCGGGCTATGTGCCCAAGGTTCCTACCACGCCCTCCAGGATCAGGTAGTGAACCTACAAGCGCTGCCCCGGGAGGAGGCAGACCCAGCCCCCTCACTGCTGTGTCCGGTACATGCCTTGCGTGCCTACCTGGAACGCACCCAGAGCTTCAGGCGCTCTGAACAGCTCTTTGTCTGCTTTGGAGGACAGCAGAAAGGGAACGCTGTCTCCAAACAAAGGTTGTCCCACTGGGTGGTGGACACCACTCTGCTGGCCTATCACACCCAGGCCGTGCCACCCCCTCTGCGGGTTCGAGCCCACTCTACTAGAAGCGTGGCATCCTCATGGGCACTGGCTAGGGGCACCTCCCTAGCAGACATTTGCAGAGCTGCGGGCTGGGCAGCACCTAACACCTTTATGAAATATTTCAATCTCAGGGTTGAGTCAGTCTCGTCCCGTGTTTTCTCAGGTCCGAGCCCGTAGAACTCGGTACACGTCGACGGTCTGACCGGGTGAATCGCTTGTTCCAGCGCCGTTTCCCTCTACCGAGGCAAAACAGTGCGCTTCTTTCCCAGAAAACCTAGGTCCCTGGTTGATTCCTCCCTAGTCCTTTGGGCCCGCAGCAGTTCAGCGGAGGAACTTGCTGGCCCAGTCCACTACGGGTACCCCAGGCTACCCCTACTGGAATAGGTGCTCCACAGATCAGGCCTCCTATGGGACTCCTCCTGTGTGTACTTCCGCGTACGGTCACCTTACGAGCTGACCAGCGTCTCCCTTAGGCAGTCCTTTGCTGCCCTCCGGTCGCCGTGTTGTAGCAACTCCCCCCTTCTCGAGGTTGGATCTACCACCACGCCATTCTTCCCACATGTGACCCAAGAGGCCATGTGATGTATTTTGCCACCTCTACCTCCCCTTTCGGGTGGGTGTGGCCTCCGCAGGGTCTTTTCCCCCTAAAAGAATAGGAATTCGGGATAAGACCCCCTTCCCTCGATGCGGTAAGGGCCCCGGCTGCTCTTGCTCTATGCCAAGAAAACATAGAGAGAAAAGAGGCCCAGCCAGGCTTGGCCCGTTCCCTAGTTGGGAGCGTCACCTTGTTCCCACCTAGGGTAACCAAAAGGATTCTGACAACTTTTTTGGGGCATTGGGGAAGAGTACGTGCAGCCTAAACACAGTTGGTCGCTTGTGCACGTAGAAATACCTGCCCGCTTCTGTGTAAGTAGTACACGTACACGGCTCAGCGCATGGCGAGTTTTGAAGTGGACCCCTAGTGTCGCTTCTTCGACATGACGTCGAAGTGAGCGACAGACGGGGAACGTCTCGGTTACGTATGTAACCTTCGTAGCGGTAGACCTGAAGGACAGCGGTAGAACACTGGTTCCCGGAACACTGAGGTGCCCGGAACACTCCCGGCTCCTCAGAAAAATCCTGAATGAACGAGCGTATTTCCCTCGCCTTTATGTCCGTATCCGGAGGCGGGGTATGCAAATACTGTTCGCCAACTCTCATTGGCCTTTTTTCATAGATCAGAGGCATCTTTCAGCGCTCAAGAGAGACCCCTAGTGTCGCTTCTTCGACACAACGTCTCGTTCCCTCCATCAGGGAACGGAGGTTACATACGTAACCGAGACGATTCTCTATGAGTATCAATATATAACAAATAACAAAGAATTAACACTTACCACCATTACTTCAATAAGCCATAGGTTGTACAATAACAAATGGTTACAACTACAACAAGTTGAGGAAACACTTAGCATGACACAACAATAGCACAATTACTAATTGTCTGGGGCAGGAAAAAAACGTCTCATCAGCCTGGACACCAAAAAGGCCTCCCTCAAGTGAATTCACTCTCCAGCTTTATCTTCAAGCTCTCTATCCAGCAACCAATCAGGACAAGGCAGCAATCAAAAGGTAACCATTGTTGGCTGGTGTCCATTCACCTTTGCAATGAGAAGAGGGAGTGAGAAGGAAAGAGAGAGCAAAACACCACAAAACACAGCCACAATACAGACAACACCTACACAGGAAGCAATACAATTATCACTGCTCATGTATCACATAAATAATTATGCCCTGGGACGTAACAATTTGCACAAGGGTTTACCACCCACAAACAGATGGGTTGGTGGAATGATTTAATAAAACCCTGAAAAATATTATTTGTAAGTTCGAACACGAGGATGCTATAAATTGGGAAAAATGGCTCGAACCCCTGTTATGTGCAGTTTGATAGGTCCCACAAGCCACAGGGTTTTCCCCATTCGAGCTGCTGTATGGGCGTTGGCTGTGCGGCATGCTCGACATCATATGGGAAGTTTGGGAGGAGGGAACTTCAAACAGCAAAAATGAAATTCAGTACATTTTTGATCTTAGAGCAAAACTCCACACTTTGGGTCAACTAACATAAGAGAATTTGCCATTCCAAGCTCAGGAAGGTCAAAGCTGACTGTATGACAGGTGCGCTTGACTAAACAAATTTGCACCAGGAGATAAAGTGCTTGTCTTACCTCAAGCTCTAAATTACTCACCAAGTGGCAAGGGTCTTTGAAGTCATATGGTGAGTCGGAGATCTTGATTATGAGGTTAAGCAAACAGATAGTGGCAGGGCACCTCAAGTTTACCACCTCAATCTCCTAAAATCTTGGAAGGAGTTGGTCCCTTTGGCCATGGTAACGGTAATCCCAGGGAGGGCAGAGCTAGGGCTAGGGCCGGAGGTGACTCTCAAACCTCATCAGTTCACCTCTGTCCCATGTGGTGACCACCTCTCACTGTTGCAGCTCACGGAGGTGGCCAAGTTGCAAGCAGAATTTGCAGATGTTTTCTCACCTCTTCCTGGTCACACAAACCTCATAGGGCACCATATCGAGACCACCCCAGGGTTGGTGGTTCGTAGCCACCCCTACTGCTTCTTGACCACAAAGAAATTCATTTAGTAAGAATTACAAGCGATGCTAGAGATGGGCACAATTGAAGAGTGACTGAGTCAGCCCAGTGGTTCTGGTGCCTGAGAGCAACGGAATGGTCCGATGTACCCAATGCCCCAGATTGATGAATTGATTGGTTGGGCACGGCTTAATTTGAATTTTTGACACTGGATTTGACAAAGGGTTATTGGCAGATCCCCTTAACTTCAATCTCCTGAGAAAAAAACTGTTTTTCCACACAGTTTGGTTTGTTCAGGGCCCCCGCCATGTTCCAGTGTCTCATGGACAAAATTTTCAGGCCACATACGGCATATGCCGCCACTTATTTAGATGATATCATAATTTATTGTAATTATTGCCGGTGGCACATGCAACATCTGAGAGCTGTCCTGAAGTCGCTATGAAAGGTAGCCTCATGGCCAACCTGAAGAAGTGGGCAGGTGGAAGTTCAGTTTCTGGGGTTCCACCTGGGTCATGGGAAAGTGCGACCACAAATTAACTAATCCGCTGCAATTGCGACCAGCCCAACACCAAAATTGAGGTGAGACAGTTCCTGGGGCTGGCTGGCTACTACCAAAGGTTTGTGCCTACTGACTGATCTCAATAGAAAACAGGCGCCCAATCCCGTCCAGTGGACGGAGTTATGCCAACAGGCTTTTCTAAAAGTAAAATGTGCACTTTGTGGGGGATTTCTCTTACATGCTCCAAATTTCCCTATCCCCTTTATTTTGCAGACAGATACATCTGACAGAGGGCTGGGGGCAGTGCTGTCGCAGGAGGTGGGGGGGAGGAGGAGCAGCCAGTGCTGTACATTAGCCATAAACTCACTCTGAGGGAAATAAAGTACAGTATCATTTAGAAGGAGTGTCTGGGGATCAAGTGGGCCATCCTCACCCTCCTCTACAACCTGCTGGGGCAGGCCTTCGCCCTCTGTTCAGATCACACCCCACTCCAGTGGCTCCACCGCATGAAGGATACCAATGCGCAGATCACCCATTTGTACTTAGCTCTTCAGCCGGTCAAATTTAAGGTGATCCACAGACCAGGGGCTTAGATGGCTGTGGCTGACTTTCTTCTGTTTCTTGTTACAGTGATCGTGGAGAGAGACCTCAAAAGCAGTCAAAACATGCAAGAGAGGAGAGAGAGCGATACGAGAGTGTAGTGCAAACTTATGTGCCTGAGAGTGAACACTGTTAAAGATTTTAAAGAGTATGTCTGAGAGTTTTATGTTTGTTTATGTTTGAGTGAAAAGCTCTAAGACTTAGGGTGTGCAACAGGACCAAAATTAATGACTGCCTAAACTGCTTGGTTGTCTCCCGACGACTTCTGTGTACAAACATTGAGACATATCACATACACACTCACACACAAATATTGACCTGCAGCTTTGCAGGAAGTTGTGAAAGTCACCCTGGTACAAAATGACCCGTTGAAAACAAATATATTTCACAAACAGTTATTTATAATTGTTGGATCAGTGAATATGTCTATGCTGGAGCATATTTGACATTTACAATATTACAATAGTATCATTTTAATCAAAGTGTAATCACTTTGAAAATATTATCTCTCTAAGCACATTTGGAGAATGTCTTTTATACAAGAAGTGGCAATTAACTCAGCAGAGCCAATTAAACTTTCAAAGCTTTTGCATAGCTGCAGCCCTTCATGTATGTGAGTGAATGTGTGTCTGGGTGTGAAAATGGCCCAAGGCTGTTCCTATCGCTCAACTGGTAGAGCATCACACTACTAGTCAGACCTCAGACTAAATGGCAAAAGATCTGCTCCACATTACAGCTTAGACCGACCGACCACAATTAATTTTGCTTTCACGTTTTGTTTTGGGCAGGCATATCTGAAAAAGATTATACCACAATAACATGCCAGTGTGAAACAATACAAATTAAACAGCTGGCGCAGCAGTCTCTATGAACGGATATACATTTCATTTAATTTCTGTACACAGTGCAATGAAAGCATGCAATTCCCCACTATGCATGACCTTAAAAGATAAACTTGGGTTGAGAGTCGGTTCTAATGCATGTATAGGACCCAGATCACAGATCTCTGACCTCCTCTTAGGGCATTCCAAATCTTTGACTGATATTTGGTTACTGGGGAAGAGATTGCAATGATACACCTGGCATCTGCATCTGGATTGTAGCTCCAGTCAGCAGAGCCTTCATTGAAACCATAAACAACCTCTGGAATTTCTTTTCAAACACCATTTTAAAGGTGCAATTGTTGTCATACATCATGCATGCAATGAAGGGTGACATTCTGACATGCCAGTAATTGTCTGAAGATCAGAGCCCTCAGAGGTGACCAGCCCTCCTCCTAGATGTGTTTTCCTTCCTGGCTTGCTTTGAGGAAGAATTCACCACCATGGTCTACATTTTCCAAAATCATCGTAAGCTAAGTTGATCATAGAGACTAGGGCTGCACAATTAATCGCGGTCACGACTTCTACCTCTCACGGTTAATTAAGCATAATCGGCTGCGATATTAATGTAGCAAAGAGCAAAGAGAAATTATCAGCCAGCTAAAGTTACAAATTGTTGCAAATTTTTATAATAGGCTGTGTCTAAATATGATAGGTCAAATCACAAGCACTATTGAGTCTATTTTCACCTCACCTGACCAGTCGAGCTCTCCAGAAGTTCTGGGATCCACTGATTAATCACCTTTCAGTTTGGAGCATGCACTGACATACAGAACCGCGGATGTTTAACAGTAAGTTTCATACATCTCTTTGATTGATACAAATCTTGCATCAGAAAGCTGGAACATGCTGTCTTCAGAGACTATGTGGAGGGAGGATGAAAATCTGGTGCCTTTCAAACTGTTCTGAGACCAGTCATTCAACAACTCTGTCTGTTCAGCCATTAACTGATTATGCAGCTAGTCAGCTGAATAAACTTGGGTTGTAGTGCGGAGTTACAGCAGTTCTAGAGCGGTTCTGTGCTCAATAGCCATGAATTTCATCTTGTGCTCTCATTATACACCAGCAGCTGTGCTCTGAGTTCGGTTCAGTTTGTGCGCATTGCTAACGTCTGTTGAACATGCCAAAAAGCACTATATATTTACCTCATTGCACATTTGCTTAATTTCAGGTTTGTTTGGCCATTACAAGTGTCTAAAAAATCTAAAGTAACCCCATGGCACCAAGGCTTTGTGGATCGAGGAGGAGATAAGTGCATTTCACAATGTTTGGACCAGAGCCTGCCAAAAACTTTGTCAAAAGAAACACACACACTTCCTTCAGGTTTTTTTTTTTTACATCAAAATCCTTTTAGCATTGCCGCCTGTTAAATTATTACAGAAATATATTACTATAGTTTATTGCAATAATAATAATAATAATAATAATAAAGTAAATAATTTTTTAAAGAGAACTGAAGTGTGTAAACCCTTAAATTGGAAGTAAAGCATGTGCAAAACTTGACATAATTATGGTCAAAAAGAATAATTTACTTTGTACTTTCAACACCTTGTTCAACATGAGAGCTGCTTTTTAATGTAATTTAATTTTTTATTTAAGAAAATAAAATCAAATTTGTGGCAATGGTATATATATTATTTTGTCCAAATCGTGCAGCCCTGCAATAAAAATAAATAAAACTTCATAGGGCAGAATAATCATGATTAATAATCGTGATTAAAATTTTAAGCAAAATAAACACGATTAGCATTTTAACCATTATCGTGCAGCCCTAGTAGAGTATTTTTACAAAATTCTTGGAATAGTGGTATATTCATTTTTAATATCTGTGAAATATTTGTGATGGTTCTTTACCAAAAGAGATAGGCGGGGGGACAGATCCACAATGCATGGATGTAAGTAACTGTTACCTGGAGTGAACACTGTGTACATTTGTACATTTGTCTGATGTGCTAAATCCTATTATGTGCCATTTGTGTTCTGTTTACATCTGAATTAATTGTACATTTGTATTTTTAGTGATTCAAAGATAGAATTGCAGATTTTGACCAAAACTGTGAATTAGATGTGATACTAAGATAGTTTTCCCATTTATCGATGGGGAGTGATATAGATGAATTATGAGATGCCAGAGTTTTATATAATTTTGAAAAGAGTTTGGGTGCACCCCCCCCCCCAATTATTTCCTATTATTGGTAATTTGTTGATTAAGAAATCTTTCTAAGTAATTCTAAGGAATTATTCCAGATTGGTGTGTTTGCACAGGGTGTAGGGTTGAAGCCTGTAATTTTATTAGTAATCCACCAAGCTGTTAGAGTTGTGGCTATTGTAATATTATTAAAACAGCTGTGTTTTCTAATTGATTGGCCTAAAAATGGTAAGTCTTGAAGAGAAACATCTTTACTTTCAATATTTTCTATTTGAAGCCATTGCTCATCAGAGTGTGATGGGGGGAAAAGTTTGTGACAAAATTTAGCTGATTGACTAAGTAATAGAAATTAGGGAAACTTTGAGGAATCTTCTCAACGGCTGTCCTGAAAGTGCATTCCTATGGGAACTGGAAATTCGAACACAGGAGAAGAAAAACATGACCTAGTCTAGTTATAGATCCTAAAATAGAGCGAGTCCCATTTAACAGACTGGCTGAAAGAATTAGAGAGCTAAGCATTCATGCTTCAGTTAGAGCTTATGTTAGGAGCAGGGACAAAAAACTTAATGTTTTTCATTTCGGATTGTTCTGAGCAAAAACTGTATTTTTTTAATTCTGGTTCAGAAGTTCCTCCTTTCCAAATAGTAACCGATTAGAACAAAATAAAAGAACTGTTAATTATTTTTTGTATTTTTTTTTATGCACTTTTGCCAGATCTCACAAAAGAAACAAGCTGCCTGGTCTGGTAAAAAAAAGCCCAAAATTTGTCACTTGCCTCACCAAAGTAAACAAAAATAAGCCATTTTTATTTCTTGTGTGGTGGATTTATCAGCATATAAATCATAACAAGCATACAGTTAATTAATAGTTTTAATTACAGATTTGCTTCTCAGTCAAATCTCTGCAGCATCAAATCTGTATTAATGCATCATATCTGTTAGGAATGAGCAGCCGGAGAGTGAGGATCTAAATGCAGCTTCTTTATTAAACATAAAACAAAGGAAAACACTGCAACCAAGAAATATCCACGATGGGGAAACACTATAAAATAACCACGAGGGGAAGAGGCTGGAACACGGTGACAGGCAGGAACAACATTCAACGATCGACAAAGGACTGACAAAACAACAGGGCTTATATACACATAGAACTAAACGAGGGAATGACAGACAGGTGGGGATGATGAGGGAGTGATTAGGGCCGGGAAATGTGGGAAACGTAGTTTATGGTGAAGGTGAGGGAAAAGCACAAGGCTGACAACAGGGAATCGTGACATAACCCCCCCTCAAAGGAGCGGCTTCCAGACGCTCCTCAAAGAAAAAATAAGAACAAACAAAACAAAAAAAAACAATTGTCCAAGGGGTGAGGGAGGGGCTCGGGGCGAGCAGACAAGGGGCAAACAGGCAGTCCAAGAGGGCACAAGGGGCAAACAGGCAGTCCAAGGGGACACAAGGGGCACAGAGGGACAAGACTATGACAGAACGGGGGGGTGGCAAGGAGACAGATAGGGCAGGGACAGGGTCAGGAGGCCAGGGAAATGGCCGTGGGTCAGGTGGCCAGGGAGGCGGCCATAGAGCATGGACCGGGTCAGGGGATGGCCACTGGGCAAGGGCAGGGTCAGGAGGCCTAGAGGAAGGCCACAGGGCTAGGATAGGGTCAGGAGGTTTAGGAGAAGGCCACAGGACTGGGTCAGAAAGCCTAAGAGGAGGCCACGAGACAGGGTCAGAAGGCCTGAGAGGAGGCCACAGGACAGGGTCAGGAGGCCAAGGAGAGGGCCACAGGACAGGGTCAGGAGGCCAAGGAGAGGGCCACAGGACAGGGTCAGGAGGCCAAGGAGAAGGCCACAGGACTGGGACAGGGTCAGGAGGCCAAGGAGAAGGCCACAGGACTGGGTCAGAAGGCCTGAGAGGAGGCCACGAGACAGGGTCAGAAGGCCAGGGAGGAGGCCACAGGACAGGGTCAGAAGGCCAGGGAGGAGGCCACAGGACAGGGTCAGAAGGCCAAGAAGAAAGCCACAGGACTGGGACAGGGTCAGGAGGCCAAGGAGAAGGCCACAGGACTGGGTCAGAAGGCCTGAGAGGAGGCCACGAGACAGGGTCAGAAGGCCAGGGAGAGGGCCACAGGACAGGGTCAGGAGGCCAAGGAGAAGGCCACAGGACTGGGACAGGGTCAGGAGGCCAAGGAGAAGGCCACAGGACTGGGTCAGAAGGCCTGAGAGGAGGCCACGAGACAGGGTCAGAAGGCCAGGGAGGAGGCCACGAGACAGGGTCAGAAGGCCAGGGAGGAGCCGAGGAGGACTCCAGGGGCGGTGCCATGGTAGGCGGAGCCAAGGAAGGTTCAGAAGGCGGAGTCCTTGGAAGCTCGGAAGGCGGAGCTCTGGGAAGCTCGGGAGGCGGAGCTCTGGGAAGCTCGGGAGGCGGAGCCCTGGGAAGCGGAGCACTGGGAGGCTCGGGAGGCGGAGCTCTGGGAATCTGAGCACAGGGAAGCTGAGCACTGGGAAGCTCGGGAGGCGGAGCACTGGGTGGCTCGAGAGGCGGAGCCCTGGGTGGCTCGAGAGGCGGAGCCCTGGGTGGCTCGAGAGGCGGAGCCCTGGGTGGCTCGAGAGGCGGAGCCCTGGGTGGCGGAGCTCTGGGAAGCTCGAGAGGCGGAGCTCTGGGAAGCTCGAGAGGCGGAGCGCTGGGAAGCTCGAGAGGCGGAGCGCTGGAAAGCTTGGGAGGCGGAGCGCTGGGAGGCTCTGGAGGCGGAGCGCTGAGTGGCTCTGGAGGCGGAGCTGTGAGTGGCTCTGGAGGCGGAGCTGTGAGTGGCTCTGGAGGCGGAGCTCTGGAAAGCTCTGGAGGCGGAGCTCTGGAAAGCTCTGGAGGCGGAGCTCTGGAAAGCTCTGGAGGCGGAGCTCTGGAAAGCTCGGGAGGCTCAAGAAGGGCTGGTTCTCGGACGGTCGAGGCTACAGGCGCTGGCTCTGGCTCTTGGACGGTCGAGGCTACAGGCGCTGGCTCTGGCTCTTGGACGGTCGAGGCTACAGGCGCTGGCTCTGGCTCTTGGACGGTCGAGGCTACAGGCGCTGGCTCTGGCTCTGGCTCTTGGACGGTCGAGGCTACAAGCGCTGGCTCTTGGACGGTCGAGGCTACAGGCACTGGCTCTGGCTCTTGGACGGTCGAGGCTACAGGCGCTGGCTCTGGCTCTTGGACGGTCGAGGCTACAGGCGCTGGCTCTGGCTCTGAGGACTTGGCCATGGAGGACGGAGACTGGTGAGCAGAAGCCCCTCCTCTTCTCCTCCTCCTTTTCCTGGCAGAGGAGGCTGGCAAAGCTGGCTCTGGAACGGACGAGGCTGGCAACGCCGGCTCTGGGACGGACGAGGCTTCCAGCTCGTTGGCCGTGGCAGGCGTGGGCGTTGGCTCGTTGGCCGTGGCAGGCGTGGGCGTTGGCTCGTTGGCCGTGGCAGGCGTGGAATACCCAGAAGCCCAGCCCGGAATCGAGAGAGGAGGCTCCTCCGCAGCGTACGTCTCCAGGATGAGCTCTTCATATTCCTGCCAGGTGTAATTACCTATCTCAGGCAACTCCCACCATCGGTGTATGGGTAGACCGGTTCTATAAGCTGACTTCAGGGTCTTGTCATCCCAGCCGGTGAAACCAGCTACGCGGGAGAAGTAGTGGGTGAACTCCCGAATGGTTAGATCTGCCTGGGTTAGCTCCATAAAAAATGCTGCTAGATCCATTGTGGGTCGATCGTTCTGTTAGGAATGAGCAGCCGGAGAGTGAGGATCTAAATGCAGCTTCTTTATTAAACATAAAACAAAGGAAAACACTGCAACCAAGAAATATCCACGATGGGGAAACACTATAAAATAACCACGAGGGGAAGAGGCTGGAACACGGTGACAGGCAGGAACAACATTCAACGATCGACAAAGGACTGACAAAACAACAGGGCTTATATACACATAGAACTAAACGAGGGAATGACAGACAGGTGGGGATGATGAGGGAGTGATTAGGGCCGGGAAATGTGGGAAACGTAGTTTATGGTGAAGGTGAGGGAAAAGCACAAGGCTGACAACAGGGAATCGTGACAATATCTAATAATAATTCAGTGAAGACTTGGAAACAGCAGATAAATGTACTTTTTACCTCTAATAATGTTATCCATGTATCTAGATTAGCATTTCATGTATATGTAGTAATTATACATATTTGTTAAAAAGCTCTTCATTAAGAGAATGCCACATCCACATCGGGCAATTCGACAAAGAAATGTGTGTTGTAGTAGTTTCCTTCAGGATCAAAGCACATGCTTCGTTTTTATAGGCAACATGAAGTGATGTAGTTCCAAAAATATACTGTAATAAACCCTTTGACCTTTGGTTTCATGACAAAATGATCTGAGCCAAATTAACCGGTTACCAGCATTTACAAATATCGTTTTCACGCCGGAATAATTGAAAATCACTTTGTTCCCCTTTTCAGTTACGCTCTGAAAAAAAAATTGTTGGATTTCTGTTTTCAGATTTCGTTTCATTTCTTGAACCGATTTTAGTCCCGGGTAAGGAGAATGGAATGCTGGATCAAGACGGAAGATAATGGAGTGCAACAGTTTTCTTCCACAAGTAAAAATCGTATTTATTTTCTCCATAGAGAAATCAAAATAGTCCTACCATGAGCTCTGAGGTTTTTAAGCATTTATATATGCCACCCATCAACCTGAAGTGAGATTCCCAAATCAGACAATTCAAATAGTTACCATGGAAACAGAAGTTGTGCCAAAAGAGCCAAGCAGCAACCCGCACACTCCCATGAACCATTGCAATTGACATAATAAAAATATACAAAATATATTTGTAAGGACTTCACAGGAAGGAGGACACGGGAACAGGGTTCAACACAAAGGTAAGGCTTTTTAATTACGGGTAGTAGACAGACAGGGGGTAGTGCAAAACGTGCTATACATAAACTTCTGGGACTAATCTAACAGCTTAGGTTTGCTCTCTATTACCAACACTGGACTGGCAGCTCTCTCTCTCGACTGGAGGCACTGGTGCTCTTTTATGCCGCTCTCCCCATACTCACTGAAATTAGAGACAGGTGTTAGACATAATTTAGCTCAGGTGCAAGCGCCCTTACCGCTTTCTCCCTTCGGACGGGCGCTTGACCACGCCCCCGCTGCCACAATATTGTTTTTATACATCAAAATGCCTTTTAATTCAAGACACTTTGTTATATTTCACAGTTGTTTTTGTTCAATTACATCATTTGCAATGATTCAAAAGTAAAATAGTTCATTAACTTCTACAAGAATTGAAATTTCTTCTAGAAATGTTTTTCTATACTGCTTCAAATTTGAACTTTGTAATGTTTGTAATATCTGAGTTGGTTGGTTGGTTATGCTAATGGATTACAGATATTTACTTTTTTACGAAAATTGAATACAAAAAATAAAATACCTCTAGAATTGAATCTGCTTAAATAGTTAACAGTCACTGTTGGGCTTTTCAGGAGGTGATCTTCAGAAAAACTCCTGTGATTATTATTAGAGTTTTTGATAAGGCCAATTAGTGGTTTAAAGCAGTGCAGGATTTATTTCTGAAAGATAACTCTCATTGCATTACATTTACTCATAATGCACAGGTCAAGTTAATCATGTCAGTGCAATCACAAAATTAATGCAATCAAATGTGCATTAATTACTTAGTTTATTGGAACACAAAAAATGAAGACTTCAAAGAATAGCAAAACAAAAAGGCAGAAGCTATTGTCAGGGTTGCTGCTGAAGAACCCAAATGCAAACTGTTTTAGGGTTCTGTTTTCATGAGTGCGCGAAGCACAGCACTACGCGCAAGGACCGTGCACTACGTCTTATCCAATTTTCATGAGGGAGCTAATCCTAAGGGCAATTTTTGTGCCAGCACATAACGTAAGTAGGCGTGGGTGGGAGTGTTTGCGCAAACTATGAATGTATGTGCACAAACTGTGTGTGTATTTTATGTTTATGAATTGGTGCAAAGCGAAATTGCCTATTTTCCTAAGAAATTGGTCACTGCACTAAGACGTTTCAAAACCATTTCTGTTTTCAGCACAAAGTCTAAATTCAGTTATTAAATTTGCAGTTTGGAGATTCCACCAGCAGGTGTTAATAAAGTTCATGTCAAAACTTGAAAATATAGTGGAACATCAAATTATGTACCTGACAATCACTGTTGTAGATGTTTTATGAAACAAAAATGTATTAGACTTGTGTTAAACTTTCTATATGTGACAATCTTTTTGAACATGGTCTGTCCCACCCTTCGTAGCACTCATAGACTGAAACTGTGGATGGTGGTGATATTTATTTGGATCTGCACAATGGATGACCAAAACTGAAATTTAGTTGTAAGACAGGTCTAACCACAAGAGTTTTCCATAACTCTGCTCTAGTCTATACAATAGTGCAACATAACATGTATTAATTATATAAACAAAAACAAAAAAATAATAAAACATGGTTCCCCATCTGTTGCTCACTTGGACATTGTGTCAAGTGATGCGACACTAGGGGCCTAAGAAGTCCCCTAGTGTCGCTTCACTCGACACAACGTCTCGTTCCCTCCATCAGATGATCTCAAGTGTGTGACATTCTTCAGGTAGGTTACAAAGAGCTTGAAACAATTCTCTGTCTAAAGTGCATTACACTTATAATATTGTCATGATTATTGTGATTGTTTTGTATTTTTTTGCATTAACTAGGTCAATTATGAATAGACATGACGTGGATATGATATAATATAATGGATATGGACCAAAAATAGATGGCACTGAAATGTGTAGACTACACCATCCAATTTTTTGTATTGGTGAAATCATTTCTAATAAAATATACATTTGTATTAAAGAGAATAAAATAGTGTATCAGAAAACATGGCTAAAGCTAGTCATTTGTCTGACTAACACAGAGGATGTACACCCCGAAGCAAGCACAAATTCTTAAAACACAATGTTATAAACAACATGAAATTACCTGCTCAATGGGTTAACAAAACAGAAATTTAGCACGTTCAGGTGAAAGACAGGTCCATCTATTCAAAACACATCTATTCGAATCCCAAATAGAAACATGATGCCACAAGTGTTAAAGAGTTCACACGGGATGTTCAAAACTATTTATACATCATCAGAAAACACCATCTACATGACAGGCCGTTCATCTGATTGGAACCAAACCAGTGCAGAAAGAGAGTCCCAAATGAGAGTTCCAGAGAGTCCCAATATGAAAGTTATTAAAAAAAATTTTTACTTTTCATTCGTCATTGCAACGGTATGCCAAAACGTATGTAGCAAACTGCAACTTTTATGAAAACTGTCATAACAGGATGAGATATTGTCACCAAACACATATGTATGGATTCATTCTAAGGATACACAAAAAATTGTGCTTCTCTTTCTCTTGGTGGTGCTATAATAATTAAAAATCTAAAAATGGCTCTAACTATGGAACCGTTGGTCCAATCGAATTTTGCATGCAGTGTTTTTGTCAAGTTTTATGAGGACAGTCGCATATCTTGAAAAACATGGCCGCCATCGACCAGTCAACTTTTAGCAGCTATTTGAACAAGTCCTAGGCCGTTCACCCGATCGGAATCAAATCAGTGCAGAAAGGTTCTCTGGAGTCCCAATATCAATAATTAGCAAAAAAAGTTTGAGCTTTTGATGCACTGTTTCAACAGTACGCCAAAACGTTCAAAGTGGGGATGGCCACTTTTCTTAAATGGTTAAAACCCTTGAATTGAATGAGATGTCATCACCAAATTTAAAACACTTATGTAGGAGGTCAATCTGAGGACACATGAAAAAATTGGGTACCTCTGCCTCTTGGTGGCGCTATAATAGTCAGAAATGTAAAAAATACCATATCTCTGTGCTACCTAACCTGATGTTTCTGAATATTAAGGCATTGTTTTAGTTGCAAACAGACTGTCTTATTAATACTTGATATCTGTTAAATATGTATTTAAAGGACCTTAAAGGCTTGAACCATGTTAATTGCTGCTTGCAGCTATATTTATTATTGTATTTATATGTACAATTGTATTTATGATCAAATTTGAATGACAGACTTTTTATTAAAAAAAATTGTCCATGTTTTCACCAAAAGGTGTCAGTAAAAGAAGTTGGAGATGGTAAAATATTTGCATTTGGTATGATATATTTGACTATTTCGTTATTTAGATTATATTTTTGTTTAGTTTGAAACGTAATTTGAGTTTAGAAATATTTTTGGTTTAAATTTCAGAATTCAATCACCATTTTCACTGTCATTTTAACTTCTACCAGTAGAAGTAAAGTGCATGCTGATACAATCAATATTAATACTAGCCATGATTTGTGTGTCAATAAATTAAAATTATTAATAATAGTTGAAAATGTAAGAACTGTTTAGTGTCTTCCTGTTCCGACCAAGGTCACTTCTTGTTCCTGTTGCTCCTGGCACTTTAGCGCGAGTCAGTAGGTGTGTCCAAAACGACACAATATGCACTTACAAAATATACTATGCACTTAACTGTGTAGTGTATGAATTTTCAAAGTGTAGTATTGTCCCAAATTTATTGTACACGCAAGCATTCAAGGTTTAACAGCTGAGAGAAGTGACGTTTGAAGCGCATGTGATGAGTTGCCACTAGATTTAGTGCAATAGCCAACCTCAGTTCATCACTTGGATCTCAAACAGTGTACATATTCACACAGCATGGAGTGATGGTAAACATTCAGCTCACATTTGTAAGGTGCTGTCTTCACAGAAGTTTTACTAGCAGTTTGTCACTGCTGATGGAGGAAGCTAAAGTAAACATGTGGTGCAAGTAGTAGTGGTAACGTGAGGTGATGCCATGATTTACCTCAATTATTTGTTGTTGTTGTGGTGGTGGTTTTTGATCAGCGGGGGTTTGAGATCTATGTGAATCCCTCAAGTAATTGTTGTTGTTGTGGTGGTTCCTGATCACCAGTGGTTTGAGATTGATACAATAATCCATGTAAAAATTGCATGAGGTAAAAGTACACAGTTTTATCAGATAAAAGTAGAAAGGCGTGTGTGCAGTAAAATGTAAGTAGTTGTATGGAACTGGCTCTAACAAGGACAGAAAGAGATGTGGAAGGGCCAGATGTACAACTAAACAAGAGGATAAGTACATCAGAGTCTCTAGTTTGAGAAATAGATGCCTCACATGTACTCAGCTGACAGCTTCATTGAATTCTACCCACTCAACACCAGTTCATATACAACAGTAAAGAGAAGACTCAGGGGTACAGGCCTTATGGGAAGAATTGCAAAGATCTTTTGAAACAGAAAAACAAAAAGGAAATGTTAGAGTGTGCAAAGAAACACAGACATTGGACAACAGATAATTGGAAAAGAGTGTTATGGATCTTAACCGCATTGTGCTTTTGAGGGATCAGCTTGACTATAAGGTGTGTGAGAAGTGCCCGACAAGACAGTCACATCTATGTCAAGTGCTACAGGAAGTGTGGGGTGAAATGTCACCTGAGTATCTGGACAAACTGACATCTAGAATGCCAAGGATCTGCTAAGCTGTCATTGCTGCACTTTTTTTTTTTTTTGATGAGAACTCTTTGAAGTACTTTAAGAAGTTCTGAACATTTCTTTTTAATTGTAAAAGTAATTTTTCTCATTATTAATGTCCTGATTATACATTGTGATTGGATGCGTTTTTGGTGAATAAAAGTATATTTTTTATTTCAACAAAAATTCAGAGATTCAATATACAGTCTAATTATTTATTATTTTTGGATAAGTTTTCATTTATAACTGTTTTTAGGCAAGAATCCACTCGTCCCACTCTATTTGGTTGAGTTCCGGAATTCCTTCTTAAATTACCAAGTTGAATTCAGTGAAGACATTGATGAAACAGGCTTACCAGACCCGTGAAAATTACCTCCTCTGGTCTTTGAAACATTGATGGTTTGTTGAAACCTGCCAAGTGACAACAGTCCGGAACAATCTACTGTCTGGAACAGGTAGAGTTCAACAGTTTGGGGTGGAAAAAATGCATCAATGCATCACAGTGTATCGATCTATCAAATACATTTTGATGCAATGATTATAAAATGTAAGAATCGATTATCATTATAAATTAATACCCAATGTGTCCTTGAACCTTCTCGCAGCAGACACGGAGCGGAGCATGAGATTAAAGAGAAAGAAAGCGCACTTTGCAATTTTTATGCCGCCGAGTTCACCCCGCAAACCTACAAGATGGATGGATAGATAGATAGATTGATTGATACTGCAGAGTTCAGATGTTTGCATCCATTTGACCAACGCAAGTTGTTATTGCCTTCTACTCCGATTACTATATATTTTGATAATATTACTTTTGTACCTCCATAAATGTGTAATTTCTCCATAAAACTGTTTAACCTCGAATTTGAACTTTGCTTAAAGAAATGTGACTGGTGGGCAGATATTGGCTGAGAATGAAAACACTCACTCGTTAATTCATTTTCTTTATAGTGAATGCTACAAATAGGGTGAAATTGCAGACTGTTCTGAAGGGAACTCATTCTCTTTATAGTGAATGCTACAAATAGGGCAAAATTGCAGACTGTTCTGAAGGGAACTAATCAGCTGATTACAGTCACCTGTGATTGGTCAATGACACGTGGCAGCTGCAAAAATATCAAACATTTTTAACTTTGTCCTGCGTAACAATGCAACTGAATTCTCGTTAATGGGCTTGACAAGCAGAGAGACATCCATTTAGCTGCCTGGCACCTCTTTCCCTATCCCAAAATGATCAAGAAGCTCACAGTTACCTCATACCCATGTTACAGCCTTTAAATGCCACTTATAGACAGTTCTTTCATTCTATGACCCTGCTCAGTTAAACCTGGATTGTATCTGCCTGTATATGACATTTCATCAGAAATTACTGGTTTCAGATTTCACGATGCATCGCAACACATCATAATCATTAGGTATAGAATCATAATGAAATCTAATCATTCTCAGAGCTAATTGTTACACCCCTACTTGCTATAAATGCGAGGGCAGCTGACGATAATTTTTGCAGTGAACAGAGTGTCTATGCACAAGATAATCTACCATGGCCAGCACCCATTGCTTTTCATTACAGACAGACATAATACTGGCAAACAAAGTCATTCAACATATTTTATTTGTGAAATGAAAAATGTGTGAATCTTCAAGAAAAGATCAGGGGCTTGGGAGAATACATCAAGGGCTTAAGCCCCCAATAGAGGTATTTTGCGGTGCATGGAATTATAGTGTCTCTAACAACAGACAGGCTCTAAAAACTGCCCGGTCTGCATATTTGAGCAAACCCATTGAAAATAACCACAACAATCCTAGGTTCAGTACTGTGGCTAAATTGGTTAGGAATAAAACTTCGACTGAACCAGATATTCTATGGCAGCAATATATTATATTATATTATATTATATTATATTATATTATATTATATTATATTATATTATATTATATATCTGCCACAATACCTCAGAAGACTTAAATTATTCCCTACGGGCAACTTCAATCCTTCACTGTAATAGGTCAGGAAGAGCTAACAAAATTATCAAAATGTCAAAAACTGACAAAACTGACTAAACTCCTAAAAGAGTTTTTTAAGAGGAGAATTGGCTAGTTATTGATTGATTTCAAATCTATCATTTATGTTAAAAATACTAGAAAAGGTAGTGTCCTCCCAACTATGTTATTTATTTATTTATTTTTTACAGAGAAATGGTATATATGAAGAATTTCAGACAGGATTTAGGCCCCATCATAATTCAGAGACTGCACGTATTAGAGTTACAAATTACTTGCTCTTATCATCTGATCACGACTGCATTTCTCTTCAAGACATTCTCTTGGATAGGGTTGAGAATTATGTTAGCATTTGTGGACAGGCATTAGCTTGGTTTAGGTCTCATTTTTGTGACCACTACCACTTTGTATAAATGAGGAACTGTCAGATCAAATTAAAGTTACATATGGAGTGCCACAGAGATCAGTTTTAGGGCCTCTGCTTTTCTCCAAATATATATGCAGGCATATATACCCAACTTTCTTCGGAACCCAATGAAATTTCACAATAGAGTGTATAAATAATATCAAAGAGTGGATGGCTAGAAATTCCCTTCTACTCTATTAGGATAAAACAGAGGTACTATTTATTGGAACAAAAACTTCACAAAATAAGACATTCAAATATAATCTGATTCATGATGGATGTACAGTAACATCAACTTCTTCAGCAAAAAATCTAGGTGTTTGTTGGCAATCTAACCTTTGAACAACACATTTCCGATATTTGTAGAACTGGATTCTTCCACCTCATGACCACCTCGTAATTATCTCTTTCTGACACCAAAAAAAAAATTTATGCGTTCATGACCTCAAGATTAGGTTATTGTAATGCATTACTAGGTTGATGTTCTGCAGGTTTAATAAATAATCTTCAATTGGCTCAAAATGCAGCATCTAGAGTGATAACTAGAACCAAGAAATATGATCATATCAGTCAAATTTTATCTGCGTTACATTGGCTACCTGTTAAGTTTCATATTCATTTAAGAATTCTGTTAATTACTTGCAAAACTTTGAATGGTCTAGCTCCAAAGTATTTAAGTGACATTCTATAAAGCTATCATCCATCATGCTCACTACGATCGCAAAACTCTGGCCTGTTAACAATACAGAGAATATCAATATCCACAAAAGGAGGGTGATAATTTTCATATTTGGCTTCTAAACTATGAAATAGTCTTCCAAGCAGGGTTCGGAACTCAGACACACTCTCTCAGTTTAAGTCTAGACTAAAGTCTTATCTATTCAGCCAGGCATACATCTAATTTAACCCTCAATTTATAGATATGCTGCTTTAGTTATGCCTGCTGGAACCGGAATCACTTCTCTTATACTTTAACCCTGCTTTGAGGTGAATGGCATCTACGGCCATTTTTTTTTTCTATTTCTTTCCCTGTCTAAACATTGGGATTCAATCCTGAGGCTTCCAGAGCCTGCCAGATCCATCTACAGTCCTGCCTGATGTCCATCTCCCAGTGCTAAATGCCGCTGTGATATGAAGTCCTACTGCAGCATGTACCAGCCGGACTTCACTTCAGTATACTAAGACAGACTTCAAAAGGGATGAATTGATGCAAACTCAAGACATGTGATTCTTCATAAGCCACTGTCTGAAGCATGGGCTGAGGATGGAGTTCACCAAAATTACCAGCCATAAGCTTTAGCTGGGCTGCGCTGCTCCTTACTGAATGATACCTATATCAACTTTGTCAAAGGAGGGACAACACTCTCTTATAAATGAACTTTATAGAAAATGTATTAACTGCTAACAAAAGCCTTCATCGGTCAAAATCATAGGACAGGAGTGGATTTACCCGTCTCTTCGGCCTATTGATGAGTTGAATACATTTACTAGCAATTGTTATAATCAAAAGGTAATCACGTTTTTAATCATGTGCATTTATTCAGTTATGTTACAGTGTACAGTGGCGTGCAAAAGTTTGGGCACCCCTGATCAAAATTTCTGTTGCTGTGAATAGCTAAGCGAGCAAAAGATGGCCTGATTTCCAAAAGGCATAAAGTTAAAGATGACACATTTTTTTATATTTTAAGCAATTTTACTTTTTAAATCCATCTTTTACAGTTTCAAAATAACAAAAAAAAGGAAAGGGACCCGAAGCAAATGTTTGGGCACCCTGCATGGTCAGTATTTATTAACACCCCCTTTGCCAAATATCACAGCTTGTTATTGCTTTTCGTGGCCAGCTATGAGTCTTTCAATTCTTGTTTGGTGGATTTTTGCCCATTCTTCCTTGCAAAAGGCTTCTAGTTCCATGATTCTTGGGCCGTCTTGCATCCACTGCTCTTTTGAGGTGTGTCCACAGATTTTCAATGTTTAGGTCGGGGGACTGTGAGGGCCATGGCAAAACCTTCAGCTTGTGCCTCTTGAGGTCGTCCATTGTGGATTTTGCGGTGTCTTTAGGTTTGTTATACTGTAGTAGAAGCCATCCTCTTTTCATCTTCAGCTTTTTTACAGATGGTGTGATGTTTGCTTCCAGAATTTGCTGGTATTTCATTGAATCCATTCTTTCCTCTACCAGAGAAATGTTCCCCTGACCCACTGGCAACAACATAAGCCCAAAGCATGATCAATCCACCCCATGCTTAACAGTTGGAGAAGTGTTCTTTTCGTGAAATTCTGCACCCTTTTTTCTCCAAGCATACGTTTGCTCGTTGCGGTCAAAAAGTTATATTTTAACTTCATCAGTCCACAGGACTTGTTTCTAAAATGCATCAGCCTTGTTTAGATGTACATTTGCAAACATCTGATGCTGAATTGTGTGGCGAGGATGCAGAAAAGGTTTTCTTTTCATGACTCTTCCATGAAGGACATGTTTTTGCAGATGTCGCTGCACAGTAGAACAGTGCACAACTACTCAAGAGTCTGCTAAATCTTCCTTAAGGTCTATTGCAGTCAAACAGGGGTTTTAATTTGCCTTTCTAGCAATCCTACGTGCAGTTCTCTCTGAAAGTTTTCTTGGTCTTCCAGACCTCAACTTGACCTCCACCATTCCTGTTAACTGTCATTTCTTAATTATATTATGAACCGAGGAAACAACTAACTGAAAACGCTTTGCTATCTTCTTGTAGCCTTCTCCTGCTTTCTGGGCATCAATTATTTAAATTTTGTGCTAGGCAGCTGCTTAGAGGAGCCCATGTCTGCTGATTGTTGGGACAAGGATATAGGAGACAGAGTATTCATGAAGCTTTGAAATTTGCATCACCTTGACTTTCCAAATGATGATTGTGAACAAGCCATAGCCATAACAAGCTAATTAAGGTCTGAGCCTTAGTAAAAGTTATCTGAAAGAGCTCAAATCTCTTGGGGTGCCCAAACTTTTGCATGGTGCTCCTTTCATTTTTTCCACTCTAAAATTGTGCAAAACATAAATAATACCCTTATCTTGATTAAAATGTTGAAAAGAATGTTTAATCTTTAACTTTATGCCTTTTGGAGATCAATTCATCTTCTACTCACTTAACTATTCACAGCAACAGAAATGTTGGCCAGGGGTGCCCAAACTTTTGCATGCCAATGTATCTTAAGAGGACACTCTGGGCTTTTCAGAGATCAAATTATTGGGAATTCAGCCGTAACAACTTCCTCACCTTGGTCAATAAAAATATATGACATTACTATTCAGCACATCAAATACAGCATGATTTAAATATTTTTAAAAAGAAAAACAATTATTATCACATGCTTGTTATGCATCAAACACCAGAGTGACGGGCCTTAGGAGGTTAAAATATGGACCTTAAATTCAAAAATGTGCCTTATTAAGGAAAAACTCAAAAGACCCAGGCAAAAACAAAACAAACCCAGAGAGGGAAAAAGCTAAACTGGCAAAATAACACAACAGAGAAAAACAGGAGCTAACCAGACAGGGCCATCACTAAGGGTGGGCATTAGGGGGAAGTGCCCCACAAAGTAGCATAATGTGCCAGCCTTAAACAGCTTGTCAGGCATGAGGGGACAATTAATTTTATGCTAAAAATCCTTAGGAGTTTTGACTCAATTATCTTAATCCGTTGCTCACAGCGTCAGATTGCTGCTCTGCGATAAAATTGTCTGTTACTGCTTGTCTAGGATCAGTGTCTCCTACTCAAATCCAAACCTTAGGCAGAAATGTTCTATACTGTGATAGCAACCTCCACATTTTTGGCATAGGAGAGAGCGTAGCAGTCAACTAGTACATTACAACAGTAAGTCACCGTTTGCAGATATCATACAAATGAATGGGGAGATTCGTAAACTGACACCTACCTGTCACAAAAATGTCTTCTCTTATAAAACAGACATTTTACTGTAGTAACTCCACACATAGCTCATTCCAAAAATATTGTTTAGCGTAAAGCATGTTGAGGATTAATAGTCAATTCTTAAAGTGATGTACTTTTCCCTCATAAAATAAGTGATCGTTATTATTTTTCACACCTTTTAGTCATCTGAAGCACTCACAGTGGAGGCTAAAGTCATCTAAGGGAATAGGGATGAACATCTCTGAATGGAACACACCCATTGTTGGTGAGGACATGCAGTTTGATGTCAGGTTCAAGCGGTAAGACAGTTGTTTGTATTGCCTGCCATGCCATTGGAAAAAACAAGCATAGCGATATGCCTGCTTTATTCACTTCAGTAATTATCAATATGGTGAGAATTGGCCTATATGTGATTGTTAACAATAACAAACATTTCCCCTGGATTGTCTTGAATGGGATGTAAAGCATGTGTGATTCTAAGGCTAAAAGTAACTCCTATACTCCCACTCCTAATAGCTCCTAGAGGTGTGTCACTCCTAATTTTAGGATGCATCAAATTTTCGAGTATAAGTCAATTTGTGTAATTCAAACTTCATTCTAAATGCTACCTAAACTCTGGGGATTAGACGCTGTGGGTTGGGAGCTGGTAAAGGTCCTGGGCTGTTTTTTAATCTCAGTCCATCAATTTTGAGATTCATGCCTCTGGTTGGCATTTTAACATTGAGCATTAGTTTAGGCTTACAATATTATTGTTATACAATTTTAATGCAGAAGTCAGCACCACAATACTAGAGTGTTGTGGGTGGTTAGCCACGCATTGTTGCTAAAGCCAGCGCCTCACTTGCAGACTCCAAACAACTAGATTTTGGCCACGGGTGTCACACAAGCAGACGGTTTTGCTGAGATCTCGCTCACTTCGTTATGAGGTATGTCACACTTGCCGATTCAAAATGGAGGAGAAGTGACAGACATACCAACTCACCACAACTCTCTATCTCGCTGATTCCCTGTCATGTCAGTCTGCTAAATAACAACAGGTACCATGTAATAGAGTGATTTAGGATGCAACTCATGTCTTCACTAAAAACAGACTGCTGTGCCTTCACTTTCTCATTTCACTACAAACGCTTGGTGACAGAATCACTATGGATTATAATCAGCGTTTGTAAAGACATGTGATGAAAACATTCAGTTCAGCTTGACCTCTTGTTAATTCTTCAGTAATAGAAGACCCGCCTTGGCAACAGAAATAATTTTTCAAGCAAACTTGATGTGCTTTTTCAGTTTTTGAAGCCATTAACTCAGCAGAGAGTCCAAACAGTCAAGTGATTAACAACCTCCTGCTGGCAGACCTTAATGCATGCTCCATCTCTCACCTACTGGCTGGCAATTATGTAAATTAAGCACACACCTGAAAATCTCTGGGAAAATCTGCTAGTGTTGCGAACCACTCCAGAGTTCATTTGCAGTCGTGACAAGATCACTCCAAATGTTTTGGTGTGGAGTGCAATTGCCAAGTTTGTGCATGCCTAAACGAACCGAACAAGGGAGAAAATGCACCAGTTTCCAAAACAAATGCCCCAATGAGCCAGGTGTGAAAATGCCCTGACATTATGGTCACTAGATACGGCTCTGGTCCCTCCGTAAATGTAACTCCCCCGTATTATCCTCCGCTAGGTGAACACTTCTATTCACTTGGAAGTCTGAATGTCTGATCACTTAGAAAAGTAACAGTACCCCTAGCACAAATGATTCATTATGAGTTGCATGTCAAAGTGTAATACTTAAGACGAGCAATAGTAATAGTAATAGTGACACTTGTCTTACCAAACACCATTAATATATTTTCATTCATTCATCTGTTGACATAGTAGCCCCAACATATTGAAAATAAATAGTATCAGCAATATATCCTGAGCCACAACAGAGCCATAAAAATAGCATCATTTTCGAGCCCTGCAACAATATAAGCAATTTAAAAGATAAAAGATTTACTGATTTTAATTTCTTTGTGCCTTCAAAGAATATTGAAACATTTTCTCTCGTCAAATTTCACAGAAAATCATTAAAAAGTTGCCTCTAATAGGTTCTTTATGTGTTTATGCATTTCTTTTGTATTTGTAACATATCTGAAAGAGAGGCTTGGTATGTGCAGGCTGAATGAAAGGTAAAAAAAATGACTCAAGATAACCAGACAGGAGTCAAATGAACCAAGATTGGCAAGACTACGATTACAGAAGTGGTACTGTAATTACAGACAAATTGAACAGACTTGTGCAAAGAGTGAATGAGATATAAATACACAACAACAGGAAATGATGAGCAGGAGTAAGCAGTTAAGATTGCAATTCAGGAATCTGATGACAGCCTTCAGTGGTGAGTAAAATGATCAGTAGACATCACTGGCAGACTAACAAAGTGCCCCCTATGTTAGAAAAAAATTCAGAAAAAGTGCCCTCTAGAATGCTCTAATGGTTGATAAAACATGAGAAAGTGCCCTCTATGGTGGCCCTGTGTGAAAGAAATGTGATAAAGTGCCCTCTAGGGTGCACCAACGTGCGAGAAAACGTGATGCAGTGCCCTAATGGGCGCCCTTCCAATGGAAAAATTGTGATGCAGTGCCCTCTTGGGTGCCCGTATGTGCAAAAAAAAAAAAGGAATGGTTAAATAATTAATACTTCACTGTGTGTTTTTATTGCAGAGGATTAGGAGTTATACTCAAAATCTGAGTCACATAATAAAACAATTTGAATCTCAACCAGGGAACTGTTTCACCATAAATGCATCATGAATTTCTGCGTGCTGGTGCTCCACCACATGGAGCTGGTGCACTTTTTTTTTTTTTTTTTGCCCTTGCCCCACAGACAGCCTGAGTCTGCCACTGGTAAACATAGATGTCACAATTTCAAACACTGTATAGACTGAACATACTAAAATGAGGACAAATACTAGATGAGGACACATTTTTTATAACTACATCAAGTCAACTGATTTTTCCCCAGATGGCACACATACGTCTCCGAGATGTCTGTTTTACATCTTGTAATATGGAAAGCATCAAACATTCTAAATTATAAATGTCTCAAAAATATTTGCTGAATGTCTTACTGACATTTTTGACATACGTCATATAGACGTTTTGCAGATGAGCAAACAACGTAAACTAGACTTCTTCCAGATCTAAACACACACATCAAATAGACATCTGGGTGATGTGCGTGTGCTATCAGGGTCTACTCCACAGCCATCTTTGGAACACTCCCTGGCAGTTATATTCAATGGATGCGAACAGCATAAAAGTACAGCTCCTATCTGTCACGGTATACAAATTCATTGCTTCCTTCTCGTCTCGTGTTGTTGTTGCACGAATGCACGTGTGTTGTGGGCGTGAGTGAGTGTCATTCTTTGATTCGCTCCAGCTGATCATCATATCATCACCAGCTGCAGCCGATCTCATTCCACTATAAATGCTCACAGTTTTCTCATCTCCATTGTCAGATCGTTGTTGGATGTGTCGGAGTTTCCAGTCTTGTGTTCCTGAGTCTCTCGTCGTGTGTTCCTGTTTTATTCGTCGGTTGTGGATTATCACCGCTTGTGGATTTACTTCGTCTGTCTTCACTGCACCTTGGGATTCACCTCGCGGACCATCTACGTTCTTGTGTCACCATTCCATGCCCGTGTCTTTCTGTTTGGACTTCCTATTAATAAATATTGTTTACCTGCTATTGCTTCCCGAGTATTCGTTGAGTCATGACAGAACGATCTGACGCCGGCATGGAAGCAGCGGGTATTTCATCATCTAGCTTGGAGGACTTCGTTCAACGCAGCATGAGAAGAATGGACTCACAAGAAAGGAATTTGAATGACACGGGTCGTGCGGTACAAGCCTTGGTGACGCAGGTGTCCGAGCTGACCCAGCAGATATTACTACTTCGAGCTCCCACTGCGCCGCCCACACCAGTCGTTCCCCTCGGTCCACTGGAGAATGCGACTCACGTCGAACCACGCCTACCGGTTCCAGAAAGCTACGCGGGTGAGTCTGCATATTGTAGAGCATTTCTGACCAGATGTGCTATGCATTTTGCTCTACAACCCAGAACTTTTCAAAATGAGCAGACTAAAGTAGCGTTTGTACTAACTTTGCTAACCGGTAAAGCAGCGCTTTGGGGGACGGCGGTGTGGGAGAATCAAGATCCCTGCTGTGCCTCATTCCCGACACTCTCCGCGGAGATGAGAAGGGTGTTTGATCGTGCCGTCGCGGGGAGAGAAGCCGCTAGGGTGCTGGCCAACCTCCGTCAAGGTGAGAGGTCAGTCTCGGATTTTTCGATCGAATTCCGAACCCTGGCGGCCGAATGTCAGTGGAACGAGGAAGCGCAGTGGGACATGTTCCTGCATGGGTTGGCTGACCGTGTCCAGAGGGAGATCTACGCCCTGGACCTTCCAACGACTCTCAATGGCCTTATCGACCTGGCTCTACGGGTGGACGCTCGGCTGGCTAGGGTCGGGAGTAGAGTTTTGTCCACCCGTTCTACAGGAGGAGTGGAGGAACAACGGTCCAGCGGCAGGGACACGGCCAGCCCAGTCTTCGATCACGAACCCATGCAGGTGGGTCGAGCTCGGCTTTCCCGGGAGGAGAAGGAGAGGCGGAGGTCCCAGGGTCTTTGCCTATACTGTGGAGGCACGGGACACTACGCTTACAACTGCCCGGTAAAAGGCCAAGCCCGATAGTAAGCATGAGGCTACTATCGGGTGAAATCTCCGCCAAAAAGACCTCATCCACATCTACTCTCCTTCCGGTAAGACTGAGATGGTCCGCGCACCAGCACGACTGTCGACTTTTGGATTCCGGGGCTGAAGGTAACTTTATGGACAGCACTTTTGCACACAGATATCAGATTCCCCTCAGACCCCTCACACAAAGGATTGCTGTGCACGCACTTAACGGCCAAGAACTCCCCACTATTTCATTTACCACTGAGGACATCACCCTCATCACTTCAGGCAATCACTCCGAGACTATTTGTTTTTACATTCTGGATTCACCCCTGGCCCCCATTGTTCTTGGACATCCCTGGCTTATCCGTCACAACCCCCGAGTGGACTGGCAACATAAAGCTATTCTGGAGTGGAGCAAGGAATGTCATAAGTCTTGTCTTGTGTCTGCTTGTCCGTCTGTGCCTGTTTGTGTGTTTCAGGAGGAGGTAGGGGATTTGTCTAACGTGCCCGAGGAGTACCACGATCTGAAGGAAGTGTTCAGTAAGTCTCGTGCTGCTTCTCTTCCTCCTCATCGTCCCTATGACTGTGCCATAGATTTAATGCCAGGTAAGTCTCCACCTAAAGGCAAGTTATACTCACTTTCTGTTCCTGAAAGGGAGGCTATGGAGAAATATATTTCTGATTCTCTGGCAACCAAGTTCATCCGCCCTTCCTCTTCTCCAGCGGGGGCAGGGTTTTTTTTCGTGGGGAAGAAGGACGGGTCTCTGCGACCTTGTATTGATTACCGGGGGTTGAATAACATCACGGTAAAGAATACTTATCCTTTACCGTTGATGTCTTCAGCTTTCGAGAGGTTGCAGGGAGCATCCATCTTCACAAAATTGGACTTGCGTAACGCTTATCATTTGGTTCGCATCAGGGAGGGGGATGAATGGAAGACTGCTTTTAACACCTCCAGGGGGCACTTTGAATATTTGGTCATGCCCTTCGGGCTGTCCAACTCCCCAGCAGTTTTCCAGGCACTGGTCAATGACGTGTTGCGAGACATGATAGACCAGTTCATATATGTTTACCTGGATGTCATATTGATATTTTCCTCGTCTCTCCAGGAACATGTGCAACACGTCCGACGAGTGCTTCAGAGGTTGTTAGAGAATGGGCTTTTTGTCAAGGCGGAGAAATGCGATTTTCATGCACAGTCTGTTCCTTTCTTAGGATACATCATCTCGTCTGAGGGAATGTGTGTGGACCCTGAGAAGGTTAAGGCTGTGGTAGAATGGCCAAGTCCAGATTCCCGTAAGGCCCTACAGAGGTTTCTGGGGTTCGCCAATTTCTATCGACGTTTTATTCGTAATTTCAGCCAACTAGCCGCGCCTCTGACTGCCTTGACCTCCCCCAGTACTCCGTTCAGGTGGTCAGATACAGCCGAGGCTGTATTTACCAAACTCAAGAGCCGCTTTGTTTCAGCTCCCATCCTCGTTGCCCCTGATTATTCACGGCAGTTCGTGGTGGAGGTCGATGCGTCAGAGGTGGGGGTAGGAGCAGTCCTGTCCCAGCGTTCTCCCACAGACGACAGGATGCACCCTTGCGCGTTTTTTTTCTCATCGATTATCCTCAGCCGAACGCAATTACGACATTGGTAACAGGGAGTTGTTGGCAGTCAAGTTAGCGTTGGAGGAGTGGCGTCATTGGTTAGAGGGCGCGGGGGTACCCTTTATAGTCTGGACTGATCACAAGAATTTAGAGTACATCAGAACTGCCAAAAGATTGAACTCCAGGCAGGCTCGGTGGGCACTTTTTTTCGGTCGTTTTGATTTTTCTCTCTCGTACCGCCCGGGGTCCAAAAACATCAAACCCGACTCTTTATCTCGCATTTTTGATCCTTCCGAACGCCCGTCTACTCCCGAGTGCATTTTACCGGAGAGTCTAGTTGTCTCCACACTCGTATGGGAGGTCGAATCGAAGGTCAAAACGGCCTTAGAAGGGGTAACGCCTCCGCCCGGTTGCCCACCGAATCGCTTATTTGTGCCAGAGGGTTTAAGGTCTGACGTCATTCAGTGGGGTCATTGCTCCAACGTGGCTTGTCATCCAGGAGTTTATCGTACTAAATTTCTAGTCAAGCAACGATTCTGGTGGCCACTCATGGCTCGTGACATTCACAGTTTTGTTTTGGCTTGCTCGGTCTGTGCCACTGGTAAGACTTCCAATCGACCCCCAGATGGGCTCCTTCAGCCGCTGCCAGTCCCTTCGAGGCCCTGGTCCCATATCGCTCTCGATTTTATTACCGCCCTCCCACCCTCTCAGGGGAACACAGTCGTTTTGACCGTGGTGGACCGGTTCTTGAAGGCGGCTCATTTCATTCCCTTACCCAAATTACCCTCAGCTAAGGAGACAGCGTTGACAGTCATTAACCACGTCTTTCGTTTACATGGCCTCCCGATGGACGTGGTCTCTGACAGAGGACCCCAGTTTGTGTCCAAATTTTGGCAAGAATTTTGTAGATTACTGGGAGCGACGGTTAGTTTATCCTCAGGGTTTCATCCCCAGAGCAATGGCCAAACCGAGAGAGCCAACCAAGATCTGGAAAGGGTGTTGCGATGTTTAGTTTCCAAGAATCCTTCCTCATGGAACCAACAACTTTCCACAACACGTTACCAGTGTCGGCCACGTGCCTATCTCCGTTTGAGTGTAGTTTAGGTTACCAGCCACCTATTTTTCCCAGTCTGGAATCCGAGGTCGCGGTTCCCTCCGCCCACGCCTTAATCCAGAGGTGTCACCGCACTTGGACTAGAGCCCGCGAGACTTTACTCCGAGTGGGGGCGCGCACTAAGGCTAGGGCCGATCGCCACCGGTCAAAGCCTCCCATATACGTCGTCGGTCAAAAAGTGTGGCTTTCTACTAAGAACATTCCTCTCCGTTCCGTCTCTAATAAGCTTGCTCCCAAATTTATTGGCCCGTTCTCTGTCACCAAGATCATTAGTCCGGTGGCAGTCCGCCTTAGTTTACCTCCAGCGTACAGGAGGATACACCCCGTTTTTCACGTTTCCAAAATTAAGCCTGTGTTTCATGCTCACATTAATCCGCCAGTCCCGGTTCCCCCCCCGCCGCGTCTTGTTAATGGGGATACCACCTATTCGGTTAATCATATTCTGGATTCGAGGCGGAGGGGACGTGGATTTCAGTACTTGGTGGACTGGGAGGGTTACGGACCGGAGGAGAGAAGTTGGGTACCTGCTAGAGACATTCTGGATCACTCTCTGATCGATGATTACAATCGACAGGTAAGGGGGTCTGAGAACGCCAGGAGGCGTTCTTAGGAGAAGGGGTACTGTCACGGTATACAAATTCATTGCTTCCTTCTCGTCTCGTGTTATTGTTGTTGCACGAATGCACGTGTGTTGTGGGCGTGAGTGAGTGTCATTCTTTGATTCGCTCCAGCTGATCATCATATCATCACCAGCTGCAGCCGATCTCATTCCACTATAAATGCTCACAGTTTTCTCATCTCCATTGTCAGATCGTTGTTGGATGTGTCGGAGTTTCCAGTCTTGTGTTCCTGAGTCTCTCGTCGTGTGTTCCTGTTTTATTCGTCGGTTGTGGATTATCACCGCTTGTGGATTTACTTCGTCTGTCTTCACTGCACCTTGGGATTCACCTCGCGGACCATCTACGTTCTTGTGTCACCATTCCACGCCTGTGTCTTTCTGTTTGGACTTCCTATTAATAAATATTGTTTACCTGCTATTGCTTCCCGAGTATTCGTTGAGTCATGACACTATCTTCTTGAATGAGGAAAAAATGTAATCTCCAAAATGGTTGGTCAGGATTATACTATACCAGAAGAAATTATATATATTATAATTATATTATATTATACCAGAAGAAAAACACAACAGGTCAAACAGGTTTGGAACCACATGACAGTGAGTAAATGATAACATAATTAAAGCCATTAAAGCCGATATCTTCCATAGAGGATCAGTACTTCTGAAATATAGATGGTAAAGCTTTCCCTTCTTGGTCTCTCTCTCTCTCTATCTCTCTCTCTCTCTCTCTCACACACACACACACACACACACACACACACACACACACACAAACAAACATTGTGTTTCCATGTTTTATGGGGACATTCCATAAATATAATGTTTTTTATACTGTTCAAACTATACAGTATAGGTAGTTTAGGCATCCCTGACAATTTCCATGATTTTCATTTATAAATAATTGGGTGTTTGGATCAGCAATTTCATTTTGATCTATCAAATAACTAAAGAACACAGTAATTGCTGATCCAGACACCCAATTATTTATAAATGAAAATCATGGAAATTGTCAGGGATGCCTAAACTTTAGCATACCACTGTATATTCTATCCCCTACCCCTAAACCTAACCATCACAGAAAATATTCTGCATTTTTACATTTTCAAAAAACATAATTTAGTATGATTTATAAGCTGTTTTCCTTATGGGGACCGACAAAATGTCCCCACAAGGTCAAATATTTCGGGTTTTACTATCCTTATGGGGACATTTGGTCCCCACAAAGTGATAAATACACACACACACACACACACACACACACACACACACATACACACACATTATAGTATCTAAAACTACTGATCATACAACTGAATCATGATGAAACCGCAAAAGTAAAATTAGACAAACTTGTAAATAGTTATATACATATATATAGTGTAATCTGTAAAGCACTTTGGGTCAACTTGTTTTAAAATGTGCTCTATAAATAAAGGTTGACTTGACTAGTTCTAGTCAAGAGAATTATGCCCGAGAACTCAACAGAAGGGTGAATTGAGAGCTCCAGCAGGTCACATTGTGTGTGTGCGCGTGTTTTGTGGTTTAAAGGATAATGTTACAGTCTTGTACCAAACACACACCTGTTGCCTCAGGTTCATTTACATTTCAGACTAGCTCACCTTGCACTCGTGGAGACCCAAAAAGTATGTGTGCGTGTGCGTGCTCATGCATGTGTTTTCTGACTAGTCCTGGCTCTGTGTCCTTTTAAATTAAATGTGTAAACCAGTACCATTATAAAGTGATGCTATCAAATGGTAATACCATGGAGTATTTTTTAAGCACATATTTTTAAGAATTCTCTTTTCCTCTTTTTTCCTCTACTTTTGTTCTCTGTCGATTCCATTAACTCCCGTCTTATTCAATAAACAACAGCGCCCTATACAGGTGATCAACACTACCGTTATTGTTACTGACCTTTATTCAAGGGAAAACAAGTTTATTGTCTGTTAAGTCTATTTATTTTCTTACCCCATTGGCAAATGTCTTTTGTCATTTTGCTTCACAAGTAAATGTAAGTTATTTTGAGGATGTTTAGATATTGTTACCGAGTAAGTAAATGTTTTTTGCAGTCTAATGTGACATGGATAAGGAATATCCTGAATTGAGCAAAAATGCACCTAATGATATTTTAACATTTCAATGTGCATTCTTTGTGGACAACCTTTCTCAACATTGACTCTTTAAAGCTCCCATGAAATGTAAATGGGAGCTTTGTGATTTTGGCAAATGTCTGTTTGCTTTGAGGTTAACATCTACATGCTAGCTTAGTCCTAAAAGTTGACCAAATAAATATTGATAAATTATTTTGTTTGCTAGAGCATATTCACATTTATGTCCAATCACAATGACTCAAAAGGCAGTGTTTTTGTATGGAGGCACTAGTTTCAGACAGACTTTCCATAACATCATGTCCATTAATCTTTAACAAATTCAAGTGACCTAGGCGAATGCTTGCTAATTAAAATGCTTATTTCTGTTAATAGTCATAAGTTGTCACATGAAACACACAGACAGAAGAGTGGGATATCATATAAAGGAAACATATGTTGGCTTGAAAAATGGTGGCATTAAACTAGATGTTACCCATAAATTGAAATCAGAGTAAGAGATGGGGACTCGTGATAGAGACTCAGACTTGAGTCGCATTTGAATAGACTTCAGACTTGACTCGATAAAAGCTGTGCCATATGTGCACGCATTTGGTTTTATTAACATAGTGTCCTCAGAAGCAGGGACTTCAGGAAGATCAGCTAGATGCAAAGAATGTGGGAAAACAATTAAAGATACAGGAATGTTGACATAACATTTTAATAGACATCTAAGAAGACATCCACAAAATGTAATCACATTAACACATATAGATAAGTAATATTGTACAATCACAAACATTAAGTTGCTACATGGCTCACTGGGATTACCAACCAGACACGTATCAGAGAGACAAGCCTTTTGATATATCCCACAGGCCATTCAGTTTTAACATGAAATACTTCAAAACTGGAAATAAAATGGCTTTTACAAAACCACTTCATGGAGTTTAAAAAAATAAGTGTTCTGATTAGAACAAAAAATTATTGCACAGCCATTTTAAGTCCCAGGACCATTTTATTTTCCACAAAGTGCTTTCAAAGTGCTTTATTCCTAGTTCTCTAGGCCATGTCCATGCTAGTATGTTTTCATTTGAAAACGCATTTATTCCACCTTCATTTATGCCTCTTATCCACACTAAAATAGCATTCTATAGGGACTGTACCGTAGAAAATACATCACAGGGGGTTACCGTGATACCCGGCATCTATGGAGCACCTATTCCAGTACAGATTAACTTGTACCCATAGTGGGTCTGGTCAGGAATTCCTCCACTGAATTCGTGAGCCAGAGGGCTGGGGAGGAAGAACATCCAGGGAGTGTGAGTTTGAGGACTCACTTGGGAGTAAAAGCACACATGTTTGCCTTCAGTGAGCGGAAAGGCACTAGCGCAAGTGGTATACCCGGTCAGTCATCCCATGTTACAGAGTTCTACATGCTTGGACCTGACAAAACACAGGACGAAACTGACTCAACCCGGAGATTGTAGAATCTCGCAAATGTATTGGGTGTTGCCCAGCCCGCTGTCTGCTAGAGATGTGCCATTGGCCAGAGCCCACGAGGATGCCACACTTCTTGTTGAGTGTGCTCAAACCCGCAAGGGGGCAGGCACGGCCTGGGTCCAATAGGAAATGCGATGGCGTCAGCTAACCAGTGGGCGAGCCTCTGTTTGGAAACAGCGTTCCCTTTCCGCTGTCCGCCAAAGCAAACGATGAGCTGCTCAGAGAGTCTAAAGCTCTGTGTGCGGTCCAAATAGGTAAGAAAAGCTTGCACCGGACACATCAACAATAAGGCTGGGTCTGCCTCCTCCTGGGGCAGTGCTTGCGGGTTCACTATCTGGTCCCTGAAAGGGGTCATAGGAACCTTGGGCACATAGCCCGGTCGAGGTCTTAGGATGACATGAGCATCTGCCAGTCCGAACTCCAGGCAAGTGTCACTGACAGAACGCTTGCAGGTCTCCAACCCTCATGATGGAAGCGAGCGCAATCAGGAGGGCCGTCTTCTGGGAGAGGGCACTTAGCTCGACTGATTCTAGCAGCTTGAAGGGGGTTCTCTGAAGGTCTGTAAGGACCATGGAGAGATCCCACGAGGGGAACAGGCATGTCCTGGGAGGGTTCAACCTCCGGGCGCCTCTTAAAAATCTGATGATCAGGTCGTGCTTCCCTTGGGACTTACCATTCTCCGCATCAGGTGAAACGGGCCCGTGAACTGAATTGCGTAGCTGAGTCGTATGGTCCTGGCCAGCCAGCGCGACAGGTTGGAAAGTGTACTTACCTTGCTCGGTAGGGGGTGGGTTTGTGACTGAGGAGGAGGTCCTAGTGAGGCGTCCTCTGGACTCGTCAGAACCGGCCGGCCGGTGTTCTGAAGGCTGTACAGACGTGGATGTGGAAGTGAAGTGTCTACGTCAAGAATGCCACTTTGCCTGTAAGGGTTTGATTCCAGGGGACCGTGAGAACGCCATTTGCGGGCACCAGCTACGTGACCCAGGGGATGAGGAAATCGCTCTTTTATTGAAAAAGTGGGTACCGCAGCCCAAAGGGGGTGTGGCAAATGAAAAAACAGAAACCAAAGATTCTCCTCCTGGGAGCCTTCTGGGTCCTTGAATATATTAGTGAGACGGGGGGCATCCGCTTCCTGTGGGTAGCTCTATGCTGGGGCTGAGAGTTGGGCCCTGGTTGAGGCAGAGCTACCTGCTGGTTTCTTGCTGCCGCAGGGGGACGCACTCGGTGAGCAGATGGGGCTCGGCTGGATGTAGACAAGGTAGGATGTGTTGGATGGCCTCCGTCTACTTTTTCACCACTAAATACTGCTGGGTGAAGTCTTCAACAGTGTTGGGAGATGGGGGCATTGAGAAAAGTGGGCTTTGTCAGTTTCCCACATCTCAACAAAGTTCAGCCATAGATGACGTTCCTGGACAACAATGTTGGCCATCGTCTATCCAAGTGACCGTGCTGTGACCTTTGTGGCCCGGAGGGTGAGGTCAGTAGCTGAGCGCAGTTCCTACAGCACATCAGGATCAGGACTACCCATGTGCAAATCTTTTATTGCCTTGGCCTGGTGAACTTGCAGAAGGGTCATGGCAAGCAGGGCAGAGGCGGCCTGTCCAGAGGCCCTGTAGGCTTTCTCTATCAGCGACAACATCATCCTACAGGCCTTAGAGGGGAGTGAGGTATGATCCCACCAAGTGGTTGGCACAGGTGCACCGCAACCGTATTGTCCACCTGGGGGACCTCCTTGTACCCGTGGACTGCACTGCCATCAAGGGTATTGAGAGTGGACGAGTAAGGAGGTCGGTTCCAGGCAGTAAATGTGCCTTCCACGACCTCATTAACTTGTCATGCACCTCTGGGAAGAAAGGAACCGGCATGGCTTCGAGCGGTGCCCAGACCTGAGGAATTAATCATGTAGCCATGAGGGTTGAAGGGAGGACGAAGGGTTCCAGTTCAGCCTCATGCTCACAGCAGACCAGGCAAGCAAATCGGACATCTGGGCATCAGCCTCAAACTGGACGGGCAAACCCAAAGGCTGCTGATCAGCTGAGTCCTCTGCATCAGCGCCGTAACATTCTCCAATGCAGCAGCAATGTCATCATCCTGCGCCAGTGGAGACATCAGACTGGCCATGAGGTGAGCCGGTGGGGGGGGGGGGGGGGGGCAATAGAGACTGTCCCCACCTTCCCATCAACCAGAGGCGAGGAGTGGTTATTGTGGTTACTTATGCCCCCACCGAGGATGAACATCCGTGGAGGGATGCAGGAAAGGCCGATGAGTCAGATGCCTTCTATGACCTCCTGTCACAGGTGCTGGCTAAAGTGGCCCCTCAGGATAGAATCATCATGTTGGGTGACTTCAATGCCTGAGTTGGTCATGATGCTAACACCTGGTCAGGAGTGACTGGAAAACATTGGCCAGATCAGCTCAATAACAACAGTAGGAGGCTGCTAGAATTTTGTGCAGCTCATAGGCTTGTAATTGCCAACACACTGTTCCGACATCGGCGCATTCACACACCATCATGGATGCATGCCGGGTCCAAGCAAGAACATCTGCTGGACTACATAGTGATGAAACAATGGATGCAGGCCCATGTCCTTGACACCAGGACCTATCGTGGAGCTAATCTGACCACTGACCATCGACTTGTCATCTGTAAGATGCGCCTGCCATTCTTCCACTCCGGTGGTGGGTGTAAACCCAGGACCCCTTTAAATCCCATAGTGGCCTGGTCTAGGCTAGCTGATGAAAGTTGCAAGCGAGAATTTCAGCATCGCTTGCAGCTGGGGTTGGCATCGTCCCTCACTCCTCCGGATGTTGAGAGGAAATGGGCGAGGTTTAGGACTGTGGCTCATGTAACTGCAATGGCAGATTTGGGCACACGGTCCAGACCTCCTCAAAGACCCTGGCTAATGGTGGAGATGTTGGCCCACTCTCATCATCTACAGCATCCCACGTCACTCCTCAGTGTTCCGGGAAAGGTCCTGGCAAGGATTATTCAACATCGCCTTGCCAGGCACGCTGAGGAGAGGCATGTGGAGCCCCAGTGTGGTTTCAGGGAAGGGCTGTCTTGAACAGACGCCATATTTTCTGTCTGTCTGCTACAGCAGAGGTGTAGGGAATTCAAGCAAGACCTACATCTCTGCTTTATTGACCTGGTCAAGGCCTATGATATCATCAGTAGGCCTGGGCTCTGGGTTGTTCTCCGTGCTTTCAGAGTCCCAGACCCGCTGCTCGCAATCATTAAGGACCTTCATGATGGCGAGAGGGTCCGGGTAAAACTACGTGGCAGGGAGTCGGAGCATTCCCTGTTCACCTTGGAGTGTGAGAGGATGTCCTCTGGCTCCCACATTATTTAATATCTATTTTGACCATGCAGTTCGTGAAGCCTTCAATGGCTATATCGGAGGAATTTCCATCTGGTACAGATATAATGGGAGGTTGATCGATGCCCGGGTGCGGTCAAGGGATGGCTCCCTATTGGTCAACCACATTATGTATGCTGATGAACCTGGAGCTTGCCACTAAGAGATGGGGCCTTACCATCAGCCCAACCAAAACTAAGCACCTGCCTGGGTATTATGTATTATGTCCGAATCAGTCAAGTGGCATAATCTTTGGTTGCGTAACGCTGTGTGGAAGCTACAGGTATTCTCGACCACGGTCATTCCCATTTCCCTTCTCTACGCTTGCGAAACGTGGACCCCCCTAATGGAACATCTTCGGCAGTTAGAAACATTTAGACTGGCCTGCCTATGATCCATCCTGGGTTTAACCAGGCTGGATTTTGTGAGGAACTCACAAATCTTTGAAAGATGTGGACAAAGTCCCATCGGTGTGCTCCTCCGGCAGGCAAGGTTACCTTGGCTGGGTCATGTAGCTCGCATGCCCGGCCACCACATGCCTAAACAGCTTTATTTCAGCTGGATAGAGGGGGCTAAGCGGGTGTGGCTGGAGAAGAGATGGAGTGATGTGGTACAGGAGGATGTGGAGCTGAGTGGACTTGCTGATGACTGGTACCAGCGGTGTCAAGATCGGCCTCTTTGGAGGAGGCTCATGAAGGACACTACTGGCCAGTTGGAGGCAGTCACCCTCCAACAACAACGGAGGGCAGAGGAGTGATGCTCACAACAATGTGCAGAGTGCCAGGTGGCTAAAGCACTGCAAGTTGGCACAAATGGGGGCACAGGTGGTGCATCAGCCAAGTCATCTCAGTCAGTTGACCCATGTCACCTGTTGGATCTGTCCCGTGACCTCCTGCCTGCAGGCGTTCAACACTTCACATGGCCTCAACATGCACATGGCCTGGCACAAGCATCATGGTGACATCACCGCCACTTAGTGGCAAATGACGGTTGTTGTTGTGTGTGTGTGTGTGTGTGTGTTTGCATGGTGGATGTGCTAGAGTCTCACCCCATCATTTCTGTGTGGGTGTGTTCCACATTGTGGAAAACTGATTAATTTTATTTGATAAATAATAATAAAAGTGTTATAGTCTCCCCATTTCATTACCTATGGGTGTTAAGTTTGACTTCGAACAGTAAGTGTCAATTTTTAATTTTTATTTGCAAGCACTTGGACTATTTGTGTGTGTGTGTGTGTGTGTGTGTGTGTGTGTTCAGATGGCAAGTAGAAGAAAAGTCACAAAGCCTTGTAGATTTTGAAAGAAAAGTCAAAAGGGTCAAAAATGACCACTACAGTAAGGGTTAAAGAAGCCAGAAATCTGCTGACCTGATCACAGGGACCTACACACAGTGCCTCAGATATCCTACAGTGTACTCAAGAAATATTAATATACTATATTTCAAGCACCTAAAAAACCCTCATCCTCTTGACAGGTTACTGGTAGAATGGTTGAGTCTTTGAAGAAGTAATACAGATGTTCAGTTCTTCTGGTTTCTAGTAGGGGGTTCCTGTCAAGAAATGTCGATAGATGTTATTCACAGATAACAGCTCAGCGGCTTTGAACAAAAGAGTAGCGATTTCCACGCAGGGACTGGGCATGTTCGCAACCTCTTACCACCTCCAGAGCTAACATCTCTGTCATTGGGTCGTCCATCTCAGGAGTGTCTGGGAGCCTTATGGGTCCTCAAGGGGGTCGAGAGACGGAGGGCGTCTGCTTCCTGTGGTGTGCTCGACGCTGGGACTGAGAGCTGGGCCCTGGTTGAGGCGCAGCAGATTTGTTGGCCGCAGGGGGACACCCTCGGTGACCAGACGGGGCAGTGGCCGTGGCGGCAGGTTTGCGGCGAGGCATGATATGCGAGATGGCCTCCGTCTGCTTTTTCAACGCAGAGAACTGCTGGGCGAAGTCCTCGATGGTGTTGCCAAAGTGGCCAAACTGGGAGACAGGGGCGTCGAGGAAGCGAACTTCGTCGGCCTCACATATCTCGACCAGGTTGAGCCATAGATGACGTTCCTGGACCACAAGGGTGGCCATCTCCTGCCCGAGTGCCTGCGCGGTGACCTTCGTGGCTCTGAGGGCGAGGTCAGTTGCTGAACGCAGTTCCTGCAGCACATCGGGGTCAGAGCTACCCACGTGCAGATCCCTGAGCGCCTTGGCCTGGTGGACTTGCAGGATGGCCATGGCGTGCAAGGTTGAACCGGCCTGTCCCGCGGCACTGTAGGCTTTGGTGTTCAATGAGGATGTCGTCCTACAGGCCTTGGAAGGGAGTATAGGGCGCCCGCGCCAGGTGGTAGGCTTTCCGGGACATAGATGGAGTGCAACAGCCCTATCCACCTGGGGAATCGCCGTATACCCGTGGGCCGCTCTTCCGTCGAGGGTAGTGAGAGCGGACGAGCAGGGCTTTTGACGAATGGAAAGCGGGGCTCTCCATGAAGACGTCAGCTCGTCATGCACCTCCGGGAAAAACGGGACCGGGGGGATTCATGGCTGTGAGCAGCGCCCAGACCCAAGGAACCAGTCATCCAACCGTCACGTGTGGGGAGGACAGAGGGTTCCAATCCAACCCCACACTGACAGCGGCCCGGGCAAGCATGTCGGACATCTGCGCATCAACCTCAGCCTGAGTGTGCTGGCCCAAAGGCGGCAGCCCAGGGGAGGCGTCAGCGTCAGACGCCGCGCTCTTCCAATGGAGCGGCAAGCTCATCCACCTCGAGCTCCAGAGGATAGGCAGACCGGCACGGAGGCGAGTCGCCGATGCCTCGAGCACGGACGGGGGGCAACGAGCGTGTCGGGGGGCAGGTGGTCCGAGGGGGCATACCCGGCGGAGCTGCACCCGCTGCCCTCCTCAAATCGCCTCCATCGCCAGCCGCATCATCCTCAATCCCGTGGGAAGAAGGAGCGACACGGGGGGCGGCTGGAGTGGCGTGCTTTCTATTTAAAGCAAGCCGCGACCGCAATGTTGCCATGGTCATGCTCTCGCAGTAAGAGCATGAACCATCCACAAACGCTGCCTTGGTGTGATTGGTGCCCGGACACACGAGACAACGCCTGTGGCCGTCTGAAGCGGAGAGCAATCTACCGCATTCAGGAACTACACAGGGGTGGAATGGCATCTTTAAAAAGATCCACACAACACCACTGTATATTGCTCTTTTAGAGAATTAAACTCTTTACAGAGAAAAATTGCTCTTTATAAAGGAAACTCTTTTAACTCTGTACTGTCGAAGCGCCCAGAGGCAAACTGCACGCCGTGCAGAGAAGAGAAAAGCCACTGAAGTGCGCCGTAGATCCAACAGCAAAGCAGAGCATCAGAGGATAGAAGAAGGATATCTGGTGTGTCACTTGCAGCTGGCTGCATACACGACCATCGGCTCCGAAGAAAATTACTGAATGAACGAGCGTATTTCCCTCGCCTTTATACCCGTATGTCCGGGGGCGGGGTATGCAAATACTGTTCGCCAACTTCTCATTGGCCTTTTTTCATAGATCAGAGGCATATTCGGCGCTCAAGAGAGACCACTAGTTCTTCAACACTCACAAGTCTCTGGGTAAGCACGACTTAATCGTCAAGTGAGCGACAGATGGGGAACTAATGTTCACAAATACAACTTTTAAATAAAAACATTTATTATGATATGTTGAAATTAACATTGATTATGTTTAATTAAATGCTGTAAGAGTTTTTTTTCTTTGTTAGTTCATGTTGAATAATGTTAACAAATGGAACCGTATTGTAAAGTGTTACCTATATGTTATATAGTTATGCATGTTATACAGATACTTATGCAAGTTTTAAAATAATTAGGAAACACTGGTTAATATCAGAATAAATCTAAGACTCATTATGAAAATAGAGTGTCATCATGATTTGTGATTGTAGCAGCACTTTCACTTCGGATCTTAAGTGTGTGAGTGAGTGCAATATATATCTCATTTTTCTGTAATTTTTTTTTTAAAACAGATAAGATTTCTTGCAAAATTAGAGACTTCTGTGTGTGTGTGTGTGTGTGTGTGTGTCACTTTTATTCTGTTTATTTCTTACACATGCTGCTTGTTTCCAAAGACCTTTCTTCCCATTTCTCTTCATCATCCGTTTGACACAGTGAAGGAAACTATCTCTGTCATTACACAACAATCTTTAACACATACTGTATTTTTACCATGTTTGATGTCATAATGAGAGAGTTGGAAATAATGAGTGTAGTGTGACTGAATTTCTGACTCAGTTACGAACCACTCTCAACATCTTCAGTGTGGAATCTGTCTATCGATCGATCTATCGATCGATCGATCTATTTATCTATCTATCATCTGACATCAGAACTTCAAATGAAAATTAATAAATATTAACGATTGACTCTGGAGATCATTCATTTAATGTAAATATAAAATTCAATAACTCTGCAACCAGCTCCAAGGAAATGTTCTGAATTGACATTTATATCTGAATGTAATCTTAACTGAAGTTTATGTCTTACAGTAAATAAATGATTAAACCAATTGATAAATGTCATTTTGTTCTATTCATTTCTTCCAGAAACATTTTCTGGTTAAGTGTGGACCATGCAACAATTCCTCTTACACAATCAGGGCTTTTCACCAATGATTACTCACAGAAATCGGAGGAAGCTGAGGTTAAAGCAATATGGAATCTTTTATGGGTGCATTCATTTAACCCAAAGTACATGACATGATGAAGCAATACTGATGAATTGGAGTGTACTTCTCTCATCGTTATCTTTATCTCTGTTTCTTCCTGGCAGTTTAAGCTAAAACGCAATAGTCCCAAAATACACAGTTGTAAAATCCGTGGGAAACAGAGGGAACAATGATGACATCAGTGATGTCTCCAGCTGTCCCAAATCAAATATTCATTTTGAAAATGTCACTATTGTTCACTATTTCACTATTAAAAACAAAACAAAAAAGTTAGTTTGTCACACAAATTTACTACAATACTGTAAAAGAAATATATAATTAATAAAATGCAGTTTAATACATCTTATAATTATGACGCATAATATCATATATTTCTACAGAATATAATTTGATTCTGTTTTTAACATTACCATTATATTTGCATAGTATCTGTGATTTGATTACATGATTAATCAATTAATCAGTAAATGAGTCGAGTCAGTGTAACACAAGTCTTTATATAATTGACACTTAAATTAGGGCCAGTCTCCCTAAATCTGTCAGGTAAATCTCATGTTCGTATTTTAATCCAAAATAATAATCAAAAAAAGGAAATAACTTTTTACATATAAAATAAATGAAGCCTAAATTAAAAAAGAAAGAAAATAATAAAAATGGCTGTATTTCAGTAATTTATAAATAATCATTAAAATGACTGCTTTGGCTTTACTCTGGTCAAGATGTTGTTTATGTTCAAGTATAAAACATAACTCATCATAATTCACCAATATTTACTCATATCAGAACACATTGAATACTCTGTTTCATTAGAATACTGTATGTTATTTTATGACGTGATGCTTTACAGATCATCAGTTCCATGTTGATTAAAAGAAATGCAATAAAACTTAGTTCTAAAAAATAGTTATAGTCACACTCATCAATAACCTGAATCATGCTTTGCATGTGCGTCTGCTACTTCTCAAGGCGTCAACGTCAAAAGAGGAATTTCCCCTGCAGGCCATATAAATTCTGAGCATGATGGGTCTTTGTTACTTCTGTGGACTTGATGACAGCACATTTTCTTGTTTTTGGGTACTGCTGTTATAATGAACATCTACCAGAGTAAGTTTTTGATTTTCATTTGTAATTATATGAAGTAATAATTTTATGATCATATGACGTAATGATGAATTGTTATGTGTTAGACATAATACTTTGAATAGTATATTAAAAGTATATTACTATACTGTTTTCTCATTGTATACTATACCATTAATATAGGTTTTATATATTCATTGCATGTTATACATGGCTACATTAAAAAGTAAAAGGTTTGGGGAAATAAGTTTTCAGATAATCAGCTTTAGGCAACTTACTGTAACATTTCAAGTATTCACATAATAGCATCAGGTGCATGTGTGTGAAATCAAGATGTCCAGCCATAACTGAATCCCATGTGTGTGTGTGTGTGTGTGTGTGTGTGTGTGTTGAGCTGTGCGTCATAGTGTTACACACTTCTGATCAAGTCTGTCTGTCTGTCTCTCTCTCCTCCAGCTTTTCTGTTCGTCACATTAGCTGGAACTGTGGGATCTGCTCCTCTCTCACAGAAATTGGACATTATGGACAAGGATACTGTTGAACAGGCCCATAGTTTAATTAGCAAAATTCTTGCAGATATTCCTACAACTCATGCAGCCTGGATAAACTACAAGGTAAGTGTAAATGTTTTAGTGGCCATCATAGTCAATAGACATTGAGGAGAACTTGAAACTTTTATACTGTCTCCCCCCAATCTTGAATATTAGGCTAATATATATTTGTATATGTTTATTCTTTACTTATATATATATATATATATATATATATATGGTCAATATGACTCATGTAATATGGGTTCATGGATAAAGCTACTGGACTAGACTAAACCAACCAGCCACATGCATATATATATATATATATATATGCATGTGGCTGGTTGGTTTAGTCTAGTCCAGTAGCTTTATCCATGAACCCATATTACATGAGTCATATTGACCTTGTGTAGTTTAGTTTATGGTTTTCAAGGAGGAATTCATGCCACACAACCTCTCCGTGTTGGCTTCTTCCTAATTTGGCTGGCTTCGACCAATGTGACAGATGCATTTACACCAAAATAATGTAGAGTTTGATTGGACGCGCAAACATTATTCATGTTGGGAATACTTCTCACCTCCCTTTCGAAAGTTGATTTTCTGTCCTAAGTATGCAGGAGTATATGGTTATGGTATTTGCATTGTGCCATCAGAACAGACCTGTGGCCCATCAGTTGAGAAGTGCCATTGTGCCCTTGATCAAACACTTAACCTCAGGTTACACCACACCAGGAAGACGTAATACTGAATACTTTGCTGAAAACCATAAGCTAAATTACCAATTATTCATATATTGCCTTTACAGCATATTCACAGCTCTTAGTACATGAACATATACTAGTATATGCAAATGTGATTTGCTCTGGCATGTCAGTGAGGCATTTGCACACAAATCTATGGTGTACTGACGCAAGAGCAAGAAACACTGTCCTGTCATGTTTAAACATGTCAAATGCTTGTGTCTCCTCAGAGTTTGACACTGGACCAGCCATCCAGTGATCTGCAGTACCTGAAGAACTCGACGATACCTGCTGCTCCTGAACTCAAGAGCATCTCAGATAGCTTCACTGTGGTGAGTTTGATTCAGTTCATCACATGAAAGGTTTATTAGGCAATCATTATTATTACTTTTCCTCATACTTAAGGTACTAAGCACAGATAATGACATTTCATATGTAGGTTAAGACCTGAATGATATATCAAATCATATGACTTGTTGAAGTAAGATGAGCCATGATCAAACACACTTACACGTTTTGCCTGGTGGATGATAAAACAGGTGAAAAAAATCCCAAAGAATTACACTGAATTAGGAACTTCAGGGTAAATGGTTTTAACCATAGCGGTATTCAAAGCGCTTTACACTGCGTCTCATTCACCCATTCACACCCATTCACACACAAGTGACGGCAGAGATGCCCTGCAAGGTGCTAGCCTGCCATTGGGAGCAACTTGAGGTTCAGTGTCTTGCCCAAGCACACTTCGGCATGTGGAGTCGAACAATCAACCGTGCAATTAGTGGACAACCCGCTCTACCACCTGAGCCACAGCCACCCCGGTTGCAGGACGTTTTTCCACTAACGCTTTAGTAACCGCAAAGAAATTCGGTAACAACCACTCCAAATACCATAGTAAAATCTGCATAGAATTGCCCTAGAAATCAATAGTTTTTTTTAACGTATAAATGTTTTATTATTATAAAAATGGATTTTTATATAATGGATTATTCTGAATGTAAATTCTGATTGGACAAGACGTGTTGAGTGTTGTAAAATGACCAAAGCCACATTCACACAAACATACATTAAAGTATACATTAATGGAGATGGAAAACAGCTTTCTTGTTTTTCTTGTTACATTTATGCATTTTGGAAGGTGTCCCCCTTGTCCTTGGTAAATTGATTATAACACTCAACCTCTCGTGGCTCATTGCTTTTGTTGATAGCACACTTTACAGAAACTCAATTTAAAGGCACAGGTTTAATAACAGGACTGTAACTGTAAGATATTTCTGTTGTTGTCACAGGAATTTTGTCTTGCTCGTATAGTGGATGGTCTGAACTTACATCTGAATCTGTTGAAAGTGATCAGCAAAGCACCCACATTGAACCAGACAAAGGAGGTGCCCGAACTACAAGCTGAAATTCAAGACCTTCTGTACCTGATTTTCGAGGTACAGCAATCGCCTCGCTGACTTTTCTTCTACCAACATGTGAAGGATGTTGATATGACACTATTTTTTGTCTCATTACCTGAATTGCACAAGTATGTGAATGCATGCATGTTGAGTCATGGATTAATGTGGGGGTGATCTTTAAAGCACAGCTAAATTTAAAGTGTGGTTGGTGTCATCTTGCACTGCCTCTCTGTCAAGTAGTGTCATAAATATTTAGACGCTGACACCAATCTAAAAAAAAGTTATGTACGCATGGGAGAGGAACCACAGGTGGAGTTCAGCACATTGACTATCAACATGAGACAACCAGAAAGTGTCCAAATGCTTTTTGTGTATCAATTGGTTTACTCAACATGTTTGACCAAACAAACCTCTTTTTGTGAAATGTTTTGCATGAAAAGTTCACTTGTGCTATGGTTTTATATTTTTTTATCCATTGCAAATGACATTCAAACACTTTTAAGTCTGGCTGATGTTTCCAAAAATATTTTGTGGCCAGCGGAAATGGGGAAGTGTAACTTTTGGTTTTCTTTCACAATCTTGTTAATAGAACTGTCATATGTTAGTTTGCATGCTGAATCCTTTTATATTGACAGACAAAACAGGGTCTTACGGTATCAAAACCATGTGTCTGTGAGTGCATAGTGTTTTACGTTTATGTGTGTTTTATGTTCCCACAGTTGCAGAATCAAGCAGGATATGAGCAGTCAATGCAGGCAATGGACAACCAGCTACAGACCCTCAAGCATAGCCTGGCCGAACCTCTGAAAAATGAATTCATGACTCAGATGATTGTTCACCTCACCTTGCAGCAGCTGCAGGTGTTCAGTTGCGACGTGCTGCGCAGTATCCTCAGTATCCGCAGCAGCACCTCCGGCATGCCAATCTCAGAGAGCCCTAACACTGTGCAGCAATGCGTATCTGCAGCAGACCGATGAGAGGTCTCGACCAGCGACATGCGATAAAAGCTTTCTTTTATTTGAAGGAATAATGTCCTCACACTCATGTTTTACTTTCTTTCTTCTGTGAAACACAAAGGGGGGTTATTTATAGCATGATTCCCAAGTTGTTCTTTTTCAAAGAAAGTAAATGATGACTGTTAGACAAGATTTTCTAATAAATCTTTCCTGGTCATCATTCACTTTAATTGTATGGAAGAGAGCAAACTGATTCTTCAAAACATAACTTTCTGTGTTTCACGGAGGAAAGAACAACCATCCATGACTGTTTACTGCGGGCACAGTAGACCTTGCATTTATTTATTTATTTATATAATTTTTTTATTTTATATCTGAACAACCCCACCCCCCATTTATTATTTCTTAATTGAACCTCCCTTAAACTGGTGTTTCTTTGCAGTCTACAGCAGAAAGCAAACATTTTATCATTCCAGTTAGTGAAATACTTTGTGTCATACAAACTATTTATAAATCGATGGAAAGAAATATTATTTATTGAGCATATGCCCATGTCTCATGAATTGAAATGAGATCATGGCCATTGGATTGACCTCCTGATCTCTATGAGAACTACCTACTGTTTTTTACATCATGTGATAATGTGAATAAGTTGTTGGTTCTTACATAAAAGCACCCATCACAAATGAGATTTAAAATGGTTTATGTATGTTTTGATAATATTATGTATTTTTATTAATTGAGCTTATTTATTTATTTATTTGAGAAATAAATGTATTTATTTTGAACTTATTTATTGCATTTGTGAACGTTTAAATATGTATCTGAAGATGTGCCTCATGCCTTTTAACAGAATAAATGAAAAAATAGGCATTGAAATGTGTTTCACTGAAAATGTCAGAAAATAAAAACAACTAATCAGAAAGAGGGAAAAAAATATTTGTAGGCTAAATAGATGGATCTGTTTATTGTTGGTTGCTTTGTATAGTACTTTAAATATTTTGAAGTGTAATTTACTCAGGTCAAGCATAAGTGCAAGGCCTAACAAGTGCACAAAAAAGCAAAACAAAATAAATAATTAGAAATTTTAATAATTTAACGTGTGTCCCTTTATTTCATGTTACTGGTATTTTGAAAATACAAAAAGTTGTAGAAAAGAACTTCAAAAGTTGAGATGAAATGTCTGCTCACATGCATACATTGATTTACGCAGCATGTTGAAAAAGTTTTTAATTGACATTTTGGGCCTTATTTTAGGAGCGCAGTTCTATGCTTTAAGTCATACCCGCAATGTCAGTATGCATGGTCTTGAAGTTTTGGTATTTTTGTGTAATGTGCTAAGTCTAGGTACAAGTGGGTTGGTGAAATCATATGGAAAATGTGGTTCTCATCAGGACTTGAATGTACGCTCCATTAAATTACAAAGAATGCAAGTATTATTAATCTTATTGGCAGTGTTAGGTAACATTACTTTTAAAAGTAACTCGTTACAATATTGCGTTACTCCTTAAAAAAGTAACTTAATTAAAAAAAAAATTTCTGGAAAGCAAAGTGTTACTTTTGTGTTACCTTTTTCTCACAGCCACTTTCTCTTCCACTATGCCATGCATTCCATACAAATAATCCATCCATTGCATACAAGAGACATTACAGATCATGCTAGCTACTGTACAACACTCACGTCAACTAAAGATGTTGTTCAGAAGTCAAGATAAATTCAGTGTGGAATGCCAGCCTAACATGAGTCTGATGAATAAATTAATATTTTTCACTTAAGTCATCTCAGTGCAAGCTTTTTTTGAGTTGATCCACAGTGAGTGTAGACGCCACAACTTCAGAGGTGCATGTTAATACAACTTGAATTGAATTGTCTTTAATGATACCAAAATTTCATGAAACGGTTTGCAGCCACGAGCATTGGGCTAGAGTGGAACCCTCTGCTCTCCCCTGAACCCTCGCGGCTCGATGATTGGATCCTGGGCCCAAGGTGCCGCTCACAGCCATGCCCCGCCCCAGTTCCTTTCTTCCCAGAAGTGCATGAGGAGCTGACAAGATTGTGGATCGCACATTTTACTGCTCGGTCCCGATCTTTCTGCTCCCCTACCCTCACTAACTCGATGATGGGGCGGCCAATGGCTACTCACTGATGCCCCCAGAGGATAAGGCACTCGCGGTGCACCTATGCCCGCAAAGCGCCGCCACCTGGCCCGGGCGCCCAGAGCTCCTGTCTAGTACCTGTAGGTTTACATTGTCCCTGGCGTTCCGGACCTGGTGAACAGACCACTCCATCCCCTGATGGAGGGCTGGTAGGAGAAACTTTTGTTCCTTTTTCATTTTCGCATTTTCAATTTCGCAGCACGCTCAAGTAGCTAAGGTACCCAAAAGTTTAACAAAAGAGTGGTTTCCTTATTCACTGGGTCACATAACCGGTGCATACGGCCATCATTACGACCACCGTCTAACTTTCCTTTTTGGCAGGTTCGGCGCTCCAGCGGCGGTACCCCCGCCCCATCGCACCCAGCATTGGTACAAACTTACCCACACCTGGACTGTTTTGATGGATCGTGGGGACAAGGTACCTCCTCCCCCCTCCTCAACTGTTCCACTGGTGAGTATCAGGAGTCAGGTAAGTGCTTCGATGTGTCTCGACTCAGCACGGCCACAGGGTTCAAGCCCTGTTAATCTGGCCTCTCTGGCCCCGCCCCGCCGCAAGGCTCCACCCGCCGGTATGTCCGACGAGATTGTCCCCTTGGTCCCCTTGGTCCCCCTCACCCAGAGCTTGGATGGGTGGCTTGTGCTCTCTAACCCGTCGCGATGGCTGGTCCAGACCGTCCGACTCGGCTATGCGATTCAGTTCGCCAGGCACTCACCCATGTTCAGCAGCGTCCACTTCACCTCGTTGAAGGGCGAAATCCTCCCTTTTGGCCTGTCCCTGTCCCCCCGTGTCTTCACAAAGGTCGCAGAGGCAGCACTTGTCCTGCTAAGGCAAGAGGTCATTCACATCCTCAGCTATCTCGATGACTGGCTAATCTTAGCTCACTCTCGCGATGTGTTGTGTGCACATAGGGACCTTGTGCTCTCACACCTCAGCCGGATAGGGCTTCGGGTAAACTGGGAAAAGAGCAAGCTCCTCCTGGTTCAGAGCATCTTTTTTCTCGGTCTGGAGTTGGACTCAGTCTAGATGACAGCGTGCTTCACGAACGGGCGTGCCAGTCGGTGCTGAAATTTTTGAAGGCTTTCAGACAGAAGACGGCGGTTCCACTGAAAATATTTCAGAGGCTCCTGGGGCATATGGAATCCTCAGCAGTGGCCACACTGCTCGGGTTGATACATATGAGACCGCTTCAACACTGGCTCTGGAATCTGGGCCCTGACCAGTGGCGCCTCTCTAACAGACATTTGCAGAGCAGCGGGCTGGGCAACACCCAACACCTTTGCAAGGTTCTACAGTCTCCAGTTTGAGCAGGTTTCGTCCCGTGTCTTAGCAGGAATGAACAGGTAAGTCTGGGGCAGTTTGCCAGGTGTATCGCTTTCGCTTAGCACCTTTCAACTCCACTGAGCTGAAAACTTGCGCTGTTGACTCCCAGTAGTGTTCACAAGATATGTTCCCTGAATTACTTCCTCCTAGCCCTGTGGCAGACGAGTTTGCAGAAAAACTCGCCTGCCAGTTCAGTACATGTGCTAATTAAGCCCTGTACTGGGGTAGGTGCTAGACATGTGCTGGTTCCCCCATGCGATGTCTATCTTCCGCTAAATCGTTTCCCTGTTGGTAAACTGTATCTTTCCTTGTCACCATGTTTGTAGAAACTCCTCCCCGTTGGCTAGGATCTACCATGGGTCTTCTCCACGGAAAAGAGTCGGCAATACCATGTGACGTATTTCCACTCAAAATACCCCCCCCCCCCCCCCCTCTGGGGAGGGTGTGGTCTCCACTGTATCTTCCCCTTGGGATTGACACACCACCCCCCCCCCCCCCCCCCTCTTTTCGGGGAGAAAAATGAAAAATAAGGGGAAAAGTCACAACTGGGCTAACCTGCCCCTATTCTTTCTTTGTGCAGTCGACTTGTACACAAAGGGCTGTTCAATGCTCATAACAGCATCAGGGGAGGTTACATGTCGGCCTGGTACGCTGGCTACGAGGCATATGGTAGTCATGGTAGAGATACTGATTTTGGGGTTTTCATTAGTTGTCAGTTATAATCATCAAAATTAAAAGGAATGAACATTTGAAATATATCAGTCTGTGAGGAATGAATGTATACATTATACAAGTTTCACTTTTTGAATGGAATTACTGAAATAAATCAACTTTTTGATGATATTCTAATTATATGACCAGCACCTGTATATCGATGATAAACTTTTGTTTAGACTAAGGGTGTTCATTACATTGATCGTGATAGCAAGATCACCACTGGTTGGTTGATCAAGATAAAATATAAAATATTTGCTTTTTATTTCCTCACATCTATGTGTCATATACAGGTGCATTAAAAAAAATAATAATTTCATGGAAAAGTTCCCTCCATGATCTGTAAGCTGTAATCATCAAGTTAAAATAAAAAAAAAGGCTTGAAATATTTCAATTTATGTGTAATGAATCTAGAAAAAAATGAAAGTTCCACTTTTTGAATTAAATTACAGGGAAAAGTTAACTTTTCCATGATATTCTAATTTTTTGTGATGCACCTGTAAAGGCCATTAATCAAACAACAATAACAAGAAAATGAGAAAACCACTCACTACTTTTGGCTGAATAATTTGAGGAGCTTTAAAAGTATTAATGTAATAGAATAAAACAGTAATATTTTTAACAATAACATTTTTAATAATATTGTTATTTTGTTTAATAATAACATCCCCTGATGTAGAGAGTGTTAATTTGTATAATAAATTACCAGGAAAGTATTTTATAATTATACTCTTTATCATGTTTTTTCTAATGCCTGATAGAAAAGTATCAACATTTGTAGAGCAATACTTCAGCAGAACATTCCACCAGTCACAAACATGCATTGGAATGAGAACACAACTATTTCTGGGCTTAAAAGATACAATAACTAAATCAATATGGAACATTGTATCTCAAAGGAAGATACAATGTTCTCCACATGTGCTACTTAAAGAAATAATTCACACAAAAATGAAAATTCTTTTATCATTTACTCATGCCATCTGTCTATGACTTTCTTTCTTCAGAACACAAATTAAGCTTTTTAGAAGAATATTTCAGCTCTTTAGGTCAGTACAATAGAAGTGAATGGACGCCAAAATTTTGACACACAAAGGCAGCACAAAAGTAATCCATATGACTCCAGTGGTTAAATCCATGACTTCAGAAGTTATATGACAGGTGTGGTTGAGAAAAAATTCAGAAATTCTTCTCTCTGCCCAGTAGGGGGTGATATGCATGAAGAATGTGAATCAGAAAAAACAAAAGAAGGTGAAAGTTAAAGTGGAGATTGAAAAAAAATTGAGAGTAAAAATTGACAAATATTGATCTGTTTCTCACCCAACCTATCATATCTCTTCTGAAAACATGTATTTAACCACTGGAGTCACATGGATTAGGCTACTTTTATGCTGATTTATGTGATTTTTAGAGCTACAAAATTTTGGCACCCATTCACTTTCGTTGTATGGATCATAAAATGTGCCCACAGTCTGACAGATATCACTTAAATAGGTTTAACACCTGCTCTGTGACAGCACTACACTCTCTAAACAGCAAAATAGAGTCAGGGAGGCGGCCAAAGCACTCCGCCTGTCAATCAAGACTATGTTCAAGTTTGCTGACGTGTCTTAAGTTGGTGTTATAATGCCAAATTATTAGTAGTATTTTTTCATTTAATGGTGTTTAAACATAATTAAAAAAAATATTTATTGCATGTGTAAATGCATTAATTTGAACTTTCATTTTATGACGTTTTTTTGTTCCTTGCCACGCTCACCTTTGGCTTGCTCATCTAAAATCAAATATTATTTAGCACATTATACAATCACATTTTATCAAGACATTTACATTACTGGGAGGACATTACAGCGTTATTTTCTCTTATAGCATAATTTCCTGCACAGCTGCTTTGAAACAACTTCTCTTGTGAAAAGCGTGATACAAATAAAAGCGACGACTTGTAATAGCAGCAGTTTATGGGTTCTTTAATTGGCTGGTGATTTCTGATTATCCCCATTAAAATGAATTGTAAACCATGGTAAAGAAGATTTGTTCTCCACAACACTAAAACTTGTCCCCAGTGAATGACACTTTAGCTGACTTTTTGTAAAAATAGTAAACAATGCTGGGTATGTTACTTTAAAAACGAGTTATACACTACAAATGACTAATTATTTATTCAGAAATGTAAATCAGATTACTCCATGATAAAAAAAAAAAATTTAAAAAAATGATCACTTTACTAATTACATTATTTTTAAGTGACTTTCTAAAACACTGCCCAACTCTAAGAATTCAAAATAATGTCAATATCTTCCTTGTTCATTGAATTGTTTTGGGGCAGATGTACAGTAAAAATGAATATAAGTCATGTTTAAAAAATATTCCACACAAATATTATTATTTAAGAAATGTGTAACCATAGTAATGTACTCATAATTAAATTACTTGAAATTCTGTAACAGTAATCTGATTATAAGAATTTAAATGCCTTCAATCATTTTTGGAGATTAATTACTTTGCAATCGGATTACGCTGATGGTAAAATGAAATTCGCTGACCATGTTACATAAAGAAACACTGAACATCACCGGAACTGAAATATTAATCTCAAGGCGGCCTACAGTGATCGTAAGAGATAAGATGATGAAAAGGAAGCATATTTAAAGTTCACTGGTTTAAAATAGTGACATTCAAAAGGTATTTTTAACGAATATTGATTCATCAGCCCCTGGAGAAGCAGCAGGCGACATCAGACAGCAGGGGAATTTTGAGAATAGGCAGTAAATCACATCGTAATTAAATTACGAGAGATGAGCATAACACTTTGCCATGCGTAGTCCAGCACGACTGACATTGTATAGTGCGCTTTTCACAACATGCGTCATTTCAAAGCAGCTTTAAAGAGGATCTGGCCTACTCTGGTATATGAATCCTCAAGACAGGGAAAGAAAAAGAATAATAGTAGCATAGATGCCATTAAAATTTTTGCAGAGTTATAGATCATGATAAATGTTTCTGGTTCCAGCAAACCTACCTAAAGCAGCCTTATTGTGAGTTGAAGGATAAACTAGGTGTATGCCTAGCTTAACCCTCTGGGGTCTGAGGATGTTTTGGGCCTTGGAGAAGTATTGACATGCCTTGACATTTGTGCTTTTTTCAGTTGCTTAAAAACATATTAATGGCTAAAGTCTGAGAACACTGTATTCAGCACAAACAAGGCTACAATAATATGTGAGCAACATGTGTGTACATGTTTGTATTTTTGAGAAAATAACGTTTATGCGTGGATTTTGAAAAAAACTTAAATTTGAAGTCATTGAAATAAGGTCATATAATACATACTAAATATTTGTCCACAAGTCTTTTGAGAACTGGATCTTGTAGCCTAGAGTTTTTGCTACAAAATGATGTGAAAACCATCCTGATCACTCATTCACACAAAACAATATAGTAATTGAACTTTTGTAAGACACTTCTAGTGTTAGAAAGATCATATGCGAGGAGGCGTGAACTATAATGAATATTGATTGTAATTAATATAACCTTTATTTAACCAGGAAAAAAAGACTCACTGAGATTAAAATCTCTTTTTCGGGAGTGTCCTGGCCAAGATAGGCAGCTGAGTTTACATAGACAATTTACATCGAAGTTACAACACACAAACATAAACAATTCTCATTACATAAAAAAAAAAAAAAAAAAAATCCATCTAGTTAAAAACATTTACACACAATTAATTGACTCTGATGATTATCTAATAAATATTTAAATTGACCACAAGATACTAAATCTTTTAACTTCATCTCTGTCTGGAGAAGATTCCAATCCGAGGCCGCGGCATATTTAAAAGAGGTTTTACCCATCTCGGTTTTGGCAAAAGGCACACACAAATTGTAAATCGATTTAGAGCGTAATGAGTAATTACCAGGCGACTTCTGTTTAATAAGACAACAAAGATAAGGGGGTAAATAACCCAATATAGCTTTGTAAATCAGTTGGTACCAGTGCTTTTTCCTTCTAATACTCAACGACAACCAACCAACCATTTTGTATAGGTCACAATGGTGTGTCGAAAATCTGCATCCATTTATAAATCTCAGAGCACCATGGTACAAAGCATCCAGAGAGACAAGAAGGTAAGAGGGGGCGTGCTGATACACTACATCCCCATAGTCAAAAACTGGTAAAAAAGTAGCAGACACTAGTTTCTTTCTTGCATTGAATGAAAAACATGATTTATTTCTAAAATAAAATCCTAATTTTTTCTTAAGTTTTTGCCTCAAATATTTGATATGTGACCCAAAACGTAATGTGTTATCGATAATGATACCAAGGTATTTGTACTCCAATTCACACCTGTGGAGACAAAAGACCCCTCCCCTGGGCCTATCACCGAGGAATGTGACATAGAATGAATGTGAGGAGACTTAATGATCAAAATCAAGTTTTAAGTTAAATGGAAGTAATCTGACTATACATATTCTTTACATAAAGACTTAATTTTAGACCTACACTACCGTTTAAAAGAAGTATCTTCTGATCACCAAGACTGCATTTATTTGATCCAAAATACAGTAAAAACAGTGATATTTTGAACTATTTTTACAATTTAAAAGAACAGTTTTCTATTTGAATATATTGTAAAATGTTGTTGTGATCAAAGCTGAATTTTCAGCATCAATACTGCAGTCCTCAGTGTCACATGATCCTTCAGAAATCATAATAATATGCTGATTTTCTAATATGGGCATATTTAAAGTGCATTTTACACATTTAACCTGAACACATATATGCAAGCACAAGCTTGTTGATGATAATGAGGCAGCATAAACACTAGATAAAATATAATCTAAACAAACATATTATTTGATATCATATTACATATCATATTTATATCATACAGCATACAATTGAAATGCCTGTTTTAGCCGAAACAGCATTTAAATGTAACTAAAACTTGCTTATTAGAACATATTTCAAATGTCAATACTCTGAATCCTGGCTGGCAAGTCTGGAAACAGTCCCATTAGTAAAATATGTTCAAGTTTATATAAAATAGCATGTCAACTAATTAAAACGAAATGACTTACTCATCTGAAATTGTATCCTCGGCTGGATCAAGTCTCTCTTCAAAATACAAACGTTCATTGGAGTCCCGCTCTTCTTCTGAGGAAAATTGTAACTCTTCATCACTATCCAGTAGTTTTCTCACTTGTGTATCGTGCTGTCTTCCAAACGCGCAGAAAAATTAACTAACTTGTTTTTAACACACAGTCGGGGGGGCGTGTACATTTGCGTTGATTGTCTCAGCACATTAGCGTATGAATGGCGCGCTCTGCTGGTGGGTGGGATCACATTACAGATAATTAGATGAACCGGTAAAAACTGAACATCGCATTGTTTCAAACAGATTGCATTGCAGGAGAATATTTGTTTTAAATTTGAAGTGTTTTATCTCTTTAGACATATGTTTCATGTTTGTGTGATAAGTATTTGTGGTGTTTCAGTTCATTTTTGTGACGTGTTTCTGAAATATGCTCGTGAACACAGAGACTGCTGAAAGCTCCCCCTTTTTATTTTCTTTATTTTACAAAAATACAAGGTTTTGTTGTTATTATGAGTGTACACAAATAAAAGTAGACCCTTTATAGTCTCTAATGATGTCTTACACTTATCTGTATACCCAAAAATGACGGAGAATTTTATGTTGTTTCTGCTGTAATGATGAAAAAAATCCAGCAGGACGCGCCGGCGCGTCTGTCGACCCCAGGGGGTTAATAGATGAGTCTTTATTCTAGACTTAAACTGAGGGAGTGTGTCTGCATCCCGAACAGTGTTAGAGAGACTGTTCCATAGTTTCTGAGCCAAATATGAAAAGGATCTACCTCCTTTTGTGGATTTTTATAATCTAGGAACTATTAACATGCCAGAATTTTGCGATCGTATTGAACGTGATGGAATATAACGTGGTAGAAGGTCACTTAAGTACTGTGGAGCTAGACCATTCAAAAGCTTTGAACATAGTTAACAAAATGTTAAAATTGATACGAAATGTAACAGGTAGCCAATGTTATGATGATAAAATGGGGCTAATATGATCATATTTCATAGTTCTCGTCAGCACTCTGGCTGCTGCATTTTAACCAATTGAAGTTTATTTATTGATCTTGCTGGACATCCTCTCAGTATGCATTACAATAATCTAGTCTTGAGGTCATGAAAACATTAATTAGTTTTATGGCATCAGCAACAGAGAGCATGTGCCGTAATTTAGCAATATTTCTGAGGTGGAAGAATGTTGTTCTACAAACATTGGTAATTTGATTTTCAAAGTACAGATTGGTATCAAATATAACAACTAAGTTATTCGCTGTCGAAGATGATGTAACAGTACATCCATCAAGAGTCAAATTATATTTTAGCAGCTTATTTATTTATATTTTTGAGATTTTTGATCCAATAATTATTATAATAATTGTTGGTATTGAGTAGAAGGACAATTCTGGCCATCCAATCTTTGATTTCATTGATACACTATGCTAATTTGGAGAATTTTGAAATTTCATCGGGTTTCGAAGAAATATAAATTTGGGTATCATTGGCATAAGTGGAAACTTATTCCACAATTCCTGATAATATCTTCCAGGGGAAGCATATATAAGGAGAGGATGAGCAGAGGCCCTAAAACTGATCCTTGTGGCACTAAATACTTAACTTTTTTTTATTTGACAATTCCTTGTTTTCACAGACAATGTGGTAGCTGTTTGCTAAATATTACCTAAACCAAGTCCGGGAGATTTGAAATCTGTCTATAATTAGCCAATTCTCGAGGAACAAGCTGTGGCATCTTAAGCATTTTTATAACTGCCATTTTAAAGTTTCTTGGTACATTTCCTAAGGATAGCAAGGAGTTAATAATATTAAGAGGTTCTGAGATTAATGGGAATACTTATTTTAAGAGCTTAGTTGGTATTGGATCTAACATACATGTTGTGGATTTTGATGTTTCAATCAGATTTTTAAGCTCTGGCAAAAGATAAAACGATAAGCGTAGAGGAATAAGCAATGCCAAGCAGGCTAGCAAGCTACAAACAACTTTGTGGTGACCAAGGTTATTAGCACCTGGTGGTCTGTCTGTAGGGTAATGTGGAGTTCCCACAAGTATGCACGTTACCTTTCAAAAATCCACACACATGCAATAGCTTCTTTTTCTACTGTGTCGTATTTTATGTTTAGCAGTAGACAGGTCGTGATGCAAAGTTTACAGTTTGTTCCATGTTGATTCTATATTAGAATCAGTATTCTATATTAGAATCAACTTGTGAGAGCAAGGCTCCAAAGCCCATAGTCTATGCACCTGTTGAGATGATGGTGTGTAGTACAGGGTTGAACAATGCCAGAAGATGGCTGTTTAAAAATCAACCATTTTATTTCAGACAAGCTTTGCTTCTTTTGACCAGGTAAATACATTTGTTTCCTGCAGGCTTGCACTCACTCGAGTGACAACAGTGGTGACGTCAGGAATTAATTGACTGTATCAGGACATGAGTCGAAGGAGCGCAACGTAGGTACGTCAGAGGGCGCAGGAGCACTGATGATCGACTGTACATGTGACTTATCGGGTAGAAGCCCCTAAACTGATATGGCGTGGCCCAGAAACAGCAGGCTGGTCTGACAGAAACTGAACTTTTCTTTAGTAAGCTTCAGGCCAGCTGCTTCCAGGTGCTGTAAGACAGCTTGGAGTGTTTTATCATGTGGAAACATGTCACATCCATGGATTATGATGTCATCCAGGAGGATTTCTACCCCTGACATGCCAGCAAGGATAATGGTCATCATCTTTTGGAATTCAGCAAGGGACAAAGCTAGTCCATAAGATAACCCTGCATAAATGGAAAAGTCCATCACGGGTGATGAATGCAGTAAGTTCGAGACTGTCCTCATGTTGTGGTACTTGGTAATAAACATTAGTAAAGTCAATTGTAGTACAAAACAGTAGCACCTTTAAGGGCAGAAAGCCATTCATTCATATGAGGTAATGAAAAAGAGTGCATAATTACTGATTTTTTTTGGTTCCCTCACATCAATTCACATTCACAGACTTTTTCTGCATGACTAGAATTGGTGATACCCATGCAGAGGCGTCAACAAGCTCAGTCACACCTGCTCTCAGCAGGCAATGTAATTCCTCTAACACAACACTCCTGACAGAGTGGAAGTCGGACTGGAGTGACAGTTTCATACATTTTTACACAGTGCTGGATTAATCCCGGAACATGTCTGTGTGAACAAAGGCAGAGCCGATACCGTGAAGGGTGTGTTGTATTGATGACGCATTTATCATGCGAAAGAGAAAGATGAATGCAGACTAGAGATGGAACAGTTTCACAGTAGACTGCGGTTTTAAAAACAGATGACGCGTTTACGTGACTCTAGTGTGATAATATTGCTTACTAATCTTGTCTGTGTAAGTTTATCAAGTATTTCAACTTTGTTGCCTTGAGGACGGAGCGCTAGTAAACCATGCATGTGTAAATCCTGGCAACTTTCGCATGATGTAAAGGAAATCAAAATGAGAGTTGACATGACTTAGCACTTTCAGTTTTCATCAGTCTTTTGTTTTTGAAAAAGCCATCATGCTATCCTGTCCATCATCAGACGTATGGAGCAGACACGATGGAACGCATGAGTTTAATAAACAGCCGTTTCATGTTTGGAGCGATAGTAGCAGATCTGCAGCCAACAAACATGCTCGCTTTGGTCTGATTATGGACTGTGGCCCATTCTGATGAGTGAATCTGATCTCATTGCAGTGTTAACATAAAAGTCTGCTCTTATTTCTGTTCCACGAGTGCCCCTGAACTTGTTCTGGAACAGCTGTCATGTTCATGAGTGATTTGTTTTTTAATTTGCAGTAATATAAGCTCATGCATGAGACAGCGCTGTGATTGGATCAAAGTGTTCCTTCTCATGAATGTGGAGAAACAATCGGAATCTAATAACATAGACAACCAATCACATCTAATACTTAACGCATGCATACGGTCTACCGTGATTCATTTTTATACGAAATAGAATTTTTGTCACTAAAAATTTTGGCAAAATGTAAAGATCTGTTTCGTATCCCCAGTATGTAATATGTATGTCTGTATGCTTTTTGCTAAATTGTAGAAAGAAAAAAAACACATTACACAATAAACATGAGTGCTTTCGTTATTTTAATGACGTGTGACGTACATGACTGGTAGCATCTAAAAAAACCTTTAACATCAACAAATAAATGTTTTATATTTGCCAGTTTAGCAAAACTAGTTTAATATTAAGGCTTATTTTCAGAGAATATATCTTGAACAAAAGTGTATTTTATAGATTTTTTTCACTTGCTTATAATTATTGATTTCTTTGCAGTGTTTTTAATCTGATTTCTTAATTGGTGTATACTGATTCTCTAAAACAGCAAAATACACGTTTTGCTAAATTATTTTTAATAATTTAAAGCACATGAAGGTCAGTTAAGAAAAGGTTGTTGGTACGTTACTGATGTGCCCCAATTTTACTGGTTTCTTTGAACACAGATCATGTCTAATTGTACCAATCATCCACTGACGGATATTTTTGAAGTGTGAAACCACAGAAATCTTCATGGGAAATATTTTCTGTGACCGCTCTGGAGATACTCTGCTGAACAAACCCTTTTGCTCATGATTGTTGTCAGGAGAAATGTTTACAGCACCATATGAGAAATCATAACTGAAAGAAAAATTCTTAAGAGCAAATATTCATTAACAGTTTTATTTTATTGGCATTTTAGTACAAATATAGTGTTGGGTTTTCATAATTTACAGGAAATCCAAATCATAGTCGTTTTTCATTATAAATGAAAAAAGACAAAAATAAATTTGTAAAAAACCCAATACTTAAAATTTATGTATAAAACAAACAAAACTTTACAAAAAAAAGTTACTTTCGGTTTATATTTTAGAATGATGGAAATAAATTAGCTCTGCATCAGCGTGAAGAGTCAGCAGTCAGTTACTCCTCCAGTTCACAGCTGTACCCACATGTCAAATCAAAACTAACACTGAGCTGTCCTTCTGACATCAAACACCTCCAAAGGATCTTATAGTTCCTCAGTGCTTACTGGAAACATCTCGGGGAGGGTGTCTGTGCACTCATCTTACTCTTAAACTTCTACAAAAATATGAGGTCAGAGGCTTTTGATGTCGAGTGTGTGTTTATACACATGGTGCTGTTCATAAGTTGTGTGCCACTGGATATAAAGGCTCATACAGTGACTTCAAAACAAATGAGTTGGAGTGAATGAGGCTGATGGTGAAGTGTATTCATCTATAGAGAAGCGATGGCTTTAGCAGCCACTCGCCGCCCCAGTGGAAGGCTCAGATCGCTGATGGACAGCACAGTTTTAGGTTTAGCCAGCGTTTGGAGCTTCACCAGTTCAGAAATCTGTGAAAACAGACAAATTCAAGTAATTTTAAAAATACTGGACATACTGCTGAAGCAAATGTTAAAATAGGACCATTGCAAAACTGAACTATACAAATATTTTAGCAAGATTTCTACAAAATGCAAATATGTCAATTATCTGTGTACATTCAATGGGGTACAAAAATGGAATTTATCCTGGAAATAAACAAAGTTTGAGGATTTTGAAAAATGTAAAACAAACATTGATACAGAATAAAATGAATACAAAAATTTTGGGGATTCTACATTATTTAAAAGTCAATAATCAAATGAGACAATTTGTAGATAATTGTATGCAAGAAGAGATTCTGGTTCTGATTACTCTTAATTATTCCATTAACGAGTCCTTTAGAACTTTAGAAGCATGAAATGCCATTTATTTTGCATTGACTATCCTCGGCAGTCTTTTGCCAAATGATGAGAACATTTCAGACTTAAACAGAGCAAATATAACAAATCAGAGATACATTTAATACAACTCATTTTTTGTTTTTTTTTATCCCCTTTTCTCCCAATTTGGAATGTCCAGATCTTTGTGGTGGTGCGGTTACTCGCCTCAGAAGAGGAGGCAACTGAGACTCGTCCTCCACCACACGGGATGGAGGACGAGTCTCAGCTGCCTCCTCTTCTGAGACGGTCAATCCGTGCATCTTATCACGTGACTCGTTGTGCATGACCCGTGGAGACTCACAGCATGTGGAGACTCATGCTACTCTCCACAATCCACACACAACTCACCACACGCCCCATTGAGAGCGAGAACCACTAATCACCACCACGAGGAGGTTACCCCATGTGACTCTACCCTTCCTAGCAACCAGGACAATTTGGTTGCTTTAGGAGACCTGCCATTTAATACAACTCTTGTAAATGGCCTCTTTACACAGATGTTTTAGAGGCATAAATGCAATCCAATAATTGGTCTGACATTTCATTCAGTTGAAACATTTCATTCAGTTGTTTACTCATGTGTCTCTTTCAAAACGTTTTCTGATTTAATCCTTATTCTGGCAAAGACTATTTAACAGAGACAGGTGACTTCTATTAATATAAATGGAGAAATTGGAACACCCATGTAGAATAGGAAGTCCCGCACAAATACACATGCACATTAGCTACACAATTGCGTTTTTTAGCGTGATCTGAGGTAAAGAAGCACAATTTATGATACCAGTGTTGTCAGATTTTACTGCTGATTTGAAATGTATTGTTTTATGAAAATCTTGACCAATTGTTTTGGAGATTTCAGTCTTTACCCATTCAAGAAGAGTAGCTGCACTGTCATGCCATTTGTTTACATAGAAAAATAGCTGCCCAGGTGCGTTCCAATGATTGACACCAAGTGAAATGGCTTACCAAAAAGACTTTTGACTACTCACAAGTGTTTTTTCAATTCACTAAAAAGAACCGGCTCATAGGAGTAATTTTTTCAGAAATGTGTCTACATTGATAGCACTGTTTCCAAATAAAGATGGTCAGATTTCATTGTTTCCACAGAAGCACACAAAATGCCCTTTAAAACTTTCACAGATCATTCTGGATAATAATCATGACGACTCCAGCACATGCTGTCATTAAAGAAAATAGGGGGCATACCAAACAGTAAGACATTATCCAATTCTGGTTACATTTACAATGGCAGCCAAAAGTTTGGTATAATGTACAGATTTTGCTGTTCCGGAAGGAAAGTGGTACTTTAATTCACCCAAGTAGCATTCAGTTCTTCACAAAGTATAGTCAGGACAAGGGTTGCAGTGGTATACCGGTTTCACAGTATACCACGGTATGAAAATTGACGGGTATCATTCCATGTGCATTTGCTTATCTACAGTATTGAGAAAAAAATGCAACCGGACGGAGAATCTCACATGCGCATCTCCTTTCCTTCTCGACAGTCTGTCACAGACTCATCAACTTGCGTCTCTCACACACACACACACACACACACACAGCGGAGAAAATGTCAGAGAAGCGAGGTGAGGGGGTCTGACATGAGTTTGTGTGTGAGTTAAAGCAGTGTTTCTCAACTGGTTTATTCGGACTGGGTCGCAGACAGCAGGGAAAGAACAATGCCATGGTTCTCCCATTGAAGATATTTCGACTGCTGAGGTAGATTTAATGATAATCTCTCAAACAGCTAAAGCAGACATGGGCAATTGGATCAGGCCCTCCACATGGTTTAATGTGGCCCTCGGCTCATTTATCGTAAAAGCGTTTTTATTTTTCATTGGATATTTCAGTTATCTTGCACTGGGACATAACGCATCTCCACAAGTGTTTAACATGCTCAGGGTTGCCAGATAAGAGACGCAACACCCCCAGTTTGAGTTTTATACTTGCGCAAATTGGAAATATTCCACCTAATGTAAAACTTGCGTTGTTCAATCTGGCAACCATGCACGCGAGTGCACTATTTCTATCTGGCTTTCCCTTTGAACTAATGTAGCGATCTGTAGTGCAATATTCTGCTCAAGGAAAGTGTTATACGGGTACTCTGTGTCCATTCTTGAGGCCGCTTGTGATGTTTGGTGCTACTAATTTTGCAGTTAAACCTTCTCAGTGATTAAATTAAATATAAAAGTAGATCTTGGCATCATTGACACACGGAGGAGTAATCATTGACATGCGAGCAAAAGTAAGCCAGAGATGAATATGTAAATGTACTTATTATCTGTGCAATTTAGAAATGTTGAAGTCCCTTCGCGCCTGTATGTTAATCTAACTCTTGCAGTGTTCATTTATCATAGTCATGCAGTCAGTGTTATTCAGTTGTGTGCTGAATGTCAAACGTTGACATCAACAACAAAAATAATGTCACTTGATGCATGAAAACCATGAACAAAACTATGCAACATAAAAGGAAATGCAACCCAGGATACATTAAATACAGGTTATGTTTAATCTATGGCAGGTCGACACTTGATGTCCAATGTAAAATCTGCGTCCTGAAGCAAAACCAGTTGAGAAGCACTGAGTTAAAGGGACAGACAGGAGCAGTATATGTTCATTATTAATAATCATTGGACATTACTTCAAAAGCTCACACAGCAGATGTTATTTTTCATTTAGTAGTTCATTTAACATGTAAACTAACATGCTTTAGTTATATAACATGTTATAGTTACATGCTATTTTTTTATCATGTTTATAATTCGGTTTATTATTATAATTCTGTTAGCTTTCTTATTATTCTATTTATTTTATTTTCAAAAAGGGAGAATTTTTTTACACTTCAATAAAATTAATGGTTTCAAGTTTCAATTATAATAAAGTGTGTGCTCACAAATATATAAATAAATGAATAATGCTTCTGTTTTCACCGATAATAGTAATTGTGTAATCCCGTATACTGTGAAACCGTGATATTTTCTGAGACGGTTATCATACCGTGAAAATCTCATACCGTTGCAACCCTAGTCAGGATATTACTGATGAAAAAACTTAATAATTTTAAAAACTGGAAAAAGTAATTTTTGATCAAACCTAGACAGGCCCGACAGGTCACTCAAATACATTATTCTTGAGTAATCATGCTAAATTGATCATTTGATACTAGAACATCACTTGCCATTATATCAAACAGTTGAAAGCTATTTGATTTATTAAATGGAGCTGAACATTGTCTTTGTGTTTGTTTTTGAGCCACATTATTCAATAGACTGGCATGTCTTAAGGTCAATATTAGGTCAAAACAGGCAAAAAAAGAAACAGCTTTTTTTTAGAAACTCGTCAGTCAATCATTGTTTTGAGGAATGAAGGCTATATATATTGAAATTGCCAAAAAACTGAAGATTTCATACAAAGGTGTACATTACAGTCTTCTAAGACAAAGGACAACTGGCTCTAACAAGGACAGAAAAAGATGTGGAAGGGCCAGCTGTACAACTAAACAAGAGGATAAGTACATCAGAGTCTCTAGTTTGAGAAATAGATGCCTCACATGTCCTCAGCAGACAGCTTCATTGAATTCTACCCACTCAACACCAGTTTCATGTACAACAGTAAAGAGAAGACTCAGGGGTACAGGCCTTATGGGAAGAATTGCAAAGAACGTTTGAAACCGAAAAACAAAAAGGAAATGTTATAGTGGGCAAAGAAACACAGACACTGGACAACAGATCATTGGAAAAGAGTGTTATGGATCTTAACCCCATTGAGCTTTTGTGGGATCAGCTAGACTGTAAGGTGTGTGAGAAGTGCCCGACAAGACAGTCACATCTATGGCAAGTGTTACAGGAAGTGTGGGGTGAAAGGTCACCTGAGTATCTGGACAAACTGACAGCTAGAATAACAAGGATCTGTAAAGCTGTCATTGCTGCATGTGGAGGATTTTTTGATGAAAACTCATTGAAGTAGTTTACGAAGTAAATTTTTCACGTTATTAATGTCCTGACTATACATTGTGATGAGTTGAAGGCCATTTTGGTGAATAAAAGTACCAATTTCTTATAGCAAAATCAGTTAATTATTCAAAACTATTGGCAACCATTTTACATTTTATAACAATACACTTTTATCCAAAGTAATTTTCAAAATGAGAAACAAAAGCAATTAGTCATTCAAAAGCGAACAATATATCTATAGTACTGTTAAGTTCTAATGTAGATGGAGTAGTCCAGGAGAGCAGACGAAATGATCAATTTCAACTCTGCATTCAAACGGTTATTCTGATGATATGGTTTGAAATGGGAAAGCTGTATTAAATTACGTTTGAACCACAGTGTATGTGAGATTGTTCCCTCACCATGGTAAAGGGCATAAACTGCAGTATACTACCACGGCTCCCCTGCTCCAAGCACTCCACACACTCCTCGATGAAGCTCTGGACAAACTGTGTGTGAGGGCCTGCTGTCTTAGAGCCCAGCTGAGATGAAATCAACAGGAACAGGTTTGCTACAAAAGGACACAGAAACAAGCATCGCCTTTTATTAATTGTGTTTGCTGAGGCAAGCTTCATTATTACTATTGCTCATAAGATGTATGAACTAATCTCAAACATTTAAGAACATAGCTCGACCCGCACCATGTGTGTTACAAACATAAATTACACCTGAAATTGTGCAGCTTGTTGAGGCTAATTGCACAACTACTTTTCAAAGCAAAACGGGGAAAAAAAATCCCTTGGATTTGAATTAAAGGAGAGACTCCAGCAATATATATAGTCCAGAAAATCAGACATGGGATTGAACTCTGTTGACTTGATGCAGTAAGTAACCACCCAGCAACCTCCCAGAGCACCCTAGATACTGTTTATTAAGACACTAAAATCACTCAAAACACCTTAGCTACTGCATAACAACACCAAGAACATCCTAGAGTCAAGTCGGTGAGCGTCTTCAAAAAAGTGTAACAATGTAGCTCTTTTTTTCCCTTTACAAATTCATTTGCTTTGCATTGTATGCACACACATAAGCAGTCATTTTTGCTACTCTGCATTAGTGTTGCCACGGTACCAAAATGTCAGTAATCGGTACCAATACCAGTGAAATTTCACGGTACTCAATACCATTTTCGGTACCAAAGCAAAACACAAAAACAGGTTACTGAACAACACTCTTTTAATAACAAAGTTAACAAAACATTAACAGCAGAACTAAGAACAATAATATGCCATTGAGCAACACTTTCATTTAAATAATTATTTTTTAATTATAACAAAACTGAACAATGTATGCTTAAAGTATTTTTGAACACTTGCTTCAACTTTTGCAACTTTTAATTTAAGTTTTTACCAAGTACTAAAAAACAAAACCTAAATAAACAAGCATAAAATAGAATGAATAAAAAACAATTTCCAAACTAATGCGCAAAGTGTTAATTAAGCTGCATATTGCCAATTTTCTTCACGATAAGAAATGCACAGTGACATATATTATGATTAAATAAGTCGCGAGCAATCGTGTTCTAATCGAGCTGCATTAAGTGTCCGCGCTCGAGGGATGAGCGTCCCCGAGTCTCTCTCAGCCGGGTGCAGTTTCAATCTCTCCCCCGTAGATCGGGACATTCGCACAACTCATAGAAGTTTATAGTTATTAACATGATCTACTTCTGTACTATTTGAACTTTAATAAAGCTATAACGCATTCAATTTTACTGCATTTAAGATGTAACGCCGGGATGTTTCATTTAAAGAGCTCCGTCTCCGCTTATTCCACGAGAATGCTAATGAATTTATTATAATTTTTTTAATAATTCCCTAATACTTTGGGATCTACATAAGATGAAACTGTGAAAGTTTAGAGTGCATCTGGACTGATCTGTGTAATTCTTCCTCTCCTCCATCAGGCGTGAACTGCAGTGCTGCTCTCGCGTGTCATTACAGTTGAATGTGATTTCATGTTACGTTAAATGAGATCAAAAGACATATAATGTCGATTTATCGTTCCAGCCCTAATGCAAATGATAATATGCTTTAAACTCACCTGCTTTAGTTGCTTGAATAAATCCGGGTGTCTGTCTTTCAGGTGCTTTATTAAGTTTGTGTTTCCTCCTTTTGTCAGAAAATTGTGAAAGCAGCGTTTACAAATAGGTCTTTGCTGATCTATGATGTTTCCCTTTTCACAAGCCTCAAATCCAAAGAATTTCCAAAACTGACTTTCCACTTTTCTTTTCGACGAGATACAGTTGAGACTCCGTAGCAGCAGCTACTTTGCTTGTCGCCATCTTTTGCTTGTTGTGAGTGTTCGAAAGTTCCCTACTCTCGGTACCCCGGTAACTTCAGCAATTCTGGTATCGTAAATAATTTTTGGTCTGAGTACCAACTTGGTACCGATAACACTACTCTGTATAGTATGTTACTCTGACCCTGATTTACGAAGATCCCAAATAAAGGGCACTATTTGCTTATTCAATCTATTAAACTGCCTGGGTGATATTGTGCAAATGGGTGATTTACTAAGAAAAAATGTGTAAATATCTACACATGAAATAAATGTTGGACATGCCCTACAAAGGAGGCTTTTGCATACTGTACGTTACGTACAATCGAGTGCGACAGGGCTAGACTTTATTTTCTCCCAAAACACTAAATAGCAACAAAAACTACCACAGGAATTTCCGAAACACCTGTTTGTCACTATACACTGGAAAATGTTCCTCTTTCATGTGGTGTCAAAAGGCTGATTTTGAGGCAATTTGATCTCATTTTTATTATTTTTTTTAAATGTTGCAACTTTATTTAGAGAATGAAAATCCCTGAAATTAAAATTTCTTGTGAGACAAAATACAAATTTATCAATTTCAGTTAAGGCCATTAAATTACACATTTTTCAATAACTGTCCAATAAATGAAAGGATAGCATTTGAGGTAAAAAGACCCATCTGTTGCCAAGACTAAAGGGCCCTATTAAACACATTGTTTTTTTTGTTTACCTTTAAACATTTTGTGACCAGAAAAAAGCACAATTTCATTAAAGGGTGCCTTTAGTATTTTAATTTGATATAATTTAGGATATGGCATTTATTCAAAAGCAAAACTTACGTATATTTATTTATATGACTATATGATATCATCAAAAAAAAATTCATGTTGTAAGAGGTGATGAGAATCCCTGGAGGAAGAAATCTGTTTTTCTTCTTTTTTTTTATATCCTCTTTTCTCCCAATTTGGAATGCCCAATTCCCACTGCTTAGTAGGTCCTAGCGGTGGCATGGTTACTCGCCTCAATCCGGGTGGTGGAGGAGCGTGCCCCATTGCGAGTGAGAACCACTTAATACCGACCACGAGGAGGTTACCCCATGTGACTCTTCCCTCCCTAGCAACCGGGCCAATTTGGTTGCTTAGGAGACCTGGCTGGAGTCACTCAGCTCACCCTGGATTCAAACTCGTGAATCCAGGTGTGACAGTCGGCGTCAATACTCGCTGAGCTACTCAGACCCCCGTATTCAAAATTCTTCAAGGAAATACTGTATTATGTCCACATTTACACATTGCACCACTACTGTATACCAAAACCTAATCTGAATTTCAAAATGCAAAATATCTTAAACATTGTAAAGTTAGCAGCACTCGAGACAGAGAGAGATATGGGAGGGAAACAGCAGTTACAAGCAACGTTTTAAACCTTCAAATATGACATAACTTTGGGCATTTGGATACAAATTGTAAGTAAGCTTTTTTTATTATGAAAAACTTAAAGCACTTTACACAGTGAACAGGGGGTTCTACTCATCGTGACGGCAGAACACACCAGCACAACACAGAGTTATACTAGTGGTTTAAGGATCAGTTATGCTGAAATAACCAATCTTTTTTTTTTCACAAGACAATTTAATATTATAATAACACGTGTCATAAATGGGTGTTCTATGTAATTTCAGTTGTCAAAGTCTCTGTATTGCCACAATGACATCATGATGCACAGCGGCAATCAGATTAATATGATAATTCATTTTAATTTGCTCTCAAAATTTCTGTTTCTGAAATGACTCTCTGGTATTGTAAATTACTTTGTGGGTACAATTTAAACCATTTGCATTGACCTTTATTTTGTGAATGTTAGAGGTATGCCTTAAAAACTACCAGGATGTGCTATTGAGATTTTAGTAGACAATTCTTTAGTTTTGACGATTTTTTGTGCGTGCAATCAAGTTTGCACATGTTTTTTTTCCACGCAAAACTTCAGTACATCATATTTCTCAAGGTACTGTTAGAGAGCACAATAGCATGCAAACAAGAGACGGCAGCACAAACCTAACACTCTGTTGAGCGGCTCTCTCATGTTGACCGTGTGAAGCTGAGAGGCGGACAGTGAACTGCTCATGGAACGATCACCTACAAAACAGCAAAGATCACTTATTATATCCACAAAATTTATGTCAAATAAGGAGCAACATTGAAAAGTACAATAATGTCACACGACTATGAAAGAGTGGCGAGGAGGAGGGCAGGGGCCATGACAATGCACGCCTGGCCCCGGAGGGGACAGTTCAAGAGAGCTACAGGCAGCTGCCCTGAATGTCTTTTGTCTTTATGGTTTAATTTATCATTAAATTATTATTTATTTGCAAGCCGGTTTTCTGACACACTGTCATCTGGTCTTCGTCCACTCAACCCTCTGGCAGACAACAGCCTCCGGCCGCTTTATCCCTCTTGTCGGCTTGATTAGTCTGATTAGGGGCCGGGCATGCATCATCACGACCAAGCCCCGCCCTCTTCCTTGCCACAGAAAGCAAATTAGTTTACTTCCATTTCTCGGTTTACAACACATACACTTTCCTTTCATTCACTGCTCTTCCTCCTTTTTTAAGTGAAAGTGACAAAATGAAGTCTGGACTTTGACACTTCTCACAACAATACAGAACAGAGTCTGTTTCTACATGCATACACAACTACAGTGCTGTGAACAATGTTGGGGGTACTGCATTAAAAGTAACGCGGATTACGTAATCAGATTACTTTATTTGAGTAACGAGTAAAGGCGGCAAATTTTTTAATTTAGAGTTACTTATTTGTACACCTGTCCTTTCCCCATATTGTGATAAATCAGGAGTAAAAGTGTGCAAACTTCGGGGAGGAGACATAGTGCATCATGGGCATTGTAATTCTAGAAAGTGGGAGGCTTGATTACCAGAGATGCACAATGAAGATGTTGTATGTGTGCGCATGATGGGTATTGTAATTCTAGAAAGTGGGAGGCTTACTAGAGACTTTCAGTGACTCGCCTCAATCCAGGTGGCAGAGGACGAATCTCAGCTGCCTTCACATCTGAGACGTTAACCCAATCTTATCACGTGGCTTGTTGAGCACGCATGTGGAGGCTTCACGCCATCCACCTTGGCATCTGCGCACATCTCACCACGTGCCCCACTAAGAGCGAACCACATTATAGTGATCACGAGGAGGTTATCCACTGTGACTCTACCATCACTAGCAACCAGGCCAATTTGGTTGTTAACGACCCGCTCCCTTCGCATGAAAATCAGTCTACAGGCTTCAATAGTCAACCTAGGAAGTCTGGGAAGGGCTAAGTTTTTAAGTTGCGTTATAAGCCGTTCAAACACTGGCAAAAAAAGGTGAATATTACCTGAAAATGTTTACATATTGCACATTTAACTTTGTGTAACACAATATTCTAACAAGTTACTTTTAAAAGTTACCAACACTGTTTCAAAAATTCTAACAAAATCTAACAGAAAGCAAAGGCGATCCAAGTAAACACAAAATACAGTTTTTAAATGATTAAGTTATTTATTGAAGCCATTTATCCAATACCGACTGTGCCTGTGTGAAAAAGTATTTGCCCTTTAGTTACTAAATCCATAAATCTATGAAACTGCATTAATAATGGGGTTCAGCTGGACTAGACACACATAGGCCTGATTACTGCCGGCCCTGTTCAATCAAATCAATACCTAAATACAACTTTTTGTTGTATTTTTGTACAGCATGAAGTTGACTAAAAGGTCTCACCCAGTAGCACACTATGCCACGGTCGAAAGAAATTCCAGAAATGTTGAGGAAAATGGTAATACAGAAGTCTTGCAAAGCTATTTCAAAGGCTCTGGGACTCCAAAGAACAACAGTGAGAGCCTTTATCTGCAAATGGCAAAACACTTGGAACAGTAGAGAACCTTCCCAGAAGTGGCCGACCTTCCAAAATTTATCCAATAGCACAGCGACGACTCATCCAGGAAGTCACAAAAAAGTCAAGGACAACATCCAAGGAACTGCAGGCCTCTCTCACATCAATAAAGGTCACCGTTCATGACTCCACTATCAGAAAGACACTGGCCAAAAATGCCATCCATGGAAGTGTGGCGAGGTGAGAACCGCTGCTAACCCAGATTAACATTAAGGCTCGTCTGAAGTTTTCCAAAACACACCTTGATGATCCCCAAACCTTTTGAGAGAATGTTGAACTGTTTGGAAGACAGGTGTCCCTTTACATCTGGTGTAAATCAAACAGAATTACACAAAAAGAGCATCATACCTACTGTCAAGCATGGTGGTGGTAGTGTGATGGTGTGAGGATGGTTTGCTGCTTCAGGGCAACTTGCAATAGTTGAGGAAAACATGAATTCTGCTCTCTACCAGAAAATCCTAAAGGAGAACTTCCGGTCATCAGTCCATGAGTTGAAGCTCAAATGCAACTGGGTTATGCAGCAAGACAATGATCCAAAGCATAGGAGTAAATCCACCTCTGAATGGCTCAAAAGAAGCTGAATTAAAGTTTTGGAGTGGCCTAGTCAAAGTCCTGACTTGAACCCCATTGAGATGCTGTGGCAGGACCTTAAACGGGCAGTTAATTCTCGAAAACCCTCCAATGTGGCTGAACTAAAGCAGTTCTGCAATGTAGAGAGGGCCAAAATTCCACCACAGATTTGTGAAAGTTGGTTGTGAGCATTTGGTTGCATTTGTTGCAGCTAAAGATTGCACAAGCAGCAGTAAAAAGGGCAGTTCATTTTCAGATGGGTGATATAGGTGTTGGATAAGTTTTGCTTCACTAAAAAAATATATATATATTTGAAAACTGTATATTGTGTTTACTCAGGTTGCCTTTGTTTTATGTTATATCTCGTTTGAAGATTTAAAACAATTTAGTATGAAAAATACACAAAAATAGAAGAAATCAGGAATACAAATTCTTTTTCACAGCAGTCATAATCCTTCCTAATTGTTTAATCATGGTGTAACAGGAGGCTTGAGGGAGAGGGGTTCCTGTGTCATAACTGGAGATTCATGTGCCAGTTTGCTAAATACAGTGGAATCTATCACATTTGACTGTGAGGGTCTTAAAAGCATCTCCTACAGTTTCTCTCTTTACTCGCCCGATGCATCTATGCCTGGTTGATGTTGTCTAGTTTGTCTTTGGTAAATTAGGCCATAAACATCTTTTTCATTCTCTGTGTCATGGGAATATTGAATCACATATGCCACAGGAAGCTCAACCATTGCAAACTGTTGCATTTTTTGGGCAGATTTTTCTGCAAAATTGGCAGCTAATTATTGCAGCGTTTGCATGTTTATTTAACAGAGCCGTAAAAGTGCAAGTCTCTAGATAGAAGGATAGATAAAAATGACATATTAATCCTCAAGGGGAAGTCCATGTGCAAAGTTGTGGTTTCAATGAGAGTATTTTATATTTTGTGCAGTGTAGTGTATTTGAGGCAGACAGGAAGTGACCTGGAGAGGACAGCACGACCGTCTCGTCCTCATTAGAGCTCAGCAGACGCATCAGTTTAGATGGCTGTGTGTCGTCCAATGGAAACAGGCTGGAGTAGTCCTACAGTCAATAACAAAAGATGGATTGTTACAGAAAACATTAATGAGTCTTGGAAATATTTTGTAGCGAGAGGTGAGAGTTTAATGCAGAAATGTACACAACAAGTGTGTCAAAAGGGGAATCATTTCTCCTCTGGATTTGATTTTCAGGGGCATGTTTTACCATTAGGAGGGCACGCATTTCTAACCATGTAAAAAATAAAACTATATAAACCCTTTTAAATCAAATACTTTCATAATCGATTCATTAACACTTAATTACAGTGAGAATTTAGGACTTTTTACCCAGTAAAATTAAATCAATATCAACTGTTATATTTTACTCTATGCACTAATATGTTTGACAGTAATATCTATAAACAGGCCTAAAATAGTACATTAGGAACTACACCAGATGTAAAAATAATTTATTTCAAAGCCATTTTGCCATGTGCCCCTCTTGACATGACCCTGATCTGTAGACTGCTCATGTATGTGAAAGTGTGTGTGAGTACACATCATGGGAATTTTGTGGGAGAAAGGTTGTTAAATGGTGTGTGTGTGTGTGTGTGTGTGTGTGTGTGTGTGTGTAAGGTGTAAGACCTCTATATCCTCGCGTTGTCTCTTGCGCTGTCGTGCTGACGCTTGACCCTTATGATGAGAGGAGTATGAACTGAGAGCACACCACACTGACAACCTGTAACACACACACATAGGCAAACTTATCTTAAAGGCGTTATAAGCGATTTTAGACATTTTGGAACTTCAACAAGACTGAGCAACCCCTTCTTTCCTAAATCCCGCCCTCCAGAGATAGCATTCAGAACATCACGGAGCATAAGTACGTCTTCTACCAGTTGTCAAACAGTAGCAAAATATCGCCCTCAGCTGATGACTGTTATGAACATAAACCTGAATGCTTCAACTACTACACTATGAGAACAAGCAAAATGATTGACAGGCAGAAAGCACATTAATGTCTTCTGATTGGCTGATCAAAGAATGTGTCTAGAGCTGTCACAGAGACCGGTGACACAGTATTTCAGTGACATCTTTAGGGAAAAGGAAAATTTTCTGCATCCCATTCCTTTATACAAATAAATTAATAATAATAAAAAAAGCACAGCACCTTTTTTAGGTTTATGAAAATGAAGTGGGATGGTTTCTGACTGAGTTTGCTCACATCATCACACAAGACACATTCCAGTGTAATTATTGTTAAGGAAAACTAATACACATTTAAAAAATTAAAAATGTACACATTTTTGTTAACTGAATTGATGAAAGTGAATTAGCACATTTGAAAAGAAATAAATCTAAACTAAAATAAAATATTTTTTATGAACTGAAGTAAAATATTACATTTAATTTTTACATTTGAAATGATTTAATCACGCTTTCATTAAACATGAAAATGTCATTAGATGGAATAACACTGAACAGCCTTAGAAATTTAACATTAAACATATTCAAATTATATCAGTCAAATACTAACATACTAAAACTAAAAATACTGAAAAACTAAAACAGTGAATTTGAGTAAACTGATTGAAAACAATCATTATTTTGTGACTAATGCAGCAGATATAACACACTTAAGATTTGAAAACACAGTGCTCATGGAGCAAGACACTGAAAAAACAGTGAAACACGGAGCGGTGGCCAAAGATGTCCGTCTGCCGCATCTACATAATATGTAAGAATGTATCCTGTATGAAAGGCCCTTTAACATTCATTCAACTGAAATAAATGAAAAATATGAAGAGAAACAGAGAATGAAAAGTTCCATATCCTTCAGCACGGATGTGTTGCTTGAAAAAAAAAAAAAAAGAGGAAGTGAATAAAAAAGAATGCAAAAAGAGGAAAGACTGTGAAAAACCAAGATTCATTCATACATAATCACAATATCATAACTCATGATGAATCAATCCTTTCTATGAAAGTGCTGACCAATAAATTAATTATGAAAGTGATTGCACAAAGACAGTGTGTTAAGAGTCATTAGTTTGGAAGCTATTTGTAATCTTGAGGACTCCACCCGATTCTCCATACTAACACAAAGACATGATCCTGTGGACTTCCCTGCAAGACTCAAGAATGGGTTAATGGAAGGAAAAAGTTCTTAAGAGAACATTGTGAAAGATGGGACACTAAAGACCTTTGACCGAATTAACACAAAATAGTGGTGTCGCTTTGATATTCTGCTCTCAAGATATGCCATGGGGCTTCCAAAGTGAGTCTATGGAAAATTTTCATCCATGTTATCATTCACCAGGGAAAAATCGAAAGTCAGATTGCTTAGAAAAGTAAAAACACATCATACAATCTCTGCAGCACAGCAATAGTGCAGCATAAACCACGAGTTGAGGTTTAATACTTAGGGTTGAAGATTTGCTCATTATCAATAGAATAATAACAATTTATTAAATAATTTCTTATCTAAAATATAATTGACACTTTTTGTGTTTATTTATCCTGATTTTGATGCAAAATGTATACAAAAAAATAATAATTCATTATCATACTTGGCGAGGGCTTTTCCAGGAGGGTCAGCCAGGCTGTGCCAGTGGGCGGGGTCAGTGAGGAGGCAGGGCAGGATGTGACCCAGTAGAGTGAGGGTGATCTGTTGGGTGTCCAGACAGAAGATACTGTATAGTAACTCCACCACACGAGATGCCCACTCCTTACGGGTCTCCTTCAGTAGCTCCTACAACATATGGAGAGGGGGTGTAAATGACCCAGAACATGGTAGGTTTAATCACCGGAAGGGGTGAATGAGGAATTATCAACATTGTGACACCAAATCTCACTTCAGACTATGCGCAAAAAGTCTGGTTCACTTCACATCTTATTCTGCCTAAAACAGGAAGTGACATAAAAAAAAAACAACCAGTGTTTTGTGTTTGTGTCATTTAGGGGTGGGTCAATCTGAAATAAGTTTATACCACAATGTAAAGACGATCATGTTCATGGGCAAGGAAGAGGCGAGAAACCGGCTTGTCAACATAAATAATAATTTAATGACGAACTTAAAACAAACATTTAGGACAGCAGACATGTCTGCTGATTAAGCTCTCTCTCTCGATCACCGTCTGCGAGTGGCCTTTATCCCTCTTGACGGCTCAATTTAGCCTGATACGGGACCGGGCGTGCGCAATCACGCGCCGGTCCCGCCCTCCACCGTGCCACATTCCTCCCCCGTTCTCTCAGGCTGGGGACCCCCGGCCTGACGTACATCCCCTGGGGGGGGGGGGGGGGGGGAGCCTCCCGCGCAGTCTGCCGGCGGGTCATCCCCATCAGCCTGGACGAGGAAGGGGGCAAGGGGAGGGAAACAACAATTAAAAATAGGGGGGGGTAGTACTGCACTGGGCAGTACCTCCCCTCCCACAAACACCATAATTTAAAAAAAGAGGGAAAAGGCCAACGCAGAGCGGTATCGAGAGAGAGAGGAGAGAGAGATTAAAGGAAAGAAAGAAAAAAAAAAACGTACTCGCCGGTTCTCTGATACGCCGCAGCTCGTTCCACAGCCACTTCTCCACCCTCTTCAGGACAACAGCCGCGCCTCTCCGGGCAGATCGGAGGCAGTCCTCAGCCCCTGGCGGACGGAACGCCCCGCCGCGTTCCCGGGGTGTCGAAGGGGCCTCCCCCCGCCCCTGGCAGCGGTTCTCCCGCTCCAGGCGGTCGGCGGCGAGCCCCTCCCCACACGTGGTCGGCAGTCTCCAACCCCGCCGCGTTCCAGTGGCTAGTAGGTGACTCCCCCGCCCCTGGCAGCGGCCCTAACCGCTCCAGGCGGTCGGCCAGGAGCCCCTCCTCCCCTCGCGGTCGGCGGCCGTTCCTCCACGTCCAGGTGGCTGGGCTCCTCCGTCCCCCGGCAGATGGCCGCGGCTGCTCAATTGAGAAGTGGCGAGAACTCCGCTACGGCGCATCCCTCTTCCTTCCCGGGCTTTCGGCACCAATGTAAAGACGATCATGTTCATAGGCAAGGAAGAGGCGAGAAACCGGCTTGTCAACATAAATAATAATTTAATGACGAACTTAAAACAAACATTTAGGACAGCAGACATGTCTGCTGATTAAGCCCTCTCTCTCGATCACCGTCTGCGAGTGGCCTTTATCCCTCTTGACGGCTCAATTTAGCCTGATACGGGACCGGGCGTGCGCAATCACGCGCCGGTCCCGCCCTCCACCGTGCCACACACAATAACAGATTGCAGCATTCACAAACGGTTGTACAGAAAACTAGCAAAAAATGTGTGCAGACTTTGTGATAAGAGTTTTTGTTTGTCCAAATGTAATAGGTACACACAATTTCACAAATAGAACTCAGAAAACAAAGTGGAACATATAATTCTGCCTATGGTTATCTAGTTCTAGAGGTTGACCGATATTATGACGTAATAATGTTCGTTATGTTGAAATCCTAGAGGACTTATCATTCCTTTCGGAAGGTCAATATATGATTAAGTTCTTGGAAGGGCTCATTCCAAATTTGATCTACACAGCGGGCCGTCATCTTGAAATACAGCACACGCACAGAGCTCTTGGTCAGCTTCTCAAAGTGGGTGTAAGATCCCGATCCATTCTGGCAAGATTCTTGTGGTCAGCAGACAGAGACTTTGATTTACATGTAGCTTGGAATAATGGCAAGTTGTGCTAGGAGGATTTTACAACATTATGTTTTTCCTGGACTTTGCCAGAGCAACACAAGCAAAACGGGACAAATTCAAAGAGTTTAATAAGTATCTTCACAAAAAGGAGGTGAGATTTGCTTTGACCAGCTAAGTTGAGAATTGATGCCAAGAATGGACATAAGAATTTCACATGCTCACGAGAAGTTATGGCCTTCATTAAATCAATGAAGTGAGTGGGGGGCTTTGCCTGCGCCGAATCAGCGGTATGGACTACACACATCGTACATTTTGCTGAAGCGGTCTGAGAGGGTTTGTAATTTGGTTGTTCGCCCACTGTCTCCCTCTCTCTCTATCTACTTTTTTTTTTTTATTATAATTTTTTTATTTTCCTTTATTGACTTAAGTTTGTTCATTTTGTGGGTTTTGATGTTGTGGTTTACTGGGGTCTATTTCATATGAAAACTTTCAATTGTACGGTTTACGTATACATTTTTTTTTAAATTTTTTTAAATACACGTGACTGAAGTAATCTTGTAGCGGAAAATTTCTTGAGCATGCACCGACCATCATTGACCAGATTTCTGGAGGATGGACACCAGTTGAGACTGTTATGTGCGAGGTTGAAGCACATCTTTTTTTTGTTCTGTGGGTTATTAAGGATTTTATGTTTACATCAGTGTTGGATAGTGGTCTATATAATTTAGCCTTGGGTACTGATTTTTTTTTACATGTCACTGTCACACTTTAATATAGCTCAAATGTTTCTCTCCACGTGGAGTGTTAATGGGCTGGGGCACCCTATAAAAAAGGAGGAAGGTTGTATCTTTTCTTAAGCTCAAAAATGTTGATATTAGTGTTCCTTCAAGAAATGCACCTTTCTTCACAGGAAACTGAAAAACTTGGCAGGGCATGGGGTTAGGGTTGAAGAGGTATACCGGTGTCACAGTATACCACGGTTTGAAAATTGACGGTTATCATTCCATGTGCATTTGCTTATCTACAGTATTGAGAAAAAAATGCAACCGGACGGAGAATCTCACATGCGCATCTCCTTTCCTTCTCGACAGTCTGTCACAGACTCATCAACTTGCATCTCTCTCACACACACACACACACACACAGCGGAGAAAATGTCAGAGAAGCGAGGTGAGGGGGTCTGACATGAGTTTGTGTGTGAGTTAAAGCAGTGTTTCTCAACTGGTTTATTCGGACTGGGTCGCAGACAGCAGGGAAAGAACAATGCCATGGTTCTCCCATTGAAGATATTTCGACTGCTGCCCAAGTGTAAGACTAGTTAGGACTGCCGAGGCAGATTTAATGATAATTTCTCAAACAGCTGACAGACTTCTCATCTGCACTTTCGCATGAGTGTAATAATCTCGCATTCATGATCTACTCTTCTCTATGGCACGCGCGTGCAACAACCGGCTTCCCTCAGTATTGTAGAGCGCAGACATCAAAACTGATGTGACCAATTTAAATTCTAGTGAGACTTTTCTAGTTTAAAGCGTTACAGAGATTGTCAATTCGAACCTCTCAACCAGTAGCAGTCCTGACATTCCAAACAGCACTGAGGAGGAAAAGAGCAACTGTGCTCTGCGCCAAAATAAATAAATAAATAAATTACACACCATCACCATTACAAAATTGTTTCATGATTTTACATGAGTAAAAGTAACTGTTATATATATTGACAAAATGTTATAGTTTCATATGAAATAATCTAAAGGTAGAATCTATTAGACCTCATTTTATATCAACAGTGGCAGTTGTAGTTAAAGTTTCAAGATGTGTTTCAGCTAGTATTTATTTTTCAGAAATATTGTAATTTATTATTACTAAAATTTAAGACTAGCACACTGACCCAACCACGGTAATGAGGAGCCTTTCCTTCTGTGTAATATGTGTATAAATATTTAATATTAGGTAACAAACGGGATAATAATGGGCTCATATAAGTAAATATGCTCTTCAATTTTTAAAAGATGGAGAGAACACTTGATTTTGACATCAACAACAAAAATAATGTCACTTGATGCATGTCCTTGTACTGGAAAACCATGAACAAAACTATGCAACATAAAAGGAAATGCAACCCAGGATACATTAAATACAGGTTATGTTTAATCTATGGCAGGTCGACGCTTGATGTCCAATGTAAAATCTGCGTCCTGAAGCAAAACCAGTTGAGAAGCACTGAGTTAAAGGGACAGACAGGAGCAGTATATGTTCATTATTAATAATCATTGGACATTACTTCAAAAGCTCACACAGCAGATGTTATTTTTCATTTAGTAGTTCATTTAACATGTAAACTAACATGCTTTAGTTATATAACATGTTATAGTTACATGCTATTTTTTTATCATGTTTATAATTCGGTTTATTATTATAATTCTGTTAGCTTTCTTATTATTCTATTTATTTTATTTTCAAAAAGGGAGAATTTTTTTACACCAATAAAATTAATGGTTTCAAGTTTCAATTATAATAAAGTGTGTGCTCACAAATATATAAATAAATGAATAATGCTTCTGTTTTCACTGATAATACTAATTGTGTAATACCGTATACTGTGAAACCGTGATATTTTCTGAGACGTTATCATACCGTGAAAATCTCATACCGTTGCAACCCTACATGAGGTGGGCATGTGTTTTGCAGTGCTGGTTCGATTAAGAGCAGGGGAGTCATCACATTGATAAGCATTTACAATTCAAATGTCTCAAACAGATCAAAGATAATTTAGGAAGAGTCATTATTGTTTTGGCTGAAAAACAAGGGCAAAACCTTATTCTGGCTAATATTTATGCACCCGATGCAATAAGAACTTTTTTATAGATCTTGAGGGAAAGTTACAAGCAGCTGGGGTCCTCCAGGATATTGTTTTATGTGGAGACTTAAAACTTTTAGTGGATCCAGCCCTTGATCATAGTGATGCAAAGGTGTGTAGTCCATTTAGAGATACAATGACACAATATCAAATGACATCAGAGGATGTGTAAAAATCTTGGTCTTACAGACATTTGGAGACTTCTGAATCCATCTGGGAGGGACTACATCTTTTATCATCAGTTCATAACATTCACTCTCTGTGTTTAGAGATGTTGCTGCATATCATATAGATGACACTTACATCCCTTCTACAGGACCCAGCATTTCAACTAATGTTAAAAGACAGAAGTTAATGTTTATGTAGAAACCAATTGGTCTTCAGTGTCCTCTGTGGGCATGGCTTGGGAGGCACTTAAGGCAGTTCTTAGGAGGTGGAACATACAATATGCCTCATTCATTAAAAAGATCAAAGCGAAGGAATTAATGGAATTACAAAAGAGTATTTAAAGTGCTAAAACAGAGCTGCAGCGCATAATGTCATCAAATGGTCTTAGAGAGTTGACTTAGCTAAAATCTAGGTACAATACTATTCTGTCACAGAAGGTAGAGTTTTGGTTATTCAGAGCAAGACAGAGATACTTTGAGTTGGGAAACAAGGCAGGGAAACTCCTTTCCAGATACAAAAAAATATTTTTTTTTCCCCACCATCCCTTCAGTGAAGTCTTCTGGTGGCAATTTATTTACATCTGCCACAGATAATAATAAGGCCTTTAAAGAATTATATTTCAATCTTTATAGCTCCATGTCTATGTCTACCGATAAGGATATTAGCAACTTTGTAGAGCCATTAGAACTTCCTAAATTGATGAGTGATCAAAAAAACTCTTGTTGAGGTAATTAAAGCCTTTCCAACAGGTAAAGCACCAGAGCCAGATGGTTTTGCAGCAGATTGTTTTAGATCTTGTGTCACAGAACTGGCTCCACTTATGTTAGAAGTTTACACAGAGTCATTATAGAAAGGTGAACTACCAGCAACCATGGTACAAGCCCTAATTAGTCTCATTCTTAAAATAGACGCAAATGAATGTAAAATTTATTGTCCAATTTCCCTGAACCAGTTAGATGTAAAAATAGTCTAAAATTCTGGCTAATCGATTAAGCAGAGTAATTACATCTTTTAATCGTATAGGTCAAGTGGGGTTTATTCATGGTAATTTCTTCTGATAAGAAATCAGAATTCTTCTGATAACATTTGACTTTTTATACATATTATGTGGTCAGTAGCCCACATACCCCAGACCCCAATTTCTGCCATCTCACTTGATGCCAAGAAGTCGATTGATAGGGTGGAATGGGACAATCTTGCACCTTCCTCAAGGACTGCTACCCTTCCTATCTCTGAGCACCACTCCTGAAATGAGGGTGCTCAAGCCGACCTCTAGACCTTCAAAACAATCTGTCTGGCAATCATGACACTGGCCAAGACCCAACTCTTTATGTGATGGGACAATCTTTTTAAGATTTTGTAAACATGTTTATTGGGTGGATAAAGTTTCTTTAAAAACAACTTTTAGCGGCGGTAGAAACTAATGGATTAATTTCAGACTTTTTTTTTCTCTTGGCAGGGGAACAGCAAGGCTGTCCTCTTTCTCTTTTGTTGTTCAGTCTTGCCCTGGAACCATTAGCAGACACAAAAGAAGATGATTTTCCTGGTATTGTATGTAGCAGGAGGTGTGGCGCATAAACATCTAATCTATGCCGATGATATATTATTATTAGTCTTTGACCCTAGTAGATCTAAGTCTAGCCTCCATAGAATTATTAATACTGTGGCACGGTGGTGGGCGGGACCGGCGCGTGGTTACGCACACCCGGTCCCGTATTAGGCTAATTAAGCCGTCAAGAGGGATAAAGGCCACTCGCAGACGGCGATCGAGAGAGAGAGCACATTACGGACATGTCCGTCCTCTTATGTGTTTGTCTTTTGAGTTTTACATTAAACCTTTAGTTTATATGTCAAGCCGGTTTCTTGCCTCTTCCTTGGCCACGAATTTGATCTGTTTTACAAATATTTTCTCCAAAGTTTCAGGATACAGGGTGAGCATCTTGCCCTGCCACAGCTTTCCAACCTGGAGCCTATCAATGGCAAGCAAGGTATTAAGTATTTAGGCATTTGTGGCACGGTGGAGGGCGGGACCGGCGCGTGATTACGCACGCCCGGTCCCGTATCAGACTAATTGAGCCGTCAAGAGGGATAAAGGCCACTCGCAGACGGCGATCGGGAGAGAGAGCTTAATCAACAGACATGTCTGTTGTCCTATGTGTTTGTTTTAAGTTCTTCATTAAAATATTATTTATATTGACAAGCCGGTTTCTCGCCTCTTCCTTGCCCATGAAAATGATCTTCTTTACAGCATTTTATTTCCAGCAAATTCTTTTTACGTAATAGAATATTTTCTTTACACTGTATGATTACATGTGTGTCTGTTGTTGAGTGATGGGAGGGAAGGGGGGCATATATAGATAAAAGTTGATTCCGTGTTTTTATGCGTTGTTAATTTACATTTTTGGAATCAATAAAAATTGTTAATAACAAAAAAGTAGGTGACAAATACACAAAAAGCTCAAGCTCTGTCAGGTTGGATGGGACCGTCGGTGGACAGCCATTCTCAAGTCTCTTCAGAGATGTTCGATTTTGCTGTATTCACCTTTCCTTCAACCCTGACAAGTCCCCCAGTACCTGCCACTGAAAAACACCCCCAAAGTATGATGCTACCACCACCGCCAAACAATTCAATCTTCATTTCATCAGACCAGAGAATCATATTTCTCACAGTCTGAGAGTCCGTTAGGTGCTTTTTTGCAAATTCAAAGCAGGCTTTATTGTGTCTTGCACTGAGGAGTTTTGCAGTGATGGTTGTCCTTCTGCAAGTTTATCCCATCTCCACACATGATCTCTGGATCACAATTGGAATAACCATCATGTTCTTGGTCACCTCTTTTACAAAGGCCCTTCTCCCCCGATTGCTCAGTTTGGCCAGGCAGTCAGCTCTAGGAAGAGTCATGGTTGTTCCAAACTTTTCCCATTTAAGAATAATGGAGGCCATTGTGCTCTTGGGAACCTATTTTGTAGCATTCCTAAGCTCTGCAGGCAGTTCCTTTGACCTCATGGCTTGGTTTTGGCTCTGACATGCATTTACAGCTGTGAGACCTTTATACAGATAGGTGTGTACCTTTCCAAATCGTGTCCAATCAATTTAATTTGCCAAAGATGGACTCATCTTAAAGAAAGAAACATCTTAAGATGATCACGAGAAATGGGAAGCACCTGAGCTAATTTTCAAGTGTCATAGCAAAGGGTCTGAATACAAATGAGAATATGATATTTTAGTTTTTTTCTTTCTAATAAATTTGCAAAGTTATCAAAAATATTTTTTTTTTATCATTTGACATTGTTGGAGTGTAGATTGATGTGAAAAAAAATATATTTTAAGCATTTTTGCATAAGGATGCAACATAACAAAATGTGGAATTTCTGAATGCACTGTAATTCTTAGAGGATGGAAGTCAAAAAGGCGCTCCCTCATTTAAAGAATAGTTCACTGAATTGGGCAGGGTGGTGGCACTCGAAAATATGCCATATAATCAGTTTGGCAGATAAGACACGTATGGTAAAAAAAAATGGCACAAGTCCTTGACCTTTCTGATAGGCTCTCAGTGAGGACCATGTGGAGAGAAACATTATTGCGGTACAAATTGACAATTGTATCCTTTGAGGAATTTTTATTTTTCTCTCTTTAATGATTTTTATTTTCTCAATAATATTTTTTTTTTTTTTGTGTGGGTTTACACCTATGTAACTCAGGTTTGACCACAGAGAAATTTGTTGAGGGTTATGGTGGGGGGGGGGGGGGAAGGAAAATAATGGGGGTTAAAAAGGGATAATTGTTGATTCTATTCATTTATCTTACGCTTTATTTTGTGTTAAGTTGAAGAATCAATAAAAAGTGTTAATGTGGTGGAAATTTTTGTTTTGTTTCCCTGTATCTATTTGTGAACAGCTGGGAGTACATACATTTCACAATACAAGTCCTTACACACTTCTTGAGATGCTAACAGAACATGTGTACTCTTTGCACATAATTGAAAACAATGACAGTTATCATTATGCTTATTAATAATGGGAAAGTGATTAATGAGTTTTTATGAGGTACTTCATCACTCTTCTGAAGCAAAGTCACTAAATGTGATTTATATCTATATGCATAAAGAGATGTAAATGGTTTATGTGTCTATGTAATAAGATTCTGATTCCGAATAAGATTTCTACACATTATTCATGAGAAGGCATGTTTCCATCCAATCACTGCACTGCCTCATGCATGAGCTCATAATAAAGCAAATTCAAAATCACTTATGGCCACGAGAGCCGACGTGACCGGCACAAGTTCAACAGCACTCGTGGAACACAAATGAGAGTGGACTTTTACACTAAACACCATGATTAGGGCTGGTCGCATCACCGTAACAACCACCCCACCATGGTGGAGCTTTATTAATTTTCAGTTTTTTAGAGACTTGATATTCCGCATTATGGTAACAGTGTATTCACAAGAGCGTGCAACTCAAGCCAAATGCACACCACGACTAGACAACTACACGTCCATTCATCCCTGGCTGAAGTAACAATTTCCACACACAGAAGTTTATTCATGACAGAATGTCAACAAAAAAAACATGAAATAAAAAGTTCTGTGCTTCTTTATGCACGCTATCAAGATCTCAAGCTCCGTTGTGCATTGCCTGCCATAATGGATTCACACAATAAAGTTATACAATTATATTAATGCTGTTGATATAGCTGATATATATATATATATATATATATATATATATATATATATATATATATATATATATACACATATACACACACACACTCACCTAAAGGATTATTAGGAACACCATACTAATACTGTGTTTGACCCCCTTTCGCCTTCAGAACTGCCTTAATTCTACGTGGCATTGATTCAACAAGGTGCTGAAAGCATTCTTTAGAAATGTTGGCCCATATTGATAGGATAGCATCTTGCAGTTGATGGAGATTTGTGGGATGCACATCCAGGGCACGAAGCTCCCGTTCCACCACATCCCAAAGATGCTCTATTGGGTTGAGATCTGGTGACTGTGGGGGCCATTTTAGTACAGTGAACTCATTGTCATGTTCAAGAAACCAATTTGAAATGATTCGAGCTTTGTGACATGGTGCATTATCCTGCTGGAAGTAGCCATCAGAGGATGGGTACATGGTGGCCATAAAGGGATGGACATGGTCAGAAACAATGCTCAGGTAGGCCGTGGCATTTAAACGATGCCCAATTGGCACTAAGGGGCCTAAAGTGTGCCAAGAAAACATCCCCCACACCATTACACCACCACCCCCAGCCTGCACAGTGGTAACAAGGCATGATGGATCCATGTTCTCATTCTGTTTACAACAAATTCTGACTCTACCATCTGAATGTCTCAACAGAAATCGAGACTCATCAGACCAGGCAACATTTTTCCAGTCTTCAACTGTCCAATTTTGGTGAGCTCTTGCAAATTGTAGCCTCTTTTTCCTATTTGTAGTGGAGATGAGTGGTACCCGGTGGGGTCTTCTGCTGTTGTAGCCCATCCGCCTCAAAGTTGTGCGTGTTGTGGCTTCACAAATGCTTTGCTGCATACCTCGGTTGTAACGAGTGGTTATTTCAGTCAAAGTTGCTCTTCTATCAGCTTGAATCAGTCGGCCCATTCTCCTCTGACCTCTAGCATCAACGAGGCATTTTCGCCCACAGGACTGCCGCATACTGGATGTTTTTCCCTTTTCACACCATTCTTTGTAAACCCTAGAAATGGTTGTGCGTGAAAATCCCAGTAACTGAGCAGATTGTGAAATACTCAGACCGGCCCGTCTGGCACCATCAACCATGCCACGCTCAAAATTGCTTAAATCACCTTTCTTTCCCATTCTGACATTCAGTTTGAAGTTCAGGAGATTGTCTTGACCAGGACCACACCCCTAAATGCATTGAAGCAACTGCCATGTGATTGGTTGATTAGATAATTGCATTAATGAGAAATTGAACAGGTGTTCCTAATAATCCTTTAGGTGAGAGTGTATTATATATATATATATATATATATATATATATATATATATATATATATATATATAGGGCACACATATAAGACACATGTGAAAACGGTTTAATAAATAAATACTCACAGCTGTTTAAGCTCCGTTGTGCATTCACTTCATTGCAGATGTAAGTTGTAAGTTAGGGTTTAAGAGATTTAATGCATTGCAGTGAATAGTACTTCTATCAATCAGTCAACATCCCACTCAGACTTTGACAAATGTTTAATGTTACCTGAATTGGTGATATTTTAGTGAATTTCTGTCTCTGTGGAGGTTTGGAAAATGTTAATAAATCTTTATTGTTACGTACTGCTTTGTTTTATTATGCTGTTCTTTCCAAAGAAGGAAATAAATGCATTTTGAGTAGGCTATTTATAGAGTAATATTTCAGCACTTTTCAAATCTGAGATTAATCGCAATAAATAATTGTAATCTACTGACAGCACTAATATATACTGTATATACATGATTTGTTTGAAAATCTGAGATTAAAAAAGTGTTTCACCGGAGATCAGCGCTTTCATCTCTCGACACAGAGTTTAGAGGAAACAAATCCTCACAATACTAAGACTGGATCATTTGAATAAACAAGGTTTTATTCACAAGATTTTTCTTCTTCTAAATCAAAAAAAAGTTTCATTATCCTCATGATCCAGAGTTTGATAATGGAATCAAATAACAACTCAAACTTTTGTGTGTGTAATATCATTGACGAGATTAACACTTGTGTTCTGGACGTTCAGTGCAGCTGCAAACATAATAACTGGCAAACAATTGAAAACTGAAAAGCTTTCAGCAAATGTAGGACAACTATTTCATTATTGTCCAGCTGTTTAGTGATATTTTTAGCCATGTTGAATATTGGAGAATAACAATATTAACAAACATACGTTTAGTCCTTGACGTGTACGTTACTGATGTGGAAAATCAGCTGTATAGTCCAATAACAGACAGAAATGTAAAACCAATGTAAAAAGATTTGTATTTATTTTTTGGGTGTTATGTGATATTTTTTATTTTTATTTCATGTTTAATTACGCACTATTTAAAGTTTGATGCACAATAAATTTGTAATTTGAGCACTCACCTTAACTAGGTTGTTGGTGAACCAGAACACTCCTCCCATATGCAGCAGGTTTTCAAAGAGGTGGAATGCACGTGAATCCACCCAGCCTTTCTCCAGAACCTCCCTGAACTGAATCTGCAGGGCCTGACGTATGGGTTGGCGGGCCGGGAGAAGGTTCCGATAGGGAATGGGCTCCGGACCCTCGACTGCTGGCCGCAGGGACAGTCCTGTTTGCTGGAAGACATCTGCACACATGTGCTCCAGGATTGAGCTCATGATCACCACACTGCAGAGAGAGAAAGTGAATCGATGATTTTATGTTTTGACTGGTCCATTGAAAATTTCAAATGTTTTATTTTCAATTTCTGAATATTTACTTAAACTCTTGATACTGCAGTTCATCCCAGAGAAACGTCAAGAATTGTTTAATTCATTTGATTTTTGGAAGACATTTACTTATGTGGGAAATACCAGGGTTTGCTGCAGAGTTTTTAAAATCAAATTTAAGACCTTTTTCAAAACCTGAACAAATAAAATGAATACCGTATCCACATACCAACAAACCCACAAAATCTCAAAATAAACCAATCATGTATCACAGACTCTTACTTGGGCAGGGGCACACATTCAACATGGCCTTAACATTGTGCATCAATAAAACAGGGTAGGCTATATGAAAGTTTAAAATACACAAGACATGTTTTCCACATACAGTGCATCCGGAAAATATTCACAGCGCTTCACTTTTTCCACATTTTGTTATGTTACAGCCTTACTCCAAAATGGATTAAATTCATTATTTTCCTCAAAATTCTACAAACAATACCCCATAATGACAAAGTGAAAGAAGTTTGTTTGAAATCTTTGCAAATGTATAAAAAATTAAAAAAAATCACATGTACATAAGTATTCACTGTTTATTCACCCAGTTCATCCAGTATTCACCCAAGGCATGTCAAAACTTCTCCAGGGCCCAAAACACCCAAAGACCCCAGAGGGTTAATGTATGTCATTATTCATCTTAATTGAGAATTTGGTTTGGCTATGATATTTTGATCTGATTATGGATATGGATATGATTGAGTCCTGATTCAAAACCCCTTCAGGTATTTAAATGTTTTAATCAGTTTTAAATGACCATTCTACATTAATGTGCCTACTCTGCTGTCCTCTGTGATGAGACATTGAGAGAGTTTAATGCCTACGTTCAAACTCCCTCCAGAAGCAAATAGACTCAGAGCTTATATTAACCATCACAACACAAAACAACATAATCAAGTCATGCAGTGCCAAATCAACTTTAACACGCTAAATGAATAACATCGATTAAATGAGGCCTTCATTTGAATAATGCCGATATTGCTTCTTTAAACCTCTCTAAAGCACAAGATGGATCTTTTAATCTAAGCCAGTAATTTAAGCAGTAGAAAGTAACATTTCATGATTGTTTTTTCTTCACACTTAAATGTTACACTGCTGTTAAAAACTTAAAGCAATGTTTTCATGTGACTTGATTTATTTGTTTTATTGCTATTAACTTGTTTTTTTGTACATATTACTGACTGTTCACTTGTCTGAAATATTTACTTGAGGACTTGAAACAATGTGGATATTATAACTGAAATATACCCAAATTAATCAGAATCAAATTGAATCGATTTCTCTCCAAATCCATGACACAGTGTGTACACTGTGTATCTGAATGAGTGTGTGTTATAGTACAGTGCGTGTAGAGTTGTGGCACTTACCGCTCGTGATAGAACTGTAAGGTGTTTTCTCCTGACATTGGAGTCATTAGCTGGCGAATCATAGTCTGAGGTTTCTCTCTCTCATCCAATCCCAGCATCCGAACATGAGCCACCAGCCATGCCACTGCACAGATGGCCATACTGCACACCTTCCCTTTGATGTTATCTGTGATCTTCTGCGCTCAAGCACACAGAACATTTATTATATTCTTTGGTGAAATACATTCAGCATTGTAATTTCACAGACATGAATTTGCTTTATTTAAGTTATAAGATAAGATTTTTCATGTCATTCTGTCCCTGTGCAATAATACGTTTTATTATATGATTCCAATTTAAATTTGATTAAATTACAAAAAGATCATGTGTATTAAGCACACATACACCTTAAGTTTATCAATTTATCATCATTTACAAAGCCAGCTGTTTTGACCAATCAGCATCCAGGACTACAAGCCGTTGCAGCAGTAACGTGAATCAACAGAGAGAGCAGAAATGATAATGGAAGAGATCTAACTTGGCAGTGGAGTGCTGTTAAGAAATCAGAATAGTAGTGATATACAAAAGTAAAGCACTTCAATTTTATCAAATAAAAGTTTATTGGTGAGTTCATGTTTTTATTTCTGTGATATCACCCTTTGTAGCTCCGCAAATAGTGACATCCCCTCGGTCCAATGTCCCGTTTTATGTTTCGGTATATTAAAAATCAAATATGCTCTGATTGGCTATGATTGTGAGTAGTTGCATTTTTGCATTCAGTGTGGACAAAGGATGCAACTAACAATTATTTAGATAACTGATTAAACAAATGAATATTAGAACGATTCATCAAATATTCGGGTGATTGTTGTAACGATTAATTAACAGGTCTTAACCGATAATCAAGCGTGTGCATCGAGTTAAAAATATTGTATTAAACACATCTTTTAAAAATACCTTTAAATGATCTTCACTGAATTATAAGTAAAAAAAAAAAAAGTTTATTAAGTTTAATTGAGTAAAACGAAGACTGCAGAAAATGGATTTGTCAAGACCCTGTCTCCACCTGGTATTAAGATGCATTTCAGGTGATCTCATCACATGTGGTCAGTGCTAAATACAGGTCTAAACAGGGTCTAAAAAGTTGTGTGATTGGAACACAGAAACCACACATGAAGGTAGTCAAAACTGCATTTCCCTCATCTGTCCTGAATGAGTCATGGACAGCACTGAAGCCCTACCCCTTGCCTGTCAATCAACTGGTGCACTAAAACAAGTTTAAACTTTATGCCGCTAATCGGAAAAAACTTTTCAGTGTGCCTGATATCAACATGCAAGTGACACAGAAGCATGCACCGTTAATACATGTACATCACTAAAATAACAGAAAACTGATGAAAATACATCGCTTGTGCTTAAATTACTTTCCAAGTGTATCTGAGAGAAACCGTGTGCCTGTATTTGTGGTTTCTAATCATGCGGTAACACACTGACAGAGTGATTGATGAACAGCATGTCATCATGAAATCAGAGAGCATTTACATTTGGTCACTTCATGCGTTTTTGCTGATCGGATTGCGGCCTAATCATGAAAAGACTCCAGAGGTGGTTTGAGATGCATCCCATTCTTAACTCGGGCACATGTAAATGCATCTGGCCGTTCAATGTAATGTAAACTTTACTCCCCCCAAACAGCGCTACGTCAGCATAGGGGAAATGCGAAATAAAACAGCTGCTACAGAGTATTTGCAAAGGGCCAAGTAATGTAATAAATAATAACAAATTAAAAAAACAGATGCATGCTGTCGGAGAGACAGAACTTGAAATATTCTTAATTTATTTGAAGCAGATCGCTGATGAAACTGAAACTAAAGCTAGTTACTAAACTAAATTAAAAGCCAAAGTCTTTTTAGCAAGTCAGGTCATGTACGTATACTGTATATATAATTTGTCCAAGAAGTCTGGCAGTTTAATAAAAACTGTCTGCAGAAATCTCTACTTCTCATTTACTGCTCTGTCATGGGTTGAGATCATTGTTCGCTGTACTTTTAAAACAAGGACATCTGTATTTTGTTGCATGTTTAAATGAATATGTATTCATTTTTTATAAAAGTTTGAATATTTGGTTTAAGTTTGGTCTGTTACAATTGTAACACATTTTTTTTATTGACTAAAATGATGTCACTCACCTGAACGGCCTCCACTGATAAGACTCCATTCTCCCAGGCGTTCAGAACCTCCAATATGGCCGCTGGAGTGCTGAGACAGATTTCATGCCATTTCATCTGACTGCAGACACATGAGGTGTAAGAGTGATCACAGACAACAGGAATTTACAGGCTCTTTTGAAAGCATTCCCTCCCCACTCCACCCTGAACATTTACTGAAACCAACCTGCAAAACACTCATTCATCATGACATCACGACAAAAGGTCAAGAGAGAGGCATGGAAAAATAAATGCACATTCGAATGCTAAAACTGTGCATTTTATTTTCATTCTTCACTATCCTATTCATGCGATAAAAAGGCGCTAAGGAGCGCAACACGTGCAGTTTCACAAAACACAGTGATTCTACACGAGACACTGAATAAACAACAAAATGTGGCGAAACAATCAAAGACGTTTGTCAAGCATGTGTTTAAACAGAAAAACAGACGGTAAACTGGATGGTTGCAAAAGCGTACGGTGTGAACAGCCCCCTAGGTGGAGATCTCTGGTCGATGCGTCTTGCTCTCATATTAGCATTTCTCAGATTAAGCAAAGGATAAACTATATTTTTGGATTGTGCATTTTGAAATCGTGTTCCGTTCCATTCTGTTGCGCTTCGCCTGTTTCAAAAGCCTATGAGCCGCTTCACCACAGTTCAGCCAAATGTCACTGCTATCGGGAATATTAGCACCGTACATACAACTGCAATAAATGAAAAGCACTGATGTATAACCGTTCCTATTAAACTTGAGCCTGGGGTAGTACCACTTAACCCCATGTTAACACTGAACTGTCTATTGAAGCAATTTCCCCCTTTTTTTACTTTTTACTAAACATTTGAGAATAAGAACCAACTAAAAGTTTGTATTTTTGTATTTTTTTATTATATTCCCATTAGTTTAAAATGGAATAATCTTTGCAATAATTGAACATGTTACTGCGTGGATTATATGTACTCATTGTGCCCTCTTATGGACAAACAGAACAATGTCAATTTAAAAATCTACTTTAAAATTTGAATTTAGTTTCTCAGCCCAGTTTACATTCCTAAAATTGACCTTGAATACCATTATAAGTGGACTTCAGTGGATGAAGACAAATCCTACAAGAGTAGACAAAGCTTATTTCCCAAAGATATGTCACTGAACACTCTGACCATTTACATTTTTCAAATAGACTTTTACTGTTCTTTAGATTAAATGAATCATTTTCAATGAATTTGGGAACAATGGCTGTTCTGTTGCAATGATGAAAATATTTAGAATTTATTTCGCTGCATCACTCAGCACTGGGAAATCAAAGTGATTCAGAGGAATCATAAATCTCCACACCCATTTATTAAGAAACACAAAAACTCATCGGCATTTCTATATTAATAACATCTGTATCTACTGACTTCTACACCACTATGTATCACTCAAAATGATCTCAATGCAAAACAGCATTTTGACAATACTTCAGTATTTCATTCAATTGCTCTGAAATGACTTAAAATGACTAGAATAGTTGTTTCTTTTAATCAGATGAATCATTATTTCAACAGCCATTGTTGCCAAATAGTTTCAAAAGGTTAAAAATATCCTAACTGATGTTCACGGAACGTTTAACGCTAAACGAACACAAGGAAGAATGATACCCAATCATTTGGATTCTGAAATAGCAATGATATAGCAATAGAAATAAACAGCAAAATTCATTTGTTTTTCCGAACACATTTTAACACGACAAACATCGTCACTCACACAAGCTTCATCTCAGAAGAGGAGTTGAGTAGGGCCACCAGACTCTCCACCTTCCCAGACTCGGGTCTGAAGCACGGGTGGTCTGGATTCAGAGTCTTCCCATCCTCTGGCATGCACGTCTGCAACCACGTCTCAAAGAAGGGCGTCTCGCCCGACGGGCTGGGGTCAGACAGGATCACCTGGACACACACGGAGGAGGATTACAGGGTTAAAAATGCTTTGTTTTTCTAGAAATATCCTGGCCGGGAGAGTTTCCATACAATAAAAGTGAATAAAAAGCTGTTGTCATTATCAGTCTATCAATCTCCAAAATGGCAATAAAAGCTCCATAAAAGTACCACTTGAGTAATGTTTATGACTCGTGCACTACAGTCCAAGTGTTCGGACACCGTACAATCCGTATCTCACGTGAATAAGTCGACTGGCAGTCCTCACACAGAGCTTCATAACAATTCTAATAGAGAATCGCACGAGTCGTGTGATGATCTTTCTGATGCTTGTTTTTGTCCCTGTGGAGCTTGACAGACTCAGTCTCCATTCACTTTCACTGTATGGAACGACATGATGGTGAGTAAATGATGGGTGAACTATCCTTTAATGTCTGCTATCTCTACATGTCTATATATAGTATATGTTTACATGTAGAAGAATGTCTTCAGAATCAGGAAGTGCTATCTGGCGGTAAGATATGACTATAATTTATGAAAGGAAGAATGTTACATAACAGTGAATTCTCTGATTGTAACACCCATCTACACTTAGAGTCAGTGTGTGGGGGTGTGTGTGGACTGACCTCTGACCCATAGGTCTGTACGACATGACACAGCATGAGGAAGGAAATGTCAAACAGCAGTGCTCGCACTGACGCAGACTTCGCTAGAAACAATCACAAACGTCATGTTAATACGCACTTGATACTGGTTTTGCTCTCAGATTATCAGATGTTAAGAAATCTTAATATCTGTTTTCCAAGTAGGTGAATCTGTTTATTCACTGTCTGATCACAATGAACATTAAACTGCTGCAGCCAACAGAGTTGATGTTTAATGTACCGTTATGAGCAGCTGTATTTTGGACCAATCAAGAGCTCACATGGGGGCGGTGAATGCTGAAACAAATTCCGAATGTCCAATTTAAAGGAATATTCTGGGTTCAATATAAATTAAGCTCAGTTGACAGCATTTGTGGCATTATGTTGATTGCCACGAAAATGTATGTGACAAATGCAGTCGATGGAGCTCAACTTGTATTGAACCCGGAATATTCCTTTAAATGCATCTCTGGATGACAGGACATATCCAAGGGAGGGGGGATTATTTAAGTTTTATATGCACCACACAACTTTTAATCAGATAGGCATTTCATTTGGATCAGATTAGGTCATTTTATTCAGGTTGAAGTGTTTACATGATGACTTTTCATTCTGACTGAAGTACCAGTCGCATGTGAATGTATCTCATATGACTTACATCCTTCTCCACTGATGTGTTTGGGAAACTCGTTCAACCTGTAAGAGAGCAGCAGATATATAAATGTCAATCTCCATTACACTCCCTTTATTTCTTTCTCTATGTAAATATAGAAACGCTACACTATATTGTGTGCAGTATGACCAAATGCTGTAATCTATCAAAATACAGTTATTTTACTGGAATTTCAATAATAAAACCAACAAAAACAGCTCATATATTAGATAAACGTGTGATATTACAGATTTTTGGATATCAAGAAAATGCTGTAGAGGACAGATCCAAATGTTAATGAGCGGTTGAGATATTTCTGTTGTCATGATGCCCTCAGTAAGACTTTCAATTCATTTATCAGCTGCACAGCATCATTTCACCCAGTCTCTGTGTCACACTGTCTTACTTGATGAATTTGCGAGCAAAAGACTTGAGTTTTCCTGTCGCTGCGGCAGCAGCGAGCAGCAAATCAAGACTCTTCCCTGAGAGCATGTGACCCAAAACCCCCAGCAGCCCCTCCGGAGACTTGGAGTGATCTGCATCTACTGTCTGCACAGGGAGAGAAGAAAGTCTTTTAGTAAAGTGTTCATTCAGAACAAATGTTACCGGTGTCACATTGTGGAGCAGATGCAGCATCACTCGGAAACAGAAGTTGATGACATTCATCGTCAGACGTGATTCGTTTTTTTCGCCGAGTGATGTTGTCCAGTTACAGTTGATTCATGAGTTAAAGCGAGTAAGATATTGTGTGCGTCCTGCACCATCTGTAGACTAAAGCAGTGTTTCCTTTAAGACTGATGTGACTTCTTCCCCATGGTAAATACGATATGATTTTATATTAAAAAAAAAAAAATTAAAAAAAAAAAAAGTGTGACATTTCAAGCCAGGCCATTAATAACCAGCTTCATTTACATACTTTGTTATGAGGCTTACATTGGTATGAAATAAACACTTCTTTGAGCAGTGGCGGTCGGGCATCCTGTATGTCTCAGAGTGACATTTGACAAGCGGTGACGTTGCCTAGAAACATTAGACGAGTGCTTGAAGACATATTTTTTAGGCTGTTTTCTCATTTGCAATACGTCTCTAAGGTTTTCTGTCGGATGTCAGTTAGATGTTCCGCAGATGTCTTAGAGACGTGTTTGTAAATCTGCTCTTTTTAAGATGTTTAGCAGATGTTAAAATGTGATGCTTTCCCGATGAAATGCTCTTAAACAGATGTACTTGTGCTGTCTGGGATGATGTTCAGTGGCACTTTGTCGTTCACAAGCGCTTCTCACAGAACATGCGCATGTGAAGAGTTTTCACGCTCTTCACTGTGACAGTGGTCTGCAAACACTTATTTTAGATTTCAATTTCTTTAAGCATAAGTCTTTATGTTGGGGTGAAATATGAGGCAAACATGTTCTTGATGGGTTTGTTGAGATTGACGGAAGTAGGGGTGGGTGATGTGACCAAATCTTATATCATGAAAGGAGTAATTTTATATCACGATAACGATATATATCAAGGTACAGTAATTTATTCATTTTTTGAAAATCAATAAAATACAAATTCTTATATATACACACATCTCAGAATAGCATTCTACAGAGTGGTTATCTGAGTTACTCTAAACTTTGTCAGTTCAAACCAGTCTGGCCATTCTCTGTTGACCTCTCTCATCAACAAGACATTTCTGTCCACAGAACTGCAGTTCACTGGATGTTTTTTGTTTTTGACATCATTGAGTAAATTCTAGAGACTGTTGTGTGTGAAAATCCCAGAAATACTCAAACCAGCTCGTCTGACACAAACAATCATGCCACGCACCAAATCACTGAGATAAAAATTTTTCCCCATTCTGATGGTTGATGAGAACATTAACTGAAGCTCCTGACCTGTATCTGCATGATTTTGCGTCTCTACTTTCTGCAAAGGCTGAGAAAAGCACATCTCCCACCCCCCATCCTCACTACATTCAATAGAGGGACTATTGAGAGCATCCTGAGCAGCTGCATCACTGCCTGGTTTGGGACTTGCACCGTTTCGGATCGCAAAGCCCTGCAGAGGATAGTGAGGACAGCTGAGATGATCATCGGGGTCTCTCTCCCCTCCATCAAAGACATTTACAAAAAACACTGCATCCACAAAGCCACCAGCATTGTGGACGACCCCACACACACACAAACTCTTCACCCTCCTGCCGTCTGGCAAGAGGTACCGAAGCATTCGGGCACTCACGGCCAGACTGTGTAACAGCTTCTTCCCCCAAGCCATCAGACTCCTCAATACTCAGAGACTAGTTTGACACACACACACACAAACACACACTGCCTGGTTTGGGACTTGCACCGTTTCGGATCGCAAAGCCCTGCAGAGGATAGTGAGGACAGCTGAGATGATCATCGGGGTCTCTCTCCCCTCCATCAAAGACATTTACAAAAAACACTGCATCCACAAAGCCACCAGCATTGTGGACGACCCCACACACACACAAACTCTTCACCCTCCTGCCGTCTGGCAAGAGGTACCGAAGCATTCGGGCACTCACGGCCAGACTGTGTAACAGCTTCTTCCCCCAAGCCAATTTACATTGAGTAAATTCTAGAGACTGTTGTGTGTGAAAATCCCAGAAATACTCAAACCAGCTCGTCTGACACAAACAATCATGCCACGCACCAAATCACTGAGATAAAAATTTTTCCCCATTCTGATGGTTGATGAGAACATTAACTGAAGCTCCTGACCTGTATCTGCATGATTTTGCGTCTCTACTTTCTGCAAAGGCTGAGAAAAGCACATCTCCCACCCCCCATCCTCACTACATTCAATAGAGGGACTATTGAGAGCATCCTGAGCAGCTGCATCACTGCCTGGTTTGGGACTTGCACCGTTTCGGATCGCAAAGCCCTGCAGAGGATAGTGAGGACAGCTGAGATGATCATCGGGGTCTCTCTCCCCTCCATCAAAGACATTTACAAAAAACACTGCATCCACAAAGCCACCAGCATTGTGGACGACCCCACACACACACAAACTCTTCACCCTCCTGCCGTCTGGCAAGAGGTACCGAAGCATTCGGGCACTCACGGCCAGACTGTGTAACAGCTTCTTCCCCCAAGCCATCAGACTCCTCAATACTCAGAGACTAGTTTGACACACACACACACAAACACACACACACACACACATGTCCTGAGTTACACTTTACTAACTGCCACTTTATAACTGTCTGCTACCTCAATAACTGATATGTGCATAGAACACTATCTGATAGTATGTTATGTTTACATTTGGCATTTATAGAAACTGTCATCTTTTTGCACTACTGTGTACTGGTCGGCACTGCACTGTCTATCACTGTGTCTATTGTCCTGTTCATTTTTAGTAATGCATTGTACTGTCCCGTACTTTTGCACACGTTTGCACGTGCACTTTATTTAGGTACTTTATTTAGTCTGTGTAGTCTCATGTGGTTCTGTGTTTGTCCTATGTTGTTTTATGTTGCACCATGGTCCTGGAGGAACGTTGTCTCATTTCACTGTGTACTGTACTAACTGTATATGGTTGAAACGACAATAAAAACCACTTGACTTGATTTTATGCACTGCTCCCACATTATTGGCTGATTAGATAATCACATGGATGTTTGTAGACGGGCTGGTTTGAGTATTTCTGGGATTATCACACACAGTCTCTAGAATTTACTCAATGATGCCAAAAACAAAAAACATCCAGTGAACTGCAGTTCTGTGGACAGAAATGTCTTGTTGATGAGAGAGGTCAACAGAGAATGGTCAGAGTGGTTTGAACTGAAAGTCTACGGTAACTCAGATAACCACACTGTAGAATTGTGTTGAGAAGAATATAATCCCAGAATGCTATTCTGAGATGCGGGTTGGTGCTGTTTTGGCAGCACGAGGGGGAACTACACAATATTAGGCAGGTGGTTTTAATGTTGTGGCTGATCGGTGTAAATTGTCATATCGACCAGCCCTTGACTGAAGAATGTATCTTTATGATGTTCAAGCAGCAGATGACCTTCAGGATGTTGGTGACGGTGGGTTCTGCTCTCAGGATGAGGCCGGGGTTTGGCTGGATGTTGGCGTTCTCTGCTGTCTTCAGTCTGGGAGCGTGTTCTCTGTCCTCTGCCCTGAACACATGCAGGAGAGAGAGGGATTAAAAACATACAGAACAAGACGACTTATGTTTCCATGTTTTAATGATGTCGTGGCTGTACCGTTTGGCAGTGAGATTGGCTGTGTTTGCCTCAGACAGAAGCCCCAGTTTATTACACTCCTGCAGTAACAGACTCAAGCAGTCACAGCTACACACACAGACACACACAGTTAAACAAAATACTGAACAGCATCCTTACAATTGAACGAAAACAAATTTATAAAGTCAAATCAATTAAAGTCTCTTTTGGGCATGGAAATACCATGGTATTCTTCTAATACATACTAGGGTACATGAATATGGTAATTTTACGGCAATAATTTTTCATTTGCTGATGCTGATAAGAAAACTAGAGAGCTGGCCGGAACTGACACGTTTCTGTTACGTGGGTAAATGTACCCCAAGCGGGTACATTTATCGGCCGATGGTAATCATCTTTAAGTTGACATTATATCAGACTTTCCAGTAGCATGATATTATCATCTTATACCATCTTTTCATCATGGTACTGCCACAGACCCAACACAGGAACTGCAGATATAAGAATCTCAGTGATTATCATTTCAATGTAGTAACCCTTTATTGTCACATAGTCACAAGTAAAGTAACCAGTGAAATTGGCCATCATCCTGCCCATACAAACATACAATATGACAACGGGGTAGACAGGGCAGGAAGACAGGGAATTGAGAAGATATACAGCATTACATGGGGAAAGGTGAGAAAAAAAAGCAACCCCCAGACTATACTCCTGTGAGGATTACAGTGTGGGAAAAGGAAAAAAAACAACTCAGCAACACTTAGCACATAATCAGTACATCTACAACATAACAAAAACTTGCAACAGGGGAGGGGGAGTGGGGGATGGAGGTAGCCCAGCACAGGCAAGCAGCCATCCGGTCCTGCAGCCATTCTCGGCGCTGGTCACAGACCCGCCTGTCAGACTGGGGGGTACGAAGCGGCGAAGGCGAGGGATGGGGTTCATTATTGATCTTCGTGTGGTTTGGTGATGTTGACTTACTTGCATCTCTGGTCAGCTTTATCCAGCAGTGGAGTGAGCTTCAGAAGATACTCAAATGCCACATTCACATCCTCCATGAAATCCTGTCAAACACACACACAGATGGGTTAGACAGGGTATTTTCTGTGTGTGCGTGTTTGTATGTTGCTGGCAGACTTGCGTCAGACGGCTGCAGGTGAGTCAGTTTACCTGTGTGGTCTCCGCCTGTGGGTACTTCTTGAGTCTCAACAACACCTGAGGAATCTGAGAGAGATGAAGCCGACAATGATCAATGATTCTAACAGGAATTATAGGAATTCTGCTATTAAAAGGAATAGTCTACGCTATTTCTTTCAACAAACTCAAAAGCAGAAGCTTAGCAGAATGTCCACACTGCTGCTTACATAAAAATTTAAGTGAATAGTGAATAAAGACTGGCAAGCTCTATGGCAGACGGGAGAAATTACGAACTTCACCGGTCACATAATAAATAACAACAACACACACACAAAGTTGAAGTGAGTCACCCTGACAGCAGCACACCTTGAGGAAAGTGAAGGCCGTCCATTTGAGCTCCTCTGTACCCTCGGGAGACTCGATGAGTCCGGTGAAACACGCCTTCCAGATCTCCAGCACAAACAGTGGAGCGGGGATACGCTACAGAGCGAGATCACAAACACACATCACAACACACACTAGTGTTGCACTGTTTAAATATCACGATACCAAAAAAAATGTAAACAGCACAATATTATCTTGTTTTCGGTACCATATTACAGTATGCTGTCATTAGCGAAATTATGAGATGACAAATTTGAGATGAAATCAATGACAATTTGAAAATAAAATTAACCTCTGGATATGGCCAAGTGTGATCATTAAACAGCAAAAGGATTCAATTTAATTAAAGATTATACCGTCACATGCAATGCACGTTACAGAATGAACAAGAAGTGCCACTCTGCTCTCTGTCATCTGCTTCACACACACTCACACAAACACAAAACACACTGCTGATGCTTCATTTTCATGCAGCGTGTTTACAGTATAAACAGCTGCTAACACTTAAATGAACTACTCGGTGCAGCTCGTAGATTTCAGCTCGAGAGTTGCGATGGGAATATCCCAGCATTAATGGGAAGCTTGATATAACTAAAATGTAAAAACAGGAAGAACTCAAATCTGTCAAAATAAAAGTCCCGCTAACAAGAAACATAAACTTTATTCAAATGGATGTGTAAAATTGAAGACAGAAAAATAAATTATTGTGCAAGCATTTTATATTCATAAAGATATGTAATATTATATTATTGTATATTATTATTATTCTCTGTAGGCAATATCACAAACACAAGCAGCCTTGTGTCACAGGTAATCAGATTTATTTTTCATTAATACTGTGTACTCTGTTGTGCAGCACTTTTATTTGATAAAAAATAAAAAATATTGTATATATTTTTATTTGATTAAACACAATTTGATCACAACATTTAATTAAAACATTTAACATGGAATCCATACAATTTTTTACGGAAAACGCATCATTTGTATCTGTAAGACTTTATGCTTTAATTTCTTTATGAGTAATTTCATGAAAAATCTGAGGCTTTTTATTTGTTGATTATAATATCAATTTAGAACCGATACCGAGGTAACAAGGCTGGTATTGTACTGAAGCCAAAATTTTGGTATTGGAGCGACCCTAACACACACACACACGCACACGCACACACGCACATGCACACGCATGCACACACGCACGCCCGTGCACACGAACGCACTAACCATTAATGGTTAACTGACAAAATTAGAATGGACGAGTGTCTGTGACCCATTAAAAAAAACAACAACTGTTTTGTTGTTTTCCATAAGAAGGGTTTACTTTTACATGCACAAATAGCAGTATAAACAACAACAGAACATGAGGATTCACACATCGTCACATCACACACCTGCAGCGCTGCCGTTAATAGAGAAAACAGATGGAATAAAATAGATAGGCATAAACGAAAAATATTTAACTTAAATAATTAACAAATAAACAAAACAAAAACACATTGAATCCTCCAGCGCAGAGTGTGCAGTGTAGAATGAAATAAATGCTTGTGGACACTTGCTTTGCAAGTGCTATTGCATTGTGCTTGTACTACTACTATATTTCAATACTGCATTGCATATCTTACAAATAACCTCGTCATCCTTTCGGTCGAAATGGATGCAGTACTTCTTTTTGCTCGCTACATTTTGCTCACTCAGGAAATTATGGCTGTAAGCACGTGTGGTTGGTTGCACGTGTCGACACGCCCACATGAGTTAATTGATATGTACAACCTATTCAGTGTTTCCCCTAGGTTTACAGCTTCGGGGGGGGGGGGGGGGGGGGGGGGGGGGTTGAAACGTCTGGCCCATTTATTGAGATCTGCATGCATGCTGCAAGATGGTCTCCTTGCAGCCTATTGCGGATGTTTGTCTTGACCTGCAAATGCATTAACTGTTAAATGTGATAGCTTAACATATAGCTAAAAGCAGCAAATCCTATTGTGAAAAGTTTGTATTACCCTGTTCATGGTTGAGAAGTCCCTTTCACAGTTTACACTACTGACTGGGACCGTCAGAGCAATAGAAGCCAGCAGGCTGTTAGTCTGAGCAGACTTAGTATCTTAATTTTTGAAAATATTTTTATTAATAGATCCGGCTCTTCTGATATGCGAGCCGGCTCCCAACGTTCACCTACAAACTCGTTCGCGAACGACCCATCACTAGTGACTGGACTTTTGCTGCTTGTCAGGGAAAGGGCGTGCAGCACTTGGGCTCTTTTCTGTACTTGGACTCAGAGCAGTAGCGCTACTCCAGGTGCTACTTACAGGAGAGCGAGTGTTGCCATCTTCACCACCCTGGGAGCGTTTAAAAAACACACATATTTTTGTCTTGTTAAAGTAAAAAGTCCTGCATTATGTACCAAATAGTAATTTCTCAAGGTATTACTGGGATTTTGCGCAATAATCAGCTTTTGGGATTTTATTCAATTTACAGCCTCGATGTCTTTGTCCATCATGGGAAGGAAATAATAAGATATTTTTTATTATTATATAGATCGATTTATTTATTTATTTTTAAACTATTGGCCAATTCATCGTTATCTGTCTTTTCCACCACTTTAAAATCCACTATTGGTTGACCTCTACATGTCAATTGGTGTCCAGATCTGATACAGGTGCAAACATTTACCTGCATCCTCTTGATCATCATGAGCTGCTCCACCAGCGGCTGAGTCTCTCCAGTGAGGTTCATGGTTCCCTCCAGCATGATGAAGGCATGGACTGATGGGAATGATGTGTGCACGGGTGGATCACACTGAACAGACAACATCTGAGGGATACTGTGAGGAAAAACAAAGAAAGACGAGATCACTTTCATCAAATCTCCAAAACTGAAAGAGGTCAGCAGGAAACAACCTGTATCGTAGCATTCTCACTATTTAAATGTTTTGGCGTTATATTTTGTCCATAGACTGGATGATCCTTTTAATATGTAACTCACTAAAGCACAAAACATGCTCTACACAAGTATGTGAACGCAAATCCCTCTAGCTGCACAAGCTCCATTTGTGTTCTGAAATGTAATGATGGGAGAATCAAGCATCATGAAGCAACAAGGCTTTCAATAAAAATCTTCTGTAAATGCTTCAATTCACTACCATCTGGTGGGCAAAAGAATGAAGCACACCCTGTATGCCACTGGAGCTGAAACACTATTTGGTTGGTTTTGAAGCAAAAAAATAATAATTGTAACGCTATTATGTAATTTTCATCTTTTCTTCATTGAGTTAGTGTTTATAAATGATCAAAAGTGATTCAAGGCTCATGTGCTTCATCCATGAGTTACAGAGTTACTGTGTTATGTTTGGGGGAAAAAACATTGTATGAGACCAAATTAAACTGACTTTGTTTCTTTTCTTTCCTTTGAACCAGATACTGAAGCAGTCACATGGTTTTCAGCCAAGTTAAGCATCAGATTAGTGTTGCCACGGTACCAAAATGTCAGTAATCGGTACCAATACCAGTGAAATTTCACGGTACTCGATACCATTTTCGGTACCAAAGCAAAACACAAAAACAGGTTACTGAACAACACTCTTTTAATAACAAAGTTAACAAAACATTAACAGCAGAACTAAGAACAATAATATGCCATTGAGCAACACTTTCATTTAAATAATTATTTTTTAATTATAACAAAACTGAACAATGCATGCTTAAAGTATTTTTGAACACTTGCTTCAACTTTTAATTTAAGTTTTACCAAATACTAAAAAACAAAACCTAAATAAACAAGCATAAAATAGAATGAATAAAAAACAATTTCCAAACTAATGCGCAAAGTGTTAATTAAGCTGCATATTGCCAATTTTCTTCACGATAAGAAATGCACAGTGACATATATTATGATTAAATAAGTCGCGAGCAATCGTGTTCTAATCGAGCTGCATTAAGCGTCCGCGCTCGAGGGATGAGCGTCCCCGAGTCTCTCTCAGCCGGGTGCAGTTTCAATCTCTCCCCCGTAGATTGGGACATTCGCACAACTCATAGAAGTTTATAGTTATTAACATGATCTACTTCTGTACTATTTGAACTTTAATAAAGCTATAACGCATTCAATTTTACTGCATTTAAGATGTAACGCCGGGATGTTTCATTTAAAGAGCTCCGCCTCCGCTTATTCCACGAGAGTGCTTCTGAATTTATTATAATTTTTTTAATAATTCCCTAATACTTTGGGATCTACATAAGATGAAACTGTGAAAGTTTAGAGTGCATCTGGACTGATCTGTGTAATTCTTCCTCTCCTCCATCAGGCGTGAACTGCAGTGCTGCTCTCGCGTGTCATTACAGTTGAATGTGATTTCATGTTACGTTAAATGAGATCAAAAGATATAATGTCGATTTATCGTTCCAGCCCTAATGCAAATGATAATATGCTTTAAACTCACCTGCTTTAGTTGCTTGAATAAATCCGGGTGTCTGTCTTTCAGGTGCTTTATTAAGTTTGTGTTTCCTCCTTTCGTCAGAAAATTGTGAAAGCAGCGTTTACAAATAGGTTTTTGCTGATCTATGTTTCCCTTTTCACAAGCCTCAAATCCAAAGAATTTCCAAAACTGACTTTCCACTTTTCTTTTCGACGAGATACAGTTGAGACTCCGTAGCAGCAGCTACTTTGCTTGTCGCCATCTTTTGCTTGTTGGGAGCGTTCCAAAGTTCCCTACTCTGCATGGGAACCGGGTAGACCTGGTACTTGGTACCGGAGTACTGGTATTTTTGACAACACTAGTAGACTATATGTTTATCTTACTACATCACACGTTCTGCGTGGTTAGACCCGGTTCTCAGTACCCCGATACCTTCAGAAATTCTGGTATCGTAAATAATTTTTTGTTTGAGTACCGACTTGGTACCGGGGTACCGGTATTTTAGAAATCACTACATCAGAGATCATGCAGTTTTTGCAAAACGAATCAAGCTCCAATACAGCGCCTCAATGCGAAACCTGTTGGTTTTTAGACACAAGCTTCAAAGCTTCAGTGTTGAACATCACATCACTACTGAATTCGTTAGCATAATCATGTTTTCTTCTGTAGTCAGTTTTCAAGTATTGTCATTGCGGAGCAACAGTTTGAAATTAATCTTGCGGAGCAGGTTAGTTCAATTTAGTTAAACTGTCGACATGTTTGTAGCTAGTAAATGAAATACAACAGTTTAACGACACACGCTTTTGAAGGTAACTATCGCCCTCTTGAAGAATGTTACTGCCGCAGGACGCATGTTGAGCGTGTACAACTGCAACATCTCGTCTGTTGTGTGGTGTTTCTAGCCTTATTCTCTATGTGACAGATATACTTTAGGAGAAAAGAAAGTTTTTAAAGTCATTATGTTTATAATTTTGTTAACCCTTCCAAGTCCTTCATGGAGTCTTACCTCTTAACCAATGAAATGCAGTCCTCCAGCTTCTCCTTCAGAGTGTGATTGGTCACAGCGCTGAGATTTTCAGACAGCTTGAGTAAAGCTTGCTCTACATTACTCCAGGATGCTTAACAAGAGAAGATGTGGAAATTTAAATCAGATTCAATATAAATCACAACCACCACGATTCTCTCATTCTAACACATTTCATATTTCAAACGGCAATGATTCCCTGCACATACATTAGTCTAAAACACTCTAGAATGTTAAATACCACACAGGGACGTCTGTTAACACTTCAGAGCGCTGACAAAAACAAATTATTTGAACCGATTCATTGACGTCGACTGTTTGAAAAAACTGATTTGTGAAAATAATTCAGACTTCCTACAATTTTGATTCACACTGATTTGTGAGCGGATTCAGGCCATAGAAGCAAAATAACTGTGGTTGATTTTTGAACTGGTTTGAATGGTTATTTGAGAAGAACTGTTTAAAAACAATGATTTAATCATGAATCAGACATCGCCACTTAAGACCAGCCAACAGTTTTGTCTTGAGAACTTGCCACATTAAAAGTACATCATTTACAATATTGCTCAATTCTATAAAGCAACATCTTGACTGACTTGGAGAGCCTCGCAGAAAAACGTCGAGCGATCACATATATGGAGGCGAAAGTTTCCACCCTGATCAGAAGACTGGACGATGTTGAAAAACAGGTCGAGTTTCTGGAGTCAGCCGAATGAGAGCTACAGGCTAACCCGCCTGCTACCAAGGCTGATGTGGAACGTGTGTGGGAAAAACTAGAGGACATGTAAAATCGGAGCAGGCATAATAATATTTGTTTCATTCGAATCCATGAGGGAAAGGAAGGTCAAGATATGGGGATGTTTTTGGATGGCTTATTCCGAATTTGATCGACACAGCAGACCGCCAGTTTGAAATTGAGCGCATCTACAGAGGTTTCAGTCAGCTTCCCGCAGCAGGTAGCAGACCTAGATCTAATTTGGCAAGATATTTGCGGTCGGCTGACAGAGACTTTTTTCAATGAGTTGTGAAGAAGAAAGGCAAGTTGTGCTGGGAGGACCATAACATCAAGGTATTTCCAGACTTTGTTAGACTGACTCTAGCGAAGTGCAATGGATTCAAAGAGTACAAAAAACTGCTTGAACAGAAGGTGTGTTTCGCACTGCTTTTTCCTGCTAAGCTGAGAATTGATACCAAGGGTGGTCGCAAGACTTTTACATGACCAAGACAAGCTATGGCCTATCAATGGTGTGAGTGGGTAATTTTGCCTGACTTCAGTCAACAATACAGACTACACATCAGTAAAATGTACAATGTCTGGATGTTATTCTGTTGGCTGCCCACTGACTCTCGCTCTACTCTTTCTTTATACCTTCATTGATTTAATGTTGAGTCCATTCGTTTATTTTGTGGGTTCGATGTGATTATTTACTGGGTCTTATTTTATGGAACAATTTTTGTGCAATTTAATAGCACCATTTATGTAAAAAAATAAAACACACGCACTTGAGCAATCCGGTAGCAATAGTGTTGCGGAAAATCTCATGAGCTTGTACGAACAGTCGGATTTTCGAGGGATGGATGCCAGTTGGGACTGTTGTGCGTGTGGTTGAAGAGCATTTTTTTTCTGTTCTGTGGGTTTTTCAGGATGAGATTGTTATATCGATGTTGGAAACTGGTCTATATAATTTTGCCTTGGGTGCATAATGTATCTTTACATGTCAATATGTCACACTTTAATATAGGGACAATGTTTCTCTCCACATGTTAATGGGCTGGACACCCTGTAAAAAGAAGGAAGGATGCATCTTTCTTCAAGTGTAAAAAATATGATATAGTGTTCCTTCAAGAGATGCACCTTTCTTCACAAGAGGCTGAAAAACTTGGTAGGGAATGAGGTGGGCATGTGTTTTGCAGTGCTGGTTCGATTAAGAGCAGGGGAGTCATCACATTGATAAGCATCTACAATTCAAACGTCTCAAACAGATAAAAGGTCATTTAGGAAGAGTCATTATTGTTTTGCTGAAATACAAGGGCAAAAAAAGTTTTGGTTAATTTTTATGTATCCATCACTGATGATCAGAACTTTTCTAGGTCTTGAGGTGAAGATACAAGCCACTTGGATCCATGATATGGTTTTTGGTGGAAACTTCAATCTTTTAGCAAATCCAGTCCTTGATCATAGTAATGCAAAGGTGTGTAGTCCCTTTAGGAGATACAATGACACTTCAGAGGATGTTTAAAAAATCTTGGTCTTACAGTCATTTGGAGACTTCTGAATCCATCTGGGAGGGACTACATCTTTTTTTCATCAGTTTGTAAGATTTACTCTAGAATCGATTTTTTTTAAATATACACAAGTAATTTATTCCATCTACCTCTGACTGCTCAATTGGGAACACTTTATTTTCAGATCATGCTTTGGTGTGTTTAGAGATGTTGTCGCATATAGAGAAAAGAAAATCATATAGATGGCGCTTTAATAAATCCCTTCTTCAACACCCAGAATTTCAACAAATTATAAAGAGAGAAGTAAATGTTTATGTAGAAACTAACTGGTCCTCAATGTCCTCTGTTGGCATGGCATGGGAGGCGCTTAAGGCAATTCTTAGGGGGCAGATCATACAATACACCTCAGTTATTAAAAGATCAAAGCACAGGAATTCATAGAATTGGAAGTATTAAAAGTGCTGAAACAGAGCTGAAGCGCCGAATGTCATCCAATGGTTTTTAAAAGTGAACCCAGCTAAATCATAGGTACAATACTATTCTGTCACAGAAGGTTGAGTTTGGTTATTCAGGGCAAGACAGACATACTTTGATTCGGGAGACAAGGCAGGTAAACTCTTGCAAGATACATAAAACAGAGTTTTTTTCCCACCATCCCTTCAGTGAAGTCTTCTGGAAGCAATATATTTACTTCTGCCACAGATATTAATAAAACCTTTATAGAATTCTATTTCGATCTTTATAGTTCCATGTCTATGTCTACCGATAAGGATATTAGCAACTTTGTAGAGCCATTAGAAATTCCTAAATTGATGAGTGATCAAAAAAACTCTTGACTCAGATTTTACTATTGAGGAGCTTGTTGAAGTAATTAAAGCCTTGCCAACAGTTAAAGCACCGGAGTCAGATGGAATGGCCACAAGTTTTTTTGTGGCCATTCCATAGAGAATTTAAACTGACAGTGGACACCTTATCTGGAAAAGGCCAATGGTACAGCTGCTGGGAAGGAACCTTGAAAATACAAGATAAAAGGACTGTTCATCTCTTCCTGGGTGTGTCACTCTCTTGCACAGCGCAATTACTGTGGATTAGACTGAACCTATTCTTGCAAGAATAAATACTTTTTTTATTAATTTGACTCTGAGTGTCTCTTATGCAGCGATGCTGTTTTAATGAATTTTAGCCACAACAATTTGGTGTCGGAATAGTGGGATTCCTTGGAAGTGCCTTCTGGACCCTGAGAGCGGACGGTGTTTGGCCACCTGGACTGAGAAGTTCCAGCTCTACCTCGTAAACTTTAGAGAGAGAGACCGACCGCATCAGGGCCAGGAGAAACTCCACTGGAATCAAATGAAAACGAACTCGTGGCAACAAGAAAAGACATCTTTGGTAAGAGACGACTAAATTATTTTCTTTTGGTATAAGAGAGAGTGAACCATAGTGGCTGAGACTGTTGTCTATGGTGCGAGTGCAAGAGGTTCTCAACCTGAAACTGAGACTTTGACAGGTCAAGAGGTTTTCTAAACGAGACTGAGTTCTCGCAAAAGTTGTTTAATTAGGTTAGCTAAAATACGCTGGAACGGGCTCCAGAGAGAGATTTTGAGCAAAACCGTAATTAACGAAGCACTAGTGGATTAGTGCACCCTTTCTGATCTTGGGTTAAGAAATCAGGTCTGTTGGAGACGTCTGACAGATTATAAGACGCGCGTCGAACGGTAAATCCAGAGAGACAGAAACAGCCAGTATGGGGAAGTCTCAAAGCAAGCTTGCCAAATTTGATACACCGGTGTTTTGTCAAATGAGAAAAGCTCCACCCGTCTTCGATGAAGAAGAATCTTCGGAGGACAATAATGAAGCGATCCCTGAGACCCCTGATCAAGACACTGGAAGGGCCGGTGGACAGCTACGGACAAGATCACAGGTGAAACAAGAAAAGGTCAGCTTTACAGCTCCCATGGTAGAAGTAGCGGGGGCAGAAGGACCGATGATGGTCTTCAGACCATGGACGGTGGCCGATATGAAAGAAGCCATGGCCCATCTGTCAAACCCTGATGACGCAGGTGACAAATTTTCAAGTGAACTCATTATTTTTTGTCAAGAATTCAGTCCCACTACACAGGAGCTGAAACGGCTGCTGGCCGTGAAACTGGGGGCCACGAACTGGCACAAAGTGAGCAGATCTATCGGACAGGGAAATGTGCGGCGAGTACACAGAGACTGGGCTGATGAAAACAATGCTCTGTACACAACGGCTGTGGAGAATCTAGCAAAGGCAGTAAAGGCGGCGTTTCCAGCAGGAGTGGACACAGCAAAGATTAACAGCTGCTGTCAAATGAGAGACGAGTCTGTCCGAGACTATTACACCAGACTTTGAGACATTTCAAAGGCACAGCGGCTTGGAGGAGCCGACAGAAAGGGGAGCCCAACCAGGCACGTGGGAATGTCATTTGCAAAGTTGTTTTCTGAATGGACTGAGACCTGAGATAGCGCAAGCTGTGAAAGCAAGCTACATTGAATGGCAGAACGGGCGGCAGACCTCCACAATGGCACATGCTGTGCACGCAGAAGAACAGCTGTTGACAAAGAGAGACAAAACCAAGGCAAAGGAAGAGAGAGAACTTCAGCTGGCAGTCATCAGCGTCTCCTCTAATAACAGAGCACCGCAGCAGAAGTGGAAAGGAAACGGAAATCAGAAACAGTGGAGATGTAGGTTGTGTAACACTGACAAGCATGAGTTCAGAAACTGCACGAAGTGCAGACTGTGCAAACAAGAGGGACACTGGGCTACAGACTGTCCGGGAAAAGAGAGGGCGGATTGAAACAAGGCGAGTGGAGAGCACAAAGGTGGGGGTCGAAGAGCGGGCGATCAGCGGCCGACTACAAGACAGGGAAGTGAAAATTTTCTAACCACACACACACACTACAAAAGCACATACACTGAACTACATACTGCTCTCTGCAATGAAGAAAATACTTGCGAAACTTTTTGTGTGACTGAGAGAGTTATGTGTAATGATGAGTCTGTTGAATGTTTAAGAATGTACAAAAGTTCAGGATTTCTACAAATGCCAAGATATCCAATGTTAGTTGATGGTACATTAGTGAATTTTTTAGTGGATTCCGGAGCTGGCCACTCCACAATACGACCATGTGACTTGCCATGTGTCCTAAAGCTGACAGAGACAGTGCATGAAAGCACGTCAGCGTCAGGCCATGTAATTTCTGAAAAATTCACAGTGCCCTTAGCTTGTGAGACAGAAACAGGGAAAAAATTAACACATGCATTTCTGTGTTCACCGTCTTGTCCGGCACCGCTAATGGCTAGAGATCTAATGTGTGAACTAAATTTGACCCTCACTGCTGATTCCGGCGGAATCCGCATTGAGGAAGAACAACAAACATGCTGCTCGAAATGTGAGCCGCAATGGGCATACGAATGGTGTGTCACAGATTTGAATTGGGCAAAAATGGTTTTGAAATTGGCAAAAGATCGAACAGCGTCATATAACAGAGAATATGATGGCTGACAAATTACATTGCACGTCACATGTCGTAATTGAACGTGAACCACAATATGAGGAGGGGTGGTTTAACGGGGTAGAAAATGAGACCTTGAAATTTGATAAGATTTTCTGGACAGAAAATGTGTGTGCGCTTTCAGCTTGCCTAACAGAACAACAAAGGGAGCTGTTTTTGCTAGCCGGAGACATAACACCACATTTATCAGTAATCAAGGCCAAAGCGCAAGCGTGGGAAGAGTTAGGGCCTTTTGTGAATAAATGCATGAGAACAACAGATTGGGCTGACAGTTCAGAAGGGGTCAAACACAGCACAAGTTTGGGGGCATTTATGTCAGAATGTGATTTTGAGGTCAAAATGCAGAGAACTGTGACGCCGATTGTAAAGAGTGTGCTGGAGAAACATAAGACAGGGGCTACTTCTGCCTCAGACATTCACCCTGCTCTGGCAGAAATACCTTCAGAATTATGGACAAAACACAAATATGATGTGGGCCTAATAAAGGGATGTGAACCAGTCATAGTCACTCCTAAATCTGATTACAGGCCATGTCAAGCGCAATACACCCTTAAGAGGGAAGCGCTGGAGGGAATTATGCCAGTTTTTGACTCTTTATTGAAAGAGGGCATTATAATAAAATGCAATGATTCTCCAGTTCGCACTCCAATTTTCCCTGTGAAGAAAATAAGAGACAAGAATTCACAGACTGAGTGGCGATTTGTGCAAGATCTTCAGGCCGTGAATTCAGCTGTCATTGCAAGGGCTGCTCGTGTTCCAAACCCGTATACAATTTTGTCACAAATCCCACAAAATGCAATGTATTTCACTGTGGTGGATTTGGCTAATGCTTTCTTTAGCGTCCCAGTGGACGAGAAAAGTCAATTTTGGTTTGCGTTTGATTTCAATAACGAGGGGTACACCTTTACTCGGCTTTGCCAAGGTTTTTGTGAATCCCCAACAATATATAATGAGGCTCTCCGAAGGAGTCTACAGACCCTAACACTGACAGCTGGGACGGCTCTGTTGCAATATGTGGATGATTTGCTAATTTGTGCATGTGATGAAGCCACATGTGTGGCTGACTCTGTGACTCTCTTGAAGCATCTGGCAAGAGAGGGCCACAAGGTCAGTCTTTCAAAATTACAGTTTGTAAAACAGGAAATTACGTTTTTGGGGCATGTTATTAAACCAAACAGCAAATCCATCTCTGAAAAACGAGTGAGGGCCATAAAAGATGTGCCAAAACCAGTTACAAAAAAAACAATTATTGTCATTTTTGGGAATGTGTGCTTACTGTCGTACATTTATTCCTAATTATGCAATTCTTGAACAGCCCTTACGAGCCCTGACAACAGGGAAAGGGTTGAGGTCATGTGATAGGCTTGTTTGGACAAGCGAGGCGGGGGAGGCATTTGGGAACTTGAAAATACAACTGGCCATGGCCCCCACGTTGGGCCTACCCGTCACAGATAGACCGTTTGTTCAGATGGTGGATGAGAAAGGTGGGTTTATGACTTCTGTTCTCGTGCAGACTCATGGAGACAGACTGCGACCTGTGGCATATTTTTCAACCAAACTTGATGCAGTAGCAGCAGGTCTGCCACACTGTTTGAGGGCGGTGGCAGCTGCTGAAATGGCAGTACTGGCATCCAGGGAATTTGTGGGGTATTCTGATTTGACTCTAATGGTCCCACATGCAGTCTCCATGATTTTGCAAGAGCAGAAAACATCACATTTATCCACAGCCCGATGGCTGAGGTACCACACAATTTTATTGGACATGCCAAACATAACTGTTAAAAGATGCACAACTTTGAACCCTGCCACACTTCTCCCCACAGAGAAGGATGGAGAGGAGCATCATTGTTGTCTATCAGCGCTTGAACAGGTGTGCAAACCACGTCCAGACCTTTTAGACATGCCATTGGACAATTGTGACAATGTCCTCTTTGTGGATGGATCGGCTTCAAAAGATCCACAAACAGGAAGGAATAAGGTTGGTTACGCGATAACCACTGAATTTGAAGTCGTAACATCTGGCAAATTGACATCAAATTACTCGGCTCAAGCAGCTGAACTAATCGCTCTGACAGAAGCATGTAAAATTATGACTGACCAGTGTGTGACGATTTACACAGATTCGCGTTATGCTTTTGGAGTCACACACGATTTTGGTGCTTTATGGAAGCACAGGAAATTTTTGAAGTCAGACGGTCATCCAATATTGAATGCATCTCTTGTGTCTGAGCTTTTGGAGGCCATTCTGCTACCAGACAAGGTGGCAATTTGTAAGTGCGCAGCGCATTCTAAGGATAACAGTTCTGTATCAACAGGAAACGCCAGAGCAGACGCGGCGGCGAAGGCCGCGGCAGCACAGGAGACAAAAGAAGCGTCATGCGCCATAATATCTAACCCTAATCTTGACATTCCTTCTTGTTTACAGGGCATGCAGACCTTTTCAACAGAGGCTGAAAAACACAAATGGAGGGCGTCTGGCTGCAGCCTTGTAGATAATGTGTGGATGAGTGTGGACGGCATGCCTTGTTTACCCAAACACTTCTTTCAACATTATGCTAAGTTGACTCATGGGTTAGATCATGTGTCAAAGGGAGGGATGGTGTCAATGATGAAAGAATTGTGGATGGTGTCAATGATGAAAGAATTGTGGTTTACCAAGGGCTTCACAATATGTGCTGAAAATTTTTGCAAAAGATGTGTCATTTGTAGCACACACAATGTAGCAAGGGGAATCAAGACAGACATGGCATCCCAGCCACCCCCAGGGGGACCCTTTGAGTACCTGATGATTGATTTCATAGAGTTAACCCCTTGTGGAAAACAGAAACACTGTCTGGTGATGGTTGACATGTGGTCCAAATGGGTTGAGGCCTTCCCAACCTCGAAACAAGACTCGGCAGCAGTAGCGAAAGCTCTTTTAACCGAGATTGTTCCGAGATGGGGAATTCCAAGGAAAATCAGCTCGGACAACGGGACACACTTTGTCAATGAGGCAATAAAGCAGGTGGGTCAGTTTTTGGGAATTGACATGAGAACACACTGCAGTTCCCACGCTGCTAGTGGAGGCGCTGTTGAGAGACCGAACCAGACAATTAAGAACAAATTGGCTAAGTGCTGTGAGGAAACTGGGCTCACATGGGTTAAAGCACTCCCAATTGTGTTAATGTACATGAGAATGAGGAAAAGAGTCAAACCAAATTTGAGCCCATTTGAGATACTTTTTGGTAGACCACCGTTCCTGGGAATGGGCGAGGGGAAACGAAGACTGCCGTCAACAGATGTGTGTGAGAATGACATGTTGAATTACTGCAAAGAAATGTCTTCTCTGTTGTCCACTGTTTCTGTGCAGGTGAAGGCTGCTCAGGGGAAAGTTGCTGAAACATTTCTGCATAACATCAGGCCTGGTGATTTCGTGGTGATTCGAGATCTGAGGAGGAAAAGCTGGAGGGCAAAAAGGTGGCTAGGACCATTCCAAGTGCTACTGATGACACACACAGCTGTGAAGGTCGCAGAGAGGGCCACGTGGGTGCATGCCAACCACTGTAGGAAGGTCCCGCGTACGTCACAGGAGGAGACTCAGACTGAGCATCAATAAGCGCCAAGATCAAGGCTGAACACCAAGTACCTTTATCAGTGCAGGCATAAGGACATTCAACAGAACTGACAAGGCCTGTGCGCAGAGCGAGCCCCACCGTGTGGCCACAAGGAGTCATCGTCGTGAAAAGGTACGAGTTAAAAAGGATTGCAGAAATAAAATCTACAGAACCCTGTATTCCAGCTGTGTGTTCGAGTGGGCGAGATAAAGACTACAAGGAAGAGACAGGCAACCTTAGTTGCGCAACCAATATCCGGCTGGATATTATTAGTCAACAAAGCAGATAAGACTCTCAGTGCTTCAAGGACTGAACTCCTTCACAGATTTCTGGCCATACAGCTGCAGTACTGATCAAGCTAACCGGAGAAATGGAGCGTCCGAGACCGTGGCACCCATTCAGAGTGCCAGGTATGTGCGGCCTGTGTAAAAGTATGTGCATATTGACTTTGATATCAGTGACAATTTGTATGATAATAATGCACTTCACCGAAGGCCTGAGAGCACTGCCGACGGGGGACTCCGCTAACTGGACCAAGACATCTGTACTGAATGGCACCATCAGACGACATGACAAGAGAGAAACGTTCACAAATGTGTATCCAATGAAAGGTCTAGAGGGGGACATCATCACGGTCAAGGAGGGATCGAGTGTGACTTTCGGCTGCAACCCATTTCAAGCGAACTGTCCGGACTGCGAGGAACGCCCTGAAGAATATGCAGGTTTTTACATCTGTGAAAAACCATGCAAGTGGGCCAACGTGAAAGCGTATTACTACGACCACAAGAAGGGACATGACGACAGATTCAGGGTGCACTCGAACAACATGTACAGCAACAACAGGTACGGAATGGTAGTAGAACTGACAAATGTAAAACTTTCTGACCAAGGCAGGTACTACTGTGGCCTGGACCTGGGGGGAACTGACTGGTATGAGACAATAGACATTGTTGTAATTAAGGCAGCCTCATCACGGATGACAATGACAAACCCTTCCGTGACACCTGAGCTCGAACAAGAAGAAAAGGAGGAACTAGAGATATCAACAAGCTGCTGGCTTTGTCTGCAAATGTCTCACGCTTGGAAAGCTGTCCCATTGACCGTAGCGACAGTGAAAGAAACAAAGTGTCTGATTCCACAGCAAATGACTGACGTACTTAGGGCTGTGGCTGATCTGGAGAAAGGAAAGACACCAATGAAACAGCCTGCAGACAGCTGTGACCACGTGCAGAAATACAACCACGCTGATATGGCCATTTCACCTCTCAGGGTGACGCACGAACAAGGAGATGTGTGCATTTGTTTGAACAGACCGAGACTGTTGAAAACAGGATGGTCTGACTGTAGGGTCAGAATCGACATCAAGGACGGAGTGAATTGTACAACAGTGATCAACGACAAAGAAATTAATTTCAGATGCCCTTTCAACAGGCCGAACGAGACGTCACCAGCTGCAGTATGGGTGTGCGGCGACAGGGCATTCCATCGAATGCCACAGAGGTGGTCAGGGTGTTGTTATCCAGCTTTGATGAATGTGGGAACTTCTGTGTATTTGCCAAATCACATGCCTGGGGGTGGGAGAAGTAGACAGAAATGTTGAAATTTTGCCAGGGGTTTTGCCAAAACATTATGCAGGGTACACATTATCTGATCCATGGACCACGCCCGGAGCGAATGTGGGGTGGTCATTGTTCTTAGGGGTGGGTACAACGGTAACGATTAATAAGATAAATGGGTTAGCATGGACTGTACTAGCAATAGCGAAAAACACAGAAAATGCTTTGACAATGATAAATGATGAGATGAAACAGTTAAGAGATGCGGTCATTCAAAACAGGTTGTTCTTGATATGTTAACTGCAGAGAAAGGGGGAGTTTGCAAAATGTTAGGAATGTCTTGTTGTTTCAATATTCCAGATTATAGTGCCAACATCACAAATGTAATTGAACACATGAGAAAGGCTGTACGGGAGCCTGAACAGGCCAATGATACGTGGGTTGGATGGTTCATGAATATGTGGGGAGGTTGGGTTTATTGGATACTTCAAACAATACTGCCAATTGGAGCAATAGGGTTGTTGATACTGGTTTGTTTGCCATGCATTATGAAGTGCATTTCCAGCTCAGTACAGAGACTGGTTAAAGCAGGAACATCTGCTCAACTGGTGAAAATGACAGTCTATTCAACTAATGATGACAATGATGAAAAATATGATGATGGTGACACAAGTAGCGGCAGCTACAGTATGTATTGAGTATGTTAAAGTATGTTTTTATTCCCTTTCCTTTTTCTTTCTGAAGAGAGCAATAATAGGGAATAAGGGTCAAAAGCAGCGGTCATCCGTGTTACGAGATGACGTACAGAGGGAGGGTTTGAAATGAGGGTTTATTTTACTTTTATTCTTTGGATTTTTATAACCTCCTGACATAACCCAAAATGTTAAATTGATGTGTTTTTTTCCTACTTAATCTGTACACTATTTCTTGTTTATACTGAGGTGACTGCGGGTCTGATTTTATGTCAGGAGTGCAATAACAGTGTTTATTCATTTAGCCCGGCTTCAGATAAAGTCTTTAACTTGCTTGCTAAATTAGAAGGGATTATTCTAATAAACAGCCTAAGCTTTCTTCTTTTTAAAAAAAAAAAAAAACCTTATTTCACAAGTCTAAGAGGGTGATCGTTTATGCAAAAATCAGAAATGAAGAGCATAGGTGTGATGTGATGACTTAAACTTGCATTATTATATTACCATTAGTGTTAGTATTACTATGCTAGACTAGTCAATTATCAGAGAATGATAAACAGGATGGATTGTTGTGGAAATTTTACATTGATCGAATAATGGAATGTTCCTTTTTGACTGTCTATGTGTGTACGTGCGGGAAGTGTGACACTTCAGGAACATATGTGACAGGACCTTTTGACCTCAGGTGGGCAGCTGTAGCTTTAAGTAGAAACTGACTGTTTCGGGACCTATGAACTTAGACCTTAGAGAATTTAAACTGACAGTGGACACCTTATCTGGAAAAGGCCAATGGTACAGCTGCTGGGAAGGAACCTTGAAAATACAAGATAAAAGGGCTGTTCATCTCTTCCTGGGTGTGTCACTCTCTTGCACAGCGCAATTACTGTGGATTAGACTGAACCTATTCTTGCAAGAATAAATACTTTTTTTATTAATTTGACTCTGAGTGTCTCTTATGCAGCGATGCTTTTTTAATGAATTTTAGCCACAACACCGGCAAGGCTGTCCTCTCTCCCCTTTATTGTTCTGTCTTGCCCTGGAAGCATTAGCAGCCGCAATAAGAAAAGGGGATGATTTTCCTGGTTCTGTAGCAGGAGGTGTGGTGCATAAACTCCTACTACACGCAGATGATATATTATTATCATTTGTGTCCGACCTATGTAGATCTACGCCTAACCTCCATGAAATTATTAATTCCTTCTCCAAATTTTCAGGATGCAGGGTAAATTGGTCTAAATCGGAAGCTCTTGCTCTAACAGGCATTAAGCATTTAGGCATTTTATTTCCACCACATTTGAGAGATTTAGTTAGTTTATTTTGACCCATTAATGAAAAGGCACTCATGTGATGTGGATAGGTGGGCTGCACTACATATTTCTATGGCTGGGAAGGTCAATGTTATAAAAATGAATTGTATCCCCAAATTCAATTATCTCATGCTGTTCCTCCCTCTAGAAGTTTCTCTTTCTTATTTTAAACAATTTGATAGTATATCAAAGTCTTTTTTTTGGAATGGTAAATGATCTCAGTTGCATTTCACTAAGTTACATCATAGACCAACTGACAAAGGAGATTTAGGCCTCCCCTAAATTTTGTTTCTTACTATACTTTTAATCTTAGACACTTGGACCATTGGTTTCTTCCACATGATAGAGCACCTTCCTGGTACTACATTGAACAATCTCACCATTGCAAAGTCTTTCTATCAAACTGTCTGGAGAAGTAAAAATGCCTCCCATTATTTCACACTTACATTAAATATGGACAAAGTTTTCCCGTTTGTTCAATTTTTATATTTACCTAAATGTTTCCTCAAGTATATGACTGGAGTAATGGGGTTTGAATCAATAAAGTGTTAATAACAAAAAGTTAAAAAAAATAATCAACAATATATGGTCAATATTCAAGATTTCATCCAGTCCCGGCTCACAGAAGTACAGTTCATCTTAGGCTGCGTTTACACTGTCACAAAAAATATGATTTTTTTACTCACATCTGACACAGACTGAATATTGTTGCACAAGTGTAAACAGAAGAATCCGCACAAGATCTGACTTTTTTTGCATCGGATCAGAGCCACTTACAAATGTAATTTTAAATCAGATATTTATATCCGATATCTGGACATCTGACCTACGTCCAAGCATGTATACATTGATTACCCTATGCAATGTCTTCAGGGATAGCTTATGAAGCAGACGTGCCTTTGGGCGCTCGCACAAAAACTCAAAGCTTCTCTTGTTGAGCCGGAAATTTTGCACCCACTCCCTGTTGTCAAACATGTGGACTTGAGCCCTATTCGGATGGGATTAGTTTTAAATGGGGATGTTGGGTAACGTAATAATTAACAGAGCTTTTCTGTCACGTCAGTAATTTTTCCAGAATTTTTTTTAGTGGTGAACCGATCAGGAAATTTGAAAAAGATCGGCCGATACAGATTTATTTATTTTTTTTAAAGTGCCCTTAACAACACTTTTGGTGAAGAAAAATAATCAAGGCACAATCAGCCGATCACGGATTTAAGACAAAAATAACCAGATTTTTAGTGGACGATCGATCGGTGAACCCTACATTTTTAACAGACTGCACGTTTTGCCTACTTTGGAAAATATGAAATAGCACAAGGCCATTCAAAACTCAAGGGTGAACCATGGTGCTCATAAGTGAAAGTGATCAGTAATGGAATCGTTAGAGTTTGGGTGGGAGATTAATGTAAACAGGCAGAAAAAAATGTAAATAATCGAATATGTTCAAAAAGATCGGATCTGTGCTTTAAGCCTTGCAGTGTAAACGCAGTCTTAGATTCAACGACAGAGTTCTTTATCATTCATGTTAGTAAAAGCTTTAATAACCACCTTGCTCCTCGAGGCGTGCGATGTGCACCAGCGCTCTGTTCTTGGTGCTGTGCAGTAAAGCGCTCATGCGCTGCAGACAGGCGCTCAGACTGCTCTCGACAGCAGATACGGCTGCAGACTCACGCAGTCGCTCACAGTAACACGAGCAGCCCTGCAGGAGCCACACCAGCACACACAGCATCGCCCGACACAGTGCAATACACTCCTCTGCCTTCCCGTGACAGCTGCAGGACAGACACAAACACATTGCCGTCTCCCATCATAAATGATCACCATACAGAATAGGACTGCAAATGGCTTTTAATATCTAGGGCAAATAATGAATTTTAATTGAAGAAAGAAAACAGGAGGCGGAGTCGTAATTTGGATATTAGAAAGCAGAATTAAAACGGAAATTATTTAAAATAATTATTTAATTTTTTCAGTATAAGTTAGCTATAAAAATGTTATCGTACACACAACATATGGAGGAATGGCATTATATGACATTAACAATCAGTTTCATCATTTCTATATAAAGATTAAGGGTCTCATTTATAAAACTTTGCGTAGGATTTGCGTCAGAAGTGGCGTACGGATGAAACATAGGACGTGCGTACGCACAGAAATATTCGGATTTATAAAACCGTGCGCACGCACATCATACGCATTTTTCCCTTAATAAATCACAATCAATTCTAAATGTAGCGCAGCTTTTGCGGCTTCATGTCACGCCCATAGTTGCCCATAAATAGTCCGTGAAACGCCCACAAGTTAATATTCATCGATTGCGAAATCATGGCAAACACAGAGAGGAAATCAAAAAAACGTAACTTCACTCAATGTGAAGTAGAAGTTATCGTTGGCGAGGTGGAAAAGAGGAGAAAAAATGTTGTTTGGAGGGCACATTGTGGGCATTACTAATGCCAAAAAGGCACTTGAGTGGCAAAAGGTTGCAGACGCCGTAAATGCTGTAGCCTCACAACCTCGGACTGTGGCCGAAATAAAAAAAAAATGGTCGGACATCAAAGTCGAGGCAAAAAAGCGTCTAGCGCTCCATCGCCAGAGTGTGTCTGCCACGGGTGGGGGAAAGGGGACACCGGAGCTGACCCCTCTTGATGAGAGACTGGCGGCAATTATTGGGGAATCCCTATTAAGTGGAGTGGTGACTGAGGTGGAGGGTGACACTGACGCGCCAGATGCACCGGATGACACAGGTAAGTGAAATAAGTAAAATGAATGCAGTCAAGTCACATGTATGTAGGCTACACGATTACAGTTTATTCATATAGAACAATCTTTATTTCAGTCGCTGGGTGTTCCAGCAGGGCCAGTGGTTACGATGCTGCAGCTGAGCAGCCATCTGGACCCAGCGTCTCCACGGCACGCGGCTCTCAACCCTCCAGCAGCGGACGTGTCCTCACCGATGCAGTCCTCGAAATGCAGAGGGAAGTCATTAATTCAATCAGAGAGGTGGCCAAGGAGTTGGGCGAAATCAAGACTGTCCTAACTGAAATAAACTGCACAATGAGGGAATTCTTGAATAAATAATATATTTTTTCCACGCCTTTTGTTGTTCTTTACAAGCGACGCATCACTTCCAAACGCTGGCGCACAGCAGCAGCATTTGGCTCAAATGCCTGGGGATGGGGGTCAGGGTTGGGGCCAACACAGCAATCGGCGTCAGGGGGTAGAGGCACGTTTTTAAGCTGTGCCACATTGTGTAGCACAGCACATGCCAGCACGATTTGGCACACCTTTTCAGGAGTGTACAATAACCTCCCTCCAGTGCAGTCGAGGCAGCGCCATCTGCCCTTAAACAGGCCGATGGTGCGCTCCACTATAGCGCGAGCTCGGCTGTGGCACATGTTGTAGTGCCTTTCCTCTGCACTATGTGGGTTGAGGAAAGGCGTAAGCAGCCACTGTTTGAGGGGACATCCACTGTCCCCTGCAAGGATAGTGAAAGGGTTAAGACATTGAAGTACAGTAAAATGTGAAATGTCTATTAATCAAACGTACCTAGAAGCCAGCCATCACGCACAGCACCAGCCTCGAGTCTGCGTCCAACACTGCTGTGTCTTAAAATGAATGAGTCATGGGTTGACCCAGGCCACCGAGCTACTACATTAGTGAGCAACATGTCTGCATCACAAATAATTTGGGCATTGATTGAATGGAAATGCTTTCGATTAATGAAAGCATTTTCATTAACATTCGGTGCCCTTATGGCAACATGAGTGCAGTCAATAGCACCGATTACATTTGGGAAACCGTACATAGCTGTAAATTGAGCTTTCTTGTTTGCCTGTTCACCCGCCGTGTATGGAAACTTTATGGAATCATGGGACAAAGCTATTATGCCTTTTAACACGTCTGGCATTACCCGGCTAAGGGTCGGCTGAGATATACCTGACCTGTCAGCCAATTCCCTCTGAAAAGTGCCAGTCGCCAGGAATCCTAGTGTTGTTAGGACTTGAAGTGGGACTGGCACGGCGTGGTTCCTCCGAGTGCTCCTCTGTAACGCTGGGCCCAAAAGACCGCAGAGGTCCAACAGGACGGCTCGAGGAAGTCGGAACCGGCTCATAAGCCACTCGTCCTCATTTGCCAGCAAGTCTTCTTGCTGTCTGAAGATGCGTTCACTCCGAATCCTTCCATTTTCCACATCTTCTAAGAGCGCAAGATCAGCCATTGTGCGTCATTACGCATTGTGATGGGGCATTTTATTTCCATCCATTTAATTGCATCTGACAAGCTACAGATGTCAAATCAAATCAAATCACTTTATTGTCACACTACTGTGTACACGAGTGCAACAGTAGGTGAAATTCTTGTGTGCAGTTCCGAGCAACATAGCAGAAATGACAGTGACGAGACATAAACCACTTTACAATAAACAACATATTACACAAAACGATTTACATAACAAACTTACACAACAATTTACATAACAAATGTACACATACCTACACAACAATTTACATAACAAATGTACACAATACACACAATGTAGAATACACACACTAGATACGGGTATAAATATATATATATATACACTAACTGAATTGGGAGAATATATTGACAGAGTGATGATTAATAAAGTGCAGTGCTGATTGTTGATCGTGAGAGATCATGTGTTCAAAAGTCTTATTGCTTGTGGGAAGAAGCTGTCATGTAGTCGGGTGGTGCGGGTCCTGATGCTGCGATACCGCCTGCCTGATGGAAGCAGTGAGAGCAGCCCATGACTCGGGTGGCTGGAGTCTTTGATAATCCTCCGAGCTTTCTTCACACACCGTCCGTTATATATATCCTGGAGGGAGGGAAGCTCACCTCCGATGATGTTTCTGGTCGTTCGCACCACCCTTTGCAGGTCTTTGCGGTTGTGGGCGGTGCTATTGCCGTACCAGGCGGTGATGCAGCCAGTCAAGATGCTCTCAACAGTACTAGTGTAGAACAGTGTGAGGATGTGTTGGTTCATTCCGAACTTCCTCAGCCGTCTCAGGAAGAAGAGGCGCTGGTGAGCCTTCTTCACAACGGCCTCAGTGTGGACGGACCATGTGAGTTCCTCGGTAATGTGGACACCGAGGAACTTGAAACTGCTGACTCTCTCCACCGGTGCTCCATTAATGGTGATGGGGCTGTGTTCTCTGTCTTTCCTCCTGAAGTCCACCACAAGCTCCTTGGTTTTACTGACGTTGAGGGAGAGGTTGTGCTCCTGACACCAGCGTGTCAGAGTGTGCACCTCCTCTCTGTAGGCTGTTTCATCATTGTCAGTGATCAGACCTACAACCGTCGTATCGTCAGCAAACTTAATGATGGCATTGGAGCTATGTGTTGCCACACAGTCATGTGTGTAAAGGGAATACAGGAGTGGGCTGAGAACACAGCCCTGCGGGGCTCCAGTGTTGAGGGTCAGTGGTGAGGAGATGTTGCTGCCCATTCTAACCACCTGACGTCTGCCTGACAGGAAATCCAGGATCCAGCTGCACAGCGAGCTGTTTATGCCCAGAGCCCGGAGTTTCACATCAAGCTTGGAGGGCACTATGGTGTTAAATGCTGAACTGTAGTCTACAAACAGCATTCTCACATATGTGTTCCTTTTTTCCAGGTGGGAAAGAGCAGTGTGTATTGTAGATGCAATGGCATCATCAGTGGAGCGGTTGTTACGGTAGGCAAACTGCAATGGGTCCAAAGAGGTGGGCAGAACAGAGCAGATGTGATCTCTGATCAACCTCTCAAAGCATTTGCTGATGATGGGGGTCAGAGCAACAGGACGCCAGTCATTTAAACAAGTGATTTTGGCTTGCTTCGGTACAGGCACAATGGTTGATGTTTTGAAGCATGTGGGGACTACAGACAGGGAGAGGGACAGGTTGAAAATGTCCGTAAAAACACCAGCCAGTTGGTTCGCGCATGCTCTGATGACGCGGCCCGGAATGCCGTCTGGACCCGCGGCTTTACGGATGTTCACCCGTCGAAAGGATCGGGTTACATCCGCAACAGAGACGGAGAGTGAACCATCATCTGTAGTATCGGCCGCGAGTGCTCTCTCCGCGAGGGCGGTGTTGTTGTTCTCGAAACGAGCATAAAATGTATTAAGCTCGTCCGGGAGAGAGGCAACGGTGTTCATGGCGGAGTTTTTATTCTGTTTATAGTCCGTGATGGTGTTAATTCCCTTCCACATACTTCTGGAGTCAGATGTCGGTTATAATCTACTTGGAAATGGGAAATAGTTCAGCGCAAATGTAATTTCTTGCAGCTTTCTGAATGGTTGAGACATACGTCATACGTTATTTTATCAAAAATAAAACAAACTAAAGGCATATGCATGAATACCATGATTCCGTAGCTGATGAAGACATTTTTACTATGAAAACAACTTTCCCCAGTGGACAAATAATACATCTATCTATTTATCTATCTATCTATCTATCTATATATCTCCCTAATTATCTATCTATCTGACTGACTATCTAATTGCATCTATATCTGCTCCGCCAGACGGACACATTGGCGAGAATATCAGTTTTGTACATTATTTCGTTCTGTTTACCATCTTATTTATGAGGATGAATTGTATAACATGCCAATATTATTGCAGAACATATTTCACTTTTCTTTTTGCAAATATGTGTTAATTTGCATTTCTGTTGCAGATCGATCAAACAGGTGTTCCTGTAGGCTGTTAATTGTAAGACTTGCTTTGTGAAGTCTTCGTGTTATTTATGAGAGGCAGTATTGCCATTTATTTTACACAACGGTCTACAGTTTCACACACTTTCACGTGTTTCTTCCGTCTGCCGACGGTGTCGCCATTTCTCATTTCACCCGTTTTTGTGCATACGCCTGGGTCAGAGCTTGCGTGAAGGACCGCACATTTTACCGTCAAGTTTGCTTTTTATAAATACCAATTATTGCGTAGAGAGCGGCGTACGCCTTCTTTTGTGCGTACGCAACGTTTATAAATGAGGCCCTAAAACTTTAATTAAACGGACAACAGTGGAAGAACTCTTCATTTCCCAGAATGATGCAAACTTAATATTATAATCAATGGATTCAAATGTTGACATGTTTTGTCAATATTTATTTGAATAAGGTTAATTCTTCTGTTGCGTTGAAAGTCACTGAACTGCAATTCAGTCAATTCTACTTCCTGTTATTCTCATTCAAAATCCTGAGGGCCTGGCCAACGCAATTTAATTCGGTTCCAATGCTGGGAATTAGAGGTCAATCGATATTGGATTTTGCCGATACCGATTTTTTATTTTTATTTTTTTAATCAATTTATAAAGTCTTTTCTTACTATTAAGAAATTAAAAGAAAAAAAAAACGAAAAGCAGTTTATTGTGCAACCAAAAACCCCAAAATAACCAGCGAAAAATCAGATTTGATGCATAATGCGCGATTTTAACTATAAACAAGCCTGAAATACGCCAGGGACTTTAATTTGGAAATCACAGACACTTGCCCCAGTTGCAATGCCCTATAATTATTTACCAAATGAAGCTTTTTATAGCCTACATAATGACCAGATGAAGAGTTTGGTAGATACATTTCACCAGATGAGGTTTATTGATGAGGAATAATAAAAAGAAATCGGCAACTATCGGCATATATTTTTGCAGATAACCGATAGTTCCAAAAAACAACTATCGGCACAGATTAATCTGATATATCAGTCTGCCTCTACTGGGAATACCTGAGCCGGTGGGAGAACATGTCCATGATCTCGAGTAATGATTTGACACAGAGCTCCCGTGAGAAATCATCAAACTGTGAATAAACAAACACAAAAAGAGTTTAAGTGTTCAGTCTCAGAGCAACATGATTACAATCAAATAACACAAACCTTGCTGATGGCGCTCAGCACACTGGAGTAAGAAACCATCTGCAGGTGAGAGAGAGAATATCCATGTTATTTGATGTTGTCTGAACACAGAAGTTCATTACAAAAATGAACCCATTCAATCCACATTAGCAGGTGCTCCAGTTGCAGTTCTCATAGACAAGCTGCTACATACAGTCTCAATTCAAGTAGACTTCCAAAAACGTAGGAATTCCTTTTGAAACTCCAATGTAACGATGACGGCACCTGCTCACCTGTGAACTGATGGCATATTTCAGGTAGGACAAGATCAGAGGGTTGGGTGACGGGCCAATCATAGCCTGCTCCAGAAGAGCTTCTGTCTCAGGGAAACACATGCAGTAATACATGTTAATAAATGCATGACAGTCGGCATCACTGCGGTTCTCATCTGATGGAGTCGTGGACAGCAGGGAATAAAATAAGACCAAATGCAAATAACACACAAAACAATTCAATAGTTATGTATAATTAGTAGAGCGCAATAAACAGGCTTCTCAAATTTTAAAGGGAGAAGCTAACACTTCCCACCAAACACCACACTCTTTTCTTGCATCGATCACACTCTACAGTGTTTTGGTGCACGTTCATCTGTCATTATGACTAATACTACTACTACAATATTTGTCCCAGTTTGTTCCATGTGTTACAGCCGATAAATTACACTTCTGCTAATCTATGTGCATTTACAGAATTGCCGATTTCCTATTCAGCCAGTCTCATGTTAATAATTTGGCAGGTAATATTGATAAATATTTTAATGTTTGCTAAACTATTTAGGTAAAATCTGCAGCCTGAAGAAAAAGTAAAAAAAGTGATATCACTGATCACACAGATTCAACCTCTCAGTTCAGATTAAAAGAGGGTTTTTTTCTCATCGTACACCCTCAAACATAAGGCAAGACAGAAAAGCCCCTGATAAGACACATCAGGTGGTTATAAAAAGCATTCCCGGGACTCATGCGGATGAAACTGTGACAGTACCTGCTAGATTGAGATAGTCCCACGTAGCTCCTTTCGGGCAGTTCTTGTTGATGTTAATGGCCCACTGATAATCACTCCATCGCTCCTTCCACGCCTGCAGGATCGCCTGTTTAAGATTCACCACCTTCATGCTGCCTCACTTCACAAACCTACAGACATCAACTAAATTTGTATTTCAAACAGCGTTGTATATTAGTTATTGAACTTTAATGAGCTCACATTAACTAAAAGAAAACAAGAGTTTTTGCATTTCTAACACTGCAGGAGCAGTTACAAAACTAAGATTCTTATACATTCATATACACTTGACCCTATTGTTGTTTTATGTTCGTCGATATACACATTTTGCGTTCACTACACTCTACCATAAACAGTTTAAAATCACAGCTAAATTCGGACAAAGAAATATTTTTCAGCTCTACACATGACATCTCGCAAAATATACCATCTAATGTTTGTATAATTACACAGATCAGATCACATGTGGGATAAGATGTGAAAGTATGATTTCTTCTTTTTGAAATACTGCTTACCGCAGAAATATTCCAGTGTCTTCACTAAATGAAACGGCTTTTTGTTCATTTACTGTTCGCTACTCTCCAGCGTCGCCATATTCGTTTTTAAGGTCGCAACCACTGATTGGTCAATAGTTTCTGAACGCTGTAGTATAATTCAATCCGATTGGGTAGTTTGGCTTTGCGTCTTCCTCTGGTTGGTGGAGAGAATTTGTGGCAGGTTTTAGATGCGGCTAATAAAAACAGAGAATTTCAAATAAAATCAAAAATATTTTGCTGAGCGTATTCTAAGTGTCAGAAGATATGAAATCTTTTAACACAATATGTTTTATTATTAGAAACAGAGTACTACCATTAGGAGGCCTAAAAAAGAGTGTTCATAATATTAAACTCAGTTTCCATCTTTGTCTTATATTCTTAACAAACTTTTTGTTTTCTCTTTTCTTCTTTGAAAGTATTTATCTAAAATTATCTTTTTTTATCTTTCTTTATCCTCAATTATAATTTTTTCTTTATCTTCTTTCATTTCACTGTCTGGAGCATTAGAAACAAGTGAATATGTATTTAATTGCATTCTGAAGGGGAAATCAGGACTTATTTCTAATAGTTTTTCATTTAAAGATCAAATTGTAGGTTTCAGGTTAATTTTCTGTTATACTGATATCATAATGCAAAAAAAAGATGTTTATTAAAGATAAAAGTCTTCTATTTGTATTTTATATAAAAACTAAATAGACCTAATATTACAAACAATACAAATACATGGTGTTTTCAAAAACCAAGCAGAGTAAATTATGATTATCATGGTTAGTACATTCACGGATGGATTACCGACCGGGCCAATGGGGCCAGTGCCCAGGGGCCCTTGACTACCAGGGGTCCTTGACTGCCCGGTGGTGCCCTGCGCTTTAAGGCTGTGCAATCTAGTTTTGTGATCCCCTCCCCACTTGAAACACCTTTTGGGCATGAGGGGGAACCTTGGAGATAATTGGACCCAGGGCCTTTGCAAGTCATAATCCGTCCCTGAGTACATTACTCACTGTACTATTGAACTTGTGTTTAATACTGTATGTGACACGAGTCCTGCTGTCTGTGATTGCTTTTATTGTTTCATCCTCAACTTCACCAGTCCAGTTCTTGATGCTCAGTCAGGGCTTCCCTTAATCACATAAATGATGTCAATTCTGGTCAACAATACAGTCCTACAAGACCTTAAACACTGTGACCAGCATGCATCTGCAGTCGACATCCCTGATCACTAAACTCTAGTATTACTCTGTGAGAATTGATGTCATCATACAAGTGACACGTGAATTTATTATGCTAATTTCTCTTTTATTGTGTTGACAAACTGGGGTTATGAGTACATCTATGAGTACAAAAAACTAAACTGGAGAGACGATGATGACTTTCTTTCCTGAGTTACTCCTCACAGACTTTCAACCTGTTCTGACATGAAATGCATTTCTAACTAATCAGACAGAGGCAGACAATACAAATAAATAAATAAAATCAATCAATCAAATCAAATGGCATTAAACAAAATCCTAAATCTGTCTATCCTATACAAATCTTACCATTGTACAATATTTATTTTATTTATCTTTTAATCATGATATTGGTCTTTTTGTTTTTTGGGATGTGTACAGTATTTATCTGATGGTTTGTTCATACTTGGGGTTTGGGCAGCTTTCATGAACGTACAATAACTACAACATATTCAATAAATGTGTAATTGCAAGTAATCTTTATTAACATGTCCATCAGTAATACATTGTGAAAGCTAACTAAATGTTGAACAGTAATAATGGCACCTGCAACAGAGTATTGTATTCAGTCTCTCAGAAATGCCATCAAGTGGTCAGTAATTTTTGTCCATCTTCACGGTGTCCATTTTTCCCACTATCCCGTTTTCCATGGACACCATTCTGCCTGTCTGTCTTGTCTCTGTCTTTACCAGCTGCAGAAAGCATTTTCTTTTTAAAACTGAAATCTGTGCTGCGACTGCTGTCACAATCATTCTGAAAAATTCAAAGACAAAATGGTTAGATATAGGACATTCCAATTAAATGAGTTTTCATAAAGTTATGCACTGTCAGTTACAGGTGTAAATATACCAAAAAAGAACTTCAAACCTGAAATCAAAATCAACCCTTTTAATTTTACACAGTGTTGCAAAACTTGGATGTGCAACATATGCAATGTGCCCGACGGCCAATGTTGATATTGCAAACACACCCTGCTTTTACATGTTCCAGAAAGAGATGTTACATTTAACTTAACGAGTTTGAACAGAAAGTGGATGTCTGTCTAACACAATTTATTCATTAAACACAAACTGAATATGCATAACAAATCACCTTTCATATAATTACACATGAGTCAGTCTGGTTCACTTTAATATAATTGTAATTCTGAGTTCAAGACTGTTCGTCACTGTAGAGCAGTATGTCGATGTCATTGATACGGCTGAGAAAAATATCTGTGTGAATGTTCTATATGCATATAAAGACGCTGTTTCAACTGTTCTGTAATTTGTCCCCTGGCCACATCTCTAAAGAGAACATAACCTATGCTAAAAACATTTTTTAACACTATATTTATATTAATGCCAGTGATAGAATTGAATAAACAAATCACTTATTAAGAAAAATCATTAAACACTTCATTTATGTATGAAACAGCAAATTTAGACAATTACCTTTTTATTACAATACTTGTGCAACTGAATTTTCAAAGAAAAAGATTTTCTTTCTAACTTTCACTCAAAATCCACTCAAAAGTTGTGCCAACCAACCAGCAACCGACATTTTAATGCATTTGATGAAAAAAGTATACAAACAAAGACAAATGTACAGTACTGTGTCCTTAACGCTTTTATGAGAAAAAGAACTACTCATCCCATGAAATATTGCAAATGACAAAATCAAATGAAAAGTTGACTATAAATCATTCTTTATTAAATATGCACAGTATAATAATCATGTGAAAATGTTTAAAACATATATACAAATATGACTATAAAATGTATAGCATATAAAAGTATAAAACACCATACAGCTTTTATTGCAACGTACTCAGACACTTACAAATATATAGGTATTGTGAGACTGTAGGGAGAGCGATTTGTTTCCTTCATTCACAGTGCATCATGGGAGTGGGTGGAGCTGCAAAGCTCTTTTGCTGTGATTTTGAAAGCTTTATATGTCATCATTACAAATCAGTTTCTTTATAAAAATGAATGTGAACCCGACTGTTGCTCTCTGTTCAGTGTGGATGTGTTTAGCAACTGTACTCTCACCCCATCAGAGTGCTCAGGGAGGGTCTGATATGGTTGTGATGACTCAGTCTTGCAGTCCTCCAGTAAACCCACTGAAGAATCAAAGTCCTCATCAGTGCTGGAGCCCTGCAACAAACACACATGAGTGCTATGATTCTGAAACACACTATTACAGGCTACTTCTAAAACCATATAATTTATCTGTGGTGCAGGGGTCAGATGTAACCTGTAGAAGCAATCTTATAAAAATGCAGTTCTTTTTCATCATCTCATGCTCGAAATCCACCTGTGGGAAGGGGCATTTGTTCTTGACTTCTGCAGAAGCACAAGCATGAGTCCAATGCTGTTGTAAGGCTGCACCCTCACCTGAGAGCATAAAGGACCTGTGCACGCTACATTTCCTCTGTTGCCATTCACTTCTCGAAACCTTTACATGTGTAACTCACAGCGTGACTTGTTTTCACTTGTTTGGTTCACTGCTGGTAAACAGTCTGCAGGAGGACACATCTTCTGATCTGCCTCCACTAAGCATGACTGACAAAGGAAATACTTGTCAGTTGCTGTTTCATTCAGCCTGTAAGCCACCCATGCTTGCTGGCCTTCACGTTTTTACAGCTGTCAGCCTTTCTGGGTTTCCCCTGCATCTCAGGCTAACCTATGGCTGATTAATTGGATTAAAATTCAGCAGTTTTCCACATCCATAAACCAGGAATCAAGGATATGCCCTGCCGCCTGCGGAGCCCAAATTGCAGCAAGGGATTCCCATCCCTTCTGCATTGTGTGCATGGGGTTGAACCTCCCTGAGAACTGTAGCTATAGGTGCTATGCTTGAAGGCTCGGAAAACCAGGAACCCATCCCGTCGGCCCATGCTCCACCAGTTAGGCGTAATCCAATGTGGGTTAACGTGCACTGTGGCTAAATCTCTCTGGTCAGCTTGACAGCGAGAAGAGGTGCATTGCGGGTGCCCCAGTGGAACCTGGACAGGCTCTTTTTGGTCTAGCCTTCCCCTCATGCAGCAGTGCTACGACAATAAGAAGAAGGAGGACAAGGCTTTTAATTGTGCCTTCCTAGAAAGTCTGCATCTCACCAGGTGCCCACTGTGTGCAGCAAAGGCCCTGACACCAGGCTGTGAATACCACAATGCCGGCAGACATAAATCTTGCACCAATCCACCTAGTCAACAGCCCAATCCCCCTCCCAAGCCCTGGGGGAAAATGGCCTTTGCTGCAATTGTGCTAACACAAGTAACCCCCCAACCATATCCCTTCTGACATAAAAAATAAAGCAGCCTGGCTGATGCACAGGTTCAGGGGGCTCTAAGTCCAGGTTTCCTGGGCTGCCAGCCCTTTGGACTCAAGTTCAGATTTCACCATCCTGTCTACCAAAAGGAGGAAACTTTCAGTTGGGTCAGACCCCACCCCTCGGGTTCCCATCCCCGGTTTTCATGCACGACAGCACCAGTTCAAGTGCTGCCCAAGACAAGTGCAGCCTTCTAGTGCACAGTTCAAAGAGTTTTCAAGCTGGAGAGAGAGACGCAATATCAAGTGCACAAGCAGTGTCACCACACCAAATGCACAACACCATTTTCGCACTCCCAATAAATGCTTGAGTCAGTGTGTGTATGAAAATAAAAAATCTAATGAATCAACTGCTGAGAATGATGTCCCACATGTTGCCACAGACATTTGAGGAAATACAACTTCAAATTGTTAAAATACAGCAGTCTCATTCAATACATCAGAAAGATTGGTTCACAGCAGTCGATCTGAAAAGTGCTGGCTAATGCTAAACGCAGATTTTTAAAACTTGTTATTCGTGTCGGCACTAACGATGTCTGCCTTTGCCAGACAGAGATCACTAAAAATGATGTTGTAGAGGTGTGTTAACTTGCCTAAACGATGTCAGACACTGTAATATGCTCTGGGCCCCTCCCTGCTTATCGTGGTGACGAGGTTTATAGTAGATGAGCGTCACTGAATGGCTTATGTCTGAGTGGTGTCCGGAGAATAGCATAGGATTTATAGACAATTGGAAGAGTTTGCAGAATCAGAATCAGAATGAGCTTTATTTCCAAGTATGCTTTCACATACAAGAAATTTCTCTTGGTGACAGGATCTTCCAGTGCACAACAATAAAAAAAACAATACAAAGGCAGCAGCAAGATATACATAGATAATAATAATAAAAATTATTATACACATACGTACATACACACAGACACACACCTTCATACATACACACATACACATACGTAGTGCAAATCTAATACAAATCCATTACATGGACAAATATACAATATGTTATCGTGGAGTGGAGAGGGGCAGGGCTGGGCTGGAATGTCGCACACCAGGTCCCCAATCGGCCTGATGGGGCGTGCAAGGGATGAAGGCTCAAGAGAGAGAGAAAATAACAGGCGGCTGCCCGGTATGTGTTTATGTTTGAGTGTTTGAGTGTCCCGGGTTTTGGCACCAACGTAAGGGGGTTGAGATGGGCAAGGAGGCGAGAACCGGCTTGTCAATATAAATAATGTTTTTGGGGGTGTCTTAAGATCCAGGAGTTCTGGTTGAGAGTTCAGAGTCTTATATGTGATGTTTTCGGCACTCGGCATTCACTTTGCCCCAGACTCTTTTTTGAGTGATGGGGTGGTCATTGACGTTGAGAATCGACACATAAAGAGTTGGGTCCTAACGAGCATCATGATCGCCAGGTCATTTCATGAGTGGTGCTTGGAGATGGGGAGGGTGGTAGCCTTTGAGGAAGGATTGTATAGAAGGCTGGAAAATCTAGGGTTATTTGATAGGAAATGGGGCAGATATTTGGCCTTTTTGGAAGGCTTTGGGGAGGGGTATTGCAGAGGGATCTTTAGTTTTAAATGTGTGTTTTGAAAGTATACTTTTTATTTATTTATCTATTTTTTGTGTGTGTTTTGTTGTTGTTTTTATGACCACTGGGGTGAGTGTTTGTGTCAGGTTGGGGTGGGGTGGGGTGTTCGGGGGGGAAGGGTTTAATTGTATATAATTTGATTCCATATTTTCTGTGATGTTTGTTTAATTTGTTGAATGGAATCAATAAAAATTGTTAATAACAAAAACGCATCTTTCCCCACAGGAAGCTGAAAAACTTGGGAAATGGGGTGGACATGTTTTCTCTAGTGCGGGCGCAAGTAAGAGAAGCAATCTACAATTCAAATGTCAAACAGATTAAAGATAAATTAGGAAGAGTCATTATTGTTTTAGCAGAAATTCAGGGGCAAAGGTTGATTTTGACTAATATTTATGGACCTAACGCTTGGAGGTATGTTGCAATCTGCTGGCACCCCTCATGGTATAATACTGGGATGAGACTTTAATCTTTTGATGGACTCAATCCTTGACCATAGAGTAGCAAAAGCATGTGAGCCCCCTAGAGCAACATTTACGCTTCAAAGAATGTGTAAAAAATCTTGGTCTTACAGATATTTGGAGACTTTTGAACCCATCTGTTAGAGACTATACATTTTTTTCATCAGTCCATAAGATTTATTCTAGAATCTTTTTTTATATATATATATATATATATATAAGTCCCTCATATCTTCTGTCGTTGATTTTTTAATTGGAAACATCTTAGTCTCAGATCATGCCCTGTGAGTTTAGAGGTGTTGCTACATACAGAGAAAATAAATCATATAGTTGGTGCTTTAATGTATCCCTTTTGCAAAATCCTGATTTCCAACAAATGTTAAAGGCTGAAATCAATGTGTATATGGAGACCAACTGGTCCTCAGTATCCTCGGTGGGCGTGGCTTGGGAGGCATTTAAGGTGGTTCTCAAGGGTCGGATCATACAGTATGCCTCACTCAACAAAAAGTCCAGAGCACGAGAACTTGTGGAGTTGGAAGGGAATATTAGTTCACTTAAGTGCCAAGGCAGACCTGATGTGCCTAATGTCATCTGATGGCCTCAGAGAATTGACACGATTGAAATACATATATTATACTATTTTGTCGCAGAAGGTGGAGTTTTGGCTATTCAGGGCAAGACAGTCATACTTTGAGTCGGGGGACAAAGCAGGAAAGCTTTTGGATAGATATATAAAGCAGATAGAGTCTTTTTCTACCATTCCCTCTGTGGTGGTGAAATATTTACCTCAGCCATTGATATTATTAATGCTTTTAAAGAATTCTATCTAGACCTTTATAGTTCCATGTCTTCGTCTACTGATGAGGATATTAAAAATGTTGTGGAACCATAAAAATTCTCTTGATTCTGAGATAAACTTAGAGGAGCTTAGTGAGATAATTAAGGCCTTGCTTACAGGCATGGCTCTGGGGCCAGATGGCTTTGCTGCCGAGTTTTTTAGATCTTATGCTACAGAGCTGGCTCCACTTTTGTCACTAGCCTGAATGAATCTGATTCTTAAAAAAGACAAAGATCAAAAGAAGACAAAGAAGTGTAAGAGTTACCATACAATTTCCCTGATCCAGCTAGACATTAATATATTGTCAAAAGTTATGGCTAACCGATTAAGTAAAGTTATGACATCTCTTATACCTATAGATCAGGTGGGGTTTATTTGGGGTCATATCTCTTCTGATAATATTAGGCATTTCATCAATATCATGTGGTCAGTGGCGATTGATCTCACTCCGGCCGCTGCCATCTCACTTGACACCGAAAAGGTATTTGATATGGTAGAATGGGATAATCTTTTTAAGATTTTGGAAATATATGGGTTCGGGAAAGCTTTTATTGGTTGGATTAAGTTACTTTATAGTCACCCGGTGGTGGCAGTACAAACGAATGGATTAATTTCAGATTATTTTACTCTGGATAGGGGGACTCTACAGGGTTGCCCTCTTTCTCCATTATTGTTCTGTCTTGCCCTGGAAACATTAGCTGCAGCAATAAGAAAGGAAGATGATTTTCCTGTGGTGGCGGGAGATATGGCACAAAAGATATTTGTCTCCGAACCTACTAGATCTATGCCTTGCCTCCAAAGAATTATTATTCCTTTGGAATGGACTGTCTTAAAGACACATCCACCTGCTGGCGATGCCAATCGGAGGATGGACATACGGACCATGATTTTTGGTGGTGTTGAGATCCTGGGGTTTTGGATGAAGGTTCAGTATGTTGTGTGTGACATGTTGGGCACTCAAATTTTGTTTTGCCCTAGACTCTGCGTTTTGGGTGTTGGGGAGGTCATCGATATGAGGAACAAAAATATAAAGAACTTGGTCCTGAAAATTTTGATATTTGCCAGACAGATGTTTTTGAAGGGATGGAAGTCAGCTGGAGCGCCCCCATTTCAGGAGTGGAGCGTGGAGATAGGAAGGGTGGCAGCATATGAGATGATATTTAGTAGACTGGGTAATTTGGATTTGTTTGTTGGGAAGTGGGGCAAGTGGTTGGCATTCTTGGAGGGTTCTCGGGGAGAGATAGGGGAGTGAGAGAATTAGCTGTGGATGTGTGTGATTATTATATTTTATTAGTTTCTTTATAATTTTTATTTTATTTTATTTATTTATATATTTCTGTGTGAATATGTTCATGTGACCATGGGAGTGCTTGTTGTGGTTGGGTTGGGGATTGGGAGAGGTAGTAATAGTGGTGGGGATTAAGTGTTAAATGTTGATTCCATGTATATATGTTTTGTTTTTTGTGTCTTCCGTGGAATCAATAAAAATGTTAATCACATAAAAAAAGAGAGACGTACTCCATCCCTCCAGGGAAGGTGCCGCTCTCCTCTCTAGTAATTTGTCTCACAGTCTTAATAGTGATACTATTTCACTAACTGGGGCCCAAGTCAGTAAGCAGACAAACTGGCTAATCTGAACATCAGATAGCTGCCTTGAGACGTCACAAAGTCACATGAACTACAGTATATAGAGACTGTATCACCTAGATATCATATAGAGACTGTCTGTTCCCCGAACTACCAAACACAAAATTCTCACTAAATAATTTACAGATTATTATTACAGATCATTGTTTGGATGTGCTCTGTTTGACTGAAACCTGTCTTAAACCAGATGAATATATTCATCCGGTTTAACTGAAGGGTCGAGGAGGAGGTGTTGCTACAATGTACAGTGTCGTTTTTGGTGTTATTCCGAGGACAGAATTAAAAAAATTTAAGTCTTTTGATCTAATAATGCTTAACGTGACACTGACAGATATAAATAAAAAATCTCTGTCGTCTTTTGTAATCACTACAGTGTATAGATCATCCGGGCTGTACTCTGGTTTCCTTGGTGAATTTGCACATTTTCGATCAGATCTCGTAGTTCCTGTAGATAGAACTTTAATTGTTGGCGATTTCAACATTCACATTGATAATGAAAATTACACATTGTGATTAGCATTAATTGATATTCTCAACCCTCTTGGAGTCAGACAAAATGTTACAGGACCAACTCATCACCATAATCACAGTGTTGATAGCTACAGAGAGGCGCTAAAAGCTGCCAGGTTAGCATATTTTAGCAAACTCATAGAAAATAACCACAACAATCCTAGGTGTTTATTCAGTACTGTGGCTAAATTGGTTAGGAATAAAGCATCGACTGAACAAGATATTCCATCTCAATAGTAATGACTCCATGAATTTCTTTACTGATAAAATGGAATTAATCAGGAATAAAAATTGGAACTATGCAATCAAATGTCACAGCACCTCAGAAAAATGTCTCATCATTTTCCTAACAGGCAACTTCAATCCTTTGACATCATAAGTCACGGAGAGCTAAAAACGTAGCAAAAAATCAAAAGCCACAACATGTATGTTAGAACCAATACCAACTAAGCTATTAAAAGTTGTATTCTCTGTAATCTCAGAACCTCTTCTTAAAATTATAAAACTCCTCGCTGTCCTTAGAAAGTTTGTCCTAAACTTTCAAATGGCAGTTATAAAACCACTTATTAAGAAGCCACAGCTTGATCCTAGAGAACTGACAATTACAGACCAATTTCAAATCACCATTTTTTTGTCGAAAATACTAGAAAAGGAAGTGTCATCATGCTCTTATCATCTGATCGGGGCTGCATTTCTCTACTAGTGCTTTTAGATCATGATATTCTCTTGAATAGGCTGGAGAATTATGTTGGCATTAGTGAACTTGCATTAGCATGGTTTAGGTCCAATTTATTAGACCAATACCTCATTGTATGTGTAAACCAGTGTTAATTTCGTCAGACGAGACGAGACTAAATATGTTCGTCAACGACCTTTTTTACCATGACTAAGACGAGACGATGACGAGACTGCACCAATGTCCAAAAACGCTGACTAAGACTAAATTAACATGCATTATTGTTGACGAAAAAAGACGAGACTAAAATGTTTTGCATAAAATAAAAACTAAGATAAAATCTCTCTTCATTTTCGTATACAATCGTCTCTACTTTTTCACCATGAGATAGAATATTCAGCTGTTACGCCTTCAAAATATCCCGAATGAGTTTGCGCTGTTGCTCAAGTAACGGTTACAGGTCTCATACTCCTGTGGCTACAACACGAAACTACACGGAGCAAGAGCACAACAATCATAGACAGTGGCGAACACGCGACAAGCGCCGACGACATGCTAGGTAGAAGGAAGAGGCTCGATATTTGGTCGCATTTTAGGTACAATGATATTGACAAAAAGTCAGAATGTGTCATTATAACTGACGGGAAGCACTGCGGATTAACAATACCGGGAAAAACACCAACCTTAAGCGACATCTAAAGGCTAACCACCCACACATTCAGGGAAGTTAACTTAAATTAACGTCTCATAAGCTAATGCTGATTTTAGGCATCTACGCTGTAAATTAACCAGTTAGCTATGGTGTTGTGGCACATACATTATGCAGGTTATATATATTTTATGTAACTTATTTGCTTAATAAAATACTCTTCAGAACAAGTTCATCATTTGTGAATGTGTCTCTTAAATCAGAAAACCAGACACGTTTAACAAAGTGAATTCAACAAATCATTCAACAAGTGTATTTTGTCAGGTAATTATGACATTTAACCAATATTTGAGATGTGTGAAACATTATTTGACTGAAATGGTTATCTTAGAATTAATCTCAGAAATAATTTATTTAAAAAAAGACTAAAATGTTTTGAAACTTGACTAAGATATATTGAGTTTTCTTTTGACTAAAACTAGACTAAAATGACGAGACTTTTAGTTGACTAAAACTTGACTAAAATACCTTAAATTCTCTTTTGACTAAAACTAGACTAAAATGACGAGACTTTTAGTCGACTAAAACTTGACTAACAAAAAAAGATATGTGAATGACTAAATATGACTAAAACTAACAAGGACATTTCACACAAGACTAAGACTAAGACTAAATTAAAAATAGGTGACAAAATTAACACTAGTGTAAACGAGGAATTGTCATATCAAACAAAATTTAAGTATAGAGTGCCACAGGGATACATTTCTACTTTTCTCCTTATAAATGCTTACCCTGGGAGATATTATCAGGAATCGTAGAATTTTCCACGAAGTTTCCACTGTAATGCCGACGATACCCAACGTTATATTTCTTAGAAACTCAACAAAAATTCACCAAAGAGTGTATCAATGAAATGAAAGATTGAATGGCCAGAAATTTCATTCTACTCAATTCCGACAACACAGAGGTTAACTGGTAATTATTGTACCAAAAACCTCTAAAAACAAGCCGCTAAAATATAATTTGACTCTCAATGGATGTACTGTTATGTCATCTTCTACAGCTTAGGTTTTATATTGGATAACAATCTGTCCTTGTTCCAATGTTTGACAAATTTCCATGTAGAACAGCATACTTCCACCTCAAAAATATTGATGAGTTGCGACACATGCTCTCTAGTTGCTGATGCCGGAAAACTTAATTCATGCATTCATGACCGCAAGACTAGATTATTGTAATGCATTACTGGGAGGATGCCCAGCAAGATCAATAAATAAACTTCAATTGGTTCAAAATGCAGCTGCCAGAGTGCTGACTATATCTAAGAAATATTAACATATTAGCTCCATTTTATTGTCATTACACTGGCTGTTAAATTTCGTATTATTTTAAAAATTCTGTTAAGTACATATAAAGCTTTGAATGGTCTAGCTTCACAGTTCTTAAGTGACCTTCTGACATGCTCTGACATGCAAATATGCCATCATGTTCATTATAATCACAAAATTCTGTCTTGTTAATAATTCCTAAAATATCCAAAACCACAAAAGGAGGTAGACACTTTTCCTATTTTGCTCCTAAACTATGGAATAGTCTCCCTAACACTTTTCGGGATGCAGACACACTCACTCAGTTTAATTTTAGACTAAAGACTCATCTATTTAGCCAAGCATACACTTAATTTATCCTTCAACTCACAATTAGGTCGCTTTAGTTAGGTCTGCCGGAACCAGAAACTATAATCACTGGCTTCAGGTAATGGCCGTCCGCGTGTTCACGAGAGAGTCGAGTTCCGGCGTATGACGTAGGCGTACGTAAGCTCTGGTGAGAAGTGATGATGGCGGAGAGGATAGAGGAAGCCAGTGATTATAGTTTATAAAGTTATAAATATGGATATTTCTCTTATAAAAACGAAACGTTTCATCTCAGAAGGCCTTTATTAACAATTTGGAGCTGTATGGATTACTTTTTTGATGGATGGAAGCTTTTTTGGGCTTCAAAATCGAAGGTACCATTCACTCCCATTATAAAGCTTGAAGAGCCAGGATATTTTTTAATCTAACTCCAATTATGTTTGGCTGAAAGAAGAAAGTCATATACACCTAGGATGACTTGAGGGTGAGTAAATTATGGGATAATTGTAATTTTTGGGTGAATAAACCCTTTAAGGACTACCTTTGACTACAATATATTTATATAATCTAAAGCTGTATACAATTATAAAGCTTATGTTTACATTATCTAAAATAACAAGTATTAAATGTAAAAGATTTTACACATTTATAGTCACATTGTGCAAAGATCTGGGCATCAGAAATGTTTTTCTTTTAATAGTTTTTCATGAAGATTGAGTAACGTTTCCTTGTGAAAGTGCAAGAATGTTCATTTGTTCAATCGAGGTTTGTTGTAGAATGCATGTTCATATGAAGCTTTCAGAGATTAAAGAAATGCATCTAATAAAAACAGGCTGTTGTGGCTCATTTTAGGGAAAGAAATTTTAGTATGATGAAAACATTAACATCAGCTTGACCTCTTGTCCATTCTTCAGTAAAAGAAGAAGCTCACTGGTCACTTGACGAGAACACAAGACCTCCGCTTGAAGCCATAAACTCAGCAGGGAGTCCCCGAAAGTCAAGTGATGAACACTTCCCGCTGAGAGACGCTAATGTGCACTCTGTCTCCCTCTGCATGGCCGGTGATTATGTTAATGAAGCTAACACCTGAAAATCATTGGAAAAATCAGCTAGTGAGTCGCTGCCTTTACAGGTTACACACCACACATAATGCATGCTTTTCTGTGTTGTATGGCCTGCTTAAATTATACAGGATGTGTCAGGCACCGCCTCTATGAAGATACCATCCTTCTGGCTGACAGCTCTCATTGTGAGTGTACAATCGGGCAGTTTTCCATATCTCTCATAGGTGGATCTCGAACACAAGATGATGAAAGACAACCATAGGTTACCTATTCTGTAACCCCAGTTCCCTGAAACATAGAGAGATCCACCAAGTTTGCCCCGCTTGCTGCATGAGAAGCAAATATGCTCACGGAAGAAAAGTAGTTTGTAAAGGTCCTATATGCTCTCAGATGAGGACGGGGCATTGACCCGCATTGACCCAATAACTCCTGTCTGTCAAGCCAGAATTGATGCAAATGGACGCTTCTGCAGAGGTCAGGTACAGTTACCCCTTCCCGTAGGTGGATCTCTTCACTCGATGTTTCAGATAACAGGGGTTATAGAATAGGTAACCTATTGCTTTGCATTCTTTTTTATTTTCATTAAATGGGTCATACCCATAGATGTACATATGTACAGTAGATTCTTAATTATAGCAGTTGTTGCTATGGACTGTCTGTAAACACACAAATGTGAACTGACAGTTGTGGTCCGCGACAGCCAAGAAACATTTCCAGGCAATTTTCACAAGTTTTGGTTTGCCATAAACATTGGACAATATTGTAGATTATATAAAAAGTCAACATTAAACAAAATATTTGAAAAAAATCTCTTATAAATAATGCTGATCATTAGAGCACAGCCTGTTGCTTGACTTTTCTAATAAAAGTGGGTGAGACTAGTGATTATATACACAATGGGATGGATAGGTCATAACCATAAGTCAATCTAGCTCCAAAAACATCAAGAATATATTTGTTATTCAATCATTCAGCACCAATCATTCACATATTAAGTTCCGTATTTATCAAAACCACAACCTGAGCAATTAAACGAAAATAATAATTTCAGTGCCTACTATTCTAGTCTATAATTTACATGTATTTCTATACTACCATAAAAATTAGCTTGTATTTCACAGATATTAAATTATGACAGTGTATAATAATGCCAGTCTATTATATGATGAACTGTTTCCAAACAAGAGCAGTTTATTCACTGGTTGACATATCCGGAGCAGTCAAATTAGGAACCTCACCTTTTAATATAATTAGATAAATGCATGAACCATTTTTATTGTGTATTTGCTTTTAAAAATATGTGTATTTAGTTACCCTGAATGATTAACTATAAAACTTTGACTACTATTCTTATTTTACTTATATGTAACCTTACAAGTTTATTATAGTTTACCTTGTTTATGATATTTTATAACTTTGATGTTGTTAACATGTTTGAAATGCTTATAATGTTAGGGTTATAATGGCGTCAATGTATCAGTTTTGAGAATAATGTTGACAGCAATTGGGCAACCTTGAAATACTGAATGAGCCTCTGTATTTGTGAAAAGCAACTGGTTTCAACATGCAGCTGTTTGTGGAATCTCAAAAAGATAAATAAAAAAGATTTTTTTTTAACTGCTTTAAACTGTTGTATTATATACATTTACATTTAGAATAAGAGATCATATAAATGAAAGGATGCCAGGGGGCGCTGAAAGCAAATTAGTTGAGTGGGGGCAGTTAGGTTACAATTGGGGGGCGTTTATCAGTCATAATAATCAAATCTATTGTCAAGTTCCTCTTTGCATTAAAACGTTAATCTAGACTTGGTGTATATCAGTTGGTTCATACGGGTTGGAACACATTTGTACCGCAGTTCATCTGATTTTGAAGTCTAGCAACGCATCTGAAGTATCTGGTTTAGCAGCATCATATACTCATGCGGAGGCACAACCACAGCTAATGCACCTGTGTGGCTCTGTAGATGGATACGGCTCAATGGACAGAACGGTGTGAGTGCAAAGCTCTTAAAGCTCGAGCTCTTAAACTCGCAGCTTTGCGAGAAGCAGCAAGCATTTGAATCACCACCCTTGAATTAACTATAGTAACATTAATGAACTTTTTTATCAAATAGATTGATAATAAATATGATCATATCACTACTTCAGCTCTATTAAATATGTCATAGGCTACATTATGGGAGTGAGGGAATGTAATACATTTTTGTACAATTTTTTTGGTATATATTATTTTTACGTGTGTTTAGAGTAGGACTACTGTTAAACATTACAAAAATGCCATAGTTTGTTTTATAGAAATCATGTTACATCTAACCATGGTAGTGAAGAAGATCCATACTTCCATGTGTTTACTAAAGTCTTGTTACAAATACCACTGTTAAAACTATAAAAAAAAATCAAAAAGGCAAATGTAAAACTTTTATTTTTTGTTTCTGTATTCACATTTTCATTTTATAGGCCCCGTTTATACTGTAGACCTCCATCTGCTTGAATTCAAGAAACGCAAGGTTAGGTTTCACATTCATGACATGTAAGCCTGTTGAATATATTAACAAAACTTTTAAATTATGCAATGCATTGAAGTTGCATTGAGCAAATTAAGCAAATAACAAAAATGTTGAGTTTAGTTTTTATGTTTTTCTATTTTCTTTTTGGTACAACATAGTCTTCACTTTCAAATTATGTCACATTGCATAAGTGTAATTCATGTGTTGAATCTGTATCTTCATATTAACACAAAGTAAATTTGATCTGTATTCTTTGGACTTCCTTTATGTGCACTTTTGGCACTGTCTGTATGTGTAAAAATAAACTATTGCAAAAGGGTAAATGACTTGTGTTTATGGTGAAAATGTTTTCCAGAAATAATCCAATATACACTGTCCTTTCCTCCACTTTTGGCACGACTTTTTCACTCAGAATAGTTTTGGAAGCACAAAGGGGTAGGCGGGTCTACCTTCTTGTAACCAATCATATCAGGGTTTGTTGACCAGCTTGCTCTGACCTCATTGGTTAATTCATGTGACAAACACCTTCTTCTTCATATGGCTCAACGTCATTCATCTGGTAGAATGGTATCTCTCCTCTCAAATCTTAAACATATAAACAAAACTTTAAAAAAAAATAATAAAATAAAATAAAAAATCAATACACATTCTTTTATTGTGCGTGTAAAGATGAGCTGACACAATTTATTATATAAATATAAATCAATTTGGTGTTAAAACGTTTCTTCATGTTGCTGTTCATTATTTTAATCATATGTTTAGTTATTTGTATTATTATTGGCATGGCATTTGGATGAAAGACTGACTGACTGACAGCAGGAATGTCTGCACAGGGGTGGGCAGGCTAGTTACCTTACCCACATGTCCTCAAACACCTTCAAAAACTACGAGCACAAAAACAAAAACAAAAACAAAAGAAAGAAAAGAAAAACAGCCCTGCGGTCCTCCAAGAGGAGGGATGAAAGATGGACCAGTTAGGATGGACTCTACAGACATGACTGGAACAATCATGCATGATGAACAAAGGATCCATAGGAAATTCAGTTGCAGATGGATGAGGGTAACGACTTACATTGACATTTGAATTTTTTTATCCAAAGCGACTTACAAAAGAGGAAAAACATAAGCGAATCATCTTAAGGAGACAGTGGTATGAAAAGTGCCATATTACAAAGTTTCACTAGCATCAGAATAGCATTCAAAACAGATTAAAGCGCAACAAGGTTTTTTTTTTGTTTTGTTTTTTGTGACTGGTTAAGTGCTCATGGAAAAGATGTGTTTTAAGTAGTTTTTTGAAGACTGAGAGTGAGTCCCGGATGGAGTTGGGAAGGTCATTCCACCAATGTGGTATGATGAAACTGAAGTCCCAGAAAGTGTTTTGGTGCCTCTTTGTGTTGGTACAACAAGGCGACATTCCTTAGCCGACTGCAGGCTTCTGGTGTAGCTCTGCAGAAACGTTTTAGGTATGCTGAAGCAGACCCAGTGACTGTTCTGTATGCCAGCATCAGAGTCTTGAATTTGATACGGCAGCCAGTGGAGAGATACAAAGACTGGTGTAACATGTGCTCTCTTTGGTTCATTAAAGATCAGACGTGCTGCTGCATTCTGGATCATTTGCAGAGGTCTAATTGCACATGCAGGGAGGCCTGCAAAGAGAGCGTTACAGTAGTCCAGTCTAGTTATGACAAATGACTGAACAAGCAGTTGTGTGGCGTGTTCAGGGAGGAAGGGTCTTATCTTCCTGATATTGTAGCGTGTAAATACATGATTTTGCATTCTTTGAGTTGTGGCCAGTGAAATGTAGCTTGTTATCGATGGTTATCCCTATATTTCTGACCATTTTTGAAAGGCAATACTCTAGTTGTACCCAGCTGCACAATGATGTGTTCAACAGCAGGATTGGCTGGAAAGACAAGGTGCTCGGTCTTGGATTGGGGGTCCCAGTGATGTTGTGTATATAGAGAAGAGAAGTGGCCCAAGCACTTACAAATCATTTCCTGTGAGGTAAGCCACAGAAGGATACAACTCTCAACCCACAGACAAGACAGGAAAGGCAAGACAATGAAAAGGAGCAAGGGAGAAGGAAACAAATTAATTGGCCAAGATCTAACGATAATGAAGCATGGTGCAGACTAGACAAGGATCTGTGCTCCACCTTGGAGGATGTACTCATCAGAATTGTGGAGGCCAAGCTTAACATGTTTATGCACGAACATTATGCACAAAGAATGCAAAGGTAGATTTGGGGATGGGTCAGTGAGGAAGAGTGGTCATAGGGTGATGTTAGGAGAGAAAAGGAAATAATTTAGCTGGTGAAAGAACGAAGGCAGCTTCGCAAGGCATGGAGAAGAAGGAAGGAGCATGAGAGGATGAAATTAGATCACTTAAAATTTGCCACAAAGCTTCTCTAAGAAGAAAGCTGGTGATGCAGAAGCAAGATCTAGAAGATCACATGAAAGAAAAACTAGGGCCTCATTTGGCCAGTATGTGGTAAGTTGTCCTGCTGGAAATTCCAGGACATTCCTGGAAAAGATGCTTCTGGATGGCAGTATATGCTGCTCCAATTTTTTACATATCTGTCTGAATTAATGGTGCCCTCACATATGTGCGAGTTATCCATGTCATGGGCACTGACACACCCCTGGCCCATACAGATACTGGCTTTTGGACCTGACGCTGATAACAGCATGGATGGACCTTTTCCTCTTTGGCCGGAGAACACTACGGCTGTGTTTTTCAAAAACTATTTGAAATGTGGACTTGTCGGACCAAAAAACACAGTTGCACTATTCTGCTTTCCATCTAAGATGAGTTAATGTAGAGCTTCTGCTTTGCATAAATCTTAACTTGCATCTGTGGATGCAGCGGTGAATGGTGTTGACTAACTAAAGTTTACTTAATTAATCCCAAACTCATGTACATGATATCCATTACAGATTAATTATGTTTTTTAAGACAGTAATGTCTGATGGATCAGACATCACACTCATTCAGAAGTGGTTTTCGTCTTGCACTATACACATAGAGATTTGACCAGATTCCTTGAATCTTTTAACTATATTATGCACTTTAGAGGGTGAAATGCCCAAAATCCTTCCAATTTGTCTTTGGGGAACATTGTTCTTAAAGTGTTGGATAATTTGCTGAAGCATCTGTTGGCAAATTGATAAATCTTGAATAATCCTTGCTCTTGAAGGACTAGGCGGTTTTTGGAGGCTCCTTATATCTGACTACATTATAAGTTTGATGACACAATTGCCTCACCTGTTTAACATCACCTGTTTCACATTGCCTTGTTATTTTAACTTGCCAAATTGTTCTTAGCCTTAAATTGCCCCTGTCTCAACTTTTCTGGAGTGTGTTACAATCATCTGATTTAAAATTACTGAACATTAAAAAAAAAAACAGAAGAAATTGAAAAGGTAAAACATCATATAATTTGTAATTGTAGTTTTTTCAATTTAACAAAGTTATAATTTACAAATCACTACTTTTTGTTTTTATTAGAATTTTTTCATACTGTCCCAACTTTTTTGGAATTGGTGTTGTAGCTCCACACAGGTTGAGTGAGATCAGGCAAGTGGTAGAAAAAGCCAGGGCAACATCAGCCCTGGGCCCGAACAGGATAACTTATTGGTTGTATAAGGGGTGCCCAACAGTTCTTAAACTGTAATTGAGATTACTGAGGGCTGCCTGGAAGAAGCGGTGCATACCCCTGGAATGGTGAAGGGCAGTGACTATCTTTACACCCAAAGAACAGGAATCCAGCAAAATAAGTCAGTTTAGGAGAATTTGAATGAATGTCAAGGGAATTTTATTTTCAATGGTAGCAAAGAGGATGTCTTTGTTAAAAGTCTGTGTTAAAAGCTTGGTAGGTAGTTACTATAGGGACATGAAAATATGTCATGCAATACAGGAGTATATAACTGGATGGCAATAAAAAATCTGGATGGGAAAAACAGATTTTGATGGGATGTTTAATCTCTCCCATCCTTTTCACAGCTGTAGTCGAGATCATCCTAACTGGTGCCAGACAGACGGCCTGAGGAATCTGTGCACAATCTGGAGTAAGATTGCCAGCACTGTGCAGCTACATCGATAATGTCACAAGCGTCCTCCATTCTGCTGCATGCACAAACAGACTCTTAAAAAGGCTGGAAGAGCTTCTGACATGGGCCAATATGAAGATCAAGCCAACATGTAGACATGTAGACTTTCCATTCATAAGAGAATTTGAAGCAACCAGACATCTTTTGAGGTAGATGGTGAAAGAATCCTGGTGCTGGCAGAGCAGCGCATTCGAAGTTTAGGGAGAGAATATACCACAGATCTGTCAGATAAACACAAGGCAAGGTTGATTCTGAAGCAGCTGAAAGTGGGCTTGGAGGAGATAGACAAGTGTCATCTCCCAGGCAAATACAAGGTCTGGTGTTACCAATTTAAATTGTATCATTGCCTGACGTGGCCGCTAAAAATGTTTGAGATCACTGCAGTGGCAAAGATGTACACCAAGGCCAACAGTTACACCAGGAAGTGGCTGGGCTTTCCACATTGTCTTTCAGAAGTAGCATTGTTTGGAATAAATGCCTTACAACTGCGACTAAATTCCATCACCCTGGGTTACAAGCAGGAGAAGACCAGGCTGTTCATAGAACTTAGGGAATCAACAGACCAGTCTGTGAGGGCTTGTAAAGCCCAGGTCCGAACAGGCTGCACCGAAAGGCAGAGGAGTTTGTAAACAGGGTGGTGTCAAGACTGAGGCAACAAGAGATTGTTAAAAGTATCCAATTAGGAAGAGCAGGCCTTGGAACGGGGAATGGCTCCGAAACTGTTGTTAGCAACCTCTAAAAAAAAAAAGAAGAGGAAATCGATGGTAGTGACAGGAAGGGTATATGATTCAAGCAATCAGTCAGCAGCAGAAAGAGCGCTGGACAGTATGTTAGGGTACATCTTACAGAGTTTTAGGATGGGCTGACTTTTGGAAGATACCCCAGGCCAGGCAAAGTTTCCTAATTAGATCTACCTATGACACTCTTCGAAGCCCTGGAAATTTGTCTCTGTGGTATGGTAAAGAGGAGAGTTGTTCCCTCTCGAGGCCCCAAGAGTAAATCAAACATGTTGGCTAGGTGCAAGAACGCCTTGGCACAAGGACACAATAGGTGGCGGCATGATCATGTTCTGCGAAAGCTGGCAGAGATCCTAAAGGTGTGTAGAATAAAAGCAAACAAAGGCCATCATGTTTCTCAGAGGAAGTACATTGAGTTTGTTAAAAAGGAAGGTACCACACAAGGCACGAAACGGAAGGAGGCAAGGTTAATCTTGGCACATGGAAGTGATTGGTCAATGGTGGTCGACCTTGACCATCAGCTAAATTTTCCTATTGAGATCGCCATTACCTCCTTGAGGACGGACATAATGTTTTTTCCGGGCATCAGTAAGGAAAGTAATAATGATTTAACAATGTGTCCCATGGGAACAGGGACTGGAGGCTGCCTGTGAGAGCAACAAGCTAAAATATGCTGATCTGGCCAGCGACTGCAGAGAAAATATATGGAGGGCTGCCATTTACCTCATGGAGGTCGGGTGTCGAGGGTTTATGGAAACATCAGTGCAGCACATGATGAAAGACATTGACATCGTTGGATCAGTGTTGAAGAAGTCTCTAAAGGAAACAGTGGTAGGTAGAGATTGATTGCTTGTTTTTTTTTATAGAGGAGAGGCTTTGGACGTTGGGTATGTCTATTCATGAGGTGGGGGGGGGTTGAATTCTGGTTGCATGGTTGCATGGGAAAGGAGGAATGTCTTGATGGAAAAACAAGAACGTGAGGCAATTGAACGATCCGGTGTCCAGCTGCGGGGGGGTGGGCAACAGGGAGATGTCCCTGATAGCTACCCCACCACCAGGAGATGTTTCGGGATTAATGGTGAAAAAATCAGTGATAGGTGGCTCCTAGCTGATGTCTCTGTAGTTGGAAAACTGAAGACACTGGTGGAGGTGTGGCATGCAGTAATACCCAGCAGATTTAGACATCTACTTGTGCGTCTGATGGATGAAATTTGCTGGTACCATAGAACTCATGCTAGAAAACAAAATGGTACAGTAAGCCATATAAAACTCTATGAACATTAAAAGATAACAGCATATATTTTTTTACACTTTCTGCTAATTGTGTGTCTTATTTATATAGATGGATGGATGGATGAATGGATGGATGGATAGATAGTTTGTCTCAGGGAATCCTTAAAGTACTTTTCCCTAAAGAAAAAATACAGAGACTGAATGTTCAAGATGGTGAATTGATAGAATATTGGATTCTATGGTCATATCACACGTTTTAGGATTTCATTTTATCCTGAGGTCCATTTATGATGTTTTTTGTTTTGTTTAGTTTTTTGCCACAACACATAAAAACATTACTTTGTTGATCCACAACTTTGTATTGGTGAATTACATTTTCTACAACTGTCTCACCCTTACAAAAGTTTTTTGTTTTGTGCTGCTGTGTCTATAGCACGTCAGTGTAAATACACTCTTTGCATGTGAAGTGAGAAACAGTGCACACACACAGACTGCCGGTCTGCTGTCTGGTTCAATCTAGTTTCCAAAAGATGCATTACATTGTGACAGATTCATAAAACAATATGTGCTGGTATGTGTCATTCAAACTGTTAAGATTGGACTGAACTGATCAGGGATCTTGTTCAAAATCAACTTCAGCCATTGTTTCTAACTTTGAGGTTATTTAGAAGGATCTGCAGAGTAACATGTGCTACACACAGCCAGCAGGCTTCGGCAGACTTTCCAAACTTTTGCTAGTTTCTTCATTAGTTCTTCTGCTGTTTAGAAATAATACAAGTGTCAAAGAGATGTGGAAGTTTAGAAAGAGTTGTTTTTGTAGCGTAGTTTCAATAAGTAATGGAGCCATGTCACAACAGTATAATATTAAGTCTAGTTGAGGTTAGGTTACCTGTGTGAAAGGTTTGGTTGGAGATGGTGTGTTCTTGGGGGACCCAGAGCCTCTGAGTTTTTCACTGAGCCAGGAGAAATGCACAAACGGTGGACCAGAAGAACGTGAAGACCTGCTCTCTGTTCTCTCCGAATCCCTGAAACCCATATAAACACACAAAAGTCTGTACACGTTTGTATCTATACAGCTTTGAAAACACAAGGAAACATGCTGGTACTTAGATGAATGACACATACCGATTTCCTGCTGATAGTCTGTTTGATCTGTCTTTCCTGACCTTCCCGTATGTGCGACGTAAAGTGACCCTGTGTCAAAGTAAAACAAGCAGATCACATTTAAAGTCTAGATATTCAGTCTGTAATTGCAGCATCTGTAGACTGATAGTGGTCATGTGAAAGAGAGCACAAGAAATCACATATTTCTGTGTTAAAGGTAAAATGTGTATTTTCTGCATTAGTGGCAAGTTCTGGCAACAAACAGAACTGTAAAATTAATGATTGTTTCTAAACTGATTTCTCAAACACTCCTTCTGCCCTGCCTTCGTCTTCCATTGATCAGAAAACAAGTACACCCACTCCAAACTTACAGCATTGGTTAGGCCAAAAGTTGACATGCTAAAACAAACAGAGCAATGTTTTGAAAGCGCCACAGAGACACAGAGTTTACACTCTTCAGGACGCCATCCTACGAGTGGCTTATTACTTCTGTGCACATTATATCAAATCCATCATATTTATTTGCTAAATGTATTATGCAGCTCAAGATTCTTAAGACACAGACCCCAGATCAAGAAATCGTCTCCTGGTTTTCTTATCCAGCAGCACTGTTGGACTGTCCGGTTCATCGGGACCCGTGTCATGACTGTCATCTGAAAACAGGTCATAAAATGAGAATTTAAATTAGAATCAAATCCAGATCAGAAACCAGAATTGAAATCAGAATTTAGAATATACAAATGGAAATTATTCTAGATCAGAATCAGAGTTAGAATTGAAATCAGAATTTAGAAACCAGAATTGGTATCAAATCCAGATCAGAATTTGATTTGAAATCAGAAATTAGAATGCTGAATTGGAATTGAATCTAGATCAGAATCAGAATTGGAATCAAATCCAGATCATAGATTTAGAAAAAAATCAGAAACAGAGCATTTACCGAATCAGAATTCCACTGAAAATCAGATTTAGAATCAGATCAGACCTAGGTTTTCTCCACAGAACACAGTTAACATGCCATTTCAAACATTCATGATATATCATCATATCAAATATACATTGAATATATTGTGTAATATGATTGTGAGATGAGCTGAGATGTTGTTGTGCTGTTCAAACCTTCACTCAGTGAGTATTCTCCATAGTGTAGGAGAGGTTGACTCCCCTCACGTGTCTGGCACAGGTGTGCTGGGGAAGATGTCTCTGAATGGACGCTGCAGGGTCTGGAGGGGGATTTGGATGGGGTGAGGGGCAGAGCCTCCTGAGAAGAGGTGTTCACAAGGTGCCTGTAGCTCCGCCTCTCATCGTGTACCTCCCTATCTCCAGCCTCAGTGCAGGGGTCATAGGTGAAGGTTCGATCTCTCTGTGAGGAAGGTGAGTAGAGGAGGAGGTCGGAGGAGGGAGAGGAGCAGTGAAAGGAGGGGTGGATAGGAGAACAGGAGGTCTGCATTGAACCTCCAAAACTCTAGAGCAAACACATACACAAACACATGTCCCATGAGTCTCACATGAATCTGCGATGATTTCTCCAGGATGCAAGAAATCTACAGCAGACATCAAGCAATATTGTTATTTGGTAACATTTTAAAATAAGGTTGAATTTGTTAAAAATTGTTAATGCATTCTGTGTCATGAATTAATCATTTTAAAAAACATTCCTGCATTTATTAATCTTGGTTAATATTAATTTATCAAAATACAATTGTTCTTTGTCTGTTTGAGTTAATGATGAATGTGGCACGGTGGAGGGCGGGGCCGGTTCGTGACTCAACACGCCCGGTCCCGCCCTCCACCGTGCCACAATGCCTTAACTAATGTAAACATACTTTTAAATTTTAAAAATGTATTAGTATCTGTTAAAATTAGGGTTGTCAATTTAACGTATTAATTTAGTGCAATTATTGTACTAAACAAACATATAACTGCAAGCAGCAACTACAGGGGCAGAGTGAGCAGCTAAGCAAGCATAGCCGAGTAATCCAAATCATCATCATTGGATTACATCAAACAGTTTGAGTGTTATAGATATAACAATTTTTTTATAGCTTTTGACCACTAGATGGTGATGTCCTGAAACGTTATATAGATTCTCAGAACATGATCATGAGGTGAAATATCAAATTTGGTTTTGGCATCATGATTTTGTTTTTGTTTTTTATCCAGATTCCTGCTGCAATAGGTAGTGTTGTGCCCAAACTGCTCACTCAAGTACCCTCAGGGCATGGTTGTGTTGATACCAAGTTTGAGCTTATTCACGCTAGCGCCATCTTTGACAACGAGGTTGTGAGGGTTAGACTGTATCTCGAGATACAGCCTCAGATCCTTTTTGCCGTCTTGCCATCTACTTCATTGATGTGTTATTCACGAACTGTCTTGTCTACTGAAAAGCTTTTGATAATTTTTTGTGAGTGTCAACCAAAGGAGGCGTTTGAAAAAGTAGGATTCAACAACTGTACATTCAAAATTACAGACAAGAAGTATGGGCGAAGATAGCAAATTGGGTATAACTGTTTTTGGCATGAAAATGGAATCTAAAGAGAGCAGTCACAGGACGATAGGCTAAATTAGTCAAATCTTATAAGCATTTTAAAATATTTAATTATATCTTTTGTCCACATGGTGCCTCTGGCACCAAGCTTTGTAGATACCCTCAGGGCATTGTGCCGACAAGGTATACCAAGTTTAGTAAAGATATGCCAATGCATTTGTAAAATACATCAGTTTATGACCAAATTCAAAATGGCTGACACCCAATATGGCCAACCTAGGAATAATGTGTTTAATTTGTCTCAGCATTCTCCAAAGAATCTAAAGAGACCAGTCTCATGATTTTATGATACTATATTGATAATTATCTTCATATGGGGACCTTTCTCAGCAAATATTGACCAATGTGATTAATTGTGATTTATTAATTGGAATGTCATGTAATTAACTTGATTAAAAGTTTTAATCAGTTGACAGCCCAGTTGAAATTAACATTAACCAAGATTTATAAGTGCTGTAAATGTATTTGTGGAGACAGGGGCGTGGTCGAGATACTTTCTGTTGAGAGTGAGGCTGGGAAAGAGAAGCGGTAAGGTTTGCCTCCTGTGGGGAATGATCACTTCAAAACAGCTGTTTTGTGTTGCATTGAGAGTGGAATAGAGATAAGAGCAGCCCCAGGACCGCAGATGAGGGAGAGAAGGGACCTGAGTCCTACTGCGATGCTGTCTTCACGATAGAGAAAGTGCGTTACATTAAGTTTTATTATTAAGTCGCTTTAATGTTGAGTATAAGCTGAAAAGCGCCACAAATTAAAAGACACTGAACTGTGTGAGCTGGTTCCCACTTCCAAATTTCCCCGAGATTGACAAGGAACTTGTCACAGTGGTGCCGAAACCCTTGATGTAAGGAGGAAAACGCCATCATGGAATCCTCGCCACTGCCTGAAGTGATCAAGACCCTCGCTGGCATCCACAAAACCCAAAATCAGGCCCTCCTGGACCTACGCATGGAGCAAGAGCAGCGGTTCCATGTGCTCCTTCAGGCCCAAGCAGAGGACCGGCAGGTGTTACAGAGCTTGGTACTCCTGGGAAAATCTTCAGCCATAGCCATAACCCACATCACTCTCATCAAGATGGGCCCGCAGGACGACCAGGAGGCATTTATTGAGCTTTATGAATGGACGGCAGAAGCCTGGGAATGGGCCAACAACCAGTGGGTGGTCTGCCTTCTGCCACTATTGACCGTGGAAGCACAAGATTCCTTGGACAATGCTGAGACAAATGAAACCCATTATTCCTAGGTTGGCCATATTGGGTGTCAGCCATTTTGAATTTGGTCATAAATGGCTGTATTTTACAAATGCATTGGCATATCTTAAATCGATTCAAAAGACGACTTGGTCGAACTATTTAATCAAACCTTAAAAAGCATGATATGAAAGTTTGTGCACGATGACGCTTGGAATTGGGTAAGTGACTCAAACCCCTATTATTTGCAGTTCGATAGGTCCCACAAGCCTCAACGGGGTGTACCCTTTCTAATTAAGTTCTGCAGTGGGGGTATACGGAGATGTGGGCATGGTCAAGTGACACTCTGTGGAGAGTTTGGCCGGGAGAGGGAAGCGGTAAGGATTGTCACCTATGGGGAATGATCTCTAGCAGGGGTTTTGTGTTGCAGTGAGAGTGGGAGAGAGATAAGAGCAGCCCAGACCCGCAGATGCTGTAGAGAAAGGACCTGAGTCCTACTGCGACGCTGTCTTTACTGAGTCACTGAGGCTTTTTTTTTATGTTGTGTATAAGCTGAAAAGTCTCTGAGATTGACAAGGAAATTCTTCATTCTTAATGTAGTTACCAAACGTAAAAAGTATGACCTTTTTTGCAGTGTTATCGTTGTTTTTTCAGATCTAAGTGTCCTTAAACAATTATTGCTCTATTTCTGCTTTTTAATGACTAAATAAACATCATAAATCAAAAAAACCTAATGCATCTTTATTTTTAATAATAATAATGTTACTTGTCAATTTTGACAAATTGTATTGTTCCCAATCAGATATTTGGAAGATTTTGCCATTTATCATTAGACCAATATCAGTAGATATTAAAGGAATAGTGAACTCAAAACAAAAATGATTTAAATGGTTTCAAACCTGTATTCTGTTATTTTATTTCTCTGGCATACAAAAGGAAAATTCTGAAGAATCTTCACGCAGCTTTTCTCCAAAAACATGGAGAGTTCATATGTGTATTTTATTCTTTTTTGGAGTTTGACAGACATGGTCACTATGAACTGTCATTGTATGGAAAAGTTTTTCCTTTAATGTTCAATGGAAGAAATATCAGTATACAGCATTTTTGGGTGAATCACTCGCATGAAATATACAGCACACACACACACACACACACATAAAAACACACACCATTCTATCCATGTTTTCATCTCCATCTATGGAGCTCAAACTGTCTCTCAAGCGGGTTCGAGAGGGGCGGTGCCTCCTGGTTTTGATAGACAATTGTGCTTTGGCTTTCTGCAGGCTGCTGTCAAGTCGTTCGGTCTCAGGAACCGCCTCAGTCAGATCTGATTAGGCATAAAATACATTAACATACTTTTACTGCCAGAGTTGCTTTGATACCAAGCAGAGACATGCAAATAAACATCACAAATATGATAAAAACAGGATAAAAAAGTGCTGTAGATCTCACAACACATACTTACACACACATTAGTGTTCTCGTTACAATCCATAACAGCTCAGTGACACTGTAAAGCAGCCTGAAGTGCTATGATGCTGTCAGTAGCCAGATTACTTAAATGAACAATGGGTGGCCATTCCTCATGTGAGCCCTGGGGGTGGGTGTGTGCGGGAAAACATTTCAAGGCTTTGTGTTTACAGAATAAATGTTATTAAAAGCCAAACTGAAAAAAAATGATTGCTCCAGCATTAGTTCCACACATTCATATTTGCTAATGTAAATTTGATGCAGTATATACTGCTCTATGAAACACTATGGACTAATTATACTGCTGTCTTGTATATTTCCATATAAAACATCTCTCTAGCACAGGAAAAACAGATAGTCCCGCCTCAAATCATTGTTTGAGTCAGTGTTGCTGTGTCTGGCTGGACAGAACATTACAAGGCAAAGCACACTGTGTGGCAAGTACAGCACTTCCAGTAGTTACCAATAACTTATGACCAGTAGGTGGCACTGTTACCAAATTTATTTGAGCATAACCTTAATTTACATAATCGCTGAAAAGAAGTAGTGAGTCTGAGCACACATTAACCAGAGGGAAGTCATTAATCCTTTGACCATTGCGACTCCCTGTTGAGTTAATGGCTCCGACAAAAGGAAAAACACATTAAACACGACAGAAAAAATCATTCAGTTGCTAAGCTGAGCTCTTCCTCTATGTTCTCATCAAGTGACCAATGAGCTTTTCTTTACTGGACTTCTGACTAGATGTCATGCTGATCTGAGCATTTTCATCAACATTCATACTCGCAGCCACATATCATCACAAATGCAGATTTTTGTTACCAAGTGTTTTTATGTCATTCTCCTACACTAAAATGACTAATGAAATCAGAAATTGGAGGCAGAACAGTCTGTTTTTATTGAACATAAATCCTTAAAGTCCACGAACCTGAAGGACACTTCCTGTTCATGTTGCTGCTGGCACATATCTCGAGTTTGTGTTTGTAGCATGCTAGCCTGCTAAACCTTCTCTGTTTTTCTTCTCTATTTTATCTTCGATTAAAATAATAAATGCACTTATCTTTTTTATGATTTCATTGCATGCTTTTTGGCTTTTTTTCTCCACTTTGCTTTATATTTCAATTTATGGTGGTTCTACTGCATGCATATGTAGGAATCAAAAGTAAGGAATTAGCTAGGCTGATGGAGAAGATTATTAAGTTAGAGAAATGCATCTGAAAGCTAGTGGAGGTCAGTGAAAAAGAGAAGCCATTAGATACTGTTTTGGATATGGCTAGTACAGCGAGCCATGTATGCTCTACGCTTCTGGCAACAGAGCCCCTGCCGCAGAGCAAATGGTTGACGACTCGGTGGCATAGCCACAGAGTAAAGCCACACCACTCTCCCATTCCTGTTAGAGTTTCCAACAGGTTGTTCCCACTCAGCGATGCACCCACTGAGAAGCCTGTTGAAAGTGTCCTGGTTAAAGGGGATTCTCTTTTAAGGAACATGGAAATAAGAGACTCCATCCGCCATTATCAATGTGTTCAGAGGGTGAGAATGCCTGGCATCAGAGCAAATTTTAAAGTGCTGGCTTATGCTAAACATTTTCTAAGATTGTTAAGACTAATGATGTCAGTCTTCGCCAGTCGGACATCACTTTAGATAGTATCAAAGAGGTCTGTGAACTTAAACAATGTCAGACACTGTAATTTGCTCTGGCCCCTCCCTGCTTATCGTGGTGTAGAGATGTGTAGTAGATCAGTGGTTCTCAGCCTTTTTGACTCCAAGGCCCCCCATTGTCGGAGAAAATATTTTCAGTAAATTTAATTATAATAATCTATCATAAATATTAAATAATTTTAAGAGAACTCGAGGCCCCTCTGGAAGTGTACTGAGGCTCCCTAGTGGGTCCCAGCCCACTGGTTGAGAACCATTAAAGTAGATGATTGCCACTGAATTGCTGTATGTTTGAGTGGTGTCCGGAGAATAGCAAAGCATTAATAGAGAATTGGATGAGTTTTGGTGTAGACCTGACCTGCTTAAGAGATACAGACACCATCCCTAAAGGAAAAGTGCCACAAAACCTCTCTAGTAATTTGACTTATAGTCTTTATAGTGTTAGTGTTTGACTCACCAGAGTTCAAGTCAGGAAGCAGATAGACTGGCTGAACCGACCGTCTGCCAGCTGCCTTGAGACTCACATGGGTCACATTAACTACAACACATAGAGACTGCCTCACCTATAAATCATATAGGGACTGTGTCTGTTCCCTGGACAACCAAACACAAAACATTTAAGTAATTTAGAAAATATTTGATTGATGTCAATCTATAAAATAACAAAAATATAATCAAATAAAGTTTGGGCTACTAGACATTAGAGCTCTTTGGTAAAAAAAAAAAAAAAAAAAAAAATACTAATTGTAAATAAAATTATTACAGATCCTAGTTTGATAACACTCTCTTTGACAGAGACCTGATTTAAATGGTATAAATATATTAGTTTAATTGAGATTTGTTTGATTTTGGCACGGTTGTTATCAGGCTGTATGTAGGCACAAGTCAGGCTTTGTGACTGTATGTAGGCCTGCCTTTGTCTCATATCTGAGTACCTGGGACCCAACAAATCATTTGTTGGGTCTGAGCACTATACATATAAAAACAACAAGACTTGAAAGCTGCATATGGACATATGTGTTCTATGGCAAGTCTATAGAGGATAAATACACAATCACACACATTCATACTTGTTATTTCTGTTGTTATTTCAGCAAGCTCTATGTGACAGGGAATCAGAGAAAGAGAGTCAGGGGGAGTCATTATGTCTGTCACCTCTCCACCATTTCGTATTGACAAGTGTGTCATACCTTAGACTGAAAAGAGCGAGATCTCAGCAAAACAATTGGTAAGTGTGGCCACAGAAAGGCTGTTCCACGTTGATGAAAGGACTGTCCATTGATTGAGGTACATTGTTGGTGTGGGTCTAAGTGTGTCACTCATAACTGACACATTTTTATGTTGCCTCTGTGACAAAGTGTTTTCAGAAAATTAACCTATGAATGCTTACTTATAGTTTTCTCTGCATATTAAGCAGGGATAGAAGAAAGTATTTTAGCACAGAAAAAGTTACATACTTCAGCTTTAAATCTACCTCTTCTACAGAGGTTTTCAAACTGGGGTCCTTAGCACCACCTGGGCCGCCAGGTGGTGCTAAGATGTCTGCAAAAAAAATAAAAATTCTTTCAATCTGCTTTATAAAGTGTATAAATAAATTTATATTAAATAATTTTTTGTTTATTTGTTTCAGGTTTGTACATTAACAGTGGATTGAAAAAGATATGCTCTCAACTTAATAAATGTCATATTTTCCAGATTATTTAATATTATATTTCAATCATTTCTTTTCATTTTCTTCATTTCTTTTATTAAAAAATAACAGCTAATTATTTAATATGGCAAACAGCACATTGTCTTTATAATATAACACTTACTATTTTTCCTCATGCAGTATAAAAGGGAATTTATTTCTAAAATATAAATCTGCATTTATATTTTTGAAAAGGGGTCCCTTTGAAAAGGGGATCATCATGTTTGGGGTCCTTGGCATCAAAAAGTTTGAAAACCCCTGCTCTACTAAGTCTGCACAACATCTAACTCTGCTCAACAGACAAACCATTATGCTTTCTTCTCAAAACTTGTTCTCAGATCTCAGCACTAATTTATGTGATGACATTGACACTGACTCAGCAGGCTGCACCAAAGTCTGTACTAAAATCGCATGTCAGACATAATACGAGAAGTCAGCCTCTTCAATGTGCCCACCACATACACCACTACTGCTGTACCACTATAAACAGCCATTAAAAATCACAGAAATATTTAATAAAATATTTACAACTCAAAAACAATGCATTGCACCTGCTGAGAGTGTAGCCAGGCCCTGCTGCTTCCTCCTGTAATGCACTCAGTGTATTGGGAGTGTGGAAATGAAGATCTGGGCATTAATGGGTGGGGGGGATGGGCTGATGGTTGAGAGAGGTCACTCACCAAACACATCCTCCTCTGCCTCGGCCAGTGGAGTGGAGGACATCTTCAATCTAAAACAAGCAAATTGTGAACATTTATTATGCGGTGACATATGGATGGGAGAATAATTCTGTCCTTACCACATAAATAAAGATCATACAAACTATGAGTGCTTTACCAAGACGTAGCACATGTATTATTATTTACTTATTTGTCTCTTTGTTGTCTTTTCCATTATATGTATGTTTTCCACCTTATATATTACAAGAAATCATTTACATGTATTATTACATGTAGTATATATTAGATTTGACATATGATTGCTAAATTAATATAAACACAAACACACAAACGTACACTTGCGCAGCACTGACCAGTTGGCCAGGTCAGATTTAGATGGCACATAGACTCGGACAACAGGCCCCTGTGCCATCTGCTGCCCTGCACTTTCAGAACAGCCAGTGCCCTCTTTCCCCCACTATCTTTATACATGACAAATCTAGCTATCTACTGTATATACCCTACTGATCTAACTATATATATATATATATATATATATATATATATATATATATATATATATATATATATATATTCAACAGATCTATCTATACCCAAGCAATCTAACTAGCTATATATACTACTGTTCTATATATATAGATATATATACACTGATCAGCCACAACATTAAAAACACCTGCCTAATATTGTGTAGGTCCCCCTCGCGCCACCAAAACAGTGCCAACCCACATCTCAGAATAGCATTCTGACATGATATTCTTCTCATCACAATTGTACAGAGCGGTTATCTGATTTACAGTAGACTTTGTCAGTTCAATTTTCTTCTCCATTCTGATGATTGATGTGAAAATTAGCTCCTGACCCATATCTGCATGATTTCATGCACTGCACTGCTGCCACACAATTGGCTGATTACATAATCACATGGATGTTTGTTGGTGTCAGATGGGCTGGTTTGAGTATTTCTCCAAATGCTCCTGGGATTTTCACACACAAGTGTGAGTCTTTCATGCACGGCAGTGCTTTTGATGGTGTTGAGCGAGTGTTTCTCCAGCACACTCACATTAGGGTTATGGTTAGCGCCATGACACTAAGTGCTTCACTTGCACTTGGGGGAGGCATGGGGATAAAGCCCAACCCAGCACCCCCCTAGATCCAGCCCTGTACATACTGTATATATCCAACAGCAATAAATACCTGTGCATTATTTGAGCTGATCAATCTCCTGTATATCCTCATGTAATGGGTGAGAAGAAAGGGATTATGATAATGTGAGGTAAGGTTGTTGAAAGGTTCATCACCTCCTCTTCTAGAGCTAAACATCCATAAATTACAGAATAAACACAAAACAGGACTACAATCTAGTCACAAATGTCCAACTTTTTGTTTTTATTAAGAAAGTACTCCAGTCTAACTGACTGTTTCTATTTGAAGGCCTCAGATTCAAGTCATCTCAGAGTGATGGAGATATGAAGCTAATGGCCATAACTCTGCCCTCTCCACAACACATTATCTCATCTATAAGAATAAGGGGGCAGGGCTGTTAAGTAGCTGACAGGCAGGGAATGGCAATAGCAAACAAATCAATATTGAGATGGGAGGGGATGAATCTGACCTGTGTACATATCAGCAAATAACATCTTACTTTCACTGCAGCGCTAAAACAACAAAAATGACTCACCAACATTTTCTTGCCTACGTAGTTGTATATGTTGTATGCAATACGCATCATGCCAGATGATTAAAACATCTGAAAGAAGTACTGACAGTCTTTATTAAGAGAATTAATAAAGCTCACCTCTGCTATAATGGTTGCAGATGACATTCAGGACAAAATAGGTTGTAAATCATGAATATTTAATTATGACAAATGGACGAAATAGAATGCTGTACAAGTAGACTCACCTCTATAGTTGCGTTTCCCACACGGAGCTCACTGACATACTGCTCCTCTGTCCTGCTCACAGGATGCTGCTACTGCTGCTGCTGCTGAAGGACTCCTGTTCCTGGATGAGCACAAATTTACAACGTCACAGAGCCGCTCTGCATGCACACACACACACACACACACACACACACACACAGAGTCGTCAGCAACAGAATGTCAGAAACGCTATACACACCCAAGGACAGTGTTGAAATGAAGGGGAGAGAGAGAGAGAGAGAGAGAGAGAGAGAGAGAGATGGGAGGGGGGAAGAGACACATGCGCATCATGAATCAATATTATTACCACTCCAACAGCCAATCAGATTGTATTCCCTGTCACAGCCGATATATAATCAATCTGTCTGTGTGTGTCTGCTTCACTCATGAATGCATTTAAAATAAAATAAATGATACTTTTGTGTTTGTGACTGTTGAATTCATCTGTGTATATTAGGACCTTTCTTCTTTGGGCTGCCATTTCATTTCACATGGCACAGGTTTAACGCCGGATGCCCTTCCTGACGCAACCCTCTCTCACTCACACCTACGTGGCAATTTAAATTCTCCAATTCACTTAACCATTGTGCAACCTTCTGGACATTTTTGTATTTTTAATTTTGTCTTTTTCAATCATTTTGGCTGTGTTAATGCCAACGGCATACATTTTGCCAAAGGAGTGTATTTTTGGGGGGGATTTAGATTTTTCAACCTCAGTTCCTAAAATACATCTATAATACACTGTGTACACAAAATAGTTACACTCATTCAAATGTCCCCATTGAAACCCATTAAAACCTCAATATTTGATCCCAGTGCCATCAAAGCATTAAATCATGATATTCTATGATATTATGCTTTCAATCTGGAGTCCTGGCTTCAAAATTAAAAAAAAATATTTATTTATTTTCTTTATATTACTTGTTTTCTGTCTGCTGTATTATAGAGTACTGAAGGCCAGTTGAATAAATGATACAGCTAAAATTGTGTGTGTGTGTGTTGGTATGGTGTTTTGTATGTGTGTATTGAGAAGTGTGTGTGTGTGTGTGTGTGTGTGTGTGTGTGTGTGTGTAAAAAACAAGAGTAGCATTATGTAAACAAACTGGCATTTCTTGGGTTAAAATCCTGAAAATGAATGAATATTTGATAGTTAAGATCAGGACTATTCAAGTGGAAAGTAATATTAATATATAATATTATTTTTTGACACTGCCTTTTTTTTCCCCCACTAAGAACCTCTGAGTAACTTTTTTAATTGATGCACAAGGGTTAACATGCATATTTTTAGACTTTTGGGGGAAACCGGAGCACCCAGAGGAAACACACAGGAACACAGGGAGAACATGCAAACTCCACACAGAAAGGCCCAGTTGAGCCGGGACTCGAAATCGGTGTATAGTAGGATTAATTATTATAATTTTAATAATCCAGGGGTTAATAAATAATAAGTAAGGGGTTAAAGAATGCAACCAGACATGCTACTTTATAAACATCTTAATTATTGTAATTTTTTAATTTTGTTTTTCAACTATGAACATTATAACTATTGTTGTTAATAATAATACAAATAATAAAAACAGGAAATTTCTTAAATCTCTCTCCCTCAGTTTTCAGTTTTAAGATGCTTTATTGTCATGATAATTATTTGTACATTCGTATTGCCAAAGCATTCACAGCTGAGCAGCACAAATAAAAGTACAAAACGACTTACAAAATACAAGAAAAAAAGACAATTTGATATATATATATATATATATATATATATATATATATATATATATATATATATATATATATATATATATATATATATATATATATATATCATTGAAACTTATCTTTCACTTTTAACTGGTCTGTCTAACTGTTTCCAGACAACACATTTACGCATTTGGCAGACACTTTTATCAAAAGCGACTTACAGTGCACTTACAACAGGGACAATCCCCCCGGAGCAACCTGCTTTGTTCAAGGACACAATGGGGGCGGCCGTGGGATTGAACCAGCAACCTTCTGATTAACAGTTATGTGCTTTAGCCCACTACGCCAATAATATCCAAAGGCAAAATTATAAACATTGTTTGAAACTTTCATTATGCTCTATTTTGATATTTGCTGTTTTATACATTCCTGATCATGCAATTTGAAAATGGAAAAGTTAGATTTATAGAGGGAGAGGAAAAAAAGCAGCGCAAACATGTTTGTACGTTAACAATTATGTCATGTTTTGATTTGACCATGAGAGACCGGAACAAAAATCTGATTGGACAAACAGGGTTTCTCTCCTTTGTGATTGGACCTGTGAAAGTAGGAGGAGCAGGGCTATCATTCAGTGTCCCCATTTGTCAAAAATGTAAATGCCCAACCCACTCGTGACAGCGATTGGCCAGCGGCGTTGGCGGGAGGACACTTGTGTGATTTGAAATTTGAAAAGCGGTTATATTGAGTCGTTGATACAGTCGCGCGCGTGTTAGTTCGACAGATCGGACGTCCACATATTTTTAATTACAATAACTTGAGGCATCGTCCTTGATCAAGCAAGTTTAGTGTTTCATAGCCGCAGGAGGCGCATCTGTTTTTTTTTATAGTTTAATTGTGATCGTTTTACGGCGTTGTGAGAGATATATACAGTGAAAATGTCTGGAACAGAGGGCCCACTGAAGGTAAATAATCTTTAGACTAAAGACCTCGCTAGTTCATGTATTGCATTTATAATATGAAGGCATACATTTGGTAAATAATTGCATAAAAACTTTAAAGTTATGTGTCGATTTAATCTGCAGGAGACGGTAACCCAGCATGTGCTCTTGATAATACTTTGAAGTATAAACGTTGGTTTAAGATTTCGATATTAACAGCTTTACTTTAGTATGCAAGATATAGCTTCGACTAGTCCCCTCCTTAAAAAAAAGCACATTAGGGTTTAAGTGAGGCACTTACAATGGAAGTCAGGGGGTGGGCAATTTTTTAACGTTACAATACTCACTATTTCCAAAGTATAGCCACAAGACGTTGAGAAAATGTATGTTAACATGATTTTTGTGTGATAAAATCACTTAAGAACTTTTTCCATTGTAAAGTTATATTCAAATTTACATCTTCGTTGCCATGACAACTTTACAGCACATATAATACACATGTTTTAACAGAATAATTAATGTAAGTGCTTTCGTATAATGAAAAGCTTCACATTTCTGCTTTTAAATCCTTAAATTTGTTCTCTACCATTGTAAGTGCCTCACTGTAACCTTGATTTGGGGGACGAATTTATGTGGTAATCAGCAATATGCCACACATCGTGTCGATTGAACCTGGAATATTCCTTTAAATAAATTCCTCAAATATTTAATTAAGGTTTTACTGTCTGAAAAATGGTAAATCTCTGGTTACTGGCTTATTTTAAGGGATCATGTTATTTGGACCAAATAATTCTACCATGATTCTTGTTAAGAGACACCGATGAACGTTGCCTCTGATAGTTTGTATTACATGAATATTTGTGGTGTTTGTCACACATAGAGTTTGTTTGAGAACAAGGCTCTGAGTAAGCCGAAGAAGGATGACAAGCGTCTGTCTGTGGAGCGGATCTATCAGAAGAAGACTCAGCTGGAGCACATTCTGCTCCGTCCCGACACCTACATCGGCTCTGTGGAGCCCGTCACTCAGGTACTTGCTTCCAGTCTCCATAGTAACTTAAAACGGTAACAATTCTTGCCATTCAATTGAAGTTATTTAGCATGACCTTTGTGTTGAGTGATGAGGGTTAATACAGCACTGTATGGGTTTATTTATGATTAAAGTTCTGAAAAAATAAAAAATCAATTTAAAATGCTATCACTCTCCTTCCTGTTTAGCAAATGTGGGTGTTTGATGAGGATGTGGGGATAAACTGCAGAGATGTGACGTTTGTGCCAGGGCTCTATAAGATCTTTGATGAGATTCTGGGTGAGTTTAGTCATCTGGTTTAATGAATGTTGTTTTCATGAAGGGCTGCAACTAACCATTCATTTGATAATCATCCAATCTAAAAAATTTTACACCCTATCGCACCAACAGTAAAATGCCCATTTAGTGCCGCACACATGGCAACAAGACGAATTGTTTAGAATGTTCGTTTCGACGCTTCAAGTGTAGTCTGTTTTACTGTTGACTTTGTTGATAAGGTTTATTAATTTTAGCCCTATTAAGATGACCTGCTCTCATTCTCACAGTGAATGCTGCTGATAACAAACAGAGGGACAAGAACATGAACTGCATTAAGGTCAACATTGACCCGTAAGTGCTGCTTGTGCTCTGATTGGTCAGTTTTGTTGTCGGAAAGCAGGTTTCAGTGACGTTGTGTGTGTGTGTGTGTGTGTGTGCAGAGAGAACAACACCATCAGTGTGTGGAATAACGGGAAGGGCATTCCTGTGGTTGAGCACAAAGTGGAGAAGGTGTATGTCCCAGCTCTGATCTTCGGTCAGCTCTTGACTTCCAGTAACTATGATGACGACCAGAAGAAGGTCACAGGTGAGCGGGTGCCGGTGGTGGATGGACTGAGATAGGGGGCTTGTGCGCTTGTGTGTAATTACAGTGTGTGTTGTTATCAGGTGGTCGTAATGGATACGGTGCAAAGCTGTGCAACATCTTCAGCAATAAGTTCACTGTAGAGACGGCCTGCAGAGAGTCAAAGCAGTGTTTCAAACAGGTAAAGTGGATGTCTGCTCTGTTAATGCAGGTTTGTACACAAAAATCAGCACAGAATTGTTTCCTTTAGGGTTGACTGGTGAAGTTTCGACAATTGTAGTAAAAGTAAAGTATTATTATAAATTAAATTCTAACAGCAAAATGTAGCCTTCAATATTTTCTCAATCAGATTCTTAACTTTTGCTTTAATTCTTTTTAGTCATCCATGAAAACTGTCTATAATAAAATAACGAAGAGATGAAAAGTTAAGAGCAAATATATTGTATTTCAGATGTCTAACAGCAGTAGCAAGTGGCCAAGTAAATGATGTAGTCTGAAAATTAATCACATGAAAAATAAAACTATTTAATTTCTTAAACTCAAATAGGGCATTCACTGATGGGTTTATGTCATCACCTACAGTAATCTAGTGTTCTGAAGCGTGTAATTTGAGATGGACTGATTGATCGGTCATTTGCAGATCTTCGGCTTTAACTGTGATCGGCCAACAGTGCCTAGATTCAGAATTTTTTTAAATATAATTGATCAGAGTTCCCACGTGTCCTGGAAAACCTGTAATTTTGCAATGCAGATTTCCAGTCATGGAAAATGAGAAAAATACCTACATGTCCTATAAAATTATTATTTGTCCTGGAAAATATTTTAGTGTAATAGATAGAGGTGTGAATCTTCACTGGTCTAACGATTAGATTATGATTAAAGGGTAAAGATTTGATTATAAAACTATTCTCGATGCATATTGCCCTCAATTCTTATTTTTTCCAATTTCTTTGAAATTTCTATTTATTCTCTTTTTCCCTTTCAGCTTTTTTATTAAACAGCCATTTTCTAAAATCAGAATGAGTCACATTAACTGGCCTTTTACATTTAGTATGAGCTGTGAACAAAAAATAAACATCCACAAGATTAAATAAACTGTTTTAATATTGTACTAGATTATTTTAAAAGATTATTGCAATTTTTCGGTTTCTTTATTAGAACCTTGTAAAAAAAATCTCAAATATTGAAAAATTGCAAATAAAATATTGGTTCTCCAACAAAACACTGAATACTATTACTTTAACTGAATATTTTTAGACTGTAAAATTTGTCCCCTCCTTCACTGTGTGTGTGTGTGTGTGTGTATATGTGTATATATATCTCTCTCAATTCAGTAAATGTCATTTAGAGGTATTTTTAAAATATAATTTTCACCTCACGAGAGTTTGTCCGCTGGATTATAAATTTGTGTTTAATCTCACATTAGCGCAAGTAATGCGAACCTGCGAGTATTCTCCTTTGCATGTTCGAGTTGTGGCATTAACTTAATTCGCGCCGCCTGGTGCAAATTCGCATCTTTGTATTGACATTGTATGTAATCGCGGCGCACGAAACGCTCGCTTCGCGTTGTATGTGAGCGCATCATTAGTAAGTGCGTTTAATATGACCTTTTAAGTCGGGACACAAGCTGAATAATTGGTTAAGAACTAATGATTAATTGTTGCAATAATCGGTGAATAGTTGAATAATTGTTCTTATAGTCAAACTTGCAAAGATTAGTGTGTAAAGTGATAATGTTCAGAATAAAGTCAAAATAAATATCATTGGCATATCTTACTTTAGATAGATGAATGGCTTTAGCTGCAGATGGCACTTTGAGTGAATTTGAGTGAGTCCTTGAGTATAATTGATTCCTTTTAGACTAATTAAACGAAACAAAATCCCATGATATGATCTTGGAAAATGTCTCAAACGAACGATCGTACAGATGTAGGTAAATTTACACCAGCTCGCTAATAGCTCTACACAATCTGTTACAAACCATCGAAACACTTTGTTGGCCAGTTTTTGTTCTGAATGTTACACCCTTTCGTTCTTCGATTTCGTAGGAAGTATATTGAGGCCTTTGATAAGGTGTGTGCACTCCGGACAAATGAGTCACCAGCAATAAGCAAAAGCCAATGAAATGGACCGCACACAGGAGTAGAGAGGCATCGGGATCAATAAAATAATTAAATGAAAACATCACCCACGTCTCACAAAATGCTGTCTCCTCATTTTCTATTTGTTTGGCATGTCATCACGAATAAACTCTCCCGTGACTGTGTGTGTTTGAGAGATGATTTCAGGATCGTAGATTAATTTGGGCACAAACGGTCATGTGTTTATGCGCTTAACGCTTGTCCTTGTTTCTATATCTGTCTATGGTGCACAGCCGCCATTTTAACTGAACTCTGAATCGATTCTGATTCTTTTGGGAATCTGATAGTTTCAGAAAGAATTGCGATGCATCGCTGAAACAATTTTTCCACCACCCCTGATAATAGAACTATTTGAAACTTGCTAAAGTTTTTTTTTTTTTCTCCCCATTTGGGAATGCCCAGTTCCCAATGTGCTCCAAGTCCTTGTGGTGGCGTAGTGACTCGCCTCAATCTGGGTGGTGAGGTCGAATCCCTGTTGCCACCGTGTCGGATACCGTTAATCCGCAAGTCTTATCAAGTGGCTTGAGCAGCACATTACCGCAGAGACAATGACGCACATGCAGGCTTTATGCTATTCTCCGCGGCATCCACGCACAACTCACCACACACCCCACCGTGAGCGAGAACCACATTATAGCGACCACGAGGAGGTTTCCTCGTTTGACTCTACCCTCTCTAGCAACCTGGCCAATTTGGCCTGGCTTGAGTCACTCAGCAGACTGTGGATTTGAATCTGGATCTAGTACAAATATTTATTTTTTTTGAGTTATAATCTTTATAGAGCTTTTTTTTAATTTACATTTGTATTTTTATTTATTTTTATTGTGAATTCACACACTTGAGTTTAGTAGTGTGGTGATTTGGCCTTCACACCCCGAGATGTGAATTAATTTTCAATTCAATGACCGAGTCTGCTTATACCACAATTACCACATTAAGTATGTGGAAAACGGAATAGTAGTAAAAAAAATAAATAATTGACATTAGCTGTAAAATGTGAATGTCATGGAATATTTATCTGCATATCTGAAGGTGAGAAACTACTAAATAAAAGCTCAGCTTAAATATAACACTTGTTGGGCATAAAAATGTCCTGTAAAATTGTGCCTTGAAAAGAGTGGGAACCCCGAGTGTGCACAAGGATCTATTTCAGCTGATCTGTTCAAATATCAGTGATCTGTATCTGCCTCAAATTTCCTGATCAGTGCACCACTAAATTCCATTCATGTATGAAGTTTAAACTTTTGGGTGCATTCTGTTGAAAGACCAGTATTGTTACATTATTTTTATTTTAGCCTGAATTTATCGATTTGTTGATGATTTGGTTGATGTATAAGGACCTCTGAAATTCCTAGATAAGACTGCATATTCTGACCTGAGAACAACCAAGACATAATATTTTCACATCTTGTCTTTCCCCCCAAGACATGGTTTGAAAACATGGGTCGAGCCAGTGTGTCGAAGATCAAACCCTTTGACGGTGAAGACTACACCTGCATCACGTTCCAGCCTGACCTGGCTAAGTTTAAGATGCAGGCTTTAGACAAAGATACAGTCGCTCTGCTGACCCGACGGGCGTACGACATTGCTGGCTCCTCTAAGGGCGTCCGCGTCTTCCTCAATGGCAAGAAACTCCCTGTGAGTAGAACGCTGCTCTTAACTCCGATGACAACATTTCATGATGGAGAATCCATCTTTGCGTCTCTGTGATTTCAGGGATTAGTCTAATTTTCGGGTGTCTTTCAGGTGAGTGGTTTTCGCAGCTATGTGGACATGTATCTGAAAGACAAGGTGGATGAGACTGGTTCTCCTCTTACTATTGTTCATGAGAGTGTGAATGAGCGCTGGGAGGTGTGTCTTACACTCAGTGATAAAGGATTCCAGCAAGTCAGCTTTGTCAACAGCATCGCTACCACCAAGGTAAACATCTGCAGGTTGATGCATGTCTGCATTCTCAAATACGGTAAATTTAAGCACTTTTAATTTAAGCTTGTGCTGAAATAATGCACGTCTCCAGTCTGCGACTAAAATGGTCACCGTTGTGAGAAATGTGTGCAGCAGTTTAAAACGATCATTGAAATTTTAATCAGTTTAAATCCAATTTCAGTTTTGAGAACTAATTAGTCATTTGAAGTACATCATGTTTTTGTGTAACTAACCCAACACTGGGCAGAACACAATATAGTACTGAATAAACATCAATAGTGAGCAATTCTGCAAATTGCCAGCTCAAGTCTTTATAGAGATTTTAAAATTATATTTGAAGTCTATATTTTCCCCTAAATATTCATTTTAGGATGCATTGGCTCCCCCAGTTTTTGTCTGGAGCATGGTAATATTGTTATCTGTGTTTCAGGGTGGCAGACACATCGACTATATTGGAGATCAGATTGTGTCCAAACTGATTGAGGTGGTGAAGAAGAAGAATAAAGCCGGAGTGACTGTCAAACCTTTCCAGGTACAACCGGATGATTGGCAAACTATGAACAATGAAAATAAGATTTCCTCTCATGGCCCTCTGTTGCAGTCAGTAGATGTTAAGTTGTGTGTTTGTAGGTGAAGAACCACATGTGGTTGTTTGTGAACTGCCTGATCGAGAACCCAAGTTTTGACTCTCAAACCAAAGAGAACATGACTCTACAGCAGAAGAGCTTCGGTTCCTCCTGCTCTCTGAGTGACAAGTTCATCAAACAGGTGACATGCTGTTTTTTTTGTTGTAATTATAGGAAACAAATATGTGCAATTTTTTTTTTTTTTACTAATGCACCACAGAAAAAAAAAACTTAGCAGGAAAACTATGAACACTGGTATTACAGCTGGTTGGACACTAGGTGGTACTATGGGATAATTTTCGGTAATCATGGTTAGGGTTAAGCTTACACAATAAAGCAAGACACCTTGATTTCAAACTTTGAACTTCATTTTTTATTTGAACTAAAATCTCAAATGAAACTTGAAAAAAATAAGTGCATTTAAAATGGGATCAACTTTTTGAAAGATGGTGTTACAACAGTTGTGAGCATCTCTCTGAAAAAGAACCTCATCCGTGCATTCTCTACCCGTCGGGTAATTCGTTATCCAGGAAAATATATCGTGTGTTAATAAATTTGTTTTATCCATTTACCGTCAGGCAAGAATCCGTCTAAACAAGCAGGTGGAAAAATACTTGCACAAATGAAGACATAAAAACAATTATAAATGTAAAAATAATTATTAGAATGATGATGATCACTGAAATATAAATCATGGTTCGAGGTTAACAATGTTTTTGTATTTTATATAGTTTGTATTATTTATAGAATTGCGTTCACAATAAACTGCTGTTTGGAAATAAAGTGAACTGAACTTAAAGCACCTCCTGAACTGAGAAGTCTGAGGTAATTTGCAGCACTTATAAAAAATAAAAATCAGAAGGCAGAAATAAAGAGCGAGACCTTTAGATGCGCGTGTTCAACGAGACTGCATGCATCTCTATCTATCTGCCCATAGACGGCTTTTCTGTCAGCTGTACTTAATATAATAGTTTCTTCAAACTCGTGTCTACGGGCAAATTATTTGTAATATTAATTTGATAATCGTCTAATAGTAATAATTTAATAGATTAATGGGAAAACGAGCCAAATATTGTCATGACATGGTTAAAAGCATCAGCTACTGATATTAACACAATCACAGTCTCTTGCTGTTTTTTTCCGACACATTCAGAATCTTTACTGCTGCAGCTCGCTTCGTGTGTGCGCTTGTAAAAATGATATTTTAGGGGCTCATTATTAAGGTTTAGTATGTCTCTGTAATGTAGAACAGTGTTAGCAATATTACTGATAACATTCTTTCTCAGCCATGGAACTCAAACCATTTTCTGATACTAGTGTTCTTCCTTGATGCCTAAACACAGCCAATCACCAGCACTTTTAGATTTGGGCACATCTAGCATGCTACATGCGAAATTTGGTACCGAACGAAAATACATTTTTCGATACCCAGCCCTATTGGCTATAGATGCAGTACACTTGAAATGCGTCAGAACAAAGCGATCTATCTGAATCATCATGGCAAATGGTGTGGTGGATGTTTGATTCTCCCATATATAGCCTGTAGCCTGTCTATATAATTTAAAATGAAGTGTAACTAACGCCTTATTATTGGTGAAAAGAAAGGAGACCGTTCATCAACGTGCACACCAGTTATGGTCTAAAGCTGGTGTATACCTGCATGATGGATAAAGTTGAGCTACAATCATACTGGTAACATTACAGCTGTCTTTTATATCAGTCTCTGTTACCTATCACGTTCAGCTGGAGCGCGTCACACACGTGCAGCTGATCAGATTGGGAGTGGCATTAAGACTGAGTTCTGTGAATGCTTTTTCTCTTCCGTTTTCAGCCTTTGGTGAATTAAAAAGGTATCTGTAGCATTTGCAATGTTTATGCAAAATGTTCATTTTAAAAAAATACTTTAGTCAATGCAAATTCGAGTGAATTGAAAAAATCTGAGAAACCACCTAACACTATGATGTGTAGTTTAAAAAACCCGGATGACACCCAATTGTTGGTGCATGTCAGTGTTTTAGCTGTTTTACTCCTCAGTGGTGGTTTGAAAGTTGGGCTGTCTAGCACTTTATGGTAAAAAAAAAAAAAAAAAAAACTAAATGGGTCACGTGAGTTTTGTGGTTAGTGAGCTGGATTGAGTAGCATGAGTGATCCCGCTCTGTGCTTTCCTGACTCTGGAGCACCAACAGGAAGCCTGCTGGACTTTCAGTCACATAAAACACAGCTGAGATCTTCACAGCTTCTGATTAGATGCATATTTGCAATGTGAGATGAACGTCAATGAATTTGCTTTGGTGGCCTGAAATTTTACTTGACAAATGTCAGTGCCCGAAAAACCCTGTTTCTTCAATTCTCTCCATCTCGCATGAAGCTGATCCGCTCCATTTCTCCGACAGAATGTGTACCATGTATTTGTATTTACCTTCTATGCTGTGGTGATTTTGCATAACCATGATGGATGGTAATTAAATACCGGTTATCAAACTTCTATGGTTTGTGTCTACCGGTTGGTATATTGACCATCCCTAATGCCACATTAGTGCCCGTGACGAGATCTCAATGGTCAAACTGCACTTCCATTTTCTTCTGTCGATGTGAAAATCTGGTAATACTCTTGTCTCTTCTGTAGGCCAATGGCTGTGGAATTGTGGAGAGCATCATGAACTGGGTGAAGTTTAAAGCTCAGACTCAGCTAAACAAGAAATGCTCTGCTGTCAAGCACACCAAGATCAAAGGAGTGCCAAAGCTGGACGATGCCAACGACGCAGGTGAGTTTATCAGAAGGTTCCTAGCGACCTTGTGCTCATTGGAAGGTAACAGCATTACGTCCACTTATCTTGTTGAAGTTCTGTTCAGGGTGATGGTTTGTTTGTTTCAGGTGGTAAGAATTCCTCCGGCTGCACTCTCATCCTGACTGAAGGAGACTCGGCCAAAACTCTGGCTGTTTCAGGTCTGGGTGTGGTGGGACGTGATCGTTATGGGGTCTTCCCTTTGCGGGGTAAAATGCTCAACGTGCGGGAGGCGTCACACAAACAGGTCCATGAACTTTTATTTCAAGTCTAAATTTCACTGAACTAGACAAACTAGTTTGATCTGGTTTAAGATGAGGTCAAAATTGCCACTGTAGTAGTGTAATGTTAGTTGTGTCTGAAATGGTTTCACCACCTCGTTAATTGAGACCCGTTTATTAACACAATGTTTTTCAATCAATTGAGTACAGTAGTTTTCTGTCACATGTATTTTCTCTTCATTGAACAAGAATTGTTTGTGTAGATCATGGAGAACGCTGAGATCAACAACATCATAAAGATCCTGGGTCTGCAGTACAAGAAGAACTACAGTGACCCAGATTCACTCAAGAGCCTGCGCTACGGCAAACTCATGATCATGACAGATCAGGTGAGACTCCAGCACAGGTAACGCAGATGCAGTGTGTTGTACGTGTCGTAATGTTGGGTGATTGTGTCTTGTGCAGGATCAAGATGGGTCTCACATTAAAGGTCTTCTCATCAACTTCATCCATCATAACTGGCCCTCACTGCTGCGTCACAACTTCCTGGAGGAGTTCATCACACCTATCATCAAGGTACATGACTACTGACTATGTTGTTGTCATCACTGTTAAAATAAATACTAAAAAGAAATGTCTATAATAAAGACTAGGAATGGTTAAAAATCTAGATTTTTCTGATGCATCTCGTTTTTCATTCAAATGATCTTTCACTGCATGTTGAGAGAAAGTATGGTTTGACTCATTCCAAATACACGATCCACGCAATCCATTTGTCATTGAATTATGTCTCTTAATATCCTTTTCTCCTGTACAGTCAGTTGAGCAAAAACATTCAATTCTAATCACACAAAGCAGAGTTGTGGTTTAGAAGTCATTGGACTCTATTGTGAATACGCGCTCAACCAAAAAACTTCTGTGAGACAGCCCTTCTAAGGGGAGACTACAAGCTTAGTTAAAATGGCATAACACAGCGTTCCCATAGTCATGCTATGGCTGTACACAGGCTAGGAGACAGAAGGGCGTTCTTTTGAATGGATGTCTATGGAGGAGATGCTTCAGAACACTGAATAAACTGCTTTTGTAAAGGAAACGGCTCATCAATTGTGCGCCTTTCTGTTAATCTTGAACTTGTTTTACGCTAAAGTCAGATTTTCAGATAATCCTTTTGAACTGTGTGTGGAGTACGGATGTACTGATACTGGTATTGGAATCTGATCCGATACCTTGCTCGTGTAAACATGCTCCATATAATGCACCAGAACCAAAAACCAGTACCATCTGACATGTGAATGTCATTATGTAACATTACATTATTTATTTATTTTTAAATTACGTCATGTTCTAGTGACTTTATTTAACAGCAAATGCTGTGATTTAATGAGATAAAATGTATAGTTTGAATGTGAAGTGCTTTTTAATGTAAGTGTTTGTGAAGCTGGTGTTTTGCAAACATGAAAGACACCAAGTTCTCATACCTTCTAGAGATCCTTGACTCGTACACTGAAAACCCCATCATGAGCATCACACGCTCTGTTTGTAGCAAATGATTGCAGGCTGAGCGCTAATTCACTTTAGCGTGTGGCACATACGGACTACATATTTAATTAAATGGCATCCTTTTTCAGTTTAATAATCACTTAGTCAAGTAGCGACTGGCTTTTCCAGAGTGGGAAGCTACCATCATGACGTCAGAGCTCCTTTCAAACACTTCAAAATAAAAACTCTGCCAAAACAATAGCTCTGTTTAATTAAGGAGAAAAGTGCGACAGATCACTACTGTATAGTTATGTATTAACTGTGTAATACTAATAATTATAAAGCAGCAGTAATTTTATTAGATTTAAGCAATATCAAATCTGTTATGCAGAACTTTATTTAACTCCAATGTGGTATTTTGGATTGTGCTGTGGTGTTCTGTATTAAATTGCTTCATTTGAGAAAAAAACAATATCATGTTGAAAATTATTTGTTATAATTTGAAGTTTTAATTTAAACACCATTTTGATGATGATTTAAATAAATTGTTTATGGATATATAAAAAAAAAACAGATATCCGCGAGTACCAAAAATAAAGTATCTGTACTTGTACTCAAAATGGTATCGGGACATCCCTGGTGTGGAGTTTACTACGATAATGTGATTTGGAGCGTGGCATGATTGTTGGTGTCAGACGAGCTGGTTTGAGTATTTCTGGGATTTTCACACACAACAGTCTCTAGAATTTACTCAATGATGTCAAAAAGAAAAAACATCCAGTGAACTGCAGTTCTGTGGACAGAAATGTCTTGTTGATGAGAGAGGTCAACAGAGAATGTCAGACTGGTTCGAACTGATAAAGTCTACGGTAACTCAGATAACCACTCTGTATAATTGTGTTGAGAAGAATATAATCCCAGAATGCTATTCTGAGATGCGGGGTTGGTGCTGTTTTGGCGGCAGGAGGTGGACCTACACAATATTAAGCAGGTGGTTTTAATGTTGTGGCTGATCATTGTATATACTGTATGCAGTATAATATTTATTTAATGCATGGATTATTTTAAAAAGCTAAAATATGGCAAACTAAAAATAAGTTTTTTTTTTTTTTAATGTACTTAGAATTTGCCCTGTATAATTAACATAAGATGAATAAGATTTTTTCATATGTAAACAAAGTGAACCTTTTATAACTGAAAAACACCCATATGAATTGATATCCAATCGAGCTTGTGAATCTGAATCTAGTCGGGCATTCTAGCCCTAAAATGGAATACCTTTAAGTTAAGTGTTGTTGTTTTTTATATATATATATTTATTTATTTATATTAGTAGCTTTAATTTAACACCCCTCCCTATATTTTGGGCTCGTCTCCTACCCAGTCTTTTTAAAGGTGTGTAATTGCTTCTGCATCAAACTAAACATTTTAAATGGATTTACGAATAAGACCTTGTCTGCTGTTTTGATCGAACAAGCAGGTAGTCCTGTCCCCATCTCGGATTAATTGAGTCAATGCGGTTGTGTCGGGCTGGATGTGCCAATCAAAAAAAAACAGGCTGCTGCTTTTTTTCTTTTTTTTTTGTGCACCACAGACATGGTGCTTTCAGTTTGAGAAAATTCACCAATGAGTGACTTCTAACTGTCACTGCTTATAAAACTGGGAGAGTGTTACATTGGGGAACCTGTACTTTTTAAAAGAATTAAAAAAAAATATTTGTATATATTTGTGTCCAGTTATTCATGTTATTTATTTTTACAATCACCGTAATTAGTCATTCCAGGCATCTTAAACTGTTTTTATCAAGAAGGTTGTTTACATCACAATCTTGTAGTTGGTTTATTAAGTGTCATTGCCAAACTGGTTAGTATGTGACTATCATTCACGGAAAAAAAAATACATGTTAATGGTTAATTGCCTGTTAATTGCTATCTTGTCCAAGGTTTTTTCCTTGAAAAAATGTAATTATCACACAAAATATCAAATATCCACACTGTCGCACATTCAACCAAAACACACTTGGATGTTTATGAGGACCATGTTGAGTGAATTTTTTTAATTTTGACTAGTCTCCACTCGTGCTCACTCTGTAGGTGTCCGGTAAGAAGCAGGAGATTTCTTTCTACAGCATCCCTGAGTTCAATGTGTGGAAGGAGAAACAGAGTAACCTGAAATCCTGGAAGATCAAGTACTACAAAGGTTTGTCTCATGCACCTGTGGTAGTCCCGATGGCAAACGTAAGCAAGGCTTTACTCTGCCCTCATCAGTGTGTGTGTGTGTGTGTGGGGGGGGGGGGCATGAAGGGGTCACAGACTGTGAGACTGCTCTTTTGCACTGTTGGTTTTTAATAAAAGGTTTAAAGTTGTTTTTAAACGTGTGAGGTCCTTTGAGTCACGTGTTGTGTTCTGTCTGTCTGTTTGCAGGTTTGGGTACCAGCACATCTAAGGAGGCCAAAGAGTATTTTTCAGATATGGCGAGACATCGAATCCCCTTTAAGTACTCTGGACTTGCTGATGATGAGGCAATCACCCTGGTAACCATGTCTTAAGTGCTATATGCTTTATATATTACTGTCACCTTAAGTCATAAATGAATGACTTCTGTTGCTTTTGTTCAGTTTGTTTTGATTTAACAGATATAAGTGTAATATGTAGTGCTGGACGGTAATGGCATCTATGATTTAAAATTCAGTAACAAAACTATTTCTGTGAATCTTTCATCAAATTGATCAACTTTGTTTTCGTCAACGCTCAAATGTTCGCAGAATTCTGGCAGTATCACCCAGCACTAGTAATAAGCTGCAGCCTGACTTGGCTAGTTTGAGGCTTGTAAGGTTTTAATTGATGTATGCAATGTGTTTGTGTCCTTTTGCAGGCCTTTAGTAAGAAGAAGGTGGAGGAGAGGAAGGAATGGCTGACTAGCTTCATGATCAACAGACGTCAGCGCAGAGAACACAACCTGCCTGAGGTACCTCAATATGGACACATGATGTGCTTACACATGGAGTTGTGCTCTGTGTGCCATCAGGAAGACTCATCTTGTCTGTGCTTTTTCAGGAGTATTTGTACGGACAGGAGACCACGTCCCTCTCCTACCACGACTTTGTCAATAAAGAATTGGTGCTGTTCTCTAACTCTGACAATGAGAGGTCCATTCCCTGCTCAGTGGATGGTGAGAGAAGTGCACCAACATCACAACATTTTCCTGAGCAATCTCTGTTGCAGAGGTGTAATGTTTGTTGTTTTGTGGGTCAGGTCTGAAGCCGGGTCAGAGGAAGGTGCTGTTCTGCTGTTTTAAGAGGAATGATAAGCGAGAGGTGAAGGTCGCTCAGTTGGCTGGGTCAGTGGCTGAGATGTCGGCCTACCATCATGGAGAGGTGAGCACTCATATCGCTCCAGTCAATGATAGCACTCCGTTCGTTATGCCAGCTGTAGGTGAAAGACTTCATTGGGTGTCTTGCAAATTTAAAGGAATACTTCTGGTTCAATTTAAGCTTTATCAACAGCATAGTCACACTATTGATTTGCCCCTCAGTTACATAAATATCTTGGTTCAGGTCTGTCTCACTATTGAAGACATTAATGTAACTGCTGGAGTCGTATAGATGATGTTTATGCAGACTTTGTGATTTTTGGTCTTTCAAAAGTCTGATCACATCCACTTGCATGTTAATGACCTGCTGAGCTAAGATATTTTTCTTCAAATGTGTTCTGGTGAGTAAAGAAAGTCAAACATGGTGGGATATCATGAGGGTCAGTAAATAATGAATTAACTTTTTGGGTGAACTATCCATTTCAAATGAGCTGAGTATATTGGCGTCTGCTTAGTCATTGATTTAAAAAATTTACTTTATTTCGACCACTTTTCAGCTCAAATAACAGTTTTCTTAAGAATAATTGATAAGTAACAAATGAGCTTAACATTTGTGCGTTTACATTCTTTGGTCATCTTGCCCCATTCACTTTCATTGTAAAATCTGGTGTGTTTCTGTAAACAACAGCATGCACTGATGCGGTCCATAGATGAAGAACAATCAACTTCAGCTCAGTGGAAAATTTACCAAATTTCTAGCTACGTTTCTCATGTAAATGTGTGTTCTTTTCTCAGGTTTCTCTGATGATGACCATTGTGGGTTTGGCTCAGAACTTTGTGGGCAGTAACAATCTGAATCTGCTGCAGCCTCTTGGTCAGTTCGGCACACGTCTGCATGGAGGAAAAGACTCTGCCAGCCCCAGATACATCTTCACCATGCTCAGGTACACACACACACACACACACACACACACACACACACACACACCGCCCCAAATACATCATCATCTTATTGTTCTGGTCATATATATGTAGATCTAGGCATTGGTTTTACATTAAATCTAAAGTACATACACTGCCAATAACAAAGAATTCAAATGTTCAAATCCTATTACATTACATACACAGACATTTTAAGTGTTAACCCCCTTCCACTGCATTTCTCAGTTCGCTGGCTCGTCTGCTGTTCCCTGCGGTGGATGATAATCTTGTGAAGTATAACTATGACGATAACTTGCGTGTGGAGCCAGAGTGGTACATTCCCATCATTCCTTTGGTGTTGGCTAACGGCGCAGAGGGCATTGGTACCGGCTGGGCCAGTCGCATCCCCAACTTTGATGTACGGGAGATCATCAACAATATTCATCGCCTGCTGAATGGAGAAGAGCCGCTTCCCATGGTGAGAGAACCACGTTTCCTATGCGTGCACAGTGACATCAAAAAGTATTTGCACACTTCACAATGTCATTACATATTATCAAAGCAAATGCTACTGGAGCTTTTCTCAGAACCAACTTTTCACTCTGACTTGAAACCAACTGGTGTCAAGGTGATTTTTAGTGGATGTATGATCACCACACAGGTGTCAAAGCAGAGGAACCTCCGGTGGAGTTCAGCATATTCACTAGCAACATGTGCCACATTACTTTTTCATTATTTGAAACCTAATATATATATTGGTATCAAAAGTGTGCTTGTGCTCTCTCTAAATGACACTTGATATTGTTATATAATGCAGTTACATTTATATATCAAGTGTGCTTTAAGTTTCCAAATACTCTTTGACTATTGTGCAGCACTTTTCCCAAACACATTGTTATAAACCAGCATGTTCTTTTATTAACATTTAATGCTACGCCCATTGACGTGTAGCTGCCCAGTTATAAGGGCTTCAAAGGCACCATTGAAGAACTGACGAAGAATCAGTACGTGAACAATGGAGAGGTGGCCATCATTGACTCCACCACCATCGAGATCACCGAGCTGCCCGTCAAAACATGGACTCAGGTTTGTGAAGTCTGTTCTTAAAATGTATGTTCTTGTGTCCCAGCTTAGAATACAGAGGCAAACATGAGTTAGCTGTTTGTAGGTTGAGTCGATATTGTTCTGTTTGAGTAGCCCATACAGTGTCACAGCGACTGAGTTTGGGATGGAACGATCTGTACTACCAATTCACAACAGGAGTCGGTTTCTGGTTAGGTTTATAAACTATTTGAAAGTTATTTATTTTGGCAATTCCCTTTGGTGATGATAGTGGCAAGTTTTATCAACTTTCATTCACCCCAAACGGTATATGATAAAGTCGAAGTTAAACAGCTTAAGTGTTTTGGAAAGTGATTAGCAAGTTGTTGGGATAAAATATGGCAAACTTTCCAATAATGGAATGAATGTGCAGAAATTAATTTTCTACAGTAAGACCAGAAACATAACATGGTCCATTTTGATGTCATGTTGACCTGTCTCTGTCAGACATACAAGGAGAATGTGCTGGAGGTGATGTTGAACGGCTCGGAAAAAGTTCCTCCTCTCATCACGGACTATAAGGAGTATCACACCGACACCACAGTGCGTTTCGTTGTCAAGATGACTGAGGATCGACTGAGAGAGGCAGAGGCCACCGGACTGCACAAAGTCTTCAAACTTCAGAATCCGCTCACCTGTAACTCAATGGTAAATGCGTACACATGTTTGAGTTTGGCTGTCAGACGGTATACATGGTAAACTTTGGAATAGTTAATTCAAAATAACAATTGACATTTTAATCACCCTCATGTTGTTCCAAACCCATATGAATGGCTTGTTTGGAATACAGGAGGAATCAAAAATGTTTTCACACAATAGCAGTTGAAATTGACTCCCGTTAAAGCGTAAAGCTCCCAAATATGTTGTTAAAGCATTCCATGTGCTCGTACATGCATTGTGCGTTGTTCTGAATGCATAAAAATGTTTTTGGTGAGAACCTCAAATTTTTTCAGAGAAAAACTTTACTTTGGCCATAGCTCTCCTTTGCACATTCTTGAGAGAAGCTCATTCACAATGGCTCATGCTGAAAGCAAAAACAGCACAATTTCTCATGTGACTAATCTTTTGTCATGCACTATGAGTATGTCTCAATGAAATCCCATTTTCACCACTGACTGATGTCCGTGTCGTCCTCATGCAGGTGCTGTTTGATCATGTGGGCAGTCTGAAGAAGTACGAGTCTGTTCAGGACGTCCTGAAGGATTTCTTTGAGCTGCGGATGAAGTATTACATCCTCAGGAAGGACTGGATGCTGGGAATGCTGGGAGCAGAGAGTGCCAAACTCTCCAACCAGGCCAGATTTATCTTGGAGAAGATTCAGGGGACTGTGGTGATCGGTGAGATGTGCTTTGAATCTATTGATTCAACAGTTTCTCTTTTGTTCCATCATGATCTCAGAACACCTGGAGTTTAAAACTATAAACTCTGTATGTTGTATATAGATTTAATGATGGGAATTGGAAGGTATTTTACGATTCTGTATTCCATTTAATGGTTCTGGTTCCTTAACAGTTATTGTTTAAAGGTGCACTCAGTAATATTTGTTGCATTGACAACTAGCGGCTGAGATACATCATTAAGAGACTTTGTCATTTATTTGATGGAAATCATTATGTATTTGTGTGATGGCCTTGTATGCATCCAACAAATCTATGTTTTGCTCTGTATTGTGTTCCAGCACAAGTGGATGCAATCATCATTTTCATAATCGCATTATAGATGGATAATTGTATTGTAGGAAATTCAAAAAATATATACACACACTACCATTCAAAAGTTTTGAAACACTCATTTTAGAATGGTAGTCAAGTCATCAAAACTATGGAATAGCATAAATGGATTTATAGGAATTATGTTTTGACTAAACAAAATCCAAAACTGTGTTATATTTGATCATCTTCAAAGTAGTCCCCCTTTGTCTAAAATTACAGACATGTACTCTTGACATTTTCTCAATCAACTTCTTGAAGAATCACCCTGAGATGCTTTTTAAACAGTATTGAAGGAGTTCCCATCTGTGTTGGGCACTTATTAGCTGCTTTTCTTTATTATTTAGTCATCCATTTCAAAAACCTTTTTAATTTGTTTTATAAAATGTTAGTTTTATAATGAAATTAATATGGTGGCACAATTATATTTTTGTCTACAAAACTTTCAAACATTTAATCATATACCTTCAGATCAAAAGATTTAAGATCATGAGAAACATTTCAGTCAAGTGTTTAAATCTTTGGCTGTGTGTGTATTAGTTGCAATCAAAATTATTCAACACCCCTGACCATAGATACGTTCTGGTGATGTGAATTAAAATGCCAACTAAAACCTCAGTAAACCGTCAGAACATAGTTCAGTATTCCCCAATTTTTTAATAATACATGTCTCCACAAATGTAAAATATTCAACCCCCAATGTCAGTCATTTGTGAAGCATCCTTTACCCTTAAAGAGCACCTATTATGGTTTTTAAACATGCCTTATTTTGTTTTATAGGTCTCCTACAATACATTTACATGCATGCAAGGTCAAAAAACACTTAGAATATAATAATGAAATAATCTAGTTTTTTTGCATAGAAATAAATGTTTACTTGCAACAAATTGAATGAGTGCCATTGCAGAGTGATGGCTTTGTTTTAAAACTAGTGTAGCCTTACATATTTAAGAAACCGCTATAAGCAATGGGGCTTGAATAATTATGTCATGGCTGCATTTAAAAATAAAATAAATCCTGCTATTTCTAAATATTAGGTTATATATTCACACTATTTGAATGTCACTCAACTGATATTGATGTGATTCTGGGTCATCAGAAAACTTTACCTTTTGTATATACTTAATAATAAGTCTAAATTCAAAATTTTGCTTGCAACTCTAAATATATACACACACACACACACAAAGATCTTGACATTAAATGAGAAATCATAAATTTTTCTGATGCATATATTTTTGCTAAATAAAATGTATTTATTTTGTTGTTGTGGGGTCACTGAATGTTTGACTTAGTCATAGTAACCATATCAAATCTGCTGCTAAGACTTCTTTGTGAACATTCTAAGACTTAATCTGTGTTATTTTTAGAAAATAAACCCAAGAAGGAACTCATTCGGATGCTTCAGCAGATGGGCTATGACTCGGATCCTGTGAAGGCCTGGAAACAAGCTCAGGAGAAGGTACGCCACACAACTTGCATTCTTATCATTCTTCAATACTATTGCAGGTAATGGGAATTTATTTGCTATGTGTTTCAGGAAGCAGAAGAGGATGGTGGAGATGATGATGAGGAGAAGGAGGACATGTCTGGTCCTGATTATAACTATCTGCTTAGCATGCCCATGTGGTTCCTGACTAAAGAGAAGAAAGACGAGCTGTGCAGACAGAGGGATGATAAGGTGAACGTGAATCTGTGAAGTGCTGAGCTGGTGTTTGATCCGACTGTGCAGTTGAATGTTCTTGTTCTGTTCTGCAGATGACTGAGCTGAACACACTGAAGAGGAAAGCTCCTTCTGATCTGTGGAGAGAAGATCTCGCTGCCTTCACAGATGAGCTGGAGGTAAAACTGCACGCATATCTCTTGATCTATAATGCTGTTTAATGAAGTTGAATCATTTTATTTTTAAAGGCAGGGTTTCTGTGGGTACTTGAAGTCTTAAATTTACTTTAAATGTAAAAAGTCTCATGCATTTAGCAGCTGAAGCTTGAGTTATGTGTGAGCACGCAGAGAAGTGCATTTTTACTGAACTTAAGATTTTACACGTATAAACCTTCATTAACCCGTTAATCAGAAATGCAAATGCAGCTATTTTACATCTCAAACCAGTGATGTGCTAACACTGTCACTGCTGCTTATAATCAACAAATCTGTCAACACTGCAGTTTGCAAGTGCGCGAGGTTGGAGCATCTTTTGATGCCTTTCAAATCATGGCGCTTCTTTATTTTACATACCTTTTGACAAGAAATGTGAATCTAACAGATTAACTCAGCTGCAGAGTCCACCTCGAGTTCCATCTGACATACTGTAGTGGACAAAAATATATTTGCACCCTTGGTAAATATGAGCAAAGAAGGCTGTGAAAAAAAATCTGCATTATCCATTTGAACTCATTAATTCAAAATTAACATAATTCTAACCTTTAATTGAAGTAAAAAAATTGAAAGAGGGGAAATATTTCATTATTAAATATTGTTCTTCAAAACACATTGGCCACAATTATTGGCACCCCTAGAAATTCTTATGAGTAAATTATATATCTGAAGTTCACTACTGGTGAAGTTTTGAAACACTTGACTGAATGTTTCATGATCTTAATCTTTTGACCTGAAGGTGTAGAAATGTTTGAAATGACTTCTGTAGAAAAATATAATTGTGCCACCATTTTAATTTATTTCAATATGTAACAAAAATTGTATTCAGTTTTTGATATGGATGAATAAATAATAAAGAAAAGCAGTCAATAGTGCCCAACATAGTTGGGAAGTCCTTCAGTACTGTTTAAAAAGCATCCCAGGGTGATTCCTCAAGAAGTTGCTTGAGAAAATGTCAAGCGTAAATGTCTGCAAAGAATCTCAAAGGATGAAAGCCTGAGAATTCCAGAAATTAGTTGGGTCTTGAAGTCAGAAAGTCCCCCCAAAACATATCAGACATCACCTACATCACCACAAGTTGTTTGGGAGTGTTTCAAGAAAAAAAGCCTCTGCTCACATCAAACAAAAAACTCAAACATCATCAATTTGCCAGACACTTCTGGAACTTCAAATGTGACTGGGTTCTATGGTCAGATGAAACAAATAAAGAAGTTTTTGTCAGCAAACACCAGAGATGGTGAAATGCTCACGGTTAAATGTGTTGCTGGATCTTTAATGTTGTGGGGCGGTTTTTCTGCCAGAGGTCCTGGACATCTTGTTCGTATATATGGCATCATGGACTCTCAAATACCAACACATAAAAAAAAAAATCAAAACCTGACTGCCTCTGCCAGAAAGCTTACAATGGGCCCTGGTTGGATCTTCCAGCAAGACAATGATTCAAAATCAACACACAAATGGTTCACTGACCAAAATCAAGTTTCTGCCATGGCCATCCCAGTCACCTGACCTTTTCCCCATAGAAAATTTGTGGGGTGAACTGAAGAGGAGTCCACCGACATAGACCTCTGAATTTGAAGGATCTGTAGAGATTCGGTATGAACGAATGGTCTCAGATCCCTGCCCATGTGTTCTCCAGCCTCATTATGCATTATATGAGAAGACTCCGAGCTGTTATTTTGGCAAAGGGAGGTTGCAAAAAGTATTGAATAAATGGGTGCCAATTATTAAGGCAAATGTGATTGAGAAAAATATATATTTAATAATGGGATATTTCTAGGGCTGAAACGATTAGTCGATGTTATCGACAATTTTAAAAAAAATTGTCGACATTTTCGTTCAGTCGTTTGATCTCATTTAATGTAACATGAGATCACATTAAACTGTAATGATGACTCGTGAGAGCAGAACTTCAGTTCACACCTGACTAATGAGAGGAAGAATTACACAATCACAGTCCAGATGCACTCTATACTTTACAAACAGCTTCAGCTGATGTAGATCTCAAAGTATGAGGGAATTATAACGCAAAAATACAAAATATGTAAATACAGAAGCACTCTGGTTGTGGAATGTGGCGCCGGAGCTCTTTAAAGAAAACACGCCGGAGTTACATCTTAAATGCAGTTTTAATACGTTATAGCTTTATTAAAGTAAAAATAATATGGAAGCAGGTCATGTAATTAACTACAAACGCCGAAACGGACATTTGCGTGGTCAGCGCATCTTCTCTGAGTTGTGCAAATTTCCCGATCTAAGGGGGAGAGACTGAAACTCTACCTGGCTGATACACACACTTGATTCAGCTAGATTATAACGTGATGGCTCTTGATTTATTGAATCCAAATATGGATCACTGTGCTTATCTTCTCCTGAAGAAAATTGGTAATAAGCAACTATTAATAAGAGCAAGGTTTTTTTTTTTTTTTTTAGTGAGTTAAAGATGGATTGAAGTGAACAGAAGGTGAGAGAGGTGAAGTCTTCACCCCATTATACACTGCAAGTGTATATATATATGTGTGTGTGTATGTATGTGTGTATATATATATATATATATATATAAAATGTATGTGTAAAACTCCTTTTAAAACAATGTACATTTACTTTAGCAGCTATACTGCAGAAGAAAAAATTATCGCAGAATGTTGAATATAATATTAAAAATACTAATATTTTAAAATCTTAAAATCCTTTAAAAAAATAAAATAAAAGATTAATTCACCTGAGAAGCAGCATATAAGATATTCAGACTTGCTTTTAGAGTAGATCTTGAATACAAGTATATTTTGTCTTTACTGCACTCGCAGAAGTAAAACCAAGTGTAAAAATACACTTTTATATACAAAATGTTATTTTTAAGATGTATTATCTTAAAGCAATTCTAAATATCTTATGTTTTGGTAAATGTATCTTTATTTTTTTTAAATCTGTCTTAATTAGTGTTTTCGTGTGTGTGTGTGTAGCGTGTGGAGCAGAAGGAGCTGGAGTCTGTGAATGTGGTGACTCAGGTGAAGAGTAAAGCAGGCAAATCAAAAACAGTGAAAGTGAAGAACGAGACGATGCCCACGCCTCAGGGCCGCCGCGTCATCCCCCGCATCACCAGCACCATGAAGGACCAGGCTGCCAAGAAGGAGGGAGCCAAACGTGGCAAAGCTGCCAAGGTGCGCGTGTGTGTACTGTCTGATGAGTATGACCAAGCTCTTGTATCATGTCATGAGCAACTGGAAATAAGAAAAAGATCCAAAACTGGAACTATCCGTTTTACATCATTGGTTCAATTTTTGGGTGGCAACAGCAATAGGGATACAGATGCCAGCTTTCAAAAAAGTGGTTTGAGTTCTTCCGCAAAGAACAATTATTTCTTAGGCTAACAATTTAAAGTTACCACATTATAATTTAAGGGATGTTTATATATTGGCTGTTTTTCAACAGTTTTACAAGTCTTCAAGTCAGATTTTGCAGTCGTTACCATTTTAAACAATTTATGAATTGGATTTGTGTTGTGGATCCTGACAGAATGCTCCCTGTGTATTTTCAGAAGGAGGACGGTGGTGTGGTGATGAAGATGGAGTTTGATGAGGCAGACACCGAAGCTGATGGATCTGAGATGGGACTGACCGCAAGACTCACCAAGAAGATTAAGAAAGAGCCAGCAGCTAAAGGCAAGTGTGAGAGCACAAAAACATACTGAATGAAACTGGAGGAAATGGAAGGTCTAATTCAACTTCATTCCTATTCATTTTTTTATGACGTTACGCTCAACTTGTGTTGATGCACTTATGGAGCCAAAGAACTTGTTCAAAAAATTAGGGCTGTGAATCAAATATTTTTTAACTAATTAATTGTACATTTTTCTGTGATTTTATTCATGGTTAAATTATTGTACATGATGCATTATATAAAAAAAAAAAATATATATATATATATATATATCATAAATGTTTTTACTTTGTCTCAAAGAACATGCAAGAAATTAGTTAGACTATTTTCATTTAAATATTATTAAACGCGCATATATATATATATATATATATATATATATATATATATATACATATACACACACACACACATATATATATATATATACACACACACACACACACAGGTGCTGGTCATATAATTAGAATATCATCAAAAAGTTGATTTTTTTCAGTAATTCCATTCAAAAAGTGAAACTTGGATACATTCATTCCACACAGACTGATATATTTCAAGTGTTCATTCCTTTTAATTTTGATGATTATAACTGACAACTAATGAAAACCCCAAAATCAGTATCTCCGAAAATTAGAATATTACTTAAGACCAATACAAAAAAAGGATTTTTAGAAATGTTGGCCAACTGAAAAGTATGAACGTGAAAAGTATGAGCATGTACAGCACTCAATACTTAGTTGGGGCTCCTTTTGCCTGAATTACTGCAGCAATGCGGCGTGGCATGGAGTCGATCAGTCTGTGGCACTGCTCAGGTGTTATGAGAGCCCAGGTTGCTCTGATAGTGGCTTTCAGCTCTTCTGCATTGTTGGGTCTGGTGTATCACATCTTCCTCTTCACAATACCCCATAGATTTTCTATAGGGTTAAGGTCAGGCGAGTTTGCTGGCCAATTAAGAACAGGGATACCATGGTCCTTAAACCAGGTACTGGTAGCTTTGGCACTGTGTGCAGGTGCCAAGTCCTGTTGGAAAATGAAATCTGCATCTCCATAAAATTGGTCAGCAGCAGGAAGCATGAAGTGCTCTAAAACTTCCTGGTAGACGGCTGCGTTGACCTTGGACCTCAGAAAACACAGTGGACCAACACCAGCAGATGGCATGGCACCCCAAACCATCTGCGACATCGAGCAATATGATAAAGATTATCGTGATAATTTTGTCCATATTGCCCAGCCCTAAATATAATCGTATTTTCAAATATCCTAATATTGGGGGACAGAATACAAAATCCCATTCGGCATGCTTGTATGCAATGGCCAATTCTCGAAAAAACCGAGAGCAGCTATGCATGCACTTTAAGTCTCTCGGTTTCTGCCGAAACAGCTCAACGTGAGTGATTAGTGATTATTTTGAATAATTATCGATTCATTCATTGATCATGTTTGCTTTATGCACACCTTTCAAATCTGCTTGATTATTGATTACGCTGCATTTTAGTAATGTAGTCATTTTAAATATGCCATCAAAAATATAAAACAAGAGGCTGATGAATTGATAACTTTTTATACCTTTCTTGAGATAGTTGCGGTGATTTTGCCCATTCTATTTTGATTCTCATTTCATTGCAGGATTGTAAACAATTACATCTCCAGAAATGTGTGCTCCATTATCTTGTCTGCCTAAAAATGACTTTCTAATTGACATGCACACAAACCAATGGCAGTTAATATAGTCCATTACAGCGGAAAATAAGGCATATATAATCTACTGTTAATACTGTACTGATGTACCGGTGCATGAGCACAAAAAACACGCATGCATGCTTTTCAGCATTTAAGAACATTTTCATGTCAGATTCAACCTTGTATAAATCCTGATTTGTTCCTCACTTTTAACGTAGGGTAAAATCCATGGAATTTAGGATTGAATATCACATAAGCAAGCACCGTAAAGCACTTATTGACTCAACTAATATCTCTCAAACAATAACACCATTAACGACGACCACACCTATCATGCATGTGTACAAAAGATGAATGAGCCAATGAGAGTATGACACACGTGTAGCTCTGCCCCATATGTAGCCCTGCCTAATTCTGTGGGCTGCAGCCACGTCCTCAACAAATGGACCGATTTATTTAATATCAAATTTTATTTGCAAGAGAAAGTTACATGTACATTGCCAATGCATTATTATCAGGGTTAGTACAAGGTGCTTGAATTTGGCTTTTTCAAATTTTAGTCCTGGAAAACCCCTTGAAAATATCTATTTTTATCAAGAGGTGCTTAAAGTTCTTGAATTTACAGAATCTTAGACAGGAAGACAGGCCACTGCTGAAGCATGATCACTTGACACCTGTTACTTTGGCAGTGCTGTTCAGAATGGGTCAATCACAATCAAGTGTTACTGGAGGATTTATAAAAATGTATATTTTATAGATACTGCTGTGGTGGGTTTAACAAGTATGAATCCTTGCAACTATCAGTTTTAATTACAATTTACTCACCAGAGTGAAAAAATGATAAGAGATGTTAAAACGTTTTGAAAGCAGATCAATGGTGGATTCAGTTTTGAGAGCCGTGTAGCGCCCCCTTGTGTAAAAGCTTTGTCTCACAAAATAGGTTATTTCTGACAACATTTGGGTCGATATCAAAATATGTTGACAAACGTGTCCCTTGACTTTTTTTTGTCATGTAAGCTTTCAAATAGCAAAAAATATAAATATATATATTTTTAGATAATTTTATAACTTAACCTTTTAATGATATTTGAAATTGTTTATTTCTCGAAAAACATCCTTGTCCCCTTCATGTGGTCCACCACTTCTGTGACATGTTAAGTTATTTGTGTATTTATTTTGTACTTTATTTTTAATAAAAGCATTAGTGCAAGGCCGAACAAGTGTTAAAGCATAAGACTTTTACACAGATTAAAAAATAATCACATAAATTAATGCGTTTGATTTTTACGTTACAATAATTGCTCTCTGGTTAATGAATTAAGAAACTGATTGGAAAAAAAAATCTAGTGAAAATACGTAATTTTCTTTCTTTTTAAATGAAAAACAAGTAAAAGCCAGACCAACAAGAGAAAATGTTTCCGCACTTCATTTTCTTAGGAATTTCAAAGCAACCAGTTCTGAGCTGAATTAACATTACAAATATTGTAAAATATTCATTTTATATACAAGTTGAGTGTAGGAGGACTTTTCTCTCTCACCCTCTGTTGTGTCTGCAGCTTCTCTTAGTGGATTGTGGGTAGGGTAGTGTTTCCCTGGGAATTCTGCAATTTTTTTTTTTTTTAATTTCATTAGCACATTTATTTTAAGGCTTATAGGAAAGGCAGTTCTTTGTTCAATTCATTGCTTAATCTTTGAGCTAAAATTATGGGATTTTATCAACTTGTGCTTTTATAGAAGCCATTTGTGTGGAATGTTGCTGTGTTGCGTGTGACTCGGGTGAATGTGTGTTGCATGATCCTAATGTTTAATCTTTCCTCTGTCTCAGGCTCTAAATCAGGCAAGCAGACCACCCTCCCCTTTAAACCAGTACAGAAGAAGGACCCCTGGTCAGATGATGATGAGGAAGAGGAGGTGTCAGACTCTGACATAGACGTCATCCCTGACGTAGTGGCTCCTCGAGAGAAAAGAGAACGCAAAGGTTATACATGCGCTCGCTTGCGCACACTCAAGTCTTCACTCAGTGATCTATCATTATTTTACCATATACAATGTTTATAAAGTGAGATGTCAAAACATGGTTAAGAGTAAAAATGAGCCTTGAACAGGTTTTACATTTCAAATTTTAGAATGTGAATAGTTAGAATTTTTCTGCTGATTTCTCTACAGATTATTTTTACTGTTTTCTAACTCTTCAACTACAATATACAAGCATGATAAAAAAATATCGAACAACCCTTGTGAAAATTACCATTACTTTGTTCCCAAAAAACAGAAAATATAAAAATTTGATATCCAGGCCTGAATAATTAAATCTAGAACATTTCTAGTGAATGCTATTTTTTTTTTTTTGTTTGTTTTTTTTTTTGTTTTTTTTTTTTTTTTGTTAATATATTAATACAATTAATATTTTATTAGTGGGGTCCTATGATTTATGTGAAGCCAGAAACATGGACGGAATCACAGTATCCAGTCATAAAAACAGAATTAACCAAAATGCGAAATTACACAGAATTTTACATATTTGGGTAGGGCTGGGTATCGTTCAAGATTTTTCAATATCGATCCCAATATCTTGGATATCGGTTCCTAAACTATGCTTTTTTTGTTTGGTAAAAAAAAACTCCCGGAGGAATACAACTAACCGGTATTACAGCTGGTTGGACACTAGGTGGTACTATGGGATAATTTTCGGTAATCATGGTTAGGGTTAAGCTTACACAATAAAGCAAGACACCTTGATTTCAAACTTTGAACTTCATTTTTTATTTGAACTAAAATCTCAAATGAAACTTGAAAAAAATAAGTGCATTTAAAATGGGATCAACTTTTTGAAAGATGGTGTTACAACAGTTGTGAGCATCTCTCTGAAAAAGAACCTCATCTGTGCATTCTCTACCCGTCGGGTAATTCGTTATCCAGGAAAATGTATCATGTCTGTGTTAATACATTTTTGTTCCCTCCGTCCTGATATATAGTAAATCCCTGGGGGCTGAGGGATTGGCGAATATTCTTGCTTTAGTGATTTTGCATAGAAAATGTAATTTATTTAAAAAACGGAAAACTTAAATACATTTCTAAATTCAAAATTGCACTCCAAACGAAAAGGCAAATAAATAAAGTGATAAAGTGTGTGTGTGTGTATTTTAACACACACTTTATCACTATATTTATTTGCCGTCAGGCAAGAATCCGTCTAAACAAGCAGGTGGAAAAATACTTGCACAAATGAAGACATAAAAACTATTATAAAATGTAAAAAATTATTAGAATGATGATGATCACTGAAATATAAATCATGGTTCGAGGTTAACAATGTTTTTGTATTTTATATAGTTTGTATTTATAGAATTGCGTTCACAATAAACTGCTGTTTGGAAATAAAGTGAACTGAACTTAAAGCACCTCCTGAACTGAGATGTCTGAGGTCATTTGCAGCACTTATAAAAAATAAAAATCAGAAGGCAGAAATAAAGAGCGAGACCTTTAGATGCGCGTGTTCCACGAGACTGCACGCATCTATCTATCTATCCATTTATCTATCTATATGCCCATAGACGGCTTAATAATAAAGAGTGTTTCTTCAAACCCGTGTCTACGGGCAAATTATTTGTAATATTAATTTGATAATCGTCTAATAGTAATAATTTAATAGATTAATGGGAAAACGAGCCAAATATTGTCATGACATGGTCAAAAGCATCAGCTATTGGTGACCACTCTGACAATCGTTGATCCCGAGATCATCGTTTGTTTTTGCAACCCGAATGTGCATTTCTCTCTAGAAATTAACACAATCACAGACACTTGCTGTTTGTTTGTATAATATATATTACACACACATCCATCCATCCATCTCTCTCTCTATATATAATGTCATGACGATATTGGTCTTGTTTTCCCATTAATCTATTATCTATAATAATAGATTAATGGGATGAATAATAATTCATCAACATTAGTCTATAATGTTGATGAATTATCATTGTGTAATTATTTTTAAACATGATTCACAATCGTATTTTATTCAAGTAATTAAATAAGAATTGTATTAATAACCCAGTGAGCAAGCCGAAAGCGACTGTATTGCAAGCGAAAAAGTATTGTTTATCATTCAAAACATTTTGAATGATACTCTGCCCTAGGTTGACCATTACTTCACTCCCAGCACCTCATCTCTGTAGCTCCAAAGTGATTTTTGGCTTCTCACAAGTCCCCTTTTTGTTTTGGGGACGGCCTTTTCTTGGCAGTGCCTGGGTGGTGTGGTGCAGCTTCCACTTCCTGATATTGATCCAACTGTGCTCACTGGAATATCCAAACATTTGGATATTTTTTACCCTTTCCCTAATGTATACATTTATATTACTTTATCTCTAACTTCTGTGGAATGTTCTTTGGTCTTCATTTTCCTTCAGATTTACAACTGGACCAATGATTCCTGACAATTCTTTTTATTTTTATTATTCAGAAAATGTGATTGCAACTTTAATGATTTACAGGTGGATGCCAATAGTAAAGTAACTGTAACCTGGCAGCTTCCAAAGTACAGGGGCTGAATACTTATGCAAGCAAGATATTTCAGTTTTGTTTTATTTTTTAATATTTCCCAACATAAAACCAATGTCACCTAACAATAACTTTTTTTGATTTCCTGTTTTAAAATATCAAACAGAATGAGATTTTATTGAACCATTTGTAACGAGATAATTGGTCAAGGGTCTGAATTCTTTTGCGTGTGTGTGTGTGTGTGTGTGTCAATACATGGCGAGTTGTGCATTAAACTATTTTAATGCATGATGTGGAGGCCTAGGCAATTGAAGCTTTCATTAATTTTTGCAGTGCTAATTATGGTTAAATAAAAAATAATGGTTAAATACTGTCATAGATCTAGAGTTCTGCAGGTTCTAAATCAGACACAGAGATTTAAGTTCACATTTATTTGAATAAAATCAAGTTTATTTTTTTTATAGCACGTTTAAAAACATGTTGAACAGAGTGCTTGACACATTGATTAAAATAGAGCCACATGCACAATATATGATACCATATAATACATGCACAATACAAGTAAAATATAAATACAGTACATTGATGTATGCTCCTAGGCATTAGAGAAAAGATGTGTTTTCAAATGGCATTTTAAAGACTCAATTGTAGCGCAGAATCTAAAGGGGCAGCAACAGAAAGGCACAATCCCCTTTAGATTTCAAATGAGACTTGGGGACACTCAAATGTAGGCTCTGTGATGGTCTTAAAAGCCTAGAAGTCTGATATTTATAAAGATCAGAAGTCTAGTTAATGAATAAAATAAAAAGCTGAATGTGTTTGTTCTCCAAAAACACCCCAATTTTTCACTTTAAATGCACAATCCAGAAATAATAGCAACATAACGTAGAATGGTTGGCACTCCTCAGAACATGTAATATTTAATTTCTGTTCTTTTTCATTTTCGCATTGAGGAAAAAACGGCATTGCAGATGTAATGGTAGTAAAAAGCGTCACATGATGAGGGGATAACCATCCAAAATGCTTTTAAACCTGCGAACTTTGACCTCTGAGACATTGGTGAATTATCCATTTAAGGTTGCATGATTGATTAAATTAAATGCCATATGTCCTTGCATTAGGGCTGCACGATATTAGAAAAAACTGACGTTGCGATATTTTGTTTTTCTGCGATATGAAAAATACAGGATGACTTCGCCAGATGACTTGAATAGTTCTATTTGAGAAGAATTATTCTAGAATGATTGGGGTGATTTTGTAGGTAACTGCATCTTCATGGAAAATTTTAATTACAAAAAGATACAGAAAATGACTTTACATTTTGACTTAATTTGGGTAGTTTATTTCATTATACACTGTTTAATTCAACGTGGTTAGCCATACGTGCAGCATTGAACGTATAATAAACTCTGTACACAGTAGGGGTGTGCAAAGCAGTCGGTATTTGTATCTGTGTTTGTATTTGTTGAGGGGGGAAAAGTATTTGTATTTGTATTCGAGTAAAATTCAAATAGGTGTAAAATTCTTTTTTTTTTTTTGCGTTACACTTCTAATTTACGTTATAGTGCAAGTATTCTTTAATTATATCCATTATGATAATTATGGATATGCAATATTGGTTGAAGTTTTTCCATAAATCCAGCAATGAACAAGTAACAAGGAACAAACAAGTCATTGAAAAGAAAATAACATAACAGCCAACCTCATCCATGATTAAACCAACAACTAATAAAATACCATTGTGAACATTATGAACCCCACCACCACCCGCTGAACAGACAAAATAAAAACAAATAATACTTCAAATAACTGTTCTTCTTCTGAAAGAACTTCTTTCTAATACACAGAATTCCAAGAACTAAACTTTATCAACCCCTGACTGGGAGATCTGGCAGAACAAAAGTTGTATTCTATAATAATCTTATAAACTAAAAGATACAGCCCTGCTATTGTCAACTGTCAAAACAACACAAAAACATACATAAAGGTTTTCTCTTTTTCTTTTTTAATGGTTTTTATTTTTTTTATTTTTATTATGCCTAAAAAGAGACACAAAGGTTTTTTTGTTTTTTTAATTTTTTTTGTTATATATATATATATATATATATATATATATATATATATATATATATATAACAAAAAATATAATATATATATATATATATATATATATATATATATATATATATATATATATATATATTGTTTGTTTTTATGTTAACCATAACTTTAACTTGTTTAACTAAGATATCTTCTGCCAACATACTCTCAGTTAAATTTCTCCATGTTGTATTTTGTGAACACAAGCTCCTCCACATGTGAGGGGAGCAGTCTGGAGCGATGTGGGGACACAATATCTCCTGCTGTGCTAAAGATCCTAAAGAGGCTTTTTTGCCCCCTGGTCTCACTCTCAACTGAGGATGAACTGGCAGCTTCAGGTACCCCAGACACATCATCCGCTTGCAGTTCTGCATCCACCTCTGCAGCCACATCTGCCTTGAGCTTGTCAAACTCTGATGTACTAAGTAGTGACATGGGCAAGCTCTTAAATCGGGGATCCAGCAGGGTGGCTTTAAAGTAATGACCCGAGGAGTCATCAAAGACAGCCTGGAAGCGCTGAGTCAACTGAGAATGCAATGTGGTCACCATTTTAAGTGCCTCTGGAAGAGCCTGTACATCTGCATCCACCTTTAAGTTTGTTAATGCAGTCTTGAGAGCCTGCACACAAGGGATAACAGAAGACAGAGAAGCCACTTCCTCACACACAGTGCATGTTGCCTCCTCAATTGGTTGTAGTATTTTCACAATGGCCTGCACTAGTTCCCATTGATGGTGTGACATTACACCTCCTAGATCCATATCTGCACACATGGTAGTCAGTGGACGTCTCTGCTCCAACAGCCGCTGGAGCATGTGGAAGGAGGAATTCCACCTGGTTGACACATCATGCACCAAAGTGTTCTTGAGAAGGCCAAGCTCTTCCTGGATTTTGTGAAGTTTGTTTACAGCTTTGTTTGATCTGTGTACAAACCCAGTGATCTTGCGAGCAATCAATATCACACTGGTCACTCCCCGGCACTCCTTTAGAGCAGCTGTTACCACTAGGTGTAAATTGTGAGCCATACACCTAATGTGCACATAGTTACCATCAGCCATTGCCTTAACCATGTTAGTGGCATTATCTGTGACAAAATACTGAACAGAAAATTTCACTCCAACATCATCTTGCCATTGTTTCACAACGGCCTTGAGGTGATGTAGAATGTTGGCTGCTGTGTGATCTTCATTAAGAACCTCCATCTTGAGAAGTGCTGTCACACGTTTATGTTCATCTATTCCTTGTGGACTCTGTTTGCATTCTATCCAGTGGCCAGTGAGAGAAAGATACGCATTTGTGGAAAATTTGCTCGTCCAGATGTCAGACGTGCAGTGTACAAATTTCCCTTCTATTTTTGAGAGTTTCTTTTACTTTTGTTTTTACATCTTGGTAAAGTTGTGGTATAACTGTGCGAGAGAAATGCCAACGAGATGGTAGTTGGTATCGAGGTGCAACCACATTGAGAAGCTTACGAAAACCTTTATTCTCCACTACTGAGTAGGGCATCAGGTCAAGGCAAATCATTTCTCCTACTGTGTTTATTATTTGCTTTGCAGTGGGGTGGTTGGGTGGATAAGACTGTTTTGCATTAAATGCAGCTAATATAGATGATTGAAACTGACTTGCAGGGGCAGAACATAGCTGTGATGGTGATTTGGTGCTTGTGGGGGGGGTTGGCAGACAGTACCAGGAGAGGATGCTTTAAGTGCATGTGATTATGCATAGCAGATGTTGACAGATGTTTGATATCTCTGCCTCTGCTGATTTGACTTTTGCACACATTACAGATCACTTTGGTTTTATCTGCAGCACTGACTGTAAAATGCTTCCACACTGAACTTGAGCAAGTTTTTTTGGCTGGTGGAGGACCAAGAGATGGCTCAGCAGCAGCCACACTATTTTCTATTTGGTTGCCCAAATCCATGTTTCAGCTACGTTAATAAATGACGGGAAGCTAAATGCTAAGGTTAGACTATAGCCAGAGTAACTTTACATACCATATAACTCCCACAAGTGCATATAATTCGACACAACTACACAAGCATTTTTTAAACCTTTTTAACCGAACATTAACGTTACTGTCAACAGCCTATTGTCTAAATTACCGAGCTAACAGAGCGAACATGTGAGCACCCGACTGCAGACGTCAATAATGCAGCGTGCGTGATGAAATAATCTCCCGATCAAACTCTGCTTCCCGATAGTTATAAACTGCCTCCAGAACCCAGTTAAAGAACAAAAATCTATTTAACAAAAACTGATTGTGTTTTTTCGCTCAGCCGAGCGAGTCTCTGTTGCTGCGAGGAGCAGCCTGTGTCAGTCAGCTCTTTCTGATCACTCAACTCAGCACGCACTCTAAACTCACTCATCTGGGCATGTACTGCGCGGTCTCATGAGGAAAACGCAGCTTTTTGATATAACGTTTTTCTTGTTCCCGAATACAAATATTTTTTTTAAAGTATTTGTTCGAAATTAGTATTCGTAAAAACACGTTATTTGTGCCTTTCCGAATACCGTATTCGGGTTCGGCTCCACCCCTAGTACACAGTACAAAGTTCTGTTCACGGTACTTGATACCATTTTTGGTACCAAAGCAAAACACAAAAACAGATTACTGAACAACATGCTCTCGTATTAATAAAGCTGCATATTGGCAATTTTCTTCACGATAAGAAATGCACAGTGACTTATATTATGATTAAATAAGTCGCGAGCAATCGCGTTCTAATCTAGCTAATCTAGAGAGATGAGCGTCCCCGAGGCAGTCTCTCTCTCAGCTGGGTGCAGTTCCAATCTCTCCCCCTTAGATTCGGACAGAAGGAGGCACTGACCACACAGAGAAATGCCAGTTACTGAGTTTATAGTTATTAACATGATCTGCTTCTGCATTATTTGAACTTTAATAAAGCTATAACGCATTAAATATAACTGGAATTTAGATGTAACACATGTTTCCTTTTAAAGAGCTCCGCTTATTCCACGAGAGTGCTAATGAATTTATTATAATTTTTTTAATAATTCCCTAATACTTTGGGATCTACATAAGATGAAACTGTGAAAGTTTAGAGTGCATCTGGACTGATCTGTGTAATTCTTCCTCTCCTCCATCAGGCGTGAACTGCAGTGCTGCTCTCGCGTGTCATTACAGTTGAATGTGATTTCATGTTACGTTAAATGAGATCAAAAGATATAATGTCGATTTATCGTTCCAGCCCTAATGCAAATGATAATATGCTTTTAAACTCACCTGCTTTAGTTGCTTGAATAAATCCGGGTGTCTGTCTTTCAGGTGCTTTATTAAGTTTGATGTGTTTCCTCCTTTCGTCAGAAAATTGTGAAAGCAGCGTTTACAAATAGGTTTTTGCTGATCTATGATGTTTCCCTTTTCACAAGCCTCAAATCCAAAGAATTTCCAAAACTGACTTTCCACTTTTCTTTTCGACAAGATACAGTTGAGACTCCGTAGCAGCAGCTACTTTGCTTGTCGCCATCTTTTGCTTGTTGTGAGCATTCCAAAGTTCCCTACTCTGCATGGGAACCGGGTAGACCTGGTACTTGGTACCGGAGTACTGGTATTTTTGACAACACTAGTAGACTATGTTTATCTTACTACATAACACGTTCTGCGACGTGACTATTGCGGATGTGCACATCGCGATGTCGATGCTGAAACGATATATTGTGCAGCCCTACCTTGCATGATTACTAAACCGCAGAAGGCTTCAATTTATAAAATGGTCTGTATTCAGAGAATCCATCTATGCTTGTGATCGCAGGGCGCTTTTTAGCATGTGTCCTGTGTAGGGGTGTAACGATCCATTTAATTGCTGATCTGGATGGATGCAGCAATTAAATAACCAAATATGCAATTGTCATCAATGTGTTAACATAACATAAATATGTATGTATTTATCGCTTTTTCTCAATTTTTAATGCCAAATTCCCACTACTTGGTAGGTCCTCGTGGTGGCACGGTTACTCGCCTCAATCCGGGTGATGGAGGATAAATCTTAGTTGCCTCCGCTTCTGAGACAATCAATCTGCGTATCTTATCACATGGCTCATGCTGCATGACACTGCAGATACTCTGCATGTGGAGGCTCATGCTACCCTCCATGATCCACACACAACTTGCCATGAAAACCACTAAGCGCGACCACAAGGATATTACCCCATGTGACTCTACCATCCCTAGCAACCAGGCCAATTTTGTTTTTTGGGAGACCTGGTTGGAGTCACTCAGCATGCATTGGATTTGAACTTGTAAAAATGTCAGGCAAAACTGCTAAAAACATATAGATTTGCCCCTTGAAGGTCTCTGCGTTGTTCTGTCTTTTCTGAGCACTGAAGTAAAGCAATTATTGTTAATAATTTGCACTTTACAAATTCATCCCGTTATTTTATCTGACTCCATTTTTATGTTGACCTCTAGTTTAGATTAAAGCTCTAAATACTTTCTGATCATTCTGTTATTTTAATCATTTAAGTTATTGATTACTCTGAATCCTGTTCCACTCATTTACCTTTTGATCAGTTTCTAATGAGATTCAAACTGATGGTCTTTAAGTGGCTTTCTCCTACATTAAAGCTTCAGTTATGATATAAATGATTCTTAAAATGGTATTCACATGCTCGGTTTCTCCTATTTTAAAGAACCAATATTGATATAAATTATTTCAGAGGAACACAGAATAAATCAAAAGGTAACAATTTATTTGCCAGTTAAGATTTAAAACACAAGTTAGAGAAACAAGTCAAAGAACATACCTGGCAGTTGAGAAAACTAAATGTAATTGCAAAGCATGGGAGATCTGAATGCAGATTTCTGTTATTAAAGTTACACACAGTGAGGTGTGGGATCATCTGACTACAGAGAACCCTGAGCTCTGGGCCAGCCTTCCTTTAAATATCCAGACAGAATACACATTGTTTACCAAATGGTATTATCCTTTGAGAATTTGGGGGTGAATGGTTTCTTGACTTCCTGCTGTTTTCCCTTCAAGGAGGGGTATAGACCTCTAGAGTTATTCAGTATTTGGCAAAGACCTTATAACTTTGTCATTGAGTTTTATAAACCTGGGGACAAAACACTATACCAGACGCACTGACACATTTGAAATGATACCAAACATGTTACACTAGTTACATTATTTGTATACATCAGATATGGTCTTTTGTTACATACAGATATTAGGTGAGTTTGAGGTGATTCTGAGCTGAGGGGGAATGGAGGAGAGGGGAGAGAATGGGACAGATGTGGAAGGGCAACAATGAGGTGTGAATTTTGCAGTCTTCGCTCAGTGGGGTGCGGTGCCTCAGGAAGAGATGCTAATTGCGAGAAAGTTCATTTGTTGATCTTCTCGAAGTTGATCATCAAAGGCTCTTTGCCTTTGAATGTAGACACATTGGCACCCAGCCTTACAAACTCGTGACTCCAGGATTGATAGTCGACGTCAATACTCGTTGAGATGCCAAGATGCACCTTTATTTTGGCATTCTCATGCCAGCCATGTCCATACGCATTTGTTAGGCAATACAGCAACTATTATTACCTAAATTTGCTCCTCATGTGGGACACGGATGTGCACTGAGTGATTGTTGCCTGAAGCGTCACTCTGCTTCTCATTCTCTGAGAATTTTCTATTTTAAAGTGCTATGGAGCAGTTCAACCATGTCAAACAGCTAAACAGCACTTACATTTTGAACAGCACTGATGAAGGAAGTAGAAAGCACATGCCCTGCACCAGCATCTACCAGAATTCACATCTGAACATCAACACCCCTTACTAACATTTATCACTGTAAACGGAAACAGAATTTTTCAATGCAACTGAGGGGAAAAAAACACAAGCACATACTCTCCTGTCATGGGTATGCAAGTATTTTGGATTGAAAAGACTTGCTTTACAGTTGCTGAGATGACAAATTGACACTGTAGTGTTTCCCTTATCCACAAGCCAATGAGCTGTCATCAAATGATTGATGACCACATCCCAGACCACAGACTATATTTACCTTCATTTCTAATTATCTTCTGGTTGGGCTGATGAACACTGGAGTCTCTTCTGTTTTATTTTGTGTAGCACTTCAGTTGATTTAAAAACTATGTGAAAATGTAACCGTTAAACCTCGCTCTGAGACCCCATTTACACCTGATTTTAAGATGTGTCTTGGGTGAGCCGATTCGATGGAGACCCATTTATCTGACTAATTGTAAACACTGTGTCTCACCTGACTACATGTGATCTGATCACCTGAGGTTCTGAGACTCATCAGATTTCATATGCAATAATTGCATCTGGAGGTCATTTCAATGGGCATAAAACTCTCAATGTCTTGTTACAGAGGACAGCTGAGTAGGCTTATTAACATGGAACAGTGATTTAAGACTACCTGTGCTTTTTAACTGTTAACACACGTTCCAGCCAATCAGAATCAAGTATTCAAAGAGACCATGGTGTATTTGAGCTCTATCTCATGAGAGTTCTGTTGTACTGAATAAAGGTTTCCCTCATTTATTTAATTAATACTGTGCTGAAGTGTATTTTACTCAAACCACTATCCAAAACATTTGATATTTATTTTTTTGGTCCCTGTATAGAAGCATTGAAAAATAATTGTTCTGTTTTCATTTAAGTTCTATGAATTCCTTTTTGATTTTGTTTTTTATAAAAATCAATCTAAAACACAATTAAAAAATGTATCAAATCTGAAAACACTGAATTGGGGGGAACAAATAAAATGGATTTCGTAGAGCCCTTTATTGGCTAGAAATGGCTGTGTGTTCAGTGTAAAACTGTAAGTCAAGAAAGTTAATTGGTCAAAAGATGGAGGAACCCTGTGAGAAAATTAGTTAAATTGACAATGATATACCGAGTTATTAGTTTTGACTTTTCAATATAAGTTTTTTGTTTGTCCTTGCAGCTGCAGCTGAAATGAAGTACAGTCTGTCAAGCAGTGAGGATGAGTTTGATGACTGGATGAAGAACAGCAAGCAGAAGAAGTGTGCTGTCATTGAGGATGATGAGTCCTTCAACCCAGAACCCAGTGCTGCACCTGACAGTGACATGGACTCCCCTCCACACCCACCAGCGTAAGAATTTCCACTTGTGTTTAATACTGCAGGGTTCCTCCTGTTTTATAGCTTCTAAATAACTATCCTAAATTATTTCAGGAAAAAAGCTTCTGTGAAGACCAGTAAACCAAAGGTAGAGAAACAGGCCAGCAAGCCCAGCTGTAAGTATCAAACATCTCTGCACCATTGTTTTTGTTCATTTTCTTTTTTTTGAGTTACAATGTTTGTTTTTTGATAAATGCAAATATCCTTTTATTTACATCCATTTTACTGAATGATATGCATGAAATGGCATTTAATTTGTTGTGCACAATGCCAAAAGTGTCCAACTGCCTATAACCAACCATTTCTGAAATTAACCATTTTTAAAAGTTTTGAAAAATGTTTAAACATGCATCAATCATGTAAAAATAAATGCATGAAAATCTCAGTGAACATTTTTCATTGTACGGAGTAAATTTCTTGAGCATTATCTGCTGATTTCCTAATATGTTTTCATTGCTGTTTTTTATTAACTGTTTTTAAACTAGTTCCTTCTGAGAGCAGTCAGGAGCCGCTCTCTAAACCTCCACTGAAGGTTGAAGAGAAGGCAGTGAAGAAAACAACTGATGGAGCTTCCAAGAAACCTGCTGCAAAGAAGACAAGTGCTGCTCTGAAGAAGAAAGTGACAGGTACTAGAATGTTCTTCACCTTTTTGCACTAGGGCTGTGTTCAAAATATCGGTACTTTGATGCATAGTTTTGTTTCCCTTACCGATGCAGCTTTGTCTAAGAGTGCAGATGAAAACGTCTAACACGCTATGCAAGTTGGCTTTCAAAACACCTGAGCCAGGTGTATATCACCACTTAAATTGGATGATGCTCTTGCTACCACCAGTAAAACTAAAATTAAGTTTACAAACACTTGGGTTGAAGTCACCACCCCACAGATTTCATATTAGCAAACTGTAGTTTTGGCAATTCATTTAGGACTTGTGCATGACACGAGTCATTTTTCCAACAATTGTTTACAGACTGATTGTTTCACTTTTAATTGATTTTATCACAATTCCAGTGGGTCAGCAGTTTACATACAAGTTAACTGTGCCTTTTAAGCAGCTTGGAAAATTCCAGAATATTTTGTCAAGCTTCTGATAGGCAAATTGGAGTCAATTTGGAGTGTATTTTAAGGCCTACCTTCAAAATCTGTGCCTCTTTGCTTCACATTGGGAGAAAATCAAAAGAAATCAGCCAAGACCTAAGGAAAAACAATAGTGGACATCCACAAGTCTGGTTCATCCTTGGGAGCAATTTCCAAATGCCTGAACGTACCATGTTAATCTGTACAAACTATAGTACGCAAGTATAAACGTAGTGGGACCACACAGCTATCAAACCACTCAGGAAGGAGACTCATTCTGTCTCCTAGAGATTAACGTAGTTTGGTGCTAAAACTGCAAATCAATCACAGAAGAACTGCAAAGGACCTTGTGAAGATGCTGGAGGAAACGGGCAGACAAGTATCTATCCACAGTAAAAGGAGTCCTATATTGACATAACCTGAAAGGCTGCTCAGCAAGGAAGAATCCACTGCTCCAAAACCACCATAAAAAGCCAGACTACAGTTTGAAAGTGCACATGGGGACAAAGATCTTTCTTTTTGGAGTAATGGCCTCTGGTCTGATGAAACAAAATTTGAACTGTTTGGCCGTAATGACCATCGCTATGTTTGGAGGAAAAAGGGTGAGGCTTGCGAGCCGAAGATCACCATCCCAACCGTGGCTTGGGGGTGGCAGCATCATGTTGTGGGGGTACTGCAGGAGGGACTGTTGCACTTAACAAAATAGATGGCATCATGAGGAAAATGTCTGAATGTCTAAATATGTGGATCTATTGAAGCAACATCTCAAGACATCAGCCAGGAAGTTAAAGCTTGTTTGCAAATGGGTCTTCCAAATGGAGTGACCCAAGCATGCCTCCAAATTTGTGGCAAAATGACTTAAAGACAACAAAGTATTGGAGTGGCCATCACAAAGCCCTGAACTCGGTCCAATTTATAAAAAAACAGAACAAAAAACAAACAACAACAAAAAAAAACATTGTGGGCAGAACTGAAAATGCATGTTCAAGCAAGGAGGCCTACAAACCTGACAGTTACACCAGTTCTGTCTGGAGGAATTGGCCAAAATTCCAGCAACTTTTTGTGAGAAGCTTGTGGAAGGCTACCCAAAACATTTGAATCAATTTAAAGGAAATGCTACCAAATACTAACAAAGTGTATGTAAACTTCTGACACTAGGAATGTGATGAAAGAAATAAAAGCTGAAAGAAATAGTTATATCTATTGTTCTGACATTTCACATTCTTAAAATAAAGAAGTGATCCTAGATGACTTAAGGCAGGGAATGGTTTCTATGATTAAATGTCAGGAATTGTGAAAAACTGAGTTTAAATGTATTTGTCCAAGGTGTAAACTTCTGACTTCAACTGTATAGGCTTTTTGCCTAAACCCAAATTTGGGAATAAGGCATGACTCTTGCGATATCTACAGGACTGTAGATAATGTTGCAAAATGAAAGAACTGCGTAACACCACAAACCTTTATTTACCAGTACATAAATCATGATAAAGCCAGTAGGCCTGTAATGGTTCACTCGTCTCACGGTTCGGTAAATTTTACTATGATTTAAACTAAGTCTGAATCAAGAATAGTTCATATCGAACATTTTATTATTACTTTAAAATCATATGCAAAACATTTTAAATTTAGCACTGTTATTAAGTGTTATATGATCCATTAGAGATGCACTGGAATTAAAGTTCAGCCTTGAACAATGGGGACACCAAATGGAAATATTAACAAATAATTAGCTTTTCTAAAAATGTGTGTAAGTCACTTACTACATGCATTTAAAATATTTTAGATTAAATCTTTATTTTTATTAAATATAATTGCCTCATACATGCAACAGGGTTCCAGCAGATCCTTAAAGTCTTAAATATCTTAAATGATACAACAATAGTCTTTCCATTTTTATTTAGAGGTCTTATATTTGGGAGCGTAAAGACAGGAATCATGATATGACCTTAAGTGATTATCAGAAGAATATGATTTCATTAAATGCATGTGCTGCATTCTACGATGATGTTTTATTGCCACATTAAAAAATAAAATAAAGAAATCTATGATTTCGAGAAAGTCGTAGCATTATGAGAATGAAGTCAAAATGACCATAAACGGCACATTATCACAATGATAGAACGTTGAGCCAGCAGCTTCATCAATGCAAAAACTTTCCCTCCTTTATTAACCATATTTTAATTATTTCTTTTGGCCCATTTCATTTTAAACTGCAGTCACATTATTCGTGTATGTCTTCTAAGCAAATTTGTTAAATAAGAACATATATATTTCTGTTGCCATTTACAGTTATGCTTATCAAAGAAGCCCAATAAAATGTTATACAGTACTGAATTATGTGTCATGTAAATTTATATCTATCTTTAGACCTTATTTACACCATGTCATATGCGGAGACTGCCTATTGATTTCAATGTTTTTTTTTTTTTTTGTTTTTTTTTTATCCTCTGAAACTATCTGCAATGGCTTTCCAATGATCAAAACATAATCTAATTTATTAAATGTTCCTTGTATCTGATCAACTGTAAGATACAAGAACAATGCATGTAGTAATTTGTGCACCTAAGAGCGGTTCATAGCTCTAATTAATTTACGAGCATTTTTAGATGCTACTTGGATAATGATGATTTTAGTAAATGTGCTGTAGTAAATGCAGTTTAAGTGCTACTAATGGTCAACATGGTCAATGGACTGCGTGAACATCTGTCTGGTTCTGTCTCTAGAATAAATTAAATTCATAACCGCTGCACTTTCCAGATCCCAGTAATAACTTCATGCAGATGTGCCAAAAGATGAAAGGGATTTCTTTGTTAAATCCTAAAGTATAATTTAACTAAATCATCTACATTATTTTTTTTTTTGCATTGATGAAGCTGCTGGCTCTTCAGTCTATAGTTTTGATGACGCGTCATCTCTGGTAATTTTGACTTCTAAATATTCTCATTTTATTTTCATTTTGACTATTCTCAAACTATTACTAATCTCATAATGCTTTATTCTCAATTTTGAATTTATTCTCAAAATATTATGACATTCTTAGATTTATTTAAAAAAAAAAAATATGTGGCACCAAAGAACTTTACACGCTTCGCTATCCTTCAGAGTGAAAACATGGTATTGTATTTTCTCCAAGCAAATGTGGCTTTTGAGTAGAGGTTGACCGATTATAGGATTTTGCCGATAACCAAGTTTGGAAGACAAGCCGATAACTGTTTAATCGGCCGATAGATTTTAAGAGTGATACTGAATGAAAAAACAAGTTCAGCATTTTACTTTTAATTACAAACAAAGTACTGACTGAACCATGAAAATGTTTTGTACTTCATAAAATAAATATATTTTATTAATATATGAACTATATTAATAAATATTTATGTAAATAAATGATATACATCCAAACTGAACTGCTGGATGGTTGTGCTTGATGACTCCATGTTGGTTGCATTAAATTCTATTGCACTGTGCATATCCTGGCGACTCTTCAGTAAAATACTCCCACACTGGTCATTTCTTTAAAGCCTTTGCCATCTGAAAATAATTACAAATATTAATAAAATATAATTTAAAATGGTCAAATATGTGAATTTGATTAACACTTTACAATAAGGTAAATGCGTTAACTAATGTGAAGTGATAACTTACAATGTTTAAATGTTTTCAGTAAATGTTGAAATTTAACCAACTAACAATGAACAGTACGTTCACAGCATTTTACATGCTCTATTTTATTTTTACGTGCTTTAGGTTTTCTCTTCTCATGAAAGCGTACGGTCAATGCTATTTATTACCCTAAAACCAATACAACAATCACTTCTCTTCTGGTGATGTGGTCTTTAATGTGAAACTAGGGCAAACTAGTGAATTGCAATGTCTTGAGCTTTTTTTTTTAACACTTCTAATAAGATTCAGTGATATTTTTGCTTGTATTTTGCACTGTTATGCTAGTTTAAATTCTCCGTGAGAAACTTGATTATCCAATCAAAATGACAAATACGTATTAATGTGAGGAGAAAAAAAAATAACTGATGCGTTTCTGATTTGTTTAAACGTTTCGCTTGACTGCATGAAGATATTTTTCTCAAATCTCTCACTACCATTAAATATACAATTTAGCTGGCTAAAGCATAAACGTGACTGGATATAAACTAATGCAAATAGATGGTAGTACATTTTATTTAAAGGGATACTTCACCTCTGGGAAGATGAATGTGTATTAAAAATTGGTCATTTATATAGTATAAATGTGAAATTATTTTTGTATTTGAAGCATTCTAGACTTTGGCCACTCCCAAACCACGCCTACCGGTTACAGGTGGCAGTATCTGAAAATATGATACAACTAAGCTTGCTTTGATACAGCGTGACTCTATAAATCGTGAGTTAGTTGATAAATTGACTGACTATGCGGGAAGAACATTATAATTCCGGGTGTCCAAACTCTGTACATGACGTCTTAGTAACAAAAAGAAAAACAAACAAAATACTCACTTTACACTAAGCCGTCCGTTTGTCCCTGCGGGCTTTGGCTGGCGTTTCAAATTTATCTTCGGGATCCTAAAATAAGTTTCCAGGACTCCCCTGTCCATGTGTGGTACAAAACTTGGGTGCTCAGTTATACATGCTCATGTTTTCGGTGCAGTTTCATCAGCGGATTCAGCGATCTCGTCCAGAAGAAAATGGCATCACTGAAATTCGCAACAGCAATAGGACACTCTATCTGTTTCCATAGGCGCACAGCAAGAGCACTGACACCACCAGTCCGCCCCAACTCGAGTCTGGCTGGGCTCTTCCTCCTGACCACCAAGCAGGTTTTTCTCCCCTGCTACAGCAGCTGCTTTGGCTGCCTCTTGTTCCTCCATCTCCCGCAACTGTTCATCGCTGTATTGCGGCTCGTACAGGTAGCCGCGAACATCAGATTCTCGCAACAGATCTTCGAAATCCCCTTCTGCCATTTCAACTTCAAAACTACCTTCCGCCATCGTGATTAGTCTACTTGTATACAAACTTTCTACACAGAGCAAGAGCCTGTTTTCTTAGCTTATACAGAAAGATGGCTGACACTATCTTCACATTCTGTGAGTGAGATCCCGCCCCATATGGGCGTGGTGAAAACATGCGGAATACTGGCTGTAGTTTTAAACCTCTGGCCCAAAAATCCTCCGATGCAAAATGACGATTTTTGCGTCATCGGAGGATTTTTTTCCAGACTAAAAATAAATAAATCTCTTATCTCAGGGGGATATTTGGGGGGGGAGCTCGGTAATTCGAAAATACTACTGGTTTTCTACTGATACAAAGCTTAATGCTAAATCCTGAAGTAACCCTATAAACATTTGGGTAGGACTTTTTGTCACATTGTTCTAAACGCTTGAGTTAGCTTTAATGTTAGCATCCTCTCAGCCTGGTCTGCAAACATACTGCTGTTACTAATGGAAATTAAATTTGGACTATTAGCCTCTGTCTGGCCTTCCCCATCACAGGAAGAAAAGACGAAGAACATTTAATGTAGGCTACCAATTTTAAATCTATTGGCAGATTATAATAATCAACACATTATCGAATCGGCACAATCCAATACCGGTCTACCTCTAATTTATATTATGATACATAAACCAATTTTAGTGCGGTAATCTTGTGTATTTTAAACTTTCATATAGCCTACCCTGTTTTATTGATGCACAATGGTAAGGCCATGTTGAATGTGTGCCCCTGCCCAAGTAAGAGTCTGTGATACATGATTGGTTTATTTTGAGATTGTGTGGGTTTGTTGATATGTGGATATGGTATAAATTTTATTTGTTCAGTTTTTGAAAAAGGTCTTGGTCTTAAATTTGATTTTAAATACTCTGCAGCAAACCCTGATCTAAATATTATTTTCAAAAATATTTAATGGAAGTGCATGCTTATCCAGTTAAATAATGTCCCTAAATAAAACCCTAATTAAAATGTACTGATGAAATCAAATCGGACATGACCTTTGACATGGCATAGCATCATTAGACATTCTGTTTTCCACCTGCTGCTCAGGGACACGAGCCGCATGAGACAAAAGCTGCCATCTGTAGGCTACGTGGTTAAATGCAAAAGCTGCACTCTGCACGTGGTTAAAGCATTTAAAGCAGCTGTCCATTTAATTATGATCTGATGGATGATCTCGCACCTCTATTGGACTTGTTTATTTAATAATGCGGCATCAATTGTGATAAGACGTGTCAGTGTTATGGACATCACCATCTTTGATATTTAATTTAGTCACTTTCACTATGGTTACAGCTGTTAGATTCCAAACAATTCTCAGACATTATTTGAAGTTTATTCAAGAATACATTAAATTAAGACAAAATGCAGTTGAAGTAAAAACATAACAAATAAAAGCAGGGACTTTTCCATGTCCAGTGTGCAATTATCAGTATAAGAATATAATGTATCTATATAACATAAATGCATGTTCACTAAGCATACTTAAATATACTGTAACAGCTGTATTTGAGATATATAAAGTTAAATTAAAAAATTATTTACTTAACTACACAAACGCCTTGGACCTGTTGATGTGACATAAGGAAACTGCAAAGGCAAGTTCTCGCATGAGCCACTGTGAACGATTTTTCACATTATTTCTCACGAAAACGAATGCCTTCAGAAGACTTTGAATATGAAGTAAATAACTGGTTCATTTTGAAAGGAACCCCAAAATGAAAACTAAGTCAAAGATTAATTATTTTAAAGGAAATGTTAACCAGAAACTGCACCCAAAATATATACTTTGCCGTGTGTGTGTGTCTGTGTGGATGTTAAGAAAAAAGGGCTTGTACATTTTAGTTCCTTTTTTAGTCATTTATGGTTTTCATTCTTTCAGATGCAAAACAGGTGTCAATTCTTCATGCTCTGGCCAAGACCAGTCCTAAAAAAGCCGAAGTTAGCAAGAAGCCCACCGCTGTGAAAACTGTGTCCAGTGACTCCGACAGCATGGCCCCGGCTGTAGCTGTGAAAAAACCAGCCAAGAAGAGGAAGACTGCTCTGAGCAGCGACCAATCAGACAGCGACTCTGACAGCGGGAATCTCATGGCCCGTCTCAAAGGAAAGAGCACAGCTGGAAAGGTACTTGTCCATGTACCTGCTGATCAATATTGAGGTCATGATACTAACATTTCAATAGTCAATATGTGAAAGGGGTTTGCACAAGGTCCTTAAATTGCTTTAATTTAGCTTTAAAAATTGTAAACACCTAAAGTACTGAAATACCAGGAAAATTGTCTTTTGTTAAAAAGTGCTTGAAAATATAAGTGGGTGTTTGTGTTTATATGTACTTTAGATTCAGTGGTGGCATACAGGTGTCGAATGATACCAATTTTTCCTTTGTACATTTTTATTTTGTAAAATGTTTTTTTTTTTTTTTTTTTTTTTTTTTTTTTTTTAAACACATTGCTGTATTGGCATGATGCCTTGAAGGTGCTCAAGTTTCAGTTTCAAACATTTTAGTGAAATAATATATAAAAATGCTAATAATGGAGTCTTTTAGCCTATTGTTATGTCCCTGGTCTTGATATATTCTTTGGGTCAAGCAGAGTTCATTGATACCATATTGGCAATGTCGGCCATTTATTAATTTTAATTGAAAACCTACTTTTTCTAAATCCTCCCATATTGATAATCAAATTTTCTCTAAATTTTGCACAGACCATACTAATCAAAAGCTTGCAGTCTATACCGACAGTAATACCACCAAAAAACACTAGTTACACAAGTTTGAAATGAAATGCAATTTTCTAATTTCATTTTGCACTAAAAATTTTTGGATTAATGTACTGATTCTGCTTATTCGGAAGGAATGTGGTACTTTAATTCACCAAAGTGTCATTCAACTGATCAAAAAGTATAGTCAGGAGATTACTGATGTTAAAAAAAACAGCAGGTCACTATTTGAAAAAAGTTAACTTTGATCAAATCTAGACAGGACCCATTTCCAGCAGCCATCACTCCAACAGCTTATTCTTGAGTAATCGCGTTAATTTGGCACTAGAGATTCGCCATTACATCAAACACCGCTTTCTTAAACTCATCACTCGTTAATTGTTTTGAGGAATGAATGCTATGCAATGCTTTAAATTGCTAAAAAAAAAAAAAAAAAATGAAGATTTTATATAAATGTGCACACTACAGTCTTCAAAGACATAGGCTAACTGGCTCTATCCAGGACCAAAAAAAGATGTGGAAGGGCCAGCTGTACAACTAAACAAGAGGATAAGTACATCAGAGACTCTAGTTTGAGAAATAGATGCCTCACATGTCCTCCGCTGACAGCTTCATTGAATTCTACCCACTCAACACCAGTTTCATGTACAATAGTAATGAGAAGACTCAGGGGTACAGGCCTTATGGGAAGAATTGCAAAGAACTTTTGAAACCGAAAAAACAAAAAGGAAATGTTATAGTGGGCAAAGAAACGCAGACATTGGACAACAGATAATTGGAAAAGAGTGTTATGGATCTTAACCCCATTGAGCTTTTGTGGTATCAGCTACACTGTAAGGTGTGTGTGTGAAGTGACAAGACAGTCACATCTATGGCAAGTGCTACAGGAAGTGATGGGGTTTAAGGTTACCTGAGTATCTGGACAAACTGACAGCTAGAATGCCAAGGAACTGCAAGATTTTTTTTTTTTTTATCTCTTGGTAGTTTAAGTAGTTCTACAAAAATTTTCAAATTAGAATAGTTTTTCACATTTTTAATGTCCTTACTATACAGTAGTGGCTAAAAGGGATGTCCGGAGGGGATATTTGCACAATATGTTCTTAATATTGTCTGTAATATTGGGAAGAAAACACCAGTTGGTTAAGCAAAAAACTACAGCATATCATGGAATATGGGTTTTAGTCTAATATACAAAAAATGCATAGAAAAACAAAGCCCACAGGAAATAAAGCAAACCTTGTAGTCAATGTAATCAGTTAGACATAATATTTTGTTGGTCCTTCCTTGTTTTTGATTACTGTAGCCATTCTTCTGGGCATTAACTAAGCTGGGCACAAATAAGCTTTGTGCATGTGTTGTGCATATTTTTTTGCCAAGCCTCCTTAAATTCATCCCAAAGCTGAGTTTCAATGGAAAGTTTAGACATTTTCAAAGGTTTTTAATGGGATTAAGTTCAGGTGACTGAGGACTTCAAAACACTGGGCAGCAAGGAATGCATTAATTGCACGTGCTTGGGATCGTTATCGTGTTGGAAAATACACGTTCAATCTCCAAACAGATCCTCCATTTACAAAATGGCAACAAATTTGTAGATCCTTCCAACACCTGCCGTAGACATGTATCCACGTACCATTTTCCCCCGATGTGCTTAAAGGTGCAACGCATGCATCAAAATGCTCCCCTCGTCTCCTACGAACATACAAAAGCTTATTCAAAGCCAGCATGTTGTATTTTGACTCGTCGGGCCACAGAACACTGCTACAAACTTCCACACTCCAATCCTTATGTTCTTTGGCAACAGCAAGAGATATTTTGCAGTTGATTGAACTAAGTAATGGTTTCTTTACTCTTACACGACCTCTCAATCCAGCCTCTTGTAGCCATCGCCTTGCAGAACGAGATGAAATTGCAGGTTCCTAACCTTTGCATGTCTCTTCCAGAACTTTGGAAGCTGTTTTGAAGCGGTCACACATTAAGGTGATTTTCATTCTGTCAAAATGCTCTAGTCTTCCTTGGCTGGCCACATCGCTTACATTCTGCAGGGTACCAGCTTCAGTGCTTTGCAATAATTCTGCGGACATTGCATCCATTCAAATCCAGCACACGGGCAATATCCGAAATTGATTGCAATCGGAGGCCATTGTCAAAATGGCTAAATCTGGTCAGAAGACAGCTCCTTCCTCTGCCATTTTCACCAAAACCCAAAAATGAACATCTAATTATATTGCCAACATCTTATTTGACACACCTGTAGCAATTAGAGGGCGGCAATAATGAGGGCAAACTTTGTGACAGAATGGCTAAAAATTATGTCTGCACAATTTGGCTTGTTTCATTGCTTAATGACAAATAAAATAATTGACATGTGTAGCACATACATTAGTACACTACTGTACAATGTGATCAGTTGAATGACACTTTGGTTAATAAAAGTACCAATTTCTTTCCATAAAGGCAAAATCTGTACAGGTCCTTCTCAAAAAATTAGCATATTGTGATAGTTCATTATTTTCCATAATGTAATGATAAAAATTAAACTTAAATATATTTTAGATTCATTGCACACCAACTGAAATATTTCAGGTCTTTTATTGTTTTAATACTGATGATTTTGGCATACAGCTCATGAAAACCCGAAATTCCTATCTCAAAAAATTAGCATATTTCATCCGACCAATAAAAGAAGTGTTTTTAATACAAAAAAAGTCAACCTTCAAATAATTATGTTCAGTTATGCACTCAATACTTGGTCGGGAATCCGTTTGCAGAAATGACTGCTTCAATGCGGCGTGGCATGGAGGCAATCAGCCTGTGGCACTGCTGAGGTGTTATGGAGGCCCAGGATGCTTCGATAGCGGCCTTAAGCTCATCCAGAGTGTTGGGTCTTGCGTCTCTCAACTTTCTCTTCACAATATCCCACAGATTCTCTATGGGGTTCAGGTCAGGAGAGTTGGCAGGCCAATTGAGCACAGTAATACCATGGTCAGTAAACCATTTACCAGTGGTTTTGGCACTGTGAGCAGGTGCCAGGTCGTGCTGAAAAATGAAATCTTCATCTCCATAAAGCTTTTCAGCAGATGGAAGCATGAAGTGCTCCATAATCTGATAGCTAGCTGCATTGACCCTGCCCTTGATAAAACACAGTGGACCAACACCAGCAGCTGACATGGCACCCCAGACCATCACTGACTGTGGGTACTTGACACTGGACTTCAGGCATTTTGGCATTTCCTTCTCCCCAGTCTTCCTCCAGACTCTGGCACCTTGATTTCCAAATGACATGCAAAATTTGCTTTCATCCGAAAAAAGTACTTTGGACCACTGAGCAACAGTCCAGTGCTGCTTCTCTGTAGCCCAGGTCAGACGCTTCTGCCGCTGTTTCTGGTTCAAAAGTGGCTTGACCTGGGGAATGCGGCACCTGTAGCCCATTTCCTGCACACGCCTGTGCACGGTGGCTCTGGATGTTTCTACTCCAGACTCAGTCCACTGCTTCCGCAGGTCATCCAAGTTCTGGAATCGGTCCTTCTCCACAATCTTCCTCAGGGTCCGGTCACCTCTTGTCGTTGTGCAGCGTTTTTTGCTACACTTTTTCCTTCCCACAGACTTCCCACTGAGGTGCCTTGATACAGCACTCTGGGAACAGCCTATTTGTTCAGAAATTTCTTTCTGTGTCTTACCCTCTTGCTTGAGGGTGTCAATGATGGCCTTCTGGACAGCAGTCAGGTCGGCAGTCTTACCCATGATTGCGGTTTTGAGTAATGAAACAGGCTGGGAGTTTTTAAAAGCCTCAGGAATCTTTTGCAGGTGTTTAGTTAATTAGTTGATTCAGATGATTAGGTTAATAGCTCGTTTAGAGACACTTTTCATGATATGCTAATTTTTTGAGATCGGAATTTTGGGTTTTCATGAGCTGTATGCCAAAATCATCAGTATTAAAACAATAAAAGACCTGAAATATTTCAGTTGGTGTGCAATGAATCTAAAATATATGTAAGTTTAATTTTTATCATTACATTATGGAAAATAATGAACTATCACAATATGCTAATTTTTTGAGAAGGACCTGTATATTATATAAAATTAAAGCCATATAGCATACCAAGTTGTTTCCCATATTTCAATTAAACAAGTTATAAAATGCCAAATTTCTTAGAATTATTGGAGACGCGGTATCAAATGTGGCCGCAAGATGACATTAAAGGTCCATTGTTCCAAGAATGATGTACTCTGGGTTTTAATGCCTGTGATTCTGAAATGCCTTGGTCTACAGACCTAATAATGGACTGTTTTTAAAGACACGTCGGAGATTATTGTGCAAGTGAAATCAGTCATTTAAGTTCATTTTAAATTTAAAGATGTTTACGTTTATTGAAATGAAAATGCAATGCACTACACTTATTTCATTTATTAAAAATATATTTATAAAAAAATGTGGAACCCCAAAAAAAAAATAACACAATTAAAGCATACATCGAAGTTGTGTTCCAAATTTCAAGTACATCAATTTTAAAATTCTATATTTCTCAAACTTTTACTAGGCGCAGTACCAAAAGTGTCCACAGAATGAAACAAAACTCCATTGGTGCAAGAGTGGTGTTTCTGAAATTAGTTTTTCCAAAAAAATTGTTTTATTCACTCAAACCACATATGAAGACGCATTTAAAAAAAACATTATATACATTCTTACTGTTCTGCTTGTGTCCCGACTTAAAATGTTGTATTACACATGCTTACTGACTAAATACCTCTATATGACATTACTGAATAAACTTATAAAAAGTTTTTTTTTTTTTTGGTCTAGTTTTCCTTTTTAAAAATGTACCAAAAAAAAAAAAAATCGTTAAAACAAGATACATTTAATTTAGAAGCAACAAATATATATTTAGACTTGCTTTAAGATGTATCTTAAAAATAAATGTATTTTGTTTACAAGTGTATTTCAATTGGTTCTACTTCTGCGAGTGCAGTAAAGACAAAATATAAATAAGATCTATTCTCTAAAAGCAAGTCTGAATATCTTATATGCTGCTTCTCAAGTGAATGCATCTTTTTAAAAGGATTTTTAGATACGTATTTTAAAATAATATTATATTCAAAATTCTCATAACAATTTTTTCTTCTGCGGGGTAGTTGCTAAAAAATTTTTTACTTTAGTTTAAGAGTTTTACATTTTGGGAAACAAGCCAAAACAAAAATCTAAAATATATTTTGCTGCAGTGTATAATGGGGCGAAGACTACACCTCTCTCACCTTTCTGTTCACTCCAATCCAATCTGTATCTCACAAAAAACAAACACTCTTAATAATGCTGCGTCTTGCCAATTTTCTTCATGATAAACACACAGTGAGACATATTATGATTCAATAAGTCGTGAGCCAATGACAAGCATGCGACAGAATGTGATTCAACCGGATGCAGTTTCTGTCTCTCCTCATTAGATCGGGACATTCACACAACTCATAGAAGAGATGCTGACCGCACAGAGAAATTTCAGAGTTTGGATTTATTAATATGATCTACTTCCGTATTATTTGAACTTTAATAAAGCTATAATGCATTAAATATTACTGCATTTAAGACGTAACTTCAGGGTGTTTCCTTTAAAGACGCTCAACATGCAAGTTGAGTGCCTCACTCCACTTATTCCACAACAAGAGTGCTTCTGTATTTTCTTCGTATTTTTGCACTATACACGCACTATACTTTGCGATTATTCATCACCTGAAGCTGTTTGGAATGTTTCGAGTGCATCTGGACTGTGAGCTGTGTAATTCTTCTTCTCCCAAGTCAGTTGTGAGCTGCAGTGCTGCTCTCATCATTAGTTTAAAGTGATCTCATGTTGCTTTTAAATTAGATCAAATGACTATTCGACAATGAAATTTTGTCAAATTTTGTCAACGTGGACAATAATGTTAACTAATAATTTCAGACCTATTATGAAAAGCAAAAGTTCACATCTGTGTATTTTGATCATTGAAATACGATAAGATTTGCTACATCAAGACTTATTTTGTAATCAAAGCAAAATGATGTTTCTAAAAATGCTAGTATCTTTTTTATAATTTTAGCCTATTGTCATTGATAGACTCCTTGGCTGATGCCAAGAACAATGCACATTACATTACAAGTGATTCTATCCATTTGCTTTTCAAGCAGTTTGCCTAAAATCTTCACAATGTTATATAGCAATTCAAAAATGCTATATTCACACATTTTTGCCATTTCTGTGCTTGGCACGATAATTGCTGCTTGCAGGTATATTTAAGGGTCAAGCCCCAAAGGGGCAAAAGACTCTTATTTATTCCCTTTAGTTTTCTTATTAGGAGTTAAGCCCAGAAGGGTAGAAAGACCCCTATTGTTTTCATTTATTATTATTATTATTATTATTATTATTACGCTTCCACTCTTGAGTCTATGGCAGCCCATAGAAATGCTTGCGGGAAAGTTATGAGACAGAGGACAGTGTGTTCTGTTTCCAAAGATAAAATATTTTGCATCTACCTCAAACCGTCTAGCACTACCTACTGCCCAAATTTGCACTCACGTTTGATAACTTTTGAACCAAGAGTCAAAATAATTTTTTCCTTTTCCTTGGCTGAAGGCATTCGATGACAATTTTATTTTTTTCTGATAGAAAAACTAATTTTTCAAACTTGTCCTAGGCTGTTTGTTCAATTTGCATGAAAATTGGCCTGCATCATCTAGAGGCACTCACGACGAAGATATTCACAGAATTTTTATACTGTTTTCGAATGGCGCTTCAATGATTTTGATGAAAAACGTGCAAAAATGTACTTGAGGCTGTATCTCTGCAACGCTTTGAGGGATTGGGACGAACCGTGGTACGTGTCATCAACATTAGACCCTGAGGTTATCTGCGGTGTTTTGGCGCACTGCCCACTACTGGTCAGGAGATGGAAAATTGCTATTTTAGCTTAACTCTTGAACGATTTCCTGCATCATGCCCAGCTACTACCGGAGCAGTTACAGAACGGCGCCACATTCTAGACCAAAAAATCTAAGTAGCTATTTATGATTAAGTTTACTTTTTCTAATTCATACACTGTTCATCGGACTAACCTAAAACATGTCCCAAAGCTTCTTTTGCTGCTCATGGTGCTGATAATTGGCTTGACCCTTGTATCACTGCTTTCAGCTATATTTATTATTACATTTAGGACATATGCAAAACAGTTCTTTTCCTTTTTATTTGTACATCTTAAAGTACTGTTCATTTAAAGAGTAAAATGATCCATCAGGGATGGTTTAGGGCTAAAAATCAGCCCAGCAGAGGGCAATGGTGACAACCGAATGGAAATAAATTTTCAGCCCAGATGAAAATGATTATTATTAATGATTATAATTGTTAGATGCATATGTACAGGGTTCCCTGCGGATCCTTAAAGTCTTAATGTCTTGAATACATTTTTACCAAAATTTAAGGTCATAAGAAGTCTTAAATATCTTGCATGATAATTAAGACTTTTATCATTTAAGGATGTCTTAAATTTGTGAGCAGAAAGATTGGAATCATGATATGACCTAATGTGGTTATCAGACTTCGAAAGATGCAGTGCACGCATTGAATTAAATCGTATTCTTTTGGAGTGAAAACATGGCACTGTTGTATTTTCTTCAAGCACATGGGGGCTTGAGTGTTTAAGTTCGCAATCATTAGGCCATATCAAAAATTTGTCTAGCGATCAATAAGGATCAACTGTTGATGATAATGTTGATGAAATGACAATTTTTACTTTTAATTGTTTATATTGTAAAATATTATAGATAGGGCTGCACCTTACGATTATTTTTAGCGATTAATCTAACGACTAATTTGTCTTTTTTTACTTCTTTTTTTTAATTATTATTATTGCTTGATTAATATAACCATTAATTAACCCAAAATAAATAAAAAACTTCTCATTAATATTGCAATATTTTATTAAATGATCTTCTCTTAAACACAAAGGAATTTACAAGAAACAAAGTGTGCACTGCAGGGCATTATTCTGGGAAAAAAATTGCCCTGTTTTAACTGGTAATCTGTTTTACAGTCCAACAATTTATTTTGGAGAGATTTTATGTTGGACTGCTAAACTCGAGGTTGCACAATGTTTTGATATTCCTCCTGAAAGTGACTTGAATTTTACATTTGTTTCATTTATTTTGTTGTTGGATTGCTAAATGTAGATTACTTTTATTTTGGAGTGATTTTAAGTAAGAACTTGTTCAGTTTGAGTAAAAGGAAATTGCAATTGACATTTAGCAATCCAACAACAAAATAAATTCATCAAAACATTGATGCTACCTCGAGTTTAGCAGTCCATCATAAAATTATTTTACAGTAAAATTAGTGCAAATTGAGTGACAAATGTTTTTCTAACAGGAATAACAAACTTGTGCATTTTTAATCAACTCTCAGTAAAAAAAAAAAACATTTCTAAGAAAACAATTCACAAGCTAGGAACCTAATGAAAATTAGTGGTCACGATTGTAAAATTTGGCAAATAATTGTGATTTGACTGATTACTGTTTTAGGACTATGACGATTAATTGTGTTTAAGGTGTTTCACGAATATGATGATTAATTACATACAAACTCACTATTTGTGCTTCATGCACACAACAAAGTCATTTATACAAATTTTAATAATAAAATAAGTGTATATGATTTCCTTTTCAGGCTTCAAAAACGTATGAATGAGTCAAATTAAAATGATAAAATAATTAAAATAATATTTTAATTATCAAAATGTCTCATCTCTTTGTCCGATTTACTTTTGATCCATTTGACTTTCAATGTTTTGTTTTCTGGGTCTTTTTCTTTTGTAACCCAGCTAACCTGTATAGCTATTATATTATATTATGCAATAGTAAAATATTTCTGCCTTAAATTCTTCACTTTCACACATTATTTTAAGGCTCTTTGATTAACTCACAAGCCCTTATTTCTCATGAAGGAAGACTTTGAGATTCTGTTTCTTGGATGTTATCATCTCCACAGAAATAGAGCAGGACATCTCCTCTGTCTCACTGCCTGTTATTAACACTGCGTGAATAAACCCTCAATGACCATGGATATTTGGCTATACATGGATGTTAAGTGAAACTGGAGCACTTTGCGTTCACAAAACGAATCAGTTTATACCTTTTATATTTTTGCGGGAGTTTTGCGCACGCCACTGTAGACAGTATGCGCTTGAGAAGTGGGTCATCTTCACACACTCGAGAGCTGCTCTTGTGTTGTCCGTGGTGTGGTTCCCTGAGATGTTTGGAGTTCAAGTGAATGAAACGTGTGCTTTTTTCCTCCGTGCTCACTGTGGAGTGAAATGTTAAATTTGACTTGCCAGTGGCTAATAACAGACGTTTTTGGTCGCATATGCGAGTGATTTACTTGCAATGTAGAGGGCTGCATGGCCGTTAAAGTAAACTGAAAATATAAAACGGCCAAATAACAAAATTAGATGACGCATGGTGTAGTTACATTAGCAGTTGTGCAGAAATTACTTTTTAACAAGGGGTCAATGAGGAAACATTTAGAAAATCTATTTTAAGTGACTACTACTAACAGAAACGCATGTTGTAATGCTATATCATGTTTGGGTGGGGACAAAAATTAAATGGGACTTATGTTGATGCCGTCTTGACAAGCGCTCCGGGATGCTTTTGCTTCAAGTGTTCGTTCACGGCGGTTGTACTGCTGTGAGCCATTTCCAATTTGCATATCGTACAGCACCACATCATTGGGTCTCTGGCTAAAATACTTCCACGCTTTAGATGACCATGGGCAAGTTTTAGCTGCAGATTGTTCTAATGGGGAATCCATGATTAAACCGGGTGATGCCATTTTAATTATTTCATTGCGACGCATGTTATGCAAATAAATGTCTTTCTGTAGTTGATGAATCGTCCCAGCCCTAGTTATAGATTATTGTAGGAGTACACATTTTATTTCCCTTATCTGTTTGAGTGAGCAGCTGGCACAAACATTTAAAAATAAATGCATCTAGAATTTTATTCAATTTGGACTCTTATAGCCTCAGCCTTCCAGACTAATAACGTTTAATATAGGCTACCAATTTTTAACAATTGGCAGACTAACTGGCTTTCTTTCAACAAATTATTGAATCAGCACAATCAAATATTGGTTAACCTCTGAAATCAGACATTACATTTGGTATTATCAGGAGTACTATCAAATATCAGGACCCTTCGCTTTGTTCTATATTATATTCAGCATTATTTACACTGTTTAATATAGTACAATCATCTCTAAACATTTTCATTGTATAATGCCTTTGATCAACAACTGACTGTAAAGAACAAAGGATATTAAAAAATGAAAGACACTAATTCTAATCGGTCATTGTGCAGTTGCAATAAAGAAACCATGCGGTGACTCATGTGTGGTCTGCTGAACCCCTTCTGTTAGATCTTGCTGAACTGCCACAAAAAATGAATTTGTATGCACTTGTTATACAAATGAAATGAACTCTGTGCAAAATACAAATTTTCAAACAGTGTGCACTCGTATCAATATGTGCAATTTCATGCCATTTAATTGGTAGAATGTGGAATTTATACATCTTTAAAATATGATTATATTAATGATGACAGACAAATGAAACCATAAAATATACGATTTCACATATACTGTGAGGATAAATAATTTTCCAGACTGGTTACATCTTATACATTTGTCACTGGTCTGTTCATTAGGACTGACCTGATACAATCTGATATCAATATATCACAATACTACTAACTAGTATTGATACTTTTTTTTTCCTCCCCCATTCGACTATTTCCCTGGAATCATGGCTATTTAAAAGCTGAATTATATAGTTTATCTGTGACTTGCGTTCAAACTCTACTGGTTTCATGCTGCTAATAATCAAAATCTGTTGGAAAGGTGGAACATGATAATGTACTGATGATAAAGACTCTTACAGCTCTCTGTGGTGATAACTGGCACACAACAATATTTTTGCACTCAGGTACTAAATTGAGTATTATCAATACAATAGTAAGACTGGCACAGTCACATGTTATAGTACTATCTTTGTATTGATGTGCTGGTGCTTATGACATCCCAATTACAGCTGGGAATTTTAATTGATTGGTCAGTGGCGAGATTGTGTATATTGAACAAAATCTTCATGGGAGTTTAATCTTGATTTCATTGACTTTCAGAAAGCAAAAAGCTGGGATGATGATGAAAGCTTTCAACTGGAGGAGAAAGTAGTGACATCATCTGCAGCTCCCAGGAGCCGAGCAGCACGCACCACCAAACCCGTGACCTACACTCTCGACTCCGACTCTGAGGACTTTTAAACTCTTTCGGAGTCAGAAATATTTCTGTATGTGCAAATACTTGAAAGTCAAGCATGAAGCCGAGTTATGCTAGTTTTTTTGTATGGTTCATTTTTTATATATATATATATATATATATATATATATATATATATATATATATATATAAATTGGACATTAATTCTACAAGGCATTGTTCAAACTATGTACAAAGCCTGATTATTATTTTTTTTTTTTTTTTTATATTGACTTTTTAACAGCTGAAAGGAACAAATACTTTTGGTTTTTGATAATATTATGAACATTATTGCATAGTGGTCTGTTTTTTGCCTGGTTTGTTGCATTTTCTACGTCTTGTAAATATTTTTTATGTTCTCTTTCTGTTCAATGCTTATTAATAAATCTTGTGAATGACATGCATTGTGCCTTTTGTGTGTGAGTGTGAGCAATTGATTCACATCCAGGCCCATCAAACTCTTGGAAACCAAAGTTACAGACCATATAAAATCCCAACCAATTTTGGGACACCCCAAAGATTCTCTGGAAGACACTCTTTCAATGTGCTTCATGAGTGCATACAAACATGCCATAACAGTTTGTCTAAACAGCTAGCATTCAATAATGCCTAGGTACCTTGAAAGCTATGTTACATTACATACAGTTGAGGTCAGAAGTATACATGCACCTTAGGCAAATGCATTTCTTTTTCCACAGTTTGACATTTAATCATAGAAAACATTCACTGTCTTGGATCAGTTAGGATCACAACTTTATTTTAAGAATGTAAAATGTCAGAATAATAATAGAGCCAATTATTTCTTTCAGCTTTTATTTCTTTCATCACACGTCAGATGTTCTTTCAACATCGTCAGAAGTTTGCATCCACTTTGTTAGCATTTGGTAGCATTGCCGTTAAATTGGGTCAAATGTTTTGGGAAACTCCCATCCGGGACCCTCACTATTAGCACTAGTGTTTCTGCATTCTCTCTCCACTGCTCTTCTCCCTGTACATGAATGATTGCACTGCAAAAGACCCCACTGTCAAGCTCCTGAAGTTTGCAAAGGACACCACGGTCATCGGCCTCATCCGCCATGGTGAAGAGTCGGCATTTTATCATTGTTACATTGGGTACCTGTTAAATTTTTCAATTCTGTTATCTACGTACAAAGCTTTGAATGGTTTAGCTCAACTGTACTTAAGTGACCAATTACGCTATGTTCCCTCACGTTCATTATGATCTCAAAAACCTGCCAAACTGCCGACAGGTCCATTAGGAGGTGCTATATGGCAAGCCATTTTAACACAAAACACAGGTATCTGGATGCCTAAGTGGTATAATTTGAAAGCGTAGAATCTGATCTTTTCAGAGAACCACATCACTTGCATTTATTTACATAAAATAAGGCCTGAAAACTTTTGTCACAAATTGGCCCCACCCTAGAGGTTGTATACAAAAATGTACATAAAATTCCTTCACATAGCACTTAAATGGACAAGTCAAATGAAAGCTCTTAGGAAGGTGATTGTAGAGTTTGTTTATTTTGTTGCCACAAAGCAAAAAAAAAAAAAATCTCTTTTCTGTGCTGACCACTGATCTGTAAGCCTCAAATGGCCTCAAACTTTAGATCAAATCTTACCGTAGGATGTTAGCTTTAAAAGTAAATTACTTTTTTATTTGTTTGTTAGCTTGCTTGGATGAATAATCCAAAGTGTCAAAACATTTTTGATCGGTAGAAGTAGTATGGGAAACAAATGATCAATAAAATAGGTTCCCATCTATAGGAGACAAAATGTTACACTTCATTGTAATGCTTGGATTCTCTGCTTTTCAATTACACCTAGATTATGAAGGGGTGGTCGCCTGGAGATATATATATATATATATATATATATATATATATCCTTTGAGTTAATTAAATTGAAACCTATCATCATTTAACCTAATGTGATTAAGTGAATTATTTTAGTGGAACTAATCAGTATTATCATCACATACAGTGCATCCGGAAAGTATTCACAGAGCTTCACTTTTTCCACATTTTGTTACAGCCTTATTCCAAAATTTATTAAATTCATGATTTTTTTTTTTTTTTTAATTATCAAAATCACATGTGCATAAGTATTAACAACCTTTGCTTAATACTTTGTTGAAGCACCTTTGACACCAATTACAGCCTCAAGTCTTTTTGTGTATGATGCTACAAGCTTGGCACACCTATTTTTGGGCAGTTTCTCCCATTTTTCTTTGCAGGGCCTCTCAAGATCCATCAGGTTAGATGGGCGTCGGTGCACAGCCATTTTCAGATCTCTCCAGAGATGTTAAATCGGGTTCAAGTCTGGGCTCTGGCTGGGCCACAAAAGGACTCCTTTGATATCTTGGCTGTGTGCTTGGGGTTGTTGTCCTGTTGGAAGATGAACCTTCACCCCAGTCTGAGGTCCAGAGCGCTCTGGAGCAGGTTTCATCAAGGATGTCTCTGTACATTCCTGCATTCATCTTTCCCTTGATCCTGATTAGTCTCCCAGTTCCTGACTAGTCTCCCAGTTCCTGTCGCTGAAAAACATCCCCACAGCATGATGCTGCCACCACCATGCTTCACTCTAGGAATGGTATTGGCCAGGTGATGAGCGGTGCCTGGTTTCCTCCAGACATGATGCTTGCCATTCAGGCCAAAGGTTTCATCCGATCATAGAATTTTGTTTCTCATGGTCTGAGAGTCCTTCAGGTGCCTTTTGGCAAACTCCAGGCGGGCTGTCAGGTGCCTTTTACTGAGGAGTTGCTTCCGTCTGGCCACTCTACCATACAGGCCTGATTGGTGGAGTGCTGCAGAGATGGTTGTTCTTCTGGAAGTTTCTCCTCTCTCCACAGAGAAACGCTGGAACTCTGTCAGAGTGACCATCGGGTTCTTGGTCACCTCCCTGACTAAGGCCCTTTTCCCCAATCGCTCATTTTGGCCAAGCGGCCAGCTCTAGGAAGAGTCCTGGTGGTTCCAAACTTCTTCCATTTACGGATGATGGAATACACTGTACTCATTGGGACCTTCAGTGCTGCAGAAACTGTTCTGTACCCTTTCCCAGATCTGTGCCTCAATACAATCCTGTCTCGGAGGTCTACAGACAATTCCTTGGACTTCATGGCTTGGTTTGTGCTCTGACATGCACTGTTAACTGTGGGACTTTATATAGACCGGTGTGTGCCTTTCCAAATCATGTCCAATCAACTGAATTTACCACAGGTGGACTCCAATCAAGTTGTAGAAACATCTCAAGGATGATTAGTTGAAACAGGATGCCCCTGAGCTCAATTTTGAGTGTCATGGCGAAGGCTGTGAATACTTATTTACATGTGATTTTTTTTTCTTTTTTTATACATTTGCAAAGATTTCAAATAAACTTCTTTCACTTTGTCATTATGTGGTATTGTTTGTAGAATTTTGAGGAAAATAATTAGTTTAATCAATTTTGGAAAAGGCTGTAACATAACAAAATGTGGAAAAAGTGAAGCGCTGTGAATACTTTCCAGATGCAGTGTATATCCTTTTGAACTAATGATTTATTATTCTAAGTATCTTAATATATGTTCTTTGTACAAGCAGTTTGAGACCATTCCATATCTGTCTTCATGCTTTAGGAGACAGTATGTCTTCTGACTAAGAGGCCATGTACACAAAGTTCAGAAATGTTCTATAGATATCTATGCTTGTAACCGATCAGACTTCTAGAGGCTATAGCATTAATGTAAATGGTCTGCGCTTATATAGTACCTTTTTAACCTTAGCGGTATTCAAAGCACTTTACACTGCATCTCATTCACACACCAATGACGGCATTGCAAGGTGCTAACCTGCCATTGGGAGCAACCTGGGGATCAGTGTCTTGCCCATGAAACTTCGGAATGTGGAGTCCTGTGTGCTGGGAATCGAACCACCAACCCTGCGATTAGTGGACAACCCGCTCTAGCACGAGAGGTGCTGACCTCTGGTGGCTATTATAAAATCGCTCCAGTAAAATGTGAGATGTCAGCTGCTAATTGAAACTCACATTGGGGTTAAGTTAGAGTGTTTATACTCTAATAGGAGCGTGGATACCTGTTGCGACAGGACAGAAGCTTAGTTAGTCACCTGCAGGCACAGTCAACGGCTCGCTTAACAAATTTCCAGTCAGATAGGAGATCCCTGAATTTAGTGGTCAGACAGTCAGTGATTAGAATAAATAAAAATAGAGATAAATAAAAAATGCAATAGATTTAGGAATGGTTGATCATGGGTACATCAAGATCTGTCCCGAAGTAAATTAGGCCCTAATTCGATCAGACCAGTGGACCAATATAAGAGTTTCTTTGCAAAATCCTAGGTGCAGAAGTTAAGCTCTATTATTTTCATCTTAACTATTAATTAATTAATAGCCTCTCCGGGAACCAGCACCTTATCGTGGTGGAGAGGTTTGTGTGCCCTTATGATCCTGAGGGCTGTGTTGTCTGGAGCCAGGTGCTCCTGGTAGGGTCTCCCAAGGCAAAGTGGTCTCAGGTGAGGGGCCAGACTAAGAATGGTTCACAAAGATTCCATGGAAAAAACGGCAAGAGGAGGAGTTACCCTGCCCGGAGGAAGCCCGGGGCCCCCGTCTGGAGCCAGGCCCAGATGGAGGGCTCGTTGGCGAGCGCCTGTTGGCCGGGCTTGTCACGGAGCCTGGTCGGGCACAGCCCGAAGAAGCAACGTGACACCCCCCTCTACATCCCTTGGGCCCACCACCCATTGGAGAAACCGCAGGAGTCAGGTGCGCTGCCATATGGGTGGCAGTGAAGGCCGTGGGTCTCGACGGACCAGACCCGGGCAGCAAAGGCTAGTTCTAGGGACGTGGAATATCACCTCACTGGGGGGGAAGGAGCCGGAACTGGTGAGAGAGGTGGAGCGTTACCAGTTGGATCTGGTGGGGCTTACTTCGACACACAGTTGTGGCTCTGGATCCGTACTCCTGGATAGGGGATGGACTCTATTCTTCTCTGGAGTTTCCCATGGTGTGAGGCGACGGGCGGGTGTGGGGATACTCACAAGTCCCCGGCTGAATGCCGCTATGTTGGAGTTTACCCCGGTGGACGAGAGGGTCGCCTCCCTTCGCCTACGGGTTGTGGGGGGGAAAACTCTGACTGTTGTCTGTGCATATGCACCGAACAGCAGTACAGAGTATTCTGCCTTCTTGGAGACCCTGAATGGAGTCCTGAATAGGGTCCCAGTAGGGGACTCCATAGTGATGCTGGGTGACTTCAACGCGCACGTGGGAGATGACAGGGACACCTGGAAAGGCGTGATTGGGAGGAACGGCCTCCCCGATCTGAACACGAGTGGATGTTTGTTATTGGACTTCTGTGCTAGTCATGGATTATCTATAACAAACACCATGTTCGAACATAAGGATGCTCATAAGTGTACGTGGTACCAGAGCACCCTAGGCCGATGATCGATTTTGTAATCGTGTCATCAGATCTGAGGCCATATGTTTTGGACACTCGGGTGAAGAGAGGGGCAGAGCTGTCAACTGATCACCATCTGGTGGTGAGTTGGATCAGGGGGTGGGGAAAGACTCTGGACAGACCTGGGAAGCCCAAGCGAGTAGTGCGGGTGAACTGGGAACATTTGGAGGAGGTCCCTGTCCGCGAGATCTTCAACTCACACCTCCGGCAGAGTTTTTCAGGCATCCCTGCGGAGGTTGGGGACATTGAACCGGAGTGGGAAATGTTCAAAGCTTCCGTTGCCGAAGCCGCGGTGGAGAGCTGCGGCCTCAAGGTTTTAGGTGCCTCAAGGGGTGGTAACCCTCGAACACCGTGGTGGACACTGGTGGTCAGCGAAGCTGTCCGACTGAAGAAAGAGGCCTTCCGGGATTTGTTTTCCCGGAGGTCTCCGGAGGCAGTTGCAAGGTACCGACAGGCCCGAAGGGCTGCGGCCTCAGCTGTGAGGGAGGCAAAGCAGTGGGTGTGGGAAAAGTTCGGAGAAGCCATGGAGAAGGACTTTCGGTCCGCACCAAAGTGCTTCTGGAAAACCGTCCGCCACCTTAGGAGGGGAAAACGGGGAACCATCCAAGCTGTATACAGCAAAGATGGGACGCTGTTGACCTCAACCGAGGAGGTTATTGGGCGGTGGAAGGAACACTTTGAAGAACTCCTAAATCCCTACTCTATCCCTATGCTAGAGGCAGAGCCGGAGGCTGATGGGGGATCAGATTCTATTTCCCTGGGGGAGGTCACTGAGGTAGTCAAACAACTCCGCAGTGGCAAAGCCCCGGGGATTGATGAGATCCGACCAGAAATGCTGAAAGCTTTGGATGTGGAGGGGGTGTCATGGATGACACGCCTCTTCAACATCGCGTGGAAATCTGGGACAGTGCCTAAGGAGTGGCGGAACGGGGTGGTGGTTCCTCTCTTCAAAAAGGGGGACCAGAGAGTGTGTGCCAACTACAGGGGTATCACACTTCTCAGCCTCCCTGGTAAAGTTTACTCCAAGGTGCTGGAGTGGAGGGTGCGGCCGATTGTCGAACCTCGGATTGAAGAGGAACAATGCAGGTTCCGTCCTGGCCGTGGAACGACGGACCAGATCTTTACTCTCGCAAGGATTCTGGAGGGGGCCTGGGAGTATGCCCATCCGGTCTACATGTGTTTTGTGGATCTGGAGAAGGCGTATGACCGGGTCCCCCGGGAGAGACTGTGGGAGGTGTTTCGGGAGTATGGGGTGGGGGGGTCCCTTCTTAGGGCGATCCAATCCCTGTACGTCCGAAGCGAGAGCTGTGTCCGGGTCCTCGGCACGAAGTCGAGCTCGTTCTATGTGGGGGTTGGTCTCCGCCAAGGCTGCGCTTTGTCACCAATCCTGTTTGTGGTATTCATGGACAGGATATCGAGACGTAGTCGGGGTGGGGAAGGTATGCGGTTCGGTGGGCTGGGGATCTCATCTCTACTTTTTGCAGATGATGTGGTCTTCATGTCATCATCGGTCCGTGACCTTCAGCTCTCACTGGACCGCTTGGCAGTCGAGTGTGAAGCGGCTGGGATGAGGATTAGCACCTCTAAATCTGAGGCCATGGTTCTCAGCAGGAAACCGATGGAGTGCGTACTCCGGGTGGGGAAGGAGGTATTGCCCCAAGTGAAGGAGTTCAAGTACCTCGGGGTCTTGTTCACGAGTGAGGGGACAATGGAGAGGGAGGTTGGCCGGAGAATCGGGGCAGCGGGGGCGGTATTGCATTCGCTCTATCGCACCGTTGTCATGAAAAGAGAGCTGAGCCGGAAGGCAAAGCTCTCGATCTACCGGTCAATTTTTGTTCCTACCCTCACCTATGGTCATGAAGGTTGGGTCATGATCGAAAGAACTAGGTCGCAAGTACAAGCGGCCGAAATGGGCTTCCTCAGAAGGGTGGCGGGCTTCTCCCTTAGAGATAGGGTGAGGAGCTCAGTCATCCGCGAGGAGCTCGGAGTAGAGCCACTGCTCCTTTGCGTGGAAAGGAGTCAGTTGAGGTGGTTTGGGCATCTGGTAAGGATGCCCCCTGGGCGCCTCCCTAGGGAGGTGTTTCAGGCACGTCCAGCTGGGAGGAGGCCTCGGGGAAGACCCAGGACTAGGTGGAGAGATTACATCTCCACACTGGCCTGGGAACGCCTCGGGGTCCCCCAGTCAGAGCTGGTTAATGTGGCTCGGGATAGGAAAGTTTGGGGCCCCCTGCGACCCGACTTCGGATAAGCGGTTGAAGATGGATGGATGGATGGATATTAATTGAAAAAAAGTTAATAACAGCTCTACTCTGATGCTTTGACATCTCAAATGTTTTCTGAGCTCATCAAAAAGATAGTCTGTCAGGGTTTCAATTCTGATTGGAAAATTGAGCAACAAATTAAATGGCTCGGGGCGATGAAAGCCAGGAAAGAACAAGTTCTTATCATGTGAATATTCATGGATTAGTAAAATGGGGGTGTGTGCTTTTAACCCCTGACAGGACCATCTTATAAGAAATGTTATGGTTGTTATGATCTTATGATAATGTGTGATAAAATTACAAAAGTGTCTGTGATAAATGTGGGATATGATCTTAGTCAGGTGAACAAAGGGCTGGCTGTGGATTTTGAAACAATAAAAAATAGTAAAACATAAAAAAGCAGCCTTTGTGCAAGCACCCTCTGCTTCCAAGCTTATGGAGAATATGGAGGACTTTATAACAGCCAAGGATATCCATTAATCACTGACAAATTTAAGTATTAAATTGAAACAATTGTCTTTAAAAAGCAATAAGTGGTAGCATGGCTGAGCGGTCCAAGGTGCTGGATTAAGGCTCCAGTCTCATTGGGGGCGTGGGTTCAAATCCCATCACTGCCAGAGTAGCCTTTTGAATACTGCTGTGGCAGCAAGTACCACATGGAGAACAAGGCTCAGCAGTTCAAGTCACCAAGACTGGGAATGATGAAGGTGAATGACAGAAGCTTTGTCAGTATAGGTATTGAGTGCAAGAAGAAGTGTTAAGCATAACATGGATTTAGGCTCCAGTCTCTTTGGAGGTGTGGGTTCAAATTCCACCACTGCAAGGAATGATTTTAAATGGCTTATGCACAATAAGTAGGCCGTCTGTGGCTGTTTCATAATGATCTGCGTAACTACACTCAGTACAAGATGTTGAAACTCAAGAGTTTACTTACACTGAAGGCAGCAAGTCCCTAAGAAAAGTTTTCTGTACAGGAGTAAGGTATTTGTCGAGAATGATGCATCAATTGCTCCTCAATTATGATGTGATCCTGACTTCTAAGACATTGGATTACCAATGGATTATAAACGCCTTTATACCTGCCAAGGATCTGTGTAACTACACTCAGTGCATACAGTTTAAATTTATTCATTTGCTTACACTGACAGCAGCAAGTCCCTTAAAGAAAATTGTCTGTACAGGAGTCAGGTATTTTGTTGAGAATGATGCATCAATTGCTCCTCGATGATGATTTTATCCTGGATTCTAAGGCTGGCAACTCAGTCCTACTCCATTAAAGCACCCTTCTTGCAAGGTTTGAATTCAAAATGTATTTTCAATGAAATCCTATGGCCTTTATTAGATGACCAAGGTGTGTTTGACTAGAGATGAAACTTCATTCTGCAGGAGGTGGACCTTCAGCAGAAGGAATGATTAACATCTGATTATGGAGGCCTTTATAAAAGCCATGGATATCCCCCATGAAACACTAAGGAATTTAAGTACTGTGGGTGAATTGTTTCAAAATGTATGTGGAAACAATTGTCTTTAAAAAGCATATGAAAACATTGAATAAAAGGTAGCGTGGCAGAGCGGTCCATTCTCTTCGGGGGCGTGGGTTCGAATACCACCGCTGCCAGAGTAACCTTTTGAATACTGCTGTGGCAGCAAGTACCACATGGAGAACAAGGCTCAGCAGTTCAAGTCACCAAGACTGGGAATGATGAAGGTGAATGACAGAAGTTTTGTCAGTATAGGTATTGAGTGTAAGAAGAAGAAGTGTTAAGCATAACATGGATTTAGGCTCCAGTCTCTTTGGAGGTGTGGGTTCAAATTCCACCACTGCAAGGCATGATTTTAAATGGCTTATGCTGCATTAAGTAGCTGCATTTCATATTGATCTGCGTAACTACACTCAGTACAAGATGTTGAAACTCAAGAATTTGCTTACACTGAAGGCAGCAAGTCCCTAAGAAAAGTTTTCTGTACAGGAGTAAGGTATTTGTCGAGAATGATGCATCAATTGCTCCTCAATTATGATGTGATCCTGACTTCTAAGACAGGTAACTCAGTCCTACTCCACTTAAACACCCTTATTGCAGGGTTTGGTTTTAAAACATATTTTCAATGAAATCCTATGGCCTTTATTAGATGACCCAGGTGTGTTTGACTAGAGATGAAACTTCATTCTTCAGGAGGTGGACCTTCAGCAGAAGGAGTGATTAACATCTGATTATGGAGGCCTTTAAAATAGCCAAGGATATCCCCCATGAAACACTAAGGAATTTAAGTGCTGTGGGTGAATTGTTTCAAAATATGTGTGGAAACAATTGTCTTTTCGGGGGCGTGGGTTCGAATCCCACCGCTGCCAGAGTAACCTTTTGAATAATGCTGTGGTAGCAAGTACCACATGGAGAACAAGGCTCAGCAGTTCAAGTCACCAAGACTGGGAATGATGAAGGTGAATGACAGAAGGTTTCTCAGTATAGGTATTGAGTGTAAGAAGAAGTGTTAAGCATAACATTGATTTAGGTTCCAGTCTCTTTGGAGGTGTGGGTTCAAATTCCACCACTGCAAGGCATGATTTTAAATGGCTTATTCTGCATTAAGTAGGCCGTCTGAAAGTGCACATTATGTCTGTGGCTGTTTCATATTGATCTGCGTAACCACACTCAGTACAAGATGTTGAAACTCAAGAATTTGCTTACACTGAAGGCAGCAAGTCCCTAAGAAAAGTTTTCTGTACAGGAGTAAGGTATTTGTCGAGAATGATGCATCAATTGCTCCTCAATTATGATGTGATCCTGACTTCTAAGACAGGTAACTCAGTCCTACTCCATTTAAACACCCTTATTGCAGGGTTTTGTTTCAAAACATATTTTCAATTAAATCCTAAGGCCTTTATTAGATGACAAAGGTGTGTTTGAATAGAGATTAAACTTCATTCTGCAGAAGGAGTGATTACCAATGGATAATAAACGACTTTAACCTGCCAAGGATCTGTGTAACTACACTCAGTGCATAAAGTTTAAACTTTTTAATTTGCTTACACTGACAGCAGCAAGTCCCTTAAAGAAAATTGTCTGTACAGGAGTCAGGTATTTTGTTGAGAATGATGCATCAATTGCTCCTCGATGATGATTTTATCCTGGCTTCTAAGGCTGGCAACTCAGTCCTACTCCATTAAAGCACCCTTCTTGCAAGGTTTGAATTCAAAACATATTTTCAATGAAATCCTATGGCCTTTATTAGATGACCCAGGTGTGTTTGACTAGAGATGAAACTTCATTCTGTAGGAGTTGGACCTTCAGCAGAAGGAGTGATTAACATCTGATTATGGAGGCCTTTATAACAGCCAAGGATATCCCCATGAAACACTAAGGAATTTAAGTACTGTGGGTGAATTGTTTCAAAAATGTATGAGGAAAAAATTGTCTTTAAAAAGCATATGGAAACATTGGAAAAAAGGTAGCGTGGCCGAGCGGTCCAAGGCGCTGGATTAAGGCTCCAGTCTCTTCGGGGGTGTGGGTTCGAATCCCACCGCTGCCAGAGTGACCTTTTGAATACTGCGGTGGCAGCATGTATCACATTGAGAACAAGGCTCAGCAGTTCAAGTCACCAAGACTGGGAATGATGAAGGTGAATTGACAGAAGTTTTGTCAGTATAGGTATTGAGTGTAAGAATGAGGGTTAAGCATAACATGGATTTTGGCTCCAGTCTCTTTGGAGGTTTGGGTTCAAATTCCACCACTGCAAGGCATGATTTTAAATGGCTTATGCTGCATTAAGTAGGCCGTATGAAAGTGCACATTATGTCTGTGGCTGTTTCATATTGATCTGCGTAACACACTCAGTACAAGATGTTGAAACTCAAGAGTTTGCTTACACTAAAGGCAGCAAGTCCCTAAGAAAAGTATTCTGTACAGGAGTAAGGTATTTGTCGAGAATGATGCATCAATTGCTCCTCAATTATGATGTGATCCTGACTTCTAAGACAGGTAACTCAGTCCTACTCCATTTAAACACCCTTATTGCAGGGTTTTGTTTCAAAACATATTTTCAATTAAATCCTAAGGCCTTTATTAGATGACAAAGGTGTGTTTGAATAGAGATTAAACTTCATTTTGCAGAAGGAGTGATTACCAATGGATAATAAACGCCTTTAACCTGCCAAGGATCTGTGTAACTACACTCAGTGCATAAAGTTTAAACTTTTTAATTTGCTTACGCTGACAGCAGCAAGTCCCTTAAAGAAAATTGCCTGTACAGGAGTCAGGTATTTTGTTGAGAATGATGCATCAATTGCTCCTCGATGATGATTTTATCCTGGCTTCTAAGGCTGGCAACTCAGTCCTACTCCATTAAAGCACCCTTCTTGCAAGGTTTGAATTCAAAACATATTTTCAATGAAATCCTATGGCCTTTATTAGATGACCCAGGTGTGTTTGACTAGAGATGAAACTTCATTCTGTAGGAGTTGGACCTTCAGCAGAAGGAGTGATTAACATCTGATTATGGAGGCCTTTATAACAGCCAAGGATATCCCCATGAAACACTAAGGAATTTAAGTACTGTGGGTGAATTGTTTCAAAAATGTATGCGGAAACAATTGTCTTTAAAAAGCATATGGAAACGTGGGAAAAAAGGTAGCGTGGCCGAGCGGTCCAAGGCGCTGGATTAAGGCTCCAGTCTCTTCGGGGGCGTGGGTTCGAATCCCACCGCTGCCAGAGTGACCTTTTGAATACTGCGGTGGCAGCATATATCACATTGAGAACAAGGCTCAGCAGTTCAAGTCACCAAGACTGGGAATGATGAAGGTGAATTGACAGAAGGTTTGTCAGTATAGGTATTGAGTGTAAGAATGAGGGTTAAGCATAACATGGATTTTGGCTCCAGTCTCTTTGGAGGTTTGGGTTCAAATTCCACCACTGCAAGGCATGATTTTAAATGGCTTATGCTGCATTAAGTAGGCCGTATGAAAGTGCACATTATGTCTGTGGCTGTTTCATATTGATCTGCGTAACACACTCAGTACAAGATGTTGAAACTCAAGAGTTTGCTTACACTAAAGGCAGCAAGTCCCTAAGAAAAGTATTCTGTACAGGAGTAAGGTATTTGTCGAGAATGATGCATCAATTGCTCCTCAATTATGATGTGATCCTGACTTCTAAGACAGGTAACTCAGTCCTCCTCCATTTAAACACCCTTATTGCAGGGTTTTGTTTCAAAACATATTTTCAATTAAATCCTAAGGCCTTTATTAGATGACAAAGGTGTGTTTGAATAGAGATTAAACTTCATTTTGCAGAAGGAGTGATTACCAATGGATAATAAACGCCTTTAACCTGCCAAGGATCTGTGTAACTACACTCAGTGCATAAAGTTTAAACTTTTTAATTTGCTTACGCTGACAGCAGCAAGTCCCTTAAAGAAAATTGCCTGTACAGGAGTCAGGTATTTTGTTGAGAATGATGCATCAATTGCTCCTCGATGATGATTTTATCCTGGCTTCTAAGGCTGGCAACTCAGTCCTACTCCATTAAAGCACCCTTCTTGCAAGGTTTGAATTCAAAACATATTTTCAATGAAATCCTATGGCCTTTATTAGATGACCCAGGTGTGTTTGACTAGAGATGAAACTTCATTCTGTAGGAGTTGGACCTTCAGCAGAAGGAGTGATTAACATCTGATTATGGAGGCCTTTATAACAGCCAAGGATATCCCCATGAAACACTAAGGAATTTAAGTACTGTGGGTGAATTGTTTCAAAAATGTATGTGGAAACAATTGTCTTTAAAAAGCATATGGAAACATTGGAAAAAAGGTAGCGTGGCCGAGCGGTCCAAGGCGCTGGATTAAGGCTCCAGTCTCTTCGGGGGCGTGGGTTCGAATCCCACCGCTGCCAGAGTGACCTTTTGAATACTGCGGTGGCAGCATGTATCACATTGAGAACAAGGCTCAGCAGTTCAAGTCACCAAGACTGGGAATGATGAAGGTGAATGACAGAAGCTTTGTCAGTATAGGTATTGAGTGCAAGAAGAAGTGTTAAGCATAACATGGATTTAGGCTCCAGTCTCTTTGGAGGTGTGGGTTCAAATTCCACCACTGCAAGGAATGATTTTAAATGGCTTATGCACAATAAGTAGGCCGTCTGTGGCTGTTTCATAATGATCTGCGTAACTACACTCAGTACAAGATGTTGAAACTCAAGAGTTTACTTACACTGAAGGCAGCAAGTCCCTAAGAAAAGTTTTCTGTACAGGAGTAAGGTATTTGTCGAGAATGATGCATCAATTGCTCCTCAATTATGATGTGATCCTGACTTCTAAGACATTGGATTACCAATGGATTATAAACGCCTTTATACCTGCCAAGGATCTGTGTAACTACACTCAGTGCATACAGTTTAAATTTATTCATTTGCTTACACTGACAGCAGCAAGTCCCTTAAAGAAAATTGTCTGTACAGGAGTCAGGTATTTTGTTGAGAATGATGCATCAATTGCTCCTCGATGATGATTTTATCCTGGATTCTAAGGCTGGCAACTCAGTCCTACTCCATTAAAGCACCCTTCTTGCAAGGTTTGAATTCAAAATGTATTTTCAATGAAATCCTATGGCCTTTATTAGATGACCAAGGTGTGTTTGACTAGAGATGAAACTTCATTCTGCAGGAGGTGGACCTTCAGCAGAAGGAATGATTAACATCTGATTATGGAGGCCTTTATAAAAGCCATGGATATCCCCCATGAAACACTAAGGAATTTAAGTACTGTGGGTGAATTGTTTCAAAATGTATGTGGAAACAATTGTCTTTAAAAAGCATATGAAAACATTGAATAAAAGGTAGCGTGGCAGAGCGGTCCATTCTCTTCGGGGGCGTGGGTTCGAATAACACCGCTGCCAGAGTAACCTTTTGAATACTGCTGTGGCAGCAAGTACCACATGGAGAACAAGGCTCAGCAGTTCAAGTCACCAAGACTGGGAATGATGAAGGTGAATGACAGAAGTTTTGTCAGTATAGGTATTGAGTGTAAGAAGAAGAAGTGTTAAGCATAACATGGATTTAGGCTCCAGTCTCTTTGGAGGTGTGGGTTCAAATTCCACCACTGCAAGGCATGATTTTAAATGGCTTATGCTGCATTAAGTAGCTGCATTTCATATTGATCTGCGTAACTACACTCAGTACAAGATGTTGAAACTCAAGAATTTGCTTACACTGAAGGCAGCAAGTCCCTAAGAAAAGTTTTCTGTACAGGAGTAAGGTATTTGTCGAGAATGATGCATCAATTGCTCCTCAATTATGATGTGATCCTGACTTCTAAGACAGGTAACTCAGTCCTACTCCACTTAAACACCCTTATTGCAGGGTTTGGTTTTAAAACATATTTTCAATGAAATCCTATGGCCTTTATTAGATGACCCAGGTGTGTTTGACTAGAGATGAAACTTCATTCTTCAGGAGGTGGACCTTCAGCAGAAGGAGTGATTAACATCTGATTATGGAGGCCTTTAAAATAGCCAAGGATATCCCCCATGAAACACTAAGGAATTTAAGTGCTGTGGGTGAATTGTTTCAAAATATGTGTGGAAACAATTGTCTTTTCGGGGGCGTGGGTTCGAATCCCACCGCTGCCAGAGTAACCTTTTGAATAATGCTGTGGTAGCAAGTACCACATGGAGAACAAGGCTCAGCAGTTCAAGTCACCAAGACTGGGAATGATGAAGGTGAATGACAGAAGGTTTCTCAGTATAGGTATTGAGTGTAAGAAGAAGTGTTAAGCATAACATTGATTTAGGTTCCAGTCTCTTTGGAGGTGTGGGTTCAAATTCCACCACTGCAAGGCATGATTTTAAATGGCTTATTCTGCATTAAGTAGGCCGTCTGAAAGTGCACATTATGTCTGTGGCTGTTTCATATTGATCTGCGTAACCACACTCAGTACAAGATGTTGAAACTCAAGAATTTGCTTACACTGAAGGCAGCAAGTCCCTAAGAAAAGTTTTCTGTACAGGAGTAAGGTATTTGTCGAGAATGATGCATCAATTGCTCCTCAATTATGATGTGATCCTGACTTCTAAGACAGGTAACTCAGTCCTACTCCATTTAAACACCCTTATTGCAGGGTTTTGTTTCAAAACATATTTTCAATTAAATCCTAAGGCCTTTATTAGATGACAAAGGTGTGTTTGAATAGAGATTAAACTTCATTCTGCAGAAGGAGTGATTACCAATGGATAATAAACGACTTTAACCTGCCAAGGATCTGTGTAACTACACTCAGTGCATAAAGTTTAAACTTTTTAATTTGCTTACACTGACAGCAGCAAGTCCCTTAAAGAAAATTGTCTGTACAGGAGTCAGGTATTTTGTTGAGAATGATGCATCAATTGCTCCTCGATGATGATTTTATCCTGGCTTCTAAGGCTGGCAACTCAGTCCTACTCCATTAAAGCACCCTTCTTGCAAGGTTTGAATTCAAACATATTTTCAATGAAATCCTATGGCCTTTATTAGATGACCCAGGTGTGTTTGACTAGAGATGAAACTTCATTCTGTAGGAGTTGGACCTTCAGCAGAAGGAGTGATTAACATCTGATTATGGAGGCCTTTATAACAGCCAAGGATATCCCCATGAAACACTAAGGAATTTAAGTACTGTGGGTGAATTGTTTCAAAAATGTATGAGGAAAAAATTGTCTTTAAAAAGCATATGGAAACATTGGAAAAAAGGTAGCGTGGCCGAGCAGTCCAAGGCGCTGGATTAAGGCTCCAGTCTCTTCGGGGGCGTGGGTTCGAATCCCACCGCTGCCAGAGTGACCTTTTGAATACTGCGGTGGCAGCATGTATCACATTGAGAACAAGGCTCAGCAGTTCAAGTCACCAAGACTGGGAATGATGAAGTTGAATTGACAGAAGGTTTGTCAGTATAGGTATTGAGTGTAAGAATGAGGGTTAAGCATAACATGGATTTTGGCTCCAGTCTCTTTGGAGGTTTGGGTTCAAATTCCACCACTGCAAGGCATGATTTTAAATGGCTTATGCTGCATTAAGTAGGCCGTATGAAAGTGCACATTATGTCTGTGGCTGTTTCATATTGATCTGCGTAACACACTCAGTACAAGATGTTGAAACTCAAGAGTTTGCTTACACTGAAGGCAGCAAGTCCCTAAGAAAAGTATTCTGTACAGGAGTAAGGTATTTGTCGAGAATGATGCATCAATTGCTCCTCAATTATGATGTGATCCTGACTTCTAAGACAGGTAACTCAGTCCTACTCCATTTAAACACCCTTATTGCAGGGTTTTGTTTCAAAACATATTTTCAATTAAATCCTAAGGCCTTTATTAGATGACAAAGGTGTGTTTGAATAGAGATTAAACTTCATTCTGCAGAAGGAGTGATTACCAATGGATAATAAACGACTTTAACCTGCCAAGGATCTGTGTAACTACACTCAGTGCATAAAGTTTAAACTTTTTAATTTGCTTACACTGACAGCAGCAAGTCCCTTAAAGAAAATTGTCTGTACTGGAGTCAGGTATTTTGTTGAGAATGATGCATCAATTGCTCCTCGATGATGATTTTATCCTGGCTTCTAAGGCTGGCAACTCAGTCCTACTCCATTAAAGCACCCTTCTTGCAAGGTTTGAATTCAAAACATATTTTCAATGAAATCCTATGGCCTTTATTAGATGACCCAGGTGTGTTTGACTAGAGATGAAACTTCATTCTGTTGGAGTTGGACCTTCAGCAGAAGGAGTGATTAACATCTGATTATGGAGGCCTTTATAACAGCCAAGGATATCCCCATGAAACACTAAGGAATTTAAGTACTGTGGGTGAATTGTTTCAAAAATGTATGTGGAAACAATTGTCTTTAAAAAGCATATGGAAACATTGGAGAAAAGGTAGCGTGGCCGAGCGGTCCAAGGCGCTGGATTAAGGCTCCAGTCTCTTCGGGGGCGTGGGTTCGAATCCCACCGCTGCCAGAGTGACCTTTTGAATACTGCGGTGGCAGCATGTATCACATTGAGAACAAGGCTCAGCAGTTCAAGTCACCAAGACTGGGAATGATGAAGGTGAATTGACAGAAGTTTTGTCAGTATAGGTATTGAGTGTAAGAATGAGGGTTAAGCATAACATGGATTTTGGCTCCAGTCTCTTTGGAGGTTTGGGTTCAAATTCCACCACTGCAAGGCATGATTTTAAATGGCTTATGCTGCATTAAGTAGGCCGTATGAAAGTGCACATTATGTCTGTGGCTGTTTCATATTGATCTGCGTAACACACTCAGTACAAGATGTTGAAACTCAAGAGTTTGCTTACACTAAAGGCAGCAAGTCCCTAAGAAAAGTATTCTATACAGGAGTAAGGTATTTGTCGAGAATGATGCATCAATTGCTCCTCAATTATGATGTGATCCTGACTTCTAAGACAGGTAACTCAGTCCTCCTCCATTTAAACACCCTTATTGCAGGGTTTTGTTTCAAAACATATTTTCAATTAAATCCTAAGGCCTTTATTAGATGACAAAGGTGTGTTTGAATAGAGATTAAACTTCATTTTGCAGAAGGAGTGATTACCAATGGATAATAAACGCCTTTAACCTGCCAAGGATCTGTGTAACTACACTCAGTGCATAAAGTTTAAACTTTTTAATTTGCTTACGCTGACAGCAGCAAGTCCCTTAAAGAAAATTGCCTGTACAGGAGTCAGGTATTTTGTTGAGAATGATGCATCAATTGCTCCTCGATGATGATTTTATCCTGGCTTCTAAGGCTGGCAACTCAGTCCTACTCCATTAAAGCACCCTTCTTGCAAGGTTTGAATTCAAAACATATTTTCAATGAAATCCTATGGCCTTTATTAGATGACCCAGGTGTGTTTGACTAGAGATGAAACTTCATTCTGTAGGAGTTGGACCTTCAGCAGAAGGAGTGATTAACATCTGATTATGGAGGCCTTTATAACAGCCAAGGATATCCCCATGAAACACTAAGGAATTTAAGTACTGTGGGTGAATTGTTTCAAAAATGTATGTGGAAACAATTGTCTTTAAAAAGCATATGGAAACATTGGAAAAAAGGTTGCGTGGCCGAGCGGTCCAAGGCGCTGGATTAAGGCTCCAGTCTCTTCGGGGGTGTGGGTTCGAATCCCACCGCTGCCAGAGTGACCTTTTGAATACTGCGGTGGCAGCATGTATCACATTGAGAACAAGGCTCAGCAGTTCAAGTCACTAAGACTGGGAATGATGAAGGTGAATTGACAGAAGGTTTGTCAGTATATGTATTGAGTGTAAGAATGAGGGTTAAGCATAACATGGATTTTGGCTCCAGTCTCTTTGGAGGTTTGGGTTCAAATTCCACCACTGCAAGGCATGATTTTAAATGGCTTATGCTGCATTAAGTAGGCCGTATGAATGTGCGCATTATGTCTGTGGCTGTTTCATATTGATCTGCGTAACACACTCAGTACAAGATGTTGAAACTCAAGAGTTTGCTTACACTGAAGGCAGCAAGTCCCTAAGAAAAGTTTTCTGTACAGGAGTAAGGTATTTGTCGAGAATGATGCATCAATTGCTCCACAATTATGATGTGATCCTGACTTCTAAGACAGGTAACTCAGTCCTACTCCATTTAAACACCCTTATTGCAGGGTTTTGTTTCAAAACATATTTTCAATTAAATCCTAAGGCCTTTATTAGATGACAAAGGTGTGTTTGAATAGAGATTAAACTTCATTCTGCAGAAGGAGTGATTACCAATGGATAATAAACGCCTTTAACCTGCCAAGGATTTGTGTAACTACACTCAGTGCATAAAGTATAAACTTTTTAATTTGCTTACACTGACAGCAGCAAGTCCCTTAAAGAAAAATGTCTGTACAGGAGTCAGATATTTTGTTGAGAATGATGCATCAATTGCTCCTCGATGATGATTTTATCCTGGCTTCTAATGCTGGCAACTCAGTCCTACTCCATTAAAGCACCCTTCTTGCAAGGTTTGAATTCAAAACATATTTTCAATGAAATCCTATGGCCTTTATTAGATGACCCAGGTGTGTTTGACTAGAGATGAAACTTCATTCTGTAGGAGTTGGACCTTCAGCAGAAGGAGTGATTAACATCTGATTATGGAGGCCTTTATAACAGCCAAGGATATCCCCATGAAACACTAAGGAATTTAAGTACTGTGGGTGAATTGTTTCAAAAATGTATGTGGAAACAATTGTCTTTAAAAAGCATATGGAAACATTGGAAAAAAGGTAGCCTGGCTGAGCGGTCCAAGGCGCTGGATTAAGGCTCCAGTCTCTTCGGGGGCGTGGGTTCGAATCCCACCGCTGCCAGAGTGACCTTTTGAATACTGCGGTGGCAGCATGTATCACATTGAGAACAAGGCTCAGCAGTTCAAGTCACTAAGACTGGGAACGATGAAGGTGAATTGACAGAAGGTTTGTCAGTATAGGTATTGAGTGTAAGAATGAGGGTTAAGCATAACATGGATTTTGGCTCCAGTCTCTTTGGAGGTTTGGGTTCAAATTCCACCACTGCAAGGCATGATTTTAAATGGCTTATGCTGCATTAAGTAGGCTGTATGAAAGTGCGCATTATGTCTGTGGCTGTTTCATATTGATCTGCGTAACACACTCAGTACAAGATGTTGAAACTCAAGAGTTTGCTTACACTGAAGGCAGCAAGTCCCTAAGAAAAGTTTTCTGTACAGGAGTAAGGTATTTGTCGAGAATGATGCATCAATTGCTCCTCAATTATGATGTGATCCTGACTTCTAAGACAGGTAACTCAGTCCTACTCCATTTAAACACCCTTATTGCAGGGTTTTGTTTCAAAACATATTTTCAATTAAATCCTAAGGCCTTTATTAGATGACAAAGGTGTGTTTTGAATAGAGATTAAACTTCATTCTGCAGAAGGAGTGATTACCAATGGATAATAAACGCCTTTAACCTGCCAAGGATTTGTGTAACTACACTCAGTGCATAAAGTATAAACTTTTTAATTTGCTTACACTGACAGCAGCAAGTCCCTTAAAGAAAAATGTCTGTACAGGAGTCAGATATTTTGTTGAGAATGATGCATCAATTGCTCCTCGATGATGATTTTATCCTGGCTTCTAAGGCTGGCAACTCAGTCCTACTCCATTAAAGCACCCTTCTTGCAAGGTTTGAATTCAAAACATATTTTCAATGAAATCCTATGGCCTTTATTAGATGACCCAGGTGTGTTTGACTAGAGATGAAACTTCATTCTGTAGGAGTTGGACCTTCAGCAGAAGGAGTGATTAACATCTGATTATGGAGGCCTTTATAACAGCCAAGGATATCCCCATGAAACACTAAGGAATTTAAGTACTGTGGGTGAATTGTTTCAAAAATGTATGTGGAAACAATTGTCTTTAAAAAGCATATGGAAACATGGGAAAAAAGGTAGCGTGGCCGAGCGGTCCAAGGCGCTGGATTAAGGCTCCAGTCTCTTCGGGGGCGTGGGTTCGAATCCCACCGCTGCCAGAGTGACCTTTTGAATACTGCGGTGGCAGCATGTATCACATTGAGAACAAGGCTCAGCAGTTCAAGTCACTAAGACTGGGAATGATGAAGGTGAATTGACAGAAGGTTTGTCAGTATATGTATTGAGTGTAAGAATGAGGGTTAAGCATAACATGGATTTTGGCTCCAGTCTCTTTGGAGGTTTGGGTTCAAATTCCACCACTGCAAGGCATGATTTTAAATGGCTTATGCTGCATTAAGTAGGCCGTATGAATGTGCGCATTATGTCTGTGGCTGTTTCATATTGATCTGCGTAACACACTCAGTACAAGATGTTGAAACTCAAGAGTTTGCTTACACTGAAGGCAGCAAGTCCCTAAGAAAAGTTTTCTGTACAGGAGTAAGGTATTTGTCGAGAATGATGCATCAATTGCTCCTCAATTATGATGTGATCCTGACTTCTAAGACAGGTAACTCAGTCCTACTCCATTTAAACACCCTTATTGCAGGGTTTTGTTTCAAAACATATTTTCAATTAAATCCTAAGGCCTTTATTAGATGACAAAGGTGTGTTTGAATAGAGATTAAACTTCATTCTGCAGAAGGAGTGATTACCAATGGATAATAAACGCCTTTAACCTGCCAAGGATTTGTGTAACTACACTCAGTGCATAAAGTATAAACTTTTTAATTTGCTTACACTGACAGCAGCAAGTCCCTTAAAGAAAAATGTCTGTACAGGAGTCAGATATTTTGTTGAGAATGATGCATCAATTGCTCCTCGATGATGATTTTATCCTGGCTTCTAAGGCTGGCAACTCAGTCCTACTCCATTAAAGCACCCTTCTTGCAAGGTTTGAATTCAAAACATATTTTCAATGAAATCCTATGGCCTTTATTAGATGACCCAGGTGTGTTTGACTAGAGATGAAACTTCATTCTGTAGGAGTTGGACCTTCAGCAGAAGGAGTGATTAACATCTGATTATGGAGGCCTTTATAACAGCCAAGGATATCCCCATGAAACACTAAGGAATTTAAGTACTGTGGGTGAATTGTTTCAAAAATGTATGTGGAAACAATTGTCTTTAAAAAGCATATGGAAATATTGGAAAAAAGGTAGCCTGGCCGAGCGGTCCAAGGCGCTGGATTAAGGCTCCAGTCTCTTCGGGGGCGTGGGTTCGAATCCCACCGCTGCCAGAGTGACCTTTTGAATACTGCGGTGGCAGCATGTATCACATTGAGAACAAGGCTCAGCAGTTCAAGTCACTAAGACTGGGAATGATGAAGGTGAATTGACAGAAGGTTTGTCAGTATAGGTATTGAGTGTAAGAATGAGGGTTAAGCATAACATGGATTTTGGCTCCAGTCTCTTTGGAGGTTTGGGTTCAAATTCCACCACTGCAAGGCATGATTTTAAATGGCTTATGCTGCATTAAGTAGGCCGTATGAAAGTGCGCATTATGTCTGTGGCTGTTTCATATTGATCTGCGTAACACACTCAGTACAAGATGTTGAAACTCAAGAGTTTGCTTACACTGAAGGCAGCAAGTCCCTAAGAAAAGTTTTCTGTACAGGAGTAAGGTATTTGTCGAGAATGATGCATCAATTGCTCCTCAATTATGATGTGATCCTGACTTCTAAGACAGGTAACTCAGTCCTACTCCATTTAAACACCCTTATTGCAGGGTTTTGTTTCAAAACATATTTTCAATTAAATCCTAAGGCCTTTATTAGATGACAAAGGTGTGTTTTGAATAGAGATTAAACTTCATTCTGCAGAAGGAGTGATTACCAATGGATAATAAACGCCTTTAACCTGCCAGGGATTTGTGTAACTACACTCAGTGCATAAAGTATAAACTTTTTAATTTGCTTACACTGACAGCAGCAAGTCCCTTAAAGAAAAATGTCTGTACAGGAGTCAGATATTTTGTTGAGAATGATGCATCAATTGCTCCTCGATGATGATTTTATCCTGGCTTCTAAGGCTGGCAACTCAGTCCTACTCCATTAAAGCACCCTTCTTGCAAGGTTTGAATTCAAAACATATTTTCAATGAAATCCTATGGCCTTTATTAGATGACCCAGGTGTGTTTGACTAGAGATGAAACTTCATTCTGTAGGAGTTGGACCTTCAGCAGAAGGAGTGATTAACATCTGATTATGGAGGCCTTTATAACAGCCAAGGATATCCCCATGAAACACTAAGGAATTTAAGTACTGTGGGTGAATTGTTTCAAAAATGTATGTGGAAACAATTGTCTTTAAAAAGCATATGGAAACATTGGAAAAAAGGTAGCCTGGCCGAGCGGTCCAAGGCGCTGGATTAAGGCTCCAGTCTCTTCGGGGGCGTGGGTTCGAATCCCTCCGCTGCCAGAGTGACCTTTTGAATACTGCGGTGGCAGCATGTATCACATTGAGAACAAGGCTCAGCAGTTCAAGTCACTAAGACTGGGAATGATGAAGGTGAATTGACAGAAGGTTTGTCAGTATAGGTATTGAGTGTAAGAATGAGGGTTAAGCATAACATGGATTTTGGCTCCAGTCTCTTTGGAGGTTTGGGTTCAAATTCCACCACTGCAAGGCATGATTTTAAATGGCTTATGCTGCATTAAGTAGGCTGTATGAAAGTGCGCATTATGTCTGTGGCTGTTTCATATTGATCTGCGTAACACACTCAGTACAAGATGTTGAAACTCAAGAGTTTGCTTACACTGAAGGCAGCAAGTCCCTAAGAAAAGTTTTCTGTACAGGAGTAAGGTATTTGTCGAGAATGATGCATCAATTGCTCCTCAATTATGATGTGATCCTGACTTCTAAGACAGGTAACTCAGTCCTACTCCATTTAAACACCCTTATTGCAGGGTTTTGTTTCAAAACATATTTTCAATTAAATCCTAAGGCCTTTATTAGATGACAAAGGTGTGTTTTGAATAGAGATTAAACTTCATTCTGCAGAAGGAGTGATTACCAATGGATAATAAACGCCTTTAACCTGCCAGGGATTTGTGTAACTACACTCAGTGCATAAAGTATAAACTTTTTAATTTGCTTACACTGACAGCAGCAAGTCCCTTAAAGAAAAATGTCTGTACAGGAGTCAGATATTTTGTTGAGAATGATGCATCAATTGCTCCTCGATGATGATTTTATCCTGGCTTCTAAGGCTGGCAACTCAGTCCTACTCCATTAAAGCACCCTTCTTGCAAGGTTTGAATTCAAAACATATTTTCAATGAAATCCTATGGCCTTTATTAGATGACCCAGGTGTGTTTGACTAGAGATGAAACTTCATTCTGTAGGAGTTGGACCTTCAGCAGAAGGAGTGATTAACATCTGATTATGGAGGCCTTTATAACAGCCAAGGATATCCCCATGAAACACTAAGGAATTTAAGTACTGTGGGTGAATTGTTTCAAAAATGTATGTGGAAACAATTGTCTTTAAAAAGCATATGGAAACATGGGAAAAAAGGTAGCGTGGCCGAGCGGTCCAAGGCGCTGGATTAAGGCTCCAGTCTCTTCGGGGGCGTGGGTTCGAATCCCACCGCTGCCAGAGTGACCTTTTGAATACTGCGGTGGCAGCATGTATCACATTGAGAACAAGGCTCAGCAGTTCAAGTCACTAAGACTGGGAATGATGAAGGTGAATTGACAGAAGGTTTGTCAGTATATGTATTGAGTGTAAGAATGAGGGTTAAGCATAACGTGGATTTTGGCTCCAGTCTCTTTGGAGGTTTGGGTTCAAATTCCACCACTGCAAGGCATGATTTTAAATGGCTTATGGTGCATTAAGTAGGCCGTATGAAAGTGCGCATTATGTCTGTGGCTGTTTCATATTGATCTGCGTAACACACTCAGTACAAGATGTTGAAACTCAAGAGTTTGCTTACACTGAAGGCAGCAAGTCCCTAAGAAAAGTATTCTGTACAGGAGTAAGGTATTTGTCGAGAATGATGCATCAATTGCTCCTCAATTATGATGTGATCCTGACTTCTAAGACAGGTAACTCAGTCCTACTCCATTTAAACACCCTTATTGCAGGGTTTTGTTTCAAAACATATTTTCAATTAAATCCTAAGGCCTTTATTAGATGACAAAGGTGTGTTTGAATAGAGATTAAACTTCATTCTGCAGAAGGAGTGATTACCAATGGATAATAAACGACATTAACCTGCCAAGGATCTGTGTAACTACACTCAGTGCATAAAGTTTAAACTTTTTAATTTGCTTACACTGACAGCAGCAAGTCCCTTAAAGAAAATTGTCTGTACAGGAGTCAGGTATTTTGATGAGAATGATGCATCAATTGCTCCTCGATGATGATTTTATCCTGGCTTCTAAGGCTGGCAACTCAGTCCTATTCCATTAAAGCACCCTTCTTGCAAGGTTTGAATTCAAAACATATTTTCAATGAAATCCTATGGCCTTTATTAGATGACCCAGGTGTGTTTGACTAGAGATGAAACTTCATTCTGTAGGAGTTGGACCTTCAGCAGAAGGAGTGATTAACATCTGATTATGGAGGCCTTTATAACAGCCAAGTATATCCCCATGAAACACTAAGGAATTTAAGTACTGTGGGTGAATTGTTTCAAAAATGTATGTGGAAACAATTGTCTTTAAAAAGTATATGGAAACATTGGAAAAAAGGTAGCCTGGCCGAGCGGTCCAAGGCGCAGGAGTAAGGCACCAGTCTCTTCGGGGGCGTGGGTTCGAATCCCACCGCTGCCAGAGTGACCTTTTGAATACTGCGGTGGCAGCATGTATCACATTGAGAACAAGGCTCAGCAGTTCAAGTCACTAAGACTGGGAATGATGAAGGTGAATTGACAGAAGGTTTGTCAGTATAGGTATTGAGTGTAAGAATGAGGGTTAAGCATAACATGGATTTTGGCTCCAGTCTCTTTGGAGGTTTAGGTTCAAATTCCACCACTGCAAGGCATGATTTTAAATGGCTTATGCTGCATTAAGTAGGCCGTATGAAAGTGCGCATTATGTCTGTGGCTGTTTCATATTGATCTGCGTAACACACTCAGTACAAGATGTTGAAACTCAAGAGTTTGCTTACACTGAAGGCAGCAAGTCCCTAAGAAAAGTTTTCTGTACAGGAGTAAGGTATTTGTCGAGAATGATGCATCAATTGCTCCTCAATTATGATGTGATCCTGACTTCTAAGACAGGTAACTCAGTCCTACTCCATTTAAACACCCTTATTGCAGGGTTTTGTTTCAAAACATATTTTCAATTAAATCCTAAGGCCTTTATTAGATGACAAAGGTGTGTTTGAATAGAGATTAAACTTCATTCTGCAGAAGGAGTGATTACCAATGGATAATAAACGTCTTTAACCTGCCAAGGATCTGTGTAACTACACTCAGTGCATAAAGTTTAAACTTTTTAATTTGCTTACACTGACAGCAGCAAGTCCCTTAAAGAAAATTGCCTGTACAGGAGTCAGGTATTTTGTTGAGAATGATGCATCAATTGCTCCTCGATGATGATTTTATCCTGGCTTCTAAGGCTGGCAACTCAGTCCTACTCCATTAAAGCACCCTTCTTGCAAGGTTTGAATTCAAAACATATTTTCAATGAAATCCTATGGCCTTTATTAGATGACCCAGGTGTGTTTGACTAGAGATGAAACTTCATTCTGTAGGAGTTGGACCTTCAGCAGAAGGAGTGATTAACATCTGATTATGGAGGCCTTTATAACAGCCAAGGATATCCCCATGAAACACTAAGGAATTTAAGTACTGTGGGTGAATTGTTTCAAAAATGTATGTGGAAACAATTGTCTTTAAAAAGCATATGGAAACATGGGAAAAAAGGTAGCGTGGCCGAGCGGTCCAAGGCGCTGGATTAAGGCTCCAGTCTCTTCGGGGGCGTGGGTTCGAATCCCACCGCTGCCAGAGTGACCTTTTGAATACTGCTGTGGCAGCATGTATCACATTGAGAACAAGGCTCAGCAGTTCAAGTCACTAAGTCTGGGAATGATGAAGGTGAATTGACAGAAGGTTTGTCAGTATAGGTATTGAGTGTAAGAATGAGGGTTAAGCATAACATGGATTTTGGCTCCAGTCTCTTTGGAGGTTTAGGTTCAAATTCCACCACTGCAAGGCATGATTTTAAATGGCTTATGCTGCATTAAGTAGGCCGTATGAAAGTGCGCATTATGTCTGTGGCTGTTTCATATTGATCTGCGTAACACACTCAGTACAAGATGTTGAAACTCAAGAGTTTGCTTACACTGAAGGCAGCAAGTCCCTAAGAAAAGTTTTCTGTACAGGAGTAAGGTATTTGTCGAGAATGATGCATCAATTGCTCCTCAATTATGATGTGATCCTGACTTCTAAGACAGGTAACTCAGTCCTACTCCATTTAAACACCCTTATTGCAGTGTTTTGTTTCAAAACATATTTTCAATTAAATCCTAAGGCCTTTATTAGATGACAAAGGTGTGTTTGAATAGAGATTAAACTTCATTCTGCAGAAGGAGTGATTACCAATGGATAATAAACGCCTTTAACCTGCCAAGGATCTGTGTAACTACACTCAGTGCATAAAGTTTAAACTTTTTAATTTGCTTACACTGACAGCAGCAAGTCCCTTAAAGAAAATTGCCTGTACAGGAGTCAGGTATTTTGTTGAGAATGATGCATCAATTGCTCCTCGATGATGATTTTATCCTGGCTTCTAATGCTGGCAACTCAGTCCTACTCCATTAAAGCACCCTTCTTGCAAGGTTTGAATTCAAAACATATTTTCAATGAAATCCTATGGCCTTTATTAGATGACCCAGGTGTGTTTGACTAGAGATGAAACTTCATTCTGTAGGAGTTGGACCTTCAGCAGAAGGAGTGATTAACATCTGATTATGGAGGCCTTTATAACAGCCAAGGATATCCCCATGAAACACTAAGGAATTTAAGTACTGTGGGTGAATTGTTTCAAAAATGTATGTGGAAACAATTGTCTTTAAAAAGCATATGGAAACATGGGAAAAAAGTTAGCGTGGCCGAGCGGTCCAAGGCGCTGGGTTAAGGCTCCAGTCTCTTCGGGGGCGTGGGTTCGAATCCCACCGCTGCCAGAGTGACCTTTTGAATACTGCGGTGGCAGCATGTATCACATTGAGAACAAGGCTCAGCAGTTCAAGTCACTAAGTCTGGGAATGATGAAGGTGAATTGACAGAAGGTTTGTCAGTATAGGTATTGAGTGTAAGAATGAGGGTTAAGCATAACATGGATTTTGGCTCCAGTCTCTTTGGAGGTTTGGGTTCAAATTCCACCACTGCAAGGCATGATTTTAAATGGCTTATGCTGCATTAAGTAGGCCGTATGAAAGTGCGCATTATGTCTGTGGCTGTTTCATATTGATCTGCGTAACACACTCAGTACAAGATGTTGAAACTCAAGAGTTTGCTTACACTGAAGGCAGCAAGTCCCTAAGAAAAGTTTTCTGTACAGGAGTAAGGTATTTGTCGAGAATGATGCATCAATTGCTCCTCAATTATGATGTGATCCTGACTTCTAAGACAGGTAACTCAGTCCTACTCCATTTAAACACCCTTATTGCAGGGTTTTGTTTCAAAACATATTTTCAATTAAATCCTAAGGCCTTTATTAGATGACAAAGGTGTGTTTGAATAGAGATTAAACTTCATTCTCCAGAAGGAGTGATTACCAATGGATAATAAACGCCTTTAACCTGCCAAGGATCTGTGTAACTACACTCAGTGCATAAAGTTTAAACTTTTTAATTTGCTTACACTGACAGCAGCAAGTCCCTTAAAGAAAATTGCCTGTACAGGAGTCAGGTATTTTGTTGAGAATGATGCATCAATTGCTCCTCGATGATGATTTTATCCTGGCTTCTAAGGCTGGCAACTCAGTCCTACTCCATTAAAGCACCCTTCTTGCAAGGTTTGAATTCAAAACATATTTTCAATGAAATCCTATGGCCTTTATTAGATGACCCAGGTGTGTTTGACTAGAGATGAAACTTCATTCTGTAGGAGTTGGACCTTCAGCAGAAGGAGTGATTAACATCTGATTATGGAAGTGTGGCACGGTGGAGGGCGGGACCGGCGCGTGATTGCGCACGCCCGGTCCCGTATCTGGCTGATTGAGCCGGCAAGAGGGTTAAAAGGCCACTCGCAGACGGCGATCGGGAGAGAGAGCTTAATCAGCAGACGTCTGCTGTCCTAAATGTTTGTTTTAAGTTCTTAATTAAATTATGATTTATGTTGACAAGCCGGTTTCTCTGATACGCCGCAGCTCGTTCCTCAGCCACTTCTCCACCCTCTTCAGGACAACAGCCGCGCCTCTCCGGGCAGATCGGAGGCAGTCCTCAGCCCCTAGCGGACGGAACGCCCCGCCGCGTTCCCGGGGTGTCGAAGGGGCCTCCCCCCGCCCCTGGCAGCGGTTCTCCCGCTCCAGGCGGTCGGCGGCGAGCCCCTCCCCGCACGCGGTCGGCAGTCTCCAACCCCGCCGCGTTCCAGCGGCCAGTAGGGAACTCCCCCGCCCCTGGCAGCGGCCCTAACCGCTCCAGGCGGTCGGCCAGGAGCCCCTCCTCCCCTCGCGGTCGGCGGCCGTTCCTCCGCGTCCAGGCGGCTGGGCTCCTCCGTCCCCCGGCAGATGGCCGCGGCTGCTCCATTGAGAAGTGGCGAGAACTCCGCTACGGCGCATCCCTCTTCCTTCCCGGGCTTTCGGCACCAATGTAAAGAAGATCATAATTCATGGGCAAGGAAGAGGCGAGAAACCGGCTTGTCAACATAAATAATAATTTAATGAAGAACTTAAAACAAACATTTAGGACAGCAGACGTCTGCTGATTAAGCTCTCTCTCCCGATCGCCGTCTGCGAGTGGCCTTTTAACCCTCTTGCCGGCTCAATCAGCCAGATACGGGACCGGGCGTGCGCAATCACGCGCCGGTCCCGCCCTCCACCGTGCCACAGGAGGCCTTTATAACAGCCAAGGATATCCCCATGAAACACTAAGGAATTTAAGTACTGTGGGTGAATTGTTTCAAAAATGTATGTGGAAACAATTGTCTTTAAAAAGCATATGGAAACATGGGAAAAAAGGTAGCGTGGCCGAGCGGTCCAAGGCGCTGGATTAAGGCTCCAGTCTCTTCGGGGGCGTGGGTTCGAATCCCACCGCTGCCAGAGTGACCTTTTGAATACTGCGGTGGCAGCATGTATCACATTGAGAAAAAGACTCAGCAGTTCAAGTCACTAAGACTGGGAATGATGAAGGTGAATTGACAGAAGGTTTGTCAGTATATGTATTGAGTGTAAGAATGAGGGTTAAGCATAACGTGGATTTTGGCTCCAGTCTCTTTGGAGGTTTGGGTTCAAATTCCACCACTGCAAGGCATGATTTTAAATGGCTTATGCTGCATTAAGTAGGCCGTATGAAAGTGCGCATTATGTCTGTGGCTGTTTCATATTGATCTGCGTAACACACTCAGTACAAGATGTTGAAACTCAAGAGTTTGCTTACACTGAAGGCAGCAAGTCCCTAAGAAAAGTATTCTGTACAGGAGTAAGGTATTTGTCGAGAATGATGCATCAATTGCTCCTCAATTATGATGTGATCCTGACTTCTAAGACAGGTAACTCAGTCCTACTCCATTTAAACACCCTTATTGCAGGGTTTTGTTTCAAAACATATTTTCAATTAAATCCTAAGGCCTTTATTAGATGACAAAGGTGTGTTTGAATAGAGATTAAACTTCATTCTGCAGAAGGAGTGATTACCAATGGATAATAAACGCCTTTAACCTGCCAAGGATCTGTGTAACTACACTCAGTGCATAAAGTTTAAACTTTTTAATTTGCTTACACTGACAGCAGCAAGTCCCTTAAAGAAAATTGCCTGTACAGGAGTCAGGTATTTTGTTGAGAATGATGCATCAATTGCTCCTCGATGATGATTTTATCCTGGCTTCTAAGGCTGGCAACTCAGTCCTACTCCATTAAAGCACCCTTCTTGCAAGGTTTGAATTCAAAACATATTTTCAATGAAATCCTATGGCCTTTATTAGATGACCCAGGTGTGTTTGACTAGAGATGAAACTTCATTCTGTAGGAGTTGGACCTTCAGCAGAAGGAGTGATTAACATCTGATTATGGAAGTGTGGCACGGTGGAGGGCGGGACCGGCGCGTGATTGCGCACGCCCGGTCCCGTATCTGGCTGATTGAGCCGGCAAGAGGGTTAAAAGGCCACTCGCAGACGGCGATCGGGAGAGAGAGCTTAATCAGCAGACGTCTGCTGTCCTAAATGTTTGTTTTAAGTTCTTAATTAAATTATGATTTATGTTGACAAGCCGGTTTCTCTGATACGCCGCAGCTCGTTCCTCAGCCACTTCTCCACCCTCTTCAGGAAAACAGCCGCGCCTCTCCGGGCAGATCGGAGGCAGTCCTCAGCCCCTAGCGGACGGAACGCCCCGCCGCGTTCCCGGGGTGTCGAAGGGGCCTCCCCCCGCCCCTGGCAGCGGTTCTCCCGCTCCAGGCGGTCGGCGGCGAGCCCCTCCCCGCACGCGGTCGGCAGTCTCCAACCCCGCCGCGTTCCAGCGGCCAGTAGGGAACTCCCCCGCCCCTGGCAGCGGCCCTAACCGCTCCAGGCGGTCGGCCAGGAGCCCCTCCTCCCCTCGCGGTCGGCGGCCGTTCCTCCGCGTCCAGGCGGCTGGGCTCCTCCGTCCCCCGGCAGATGGCCGCGGCTGCTCCATTGAGAAGTGGCGAGAACTCCGCTACGGCGCATCCCTCTTCCTTCCCGGGCTTTCGGCACCAATGTAAAGAAGATCATAATTCATGGGCAAGGAAGAGGCGAGACACCGGCTTGTCAACATAAATAATAATTTAATGAAGAACTTAAAACAAACATTTAGGACAGCAGACGTCTGCTGATTAAGCTCTCTCTCCCGATCGCCGTCTGCGAGTGGCCTTTTAACCCTCTTGCCGGCTCAATCAGCCAGATACGGGACCGGGCGTGCGCAATCACGCGCCGGTCCCGCCCTCCACCGTGCCACAGGAGGCCTTTATAACAGCCAAGGATATCCCCATGAAACACTAAGGAATTTAAGTACTGTGGGTGAATTGTTTCAAAAATGTATGTGGAAACAATTGTCTTTAAAAAGCATATGGAAACATGGGAAAAAAGGTAGCGTGGCCGAGCGGTCCAAGGCGCTGGATTAAGGCTCCAGTCTCTTCGGGGGCGTGGGTTCGAATCCCACCGCTGCCAGAGTGACCTTTTGAATACTGCGGTGGCAGCATGTATCACATTGAGAAAAAGACTCAGCAGTTCAAGTCACTAAGACTGGGAATGATGAAGGTGAATTGACAGAAGGTTTGTCAGTATATGTATTGAGTGTAAGAATGAGGGTTAAGCATAACGTGGATTTTGGCTCCAGTCTCTTTGGAGGTTTGGGTTCAAATTCCACCACTGCAAGGCATGATTTTAAATGGCTTATGCTGCATTAAGTAGGCCGTATGAAAGTGCGCATTATGTCTGTGGCTGTTTCATATTGATCTGCGTAACACACTCAGTACAAGATGTTGAAACTCAAGAGTTTGCTTACACTGAAGGCAGCAAGTCCCTAAGAAAAGTATTCTGTACAGGAGTAAGGTATTTGTCGAGAATGATGCATCAATTGCTCCTCAATTATGATGTGATCCTGACTTCTAAGACAGGTAACTCAGTCCTACTCCATTTAAACACCCTTATTGCAGGGTTTTGTTTCAAAACATATTTTCAATTAAATCCTAAGGCCTTTATTAGATGACAAAGGTGTGTTTGAATAGAGATTAAACTTCATTCTGCAGAAGGAGTGATTACCAATGGATAATAAACGCCTTTAACCTGCCAAGGATCTGTGTAACTACACTCAGTGCATAAAGTTTAAACTTTTTAATTTGCTTACACTGACAGCAGCAAGTCCCTTAAAGAAAATTGCCTGTACAGGAGTCAGGTATTTTGTTGAGAATGATGCATCAATTGCTCCTCGATGATGATTTTATCCTGGCTTCTAAGGCTGGCAACTCAGTCCTACTCCATTAAAGCACCCTTCTTGCAAGGTTTGAATTCAAAACATATTTTCAATGAAATCCTATGGCCTTTATTAGATGACCCAGGTGTGTTTGACTAGAGATGAAACTTCATTCTGTAGGAGTTGGACCTTCAGCAGAAGGAGTGATTAACATCTGATTATGGAGGCCTTTATAACAGCCAAGTATATCCCCATGAATCACTAAGGAATTTAAGTACTGTGGGTGAATTGTTTCAAAAATGTATGAGGAAAAAATTGTCTTTAAAAAGCATATGGAAACATTGGATAAAAGGTAGCGTGGCCGAGCGGTCCAAGGCGCTGGATTAAGGCTCCAGTCTCTTCGGGGGCGTGGGTTCGAATCCCACCGCTGCCAGAGTGACCTTTTGAATACTGCGGTGGCAGCATGTATCACATTGAGAACAAGGCTCAGCAGTTCAAGTCACCAAGACTGGGAATGATGAAGGTGAATTGACAGAAGGTTTTTCAGTATAGGTATTGAGTGTAAGAATGAGGGTTAAGCATAACATGGATTTTGGCTCCAGTCTCTTTGGAGGTTTGGGTTCAAATTCCACCACTGCAAGGCATGATTTTAAATGGCTTATGCTGCATTAAGTAGGCCGTATGAAAGTGCACATTATGTCTGTGGCTGTTTCATATTGATCTGCGTAACACACTCAGTACAAGATGTTGAAACTCAAGAGTTTGCTTACACTAAAGGCAGCAAGTCCCTAAGAAAAGTATTCTGTACAGGAGTAAGGTATTTGTCGAGAATGATGCATCAATTGCTCCTCAATTATGATGTGATCCTGACTTCTAAGACAGGTAACTCAGTCCTCCTCCATTTAAACACCCTTATTGCAGGGTTTTGTTTCAAAACATATTTTCAATTAAATCCTAAGGCCTTGATTAGATGACAAAGGTGTGTTTGAATAGAGATTAAACTTCATTTTGCAGAAGGAGTGATTACCAATGGATAATAAACGCCTTTAACCTGCCAAGGATCTGTGTAACTACACTCAGTGCATAAAGTTTAAACTTTTTAATTTGCTTACGCTGACAGCAGCAAGTCCCTTAAAGAAAATTGCCTGTACAGGAGTCAGGTATTTTGTTGAGAATGATGCATCAATTGCTCCTCGATGATGATTTTATCCTGGCTTCTAAGGCTGGCAACTCAGTCCTACTCCATTAAAGCACCCTTCTTGCAAGGTTTGAATTCAAAACATATTTTCAATGAAATCCTATGGCCTTTATTAGATGACCCAGGTGTGTTTGACTAGAGATGAAACTTCATTCTGTAGGAGTTGGACCTTCAGCAGAAGGAGTGATTAACATCTGATTATGGAGGCCTTTATAACAGCCAAGGATATCCCCATGAAACACTAAGGAATTTAAGTACTGTGGGTGAATTGTTTCAAAAATGTATGCGGAAACAATTGTCTTTAAAAAGCATATGGAATCGTGGGAAAAAAGGTAGCGTGGCCGAGCGGTCCAAGGCGCTGGATTAAGGCTCCAGTCTCTTCGGGGGCGTGGGTTCGAATCCCACCGCTGCCAGAGTGACCTTTTGAATACTGCGGTGGCAGCATGTATCACATTGAGAACAAGGCTCAGCAGTTCAAGTCACCAAGACTGGGAATGATGAAGGTGAATTGACAGAAGGTTTGTCAGTATAGGTATTGAGTGTAAGAATGAGGGTTAAGCATAACATGGATTTTGGCTCCAGTCTCTTTGGAGGTTTGGGTTCAAATTCCACCACTGCAAGGCATGATTTTAAATGGCTTATGCTGCATTAAGTAGGCCGTATGAAAGTGCATATTATGTCTGTGGCTGTTTCATATTGATCTGCGTGACACACTCAGTACAAGATGTTGAAACTCAAGAGTTTGCTTACACTGAAGGCAGCAAGTCCCTAAGAAAAGTATTCTGTACAGGAGTAAGGTATTTGTCGAGAATGATGCATCAATTGCTCCTCAATTATGATGTGATCCTGACTTCTAAGACAGGTAACTCAGTCCTACTCCATTTAAACACCCTTATTGCAGGGTTTTGTTTCAAAACATATTTTCAATTAAATCCTAAGGCCTTTATTAGATGACAAAGGTGTGTTTGATTAGAGATTAAACTTCATTCTGCAGAAGGAGTGATTACCAATGGATAATAAACGACTTTAACCTGCCAAGGATCTGTGTAAATACACTCAGTGCATAAAGTTTAAACTTTTTAATTTGCTTACACTGACAGCAGCAAGTCCCTTAAAGAAAATTGTCTGTACAGGAGTCAGGTATTTTGTTGAGAATGATGCATCAATTGCTCCTCGATGATGATTTTATCCTGGCTTCTAAGGCTGGCAACTCAGTCCTACTCCATTAAAGCACCCTTCTTGCAAGGTTTGAATTCAAAACATATTTTCAATGAAATCCTATGGCCTTTATTAGATGACCCAGGTGTGTTTGACTAGAGATGAAACTTCATTCTGTAGGAGTTGGACCTTCAGCAGAAGGAGTGATTAACATCTGATTATGGAGGCCTTTATAACAGCCAAGTATATCCCCATGAAACACTAAGGAATTTAAGTACTGTGGGTGAATTGTTTCAAAAATGTATGAGGAAAAAATTGTCTTTAAAAAGCATATGGAAACATTGGATAAAAGGTAGCGTGGCCGAGCGGTCCAAGGCGCTGGATTAAGGCTCCAGTCTCTTCGGGGGCGTGGGTTCGAATCCCACCGCTGCCAGAGTGACCTTTTGAATACTGCGGTGGCAGCATGTATCACATTGAGAACAAGGCTCAGCAGTTCAAGTCACCAAGACTGGGAATGATGAAGGTGAATTGACAGAAGGTTTGTCAGTATAGGTATTGAGTGTAAGAATGAGGGTTAAGCATAACATGGATTTTGGCTCCAGTCTCTTTGGAGGTTTGGGTTCAAATTCCACCACTGCAAGGCATGATTTTAAATGGCTTATGCTGCATTAAGTAGGCCGTATGAAAGTGCACATTATGTCTGTGGCTGTTTCATATTGATCTGCGTAACACACTCAGTACAAGATGTTGAAACTCAAGAGTTTGCTTACACTAAAGGCAGCAAGTCCCTAAGAAAAGTATTCTGTACAGGAGTAAGGTATTTGTCGAGAATGATGCATCAATTGCTCCTCAATTATGATGTGATCCTGACTTCTAAGACAGGTAACTCAGTCCTACTCCATTTAAACACCCTTATTGCAGGGTTTTGTTTCAAAACATATTTTCAATTAAATCCTAAGGCCTTGATTAGATGACAAAGGTGTGTTTGAATAGAGATTAAACTTCATTTTGCAGAAGGAGTGATTACCAATGGATAATAAACGCCTTTAACCTGCCAAGGATCTGTGTAACTACACTCAGTGCATAAAGTTTAAACTTTTTAATTTGCTTACGCTGACAGCAGCAAGTCCCTTAAAGAAAATTGCCTGTACAGGAGTCAGGTATTTTGTTGAGAATGATGCATCAATTGCTCCTCGATGATGATTTTATCCTGGCTTCTAAGGCTGGCAACTCAGTCCTACTCCATTAAAGCACCCTTCTTGCAAGGTTTGAATTCAAAACATATTTTCAATGAAATCCTATGGCCTTTATTAGATGACCCAGGTGTGTTTGACTAGAGATGAAACTTCATTCTGTAGGAGTTGGACCTTCAGCAGAAGGAGTGATTAACATCTGATTATGGAGGCCTTTATAACAGCCAAGGATATCCCCATGAAACACTAAGGAATTTAAGTACTGTGGGTGAATTGTTTCAAAAATGTATGCGGAAACAATTGTCTTTAAAAAGCATATGGAAACGTGGGAAAAAAGGTAGCGTGGCCGAGCGGTCCAAGGCGCTGGATTAAGGCTCCAGTCTCTTCGGTGGCGTGGGTTCGAATCCCACCGCTGCCAGAGTGACCTTTTGAATACTGCGGTGGCAGCATGTATCACATTGAGAACAAGGCTCAGCAGTTCAAGTCACCAAGACTGGGAATGATGAAGGTGAATTGACAGAAGGTTTGTCAGTATAGGTATTGAGTGTAAGAATGAGGGTTAAGCATAACATGGATTTTGGCTCCAGTCTCTTTGGAGGTTTGGGTTCAAATTCCACCACTGCAAGGCATGATTTTAAATGGCTTATGCTGCATTAAGTAGGCCGTATGAAAGTGCACATTATGTCTGTGGCTGTTTCATATTGATCTGCGTAACACACTCAGTACAAGATGTTGAAACTCAAGAGTTTGCTTACACTAAAGGCAGCAAGTCCCTAAGAAAAGTATTCTGTACAGGAGTAAGGTATTTGTCGAGAATGATGCATCAATTGCTCCTCAATTATGATGTGATCCTGACTTCTAAGACGGGTAACTCAGTCCTACTCCATTTAAACACCCTTATTGCAGGGTTTTGTTTCAAAACATATTTTCAATTAAATCCTAAGGCCTTGATTAGATGACAAAGGTGTGTTTGAATAGAGATTAAACTTCATTTTGCAGAAGGAGTGATTACCAATGGATAATAAACGCCTTTAACCTGCCAAGGATCTGTGTAACTACACTCAGTGCATAAAGTTTAAACTTTTTAATTTGCTTACGCTGACAGCAGCAAGTCCCTTAAAGAAAATTGCCTGTACAGGAGTCAGGTATTTTGTTGAGAATGATGCATCAATTGCTCCTCGATGATGATTTTATCCTGGCTTCTAAGGCTGGCAACTCAGTCCTACTCCATTAAAGCACCCTTCTTGCAAGGTTTGAATTCAAAACATATTTTCAATGAAATCCTATGGCCTTTATTAGATGACCCAGGTGTGTTTGACTAGAGATGAAACTTCATTCTGTAGGAGTTGGACCTTCAGCAGAAGGAGTGATTAACATCTGATTATGGAGGCCTTTATAACAGCCAAGGATATCCCCATGAAACACTAAGGAATTTAAGTACTGTGGGTGAATTGTTTCAAAAATGTATGCGGAAACAATTGTCTTTAAAAAGCATATGGAAACGTGGGAAAAAAGGTAGCGTGGCCGAGCGGTCCAAGGCGCTGGATTAAGGCTCCAGTCTCTTCGGGGGCGTGGGTTCGAATCCCACCGCTGCCAGAGTGACCTTTTGAATACTGCGGTGGCAGCATGTATCACATTGAGAACAAGGCTCAGCAGTTCAAGTCACCAAGACTGGGAATGATGAAGGTGAATTGACAGAAGGTTTGTCAGTATAGGTATTGAGTGTAAGAATGAGGGTTAAGCATAACATGGATTTTGGCTCCAGTCTCTTTGGAGGTTTGGGTTCAAATTCCACCACTGCAAGGCATGATTTTAAATGGCTTATGCTGCATTAAGTAGGCCGTATGAAAGTGCATATTATGTCTGTGGCTGTTTCATATTGATCTGCGTAACACACTCAGTACAAGATGTTGAAACTCAAGAGTTTGCTTACACTAAAGGCAGCAAGTCCCTAAGAAAAGTATTCTGTACAGGAGTAAGGTATTTGTCGAGAATGATGCATCAATTGCTCCTCAATTATGATGTGATCCTGACTTCTAAGACAGGTAACTCAGTCCTCCTCCATTTAAACACCCTTATTGCAGGGTTTTGCTTCAAAACATATTTTCAATTAAATCCTAAGGCCTTTATTAGATGACAAAGGTGTGTTTGAATAGAGATTAAACTTCATTTTGCAGAAGGAGTGATTACCAATGGATAATAAACGCCTTTAACCTGCCAAGGATCTGTGTAACTACACTCAGTGCATAAAGTTTAAACTTTTTAATTTGCTTACGCTGACAGCAGCAAGTCCCTTAAAGAAAATTGCCTGTACAGGAGTCAGGTATTTTGTTGAGAATGATGCATCAATTGCTCCTCGATGATGATTTTATCCTGGCTTCTAAGGCTGGCAACTCAGTCCTACTCCATTAAAGCACCCTTCTTGCAAGGTTTGAATTCAAAACATATTTTCAATGAAATCCTATGGCCTTTATTAGATGACCCAGGTGTGTTTGACTAGAGATGAAACTTCATTCTGTAGGAGTTGGACCTTCAGCAGAAGGAGTGATTAACATCTGATTATGGAGGCCTTTATAACAGCCAAGGATATCCCCATGAAACACTAAGGAATTTAAGTACTGTGGGTGAATTGTTTCAAAAATGTATGTGGAAACAATTGTCTTTAAAAAGCATATGGAAACATTGGAAAAAAGGTAGCGTGGCCGAGCGGTCCAAGGCGCTGGATTAAGGCTCCAGTCTCTTCGGGGGCGTGGGTTCGAATCCCACCGCTGCCAGAGTGACCTTTTGAATACTGCGGTGGCAGCATGTATCACATTGAGAACAAGGCTCAGCAGTTCAAGTCACTAAGACTGGGAATGATGAAGGTGAATTGACAGAAGGTTTGTCAGTATATGTATTGAGTGTAAGAATGAGGGTTAAGCATAACATAGATTTTGGCTCCAGTCTCTTTGGAGGTTTGGGTTCAAATTCCACCACTGCAAGGCATGATTTTAAATGGCTTATGCTGCATTAAGTAGGCCGTATGAAAGTGCGCATTATGTCTGTGGCTGTTTCATATTGATCTGCGTAACACACTCAGTACAAGATGTTGAAACTCAAGAGTTTGCTTACACTGAAGGCAGCAAGTCCCTAAGAAAAGTTTTCTGTACAGGAGTAAGGTATTTGTCGAGAATGATGCATCAATTGCTCCTCAATTATGATGTGATCCTGACTTCTAAGACAGGTAACTCAGTCCTACTCTATTTAAACACCCTTATTGCAGGGTTTTGTTTCAAAACATATTTTCAATTAAATCCTAAGGCCTTTATTAGATGACAAAGGTGTGTTTGAATAGAGATTAAACTTCATTCTGCAGAAGGAGTGATTACCAATGGATAATAAACGCCTTTAACCTGCCAAAGATTTGTGTAACTACACTCAGTGCATAAAGTATAAACTTTTTAATTTGCTTACACTGACATAGCAAGTCCCTTAAAGAAAAATGTCTGTACAGGAGTCAGATATTTTGTTGAGAATGATGCATCAATTGCTCCTCGATGATGATTTTATCCTGGCTTCTAAGGCTGGCAACTCAGTCCTACTCCATTAAAGCACCCTTCTTGCAAGGTTTGAATTCAAAACATATTTTCAATGAAATCCTATGGCCTTTATTAGATGACCCAGGTGTGTTTGACTAGAGATGAAACTTCATTCTGTAGGAGTTGGACCTTCAGCAGAAGGAGTGATTAACATCTGATTATGGAGGCCTTTATAACAGCCAAGGATATCCCCATGAAACACTAAGGAATTTAAGTACTGTGGGTGAATTGTTTCAAAAATGTATGTGGAAACAATTGTCTTTAAAAAGCATATGGAAACATTGGAAAAAAGGTAGCCTGGCCAAGCGGTCCAAGGTGCTGGATTAAGGCTCCAGTCTCTTCGGGGGCGTGGGTTCGAATCCCACCGCTGTTAGAGTGACCTTTTGAATACTGCGGTGGCAGCATGTATCACATTGAGAACAAGGCTCAGCAGTTCAAGTCACTAAGACTGGGAATGATGAAGGTGAATTGACAGAAGTTTTGTCAGTATAGGTATTGAGTGTAAGAATGAGGGTTAAGCATAACATGGATTTTGGCTCCAGTCTCTTTGGAGGTTTGGGTTCAAATTCCACCACTGCAAGGCATGATTTTAAATGGCTTATGCTGCATTAAGTAGGCCGTATGAAAGTGCGCATTATGTCTGTGGCTGTTTCATATTGATCTGCGTAACACACTCAGTACAAGATGTTGAAACTCAAGAGTTTGCTTACACTGAAGGCAGCAAGTCCCTAAGAAAAGTATTCTGTACAGGAGTAAGGTATTTGTCGAGAATGATGCATCAATTGCTCCTCAATTATGATGTGATCCTGACTTCTAAGACAGGTAACTCAGTCCTACTCCATTTAAACACCCTTATTGCAGGGTTTTGTTTCAAAACATATTTTCAATTAAATCCTAAGGCCTTTATTAGATGACAAAGGTGTGTTTGAATAGAGATTAAACTTCATTCTGCAGAAGGAGTGATTACCAATGGATAATAAACGACTTTAACCTGCCAAGGATCTGTGTAACTACACTCAGTGCATAAAGTTTAAACTTTTTAATTTGCTTACGCTGACAGCAGCAAGTCCCTTAAAGAAAATTGCCTGTACAGGAGTCAGGTATTTTGTTGAGAATGATGCATCAATTGCTCCTCGATGATGATTTTATCCTGGCTTCTAAGGCTGGCAACTCAGTCCTACTCCATTAAAGCACCCTTCTTGCAAGGTTTGAATTCAAAACATATTTTCAATGAAATCCTATGGCCTTTATTAGATGACCCAGGTGTGTTTGACTAGAGATGAAACTTCATTCTGTAGGAGTTGGACCTTCAGCAGAAGGAGTGATTAACATCTGATTATGGAGGCCTTTATAACAGCCAAGGATATCCCCATGAAACACTAAGGAATTTAAGTACTGTGGGTGAATTGTTTCAAAAATGTATGCGGAAACAATTGTCTTTAAAAAGCATATGGAAACGTGGGAAAAAAGGTAGCGTGGCCGAGCGGTCCAAGGCGCTGGATTAAGGCTCCAGTCTCTTCGGGGGCGTGGGTTCGAATCCCACCGCTGCCAGAGTGACCTTTTGAATACTGCGGTGGCAGCATGTATCACATTGAGAACAAGGCTCAGCAGTTCAAGTCACCAAGACTGGGAATGATGAAGGTGAATTGACAGAAGGTTTGTCAGTATAGGTATTGAGTGTAAGAATGAGGGTTAAGCATAACATGGATTTTGGCTCCAGTCTCTTTGGAGGTTTGGGTTCAAATTCCACCACTGCAAGGCATGATTTTAAATGGCTTATGCTGCATTAAGTAGGCCGTATGAAAGTGCACATTATGTCTGTGGCTGTTTCATATTGATCTGCGTAACACACTCAGTACAAGATGTTGAAACTCAAGAGTTTGCTTACACTAAAGGCAGCAAGTCCCTAAGAAAAGTATTCTGTACAGGAGTAAGGTATTTGTCGAGAATGATGCATCAATTGCTCCTCAATTATGATGTGATCCTGACTTCTAAGACGGGTAACTCAGTCCTACTCCATTTAAACACCCTTATTGCAGGGTTTTGTTTCAAAACATATTTTCAATTAAATCCTAAGGCCTTGATTAGATGACAAAGGTGTGTTTGAATAGAGATTAAACTTCATTTTGCAGAAGGAGTGATTACCAATGGATAATAAACGCCTTTAACCTGCCAAGGATCTGTGTAACTACACTCAGTGCATAAAGTTTAAACTTTTTAATTTGCTTACGCTGACAGCAGCAAGTCCCTTAAAGAAAATTGCCTGTACAGGAGTCAGGTATTTTGTTGAGAATGATGCATCAATTGCTCCTCGATGATGATTTTATCCTGGCTTCTAAGGCTGGCAACTCAGTCCTACTCCATTAAAGCACCCTTCTTGCAAGGTTTGAATTCAAAACATATTTTCAATGAAATCCTATGGCCTTTATTAGATGACCCAGGTGTGTTTGACTAGAGATGAAACTTCATTCTGTAGGAGTTGGACCTTCAGCAGAAGGAGTGATTAACATCTGATTATGGAGGCCTTTATAACAGCCAAGGATATCCCCATGAAACACTAAGGAATTTAAGTACTGTGGGTGAATTGTTTCAAAAATGTATGCGGAAACAATTGTCTTTAAAAAGCATATGGAAACGTGGGAAAAAAGGTAGCGTGGCCGAGCGGTCCAAGGCGCTGGATTAAGGCTCCAGTCTCTTCGGGGGCGTGGGTTCGAATCCCACCGCTGCCAGAGTGACCTTTTGAATACTGCGGTGGCAGCATGTATCACATTGAGAACAAGGCTCAGCAGTTCAAGTCACCAAGACTGGGAATGATGAAGGTGAATTGACAGAAGGTTTGTCAGTATAGGTATTGAGTGTAAGAATGAGGGTTAAGCATAACATGGATTTTGGCTCCAGTCTCTTTGGAGGTTTGGGTTCAAATTCCACCACTGCAAGGCATGATTTTAAATGGCTTATGCTGCATTAAGTAGGCCGTATGAAAGTGCATATTATGTCTGTGGCTGTTTCATATTGATCTGCGTAACACACTCAGTACAAGATGTTGAAACTCAAGAGTTTGCTTACACTAAAGGCAGCAAGTCCCTAAGAAAAGTATTCTGTACAGGAGTAAGGTATTTGTCGAGAATGATGCATCAATTGCTCCTCAATTATGATGTGATCCTGACTTCTAAGACAGGTAACTCAGTCCTCCTCCATTTAAACACCCTTATTGCAGGGTTTTGCTTCAAAACATATTTTCAATTAAATCCTAAGGCCTTTATTAGATGACAAAGGTGTGTTTGAATAGAGATTAAACTTCATTTTGCAGAAGGAGTGATTACCAATGGATAATAAACGCCTTTAACCTGCCAAGGATCTGTGTAACTACACTCAGTGCATAAAGTTTAAACTTTTTAATTTGCTTACGCTGACAGCAGCAAGTCCCTTAAAGAAAATTGCCTGTACAGGAGTCAGGTATTTTGTTGAGAATGATGCATCAATTGCTCCTCGATGATGATTTTATCCTGGCTTCTAAGGCTGGCAACTCAGTCCTACTCCATTAAAGCACCCTTCTTGCAAGGTTTGAATTCAAAACATATTTTCAATGAAATCCTATGGCCTTTATTAGATGACCCAGGTGTGTTTGACTAGAGATGAAACTTCATTCTGTAGGAGTTGGACCTTCAGCAGAAGGAGTGATTAACATCTGATTATGGAGGCCTTTATAACAGCCAAGGATATCCCCATGAAACACTAAGGAATTTAAGTACTGTGGGTGAATTGTTTCAAAAATGTATGTGGAAACAATTGTCTTTAAAAAGCATATGGAAACATTGGAAAAAAGGTAGCGTGGCCGAGCGGTCCAAGGCGCTGGATTAAGGCTCCAGTCTCTTCGGGGGCGTGGGTTCGAATCCCACCGCTGCCAGAGTGACCTTTTGAATACTGCGGTGGCAGCATGTATCACATTGAGAACAAGGCTCAGCAGTTCAAGTCACTAAGACTGGGAATGATGAAGGTGAATTGACAGAAGGTTTGTCAGTATATGTATTGAGTGTAAGAATGAGGGTTAAGCATAACATAGATTTTGGCTCCAGTCTCTTTGGAGGTTTGGGTTCAAATTCCACCACTGCAAGGCATGATTTTAAATGGCTTATGCTGCATTAAGTAGGCCGTATGAAAGTGCGCATTATGTCTGTGGCTGTTTCATATTGATCTGCGTAACACACTCAGTACAAGATGTTGAAACTCAAGAGTTTGCTTACACTGAAGGCAGCAAGTCCCTAAGAAAAGTTTTCTGTACAGGAGTAAGGTATTTGTCGAGAATGATGCATCAATTGCTCCTCAATTATGATGTGATCCTGACTTCTAAGACAGGTAACTCAGTCCTACTCTATTTAAACACCCTTATTGCAGGGTTTTGTTTCAAAACATATTTTCAATTAAATCCTAAGGCCTTGATTAGATGACAAAGGTGTGTTTGAATAGAGATTAAACTTCATTTTGCAGAAGGAGTGATTACCAATGGATAATAAACGCCTTTAACCTGCCAAGGATCTGTGTAACTACACTCAGTGCATAAAGTTTAAACTTTTTAATTTGCTTACGCTGACAGCAGCAAGTCCCTTAAAGAAAATTGCCTGTACAGGAGTCAGGTATTTTGTTGAGAATGATGCATCAATTGCTCCTCGATGATGATTTTATCCTGGCTTCTAAGGCTGGCAACTCAGTCCTACTCCATTAAAGCACCCTTCTTGCAAGGTTTGAATTCAAAACATATTTTCAATGAAATCCTATGGCCTTTATTAGATGACCCAGGTGTGTTTGACTAGAGATGAAACTTCATTCTGTAGGAGTTGGACCTTCAGCAGAAGGAGTGATTAACATCTGATTATGGAGGCCTTTATAACAGCCAAGGATATCCCCATGAAACACTAAGGAATTTAAGTACTGTGGGTGAATTGTTTCAAAAATGTATGCGGAAACAATTGTCTTTAAAAAGCATATGGAAACGTGGGAAAAAAGGTAGCGTGGCCGAGCGGTCCAAGGCGCTGGATTAAGGCTCCAGTCTCTTCGGGGGCGTGGGTTCGAATCCCACCGCTGCCAGAGTGACCTTTTGAATACTGCGGTGGCAGCATGTATCACATTGAGAACAAGGCTCAGCAGTTCAAGTCACCAAGACTGGGAATGATGAAGGTGAATTGACAGAAGGTTTGTCAGTATAGGTATTGAGTGTAAGAATGAGGGTTAAGCATAACATGGATTTTGGCTCCAGTCTCTTTGGAGGTTTGGGTTCAAATTCCACCACTGCAAGGCATGATTTTAAATGGCTTATGCTGCATTAAGTAGGCCGTATGAAAGTGCATATTATGTCTGTGGCTGTTTCATATTGATCTGCGTAACACACTCAGTACAAGATGTTGAAACTCAAGAGTTTGCTTACACTAAAGGCAGCAAGTCCCTAAGAAAAGTATTCTGTACAGGAGTGAGGTATTTGTCGAGAATGATGCATCAATTGCTCCTCAATTATGATGTGATCCTGACTTCTAAGACAGGTAACTCAGTCCTCCTCCATTTAAACACCCTTATTGCAGGGTTTTGCTTCAAAACATATTTTCAATTAAATCCTAAGGCCTTTATTAGATGACAAAGGTGTGTTTGAATAGAGATTAAACTTCATTTTGCAGAAGGAGTGATTACCAATGGATAATAAACGCCTTTAACCTGCCAAGGATCTGTGTAACTACACTCAGTGCATAAAGTTTAAACTTTTTAATTTGCTTACGCTGACAGCAGCAAGTCCCTTAAAGAAAATTGCCTGTACAGGAGTCAGGTATTTTGTTGAGAATGATGCATCAATTGCTCCTCGATGATGATTTTATCCTGGCTTCTAAGGCTGGCAACTCAGTCCTACTCCATTAAAGCACCCTTCTTGCAAGGTTTGAATTCAAAACATATTTTCAATGAAATCCTATGGCCTTTATTAGATGACCCAGGTGTGTTTGACTAGAGATGAAACTTCATTCTGTAGGAGTTGGACCTTCAGCAGAAGGAGTGATTAACATCTGATTATGGAGGCCTTTATAACAGCCAAGGATATCCCCATGAAACACTAAGGAATTTAAGTACTGTGGGTGAATTGTTTCAAAAATGTATGTGGAAACAATTGTCTTTAAAAAGCATATGGAAACATTGGAAAAAAGGTAGCGTGGCCGAGCGGTCCAAGGCGCTGGATTAAGGCTCCAGTCTCTTCGGGGGCGTGGGTTCGAATCCCACCGCTGCCAGAGTGACCTTTTGAATACTGCGGTGGCAGCATGTATCACATTGAGAACAAGGCTCAGCAGTTCAAGTCACTAAGACTGGGAATGATGAAGGTGAATTGACAGAAGGTTTGTCAGTATATGTATTGAGTGTAAGAATGAGGGTTAAGCATAACATAGATTTTGGCTCCAGTCTCTTTGGAGGTTTGGGTTCAAATTCCACCACTGCAAGGCATGATTTTAAATGGCTTATGCTGCATTAAGTAGGCCGTATGAAAGTGCGCATTATGTCTGTGGCTGTTTCATATTGATCTGCGTAACACACTCAGTACAAGATGTTGAAACTCAAGAGTTTGCTTACACTGAAGGCAGCAAGTCCCTAAGAAAAGTTTTCTGTACAGGAGTAAGGTATTTGTCGAGAATGATGCATCAATTGCTCCTCAATTATGATGTGATCCTGACTTCTAAGACAGGTAACTCAGTCCTACTCTATTTAAACACCCTTATTGCAGGGTTTTGTTTCAAAACATATTTTCAATTAAATCCTAAGGCCTTTATTAGATGACAAAGGTGTGTTTGAATAGAGATTAAACTTCATTCTGCAGAAGGAGTGATTACCAATGGATAATAAACGCCTTTAACCTGCCAAAGATTTGTGTAACTACACTCAGTGCATAAAGTATAAACTTTTTAATTTGCTTACACTGACATAGCAAGTCCCTTAAAGAAAAATGTCTGTACAGGAGTCAGATATTTTGTTGAGAATGATGCATCAATTGCTCCTCGATGATGATTTTATCCTGGCTTCTAAGGCTGGCAACTCAGTCCTACTCCATTAAAGCACCCTTCTTGCAAGGTTTGAATTCAAAACATATTTTCAATGAAATCCTATGGCCTTTATTAGATGACCCAGGTGTGTTTGACTAGAGATGAAACTTCATTCTGTAGGAGTTGGACCTTCAGCAGAAGGAGTGATTAACATCTGATTATGGAGGCCTTTATAACAGCCAAGGATATCCCCATGAAACACTAAGGAATTTAAGTACTGTGGGTGAATTGTTTCAAAAATGTATGTGGAAACAATTGTCTTTAAAAAGCATATGGAAACATTGGAAAAAAGGTAGCCTGGCCAAGCGGTCCAAGGTGCTGGATTAAGGCTCCAGTCTCTTCGGGGGTGTGGGTTCGAATCCCACCGCTGTTAGTGTGACCTTTTGAATACTGCGGTGGCAGCATGTATCACATTGAGAACAAGGCTCAGCAGTTCAAGTCACTAAGACTGGGAATGATGAAGGTGAATTGACAGAAGTTTTGTCAGTATAGGTATTGAGTGTAAGAATGAGGGTTAAGCATAACATGGATTTTGGCTCCAGTCTCTTTGGAGGTTTGGGTTCAAATTCCACCACTGCAAGGCATGATTTTAAATGGCTTATGCTGCATTAAGTAGGCCGTATGAAAGTGCGCATTATGTCTGTGGCTGTTTCATATTGATCTGCGTAACACACTCAGTACAAGATGTTGAAACTCAAGAGTTTGCTTACACTGAAGGCAGCAAGTCCCTAAGAAAAGTATTCTGTACAGGAGTATGGTATTTGTCGAGAATGATGCATCAATTGCTCCTCAATTATGATGTGATCCTGACTTCTAAGACAGGTAACTCAGTCCTACTCCATTTAAACACCCTTATAGCAGGGTTTTGTTTCAAAACATATTTTCAATTAAATCCTAAGGCCTTTATTAGATGACAAAGGTGTGTTTGAATAGAGATTAAACTTCATTCTGCAGAAGGAGTGATTACCAATGGATAATAAACGCCTTTAACCTGCCAAGGATTTGTGTAACTACACTCAGTGCATAAAGTATAAACTTTTTAATTTGCTTACACTGACAGCAGCAAGTCCCTTAAAGAAAAATGTCTGTACAGGAGTCAGATATTTTGTTGAGAATGATGCATCAATTGCTCCTCGATGATGATTTTATCCTGGCTTCTAAGGCTGGCAACTCAGTCCTACTCCATTAAAGCACCCTTCTTGCAAGGTTTGAATTCAAAACATATTTTCAATGAAATCCTATGGCCTTTATTAGATGACCCAGGTGTGTTTGACTAGAGATGAAACTTCATTCTGTAGGAGTTGGACCTTCAGCAGATGGAGTGATTAACATCTGATTATGGAGGCCTTTATAACAGCCAAGGATATCCCCATGAAACACTAAGGAATTTAAGTACTGTGGGTGAATTGTTTCAAAAATGTATGTGGAAACAATTGTCTTTAAAAAGCATATTTAAACATTGGAAAAAAGGTAGCGTGGCCGAGCGGTTCAAGGTGCTGGATTAAGGCTCCAGTCTCTTCGGGGGTGTGGGTTCGAATACCACCGCTGCCAGATTGACCTTTTGAATACTGCGGTGGCAGCATGTATCACATTGAGAACAAGGCTCAGCAGTTCAAGTCACCAAGACTGGGAATGATGAAGGTGAATTGACAGAAGGTTTGTCAGTATAGGTATTGAGTGTAAGAATGAGGGTTAAGCATAACATGGATTTTGGCTCCAGTCTCTTTGGAGGTTTGGGTTCAAATTCCACCACTGCAAGGCATGATTTTAAATGGCTTATGCTGCATTAAGTAGGCCATATGAAAGTGCATATTATGTCTGTGGCTGTTTCATATTGATCTGCGTAACACACTCAGTACAAGATGTTGAAACTCAAGAGTTTGCTTACACTAAAGGCAGCAAGTCCCTAAGAAAAGTATTCTGTACAGGAGTAAGGTATTTGTCGAGAATGATGCATCAATTGCTCCTCAATTATGATGTGATCCTGACTTCTAAGACAGGTAACTCAGTCCTCCTCCATTTAAACACCCTTATTGCAGGGTTTTGTTTCAAAACATATTTTCAATTAAATCCTAAGGCAGTAGTAAATATAACATACTTTGTGACAAAATGATTGACAGGTGTGATTGATGACTTAATTGCTAACCTTTCACCTTTCCCCCCTCCCCATCCCCACACCACCCCTCATACTTTGTGCCAAAAGTGATTGATGGTCTATGATTGATGACCTGTTTGGTGGTCCCCCTTTGACCTTTCCCCCCCACCTCACCTCACCCCACCCCTCCCCACCCCGCCTCACCCCGCCTACATGATGTATCTTGCATTTTTCACACTTTTCAATGGTACATTTTTCAACACTTCATCGACAATATCATCGCCCCCACCATCTTCAACAGGGGGTCCAAAGGACTCTTTGTGAGACGCATCGGGGGGTGGAAATGCAAGCGTTAATGTGTTGCTGGCTCGATCCCCTTGTTTAACTACTGTCAAAAATCTTTGTAAAACTGAGGTGTAAAGTTTGGCTTTCTCATGAGCAGCCAAATTGTCTTTATTCAAAATATTTCTTATAGCAAGATCCAGATCATCTTCCACTGTTTGTTGAATAGATTCTCGGGTATTGGACATCTTTAGTTTATCTATTTGATTTTGAGGGACTAAAAACAGCTTCTCAGCGTACTCCATCTTCAACCTTGTTTAGACGTTATCAGACTGGTTATAAAGGGGATTGCTATGCTCAGGAGCGGGAGAAGAAATCCTCCGTTCTGGTTGATCATGCGTTTTTTTCTGGACACACCAATCTTTTTACTGGCTATGTATTTAATCTCAGTCCTTTTTCTCTTCAACCGGCGATGTTGCTGCGTCGTTAGCGGTATTGTGCCATAGAGCACATTAAGCGCTACCTCACACAATGTTAAAATGAGATCGTCAGATGCTGATTGCATAATAAGACGTCTTTGCGTCGGGGTCGCTTTAAATAGCATTTTTAACAGGGGGAGGTTTCTAGACAATCTAGTAGACATTTCACCAAAATCACTGCTTTCTTTTTTGAATGTAAACTGCTGGTTGGGTTGAAAGTAACCCCGTTCTGAGACAAAAATGTTCAGGGGTTTTTGCTTTATAGTCTATCATGAGGTATCCAAAAGGCTGGTTGGTAGCATCTTGATAGCATTCCATAAAATATTTTGTATTTCCGGGGTACATTTGTTTTCCCAACACATTAATCTGATTGTTATCACGAGGATTCTTAAACAATATTAAATAATTTGTATTCAAGCTGATGGTTCTGCTGGATTTACCTTGGAAAAATAAATTCTGCACAATATAAATAGCGCTGAGGTTTCTATGGTGAACATATTGAGTGAACAGTTTTTCCACTTCAGAGTTTCCACTGGCCTCCTTCATCATGTCGTCAATTATCAACAGATTAGTTTTATTGACAGGTAATAAATCATCATCATTCAGAGATTGCGGTATTCCTTCCACAAATTTAATGTTATACATTTTATACAGTTCATCATACAGCGGTTGCCAACAATCATAAATGTACACAATGTTTTCAATCTTTTTAGAAATCATATTTACAGCATTTTCCAACAACATTTTTACAAAATAAGACTTTCCAGAATTTGAAGGTCCGCTTATCACACATGAAAAAGGATGTTGAAGTCTAAAATCAAAACCATCAACCCCCCGCACACTGCGGTGGTTCAAAAAATTATTAGTAGACATATGGTAGTGTTGTATAATCAGGGAATAGCTGTCTTTTATTATACACCACTTGAAACTTTTTAACAACTGACTTGTTTTGCAAGGTGAAGTTCTTTTTATTCCTCACGATGTTGTCTGTGTATGCTGGTATGTGTCGGGTGTCATGCGAAATCTGTGTGTCGAGAAAATATGCGAGGCATATTGAAAAGCACGATTGTTTGTTGTATTGGCGGGGGAAAATAAATGCATTCGTTTTCTTCTAACTACTTCATCATGTGTTATATCAACCAGCTTTTCGACGAGCGCCACCGTTCTTACTTCTGGCTATGGACGCATGTAACTGCAAACTGTCGTCAGCCATCACTTTCGCATTGCTCTGCATGATCTTTTCAAATTGTTCAACAAAAATGTTTTCATCGTAGCCATTACTAGGTGATAATACACAATTTACATCAGATTTCAGACTGGGACCTCTAAGAGATATATTAATAATACCAGATTCATTTGCCATCTGTCTGGAGAATGACACCATCTCAGACAATGCATTATGCACAGATGTACTGTATGCAGCAAGGTCTGTAGATGTTATTTCCCTTAAATTTAGAGTTCTGTGTATCTCTATACCATTGAAACGCGGTCTTGACACAATCGTGAATTCGTTTAAAACTCCACCGTTTCTAGCCAATTCATCAATATCGTTCTGACTTAAACTCACATGGGGGTCATTCGTGTCTGATGAAATATTGCTTACACCACCAATCTGTACTGCATCGACAAACAAATTATCCTCATTATTAGCAGCCTCATTATCAACCCCGTTATTACCAGCCTCTTGCATTTTTATCAGCGCTTCTAATCTTTCACACAGACTAGGTGTTGAGGCCATTTCTTCATGATTTTTAATCATATCTTCTAATATTTTGCATAAATTAGAGTATGGCGGCTCTGATGTTTGCGTCTCTGTATCGTTTAGTTCACCCCTTGCGGATCTGTGTGATGATGGCTCTAACGAAATATTTAACCTTTCACTGTCTTTGTTGTTATTGGAAGCAATTATATGCTCTCTCTGTGTTTGAATAATAGCCTCTAATCTACCATTTAAATCCAAATAGGCAGGTCCTAAACATTCCAACTGATCATCTATAATATTTTGTAACCGTTCAATATTTGACAAATGATCATATCTAGTTCTTGCTGAAGGGGTTTGTTCAAAGTCTGGTTGACAATCTTGCAAATCATCGTTTGAACGTAATCTTTTTTTTTCACTAGCCATATTTGAAAATCTTTTTCAATTTAGATTTATTCTCCACTAATTATACATCAACTACACAAAACACTATGAAAAAACAATCACAAATCAACTAGATAACCCAAAACAACACATTTTAACATAAATCAGTTATCATCTACCAGCATTGACAGCGTTATTAATATTGGATAATGCAGTTACCATTAGTTGGTTTTCTCTGTAGGAATTCTGAAGAACACGATCGCATTTATTTAATATCTCACGATTTGCTCCAACACGATCAAGCGTAATCCTTGTAAGAGTTCCTTGCTCTTCTGAGTTCGTCATAACCATATGAAAACAGTCACAGAGGCGTTTGACATTATCTGAAATGATATTCACTTTATCTGAAATGATATCCAATCTCTCATCACCCCTTCGAATCCGTTCACACAGTTCAATCAACAAATCATGATGAAAGTTCTGCTGATTTGAGGGGAGAGATTCTCCAGCAATCAACACCGACTCTTCCACAAACTCCTGACGGGTCGTATCACCGTCCGTGCCATCCAAGATTGTGTTATTCGCCGAAAGCAAATCCCCTGTAGCGTTAACCAACAGAGATTCATCCGGCACCGCCGGTATCACGGGAGATGAGACTGCGTTATCCGTGTTGTCTGGAACAAATTCGTTGCTGAAACTACCGGCCTCCCAGCGTCTCATGAAAAATGCATCATCGAATATCAATGCGGGGTCCTCAGTCTGCAAACTGGTAGTGTACAGATCTATATAAAAATGTGTACAGAATATGTGTGTTAGCGAGGATTTGTCATTTATTTATTTTAAATAATGTTAGCGTGAAACCCCACTCACCAACTGACTCGTTTAACACCGAAGTCTGTTTTTTACCAAAATCCCCTCTTGTACCATTTCCAGCTGGAGATGCAATATGTAAGCGGGGTTTACGTTGATTCCTCGGGATATTATTCTTGCTGTATGGTGTACGGAGCGACCGTTGGGCCTTTGGTTCAGCAGTGGTGAATCCGGATTGTGTGACAAGCGTAGCCGCGTCAAAGTTTGAAATATCTGCAACCAGAAAATACATTTTTTTTTATTTATAATCAATATTGCATGATCAAGCTAACTCAAAATTGTGTATACCTTGCAGCGCCGATCGGATTCCTGTATTGTTCTCACCCGTTGGATTATTAATTAACGGTTCAGTCGCTGAAAATAAAAGAATATAGTCACATAATATTTAAACACGTCTAATATATATAAATAATTACATTAAAATCTTTACGTGACTTACACAGTTGATCGATGGTGTTCAAATTTTCATGTTCATCTATCGGTCCTGAATTACGTAGAAAAATGTTTAAGCATCAATTTACCAAAATGCAAGTTTACCTGTAAAGTACAAATATTTAAAATCATCGTACATGCACCACATACTTCTGAAAATAAAAGCCATTTTAAAGAATAATGCTATGTGTTACACAGATGCTCTCGCTTCGTACACAAACCCCAGAATGGCTTATCTTACATGACCGCAAACACAGCAGGAAAACTGGGGCGGCGCTACTATGGGGTAGTCTCTCTTTTTATTTATTTTTAGTTGACGAATGAGCGTGAAGAAATACTGATGCGAAATAACACCTTTATCTTACACCTTTCGGACACTTGGTTGAATATACATCCATTGTCCGAAAACGCCTATACCTCCTGTGAGATGATAGAATGGTCAATGCTGACCGTTGACCACCCACCTTGACGCTCCAATGCATACAGGATAGTAAATAAAAAATAAAACCCTCAAGACACTCTGTTTACACACACACACACATGCACGCACACACGTTAACTCCTGTGAATGAAATCTTACACAAGGGCTCTTGACGCACACACACACACACACACGTCCTTAACAGCTTTATCTGATCGTAAATATTCGTGAAAGTTTCTGTTTTTATTTATTTTTAGTTGACGAATGCGCTTGAAGAAACACACACATGGATGAAATAAATGCCGTTTAAAAGAGTATAACTTAGGCTACCTAATAACTGTTTAACCACTTACATAATTAAAATAACATATGGGTTGTAGCTGTTTAATTATAATATTATTGAATGTATTAGTTTTATTTTTAGCAGGTGACTGCGTGTGATGAAACGAACCTGTTAAATTACAATATTGATATGATTAGTTAAAAACTCTTAATGCAGCATGGGTATATTTGATATTTTCTTACTTCTGGCCTCTCAGCACTTTTCTCGTTGATACAATGATGCTTTGACTCTCACGCCTATAGGGATATCATTAACTTACGCCTGTGAGATGAATGTCAATATTTACCGTTGACCACCCACCTTGATGCTCCAATGCATACAGGATAGTAAATAAAAATAAACCCCTCAAGACACTCTGTTTACACACACACACATGCACGCACACCTGTTAACTCTTGTGAATGAATTCTTACACAAGGGCTCTTGACACACACACACACACACACACACACACACACACACACACACACACACACACACACACACACACATACACACACACACACACGTTAACTCCTGTGAATGAAATCTTACACCGCGCCCAGCCGCAGCATGGGGATCTCGTCTGTGACTTCATTTTCATTTGGATGAGCTCGTGAAAGGACTTTGAGCGGGAGATGTAAGATTCTTTCTTTAAAGATGCATTTTACTATTTCAATGAAATGGTGTTTGTTGAAATTAACTGTTAAACATGTTTATATAAAAGTTTTTATCATATCAATGTTATTGTCATTGTACGCTTACAGAGTCAGTGAAATGCAAATGTTTTCGCATATCCCAACTAACCAGGGCGAACACGTAACAGATTCCCATACCGGGAAGACTAGACCATATGAGAATATGATACACTTTGTTTTAAAAATAAAGAAAGTCTTAGTTTTGCATCTGAATACCAGTATTCACTGTTTTAGATACATATTTTCATCACTTTGTGTCTGAATGAGTTTTGATTCAACTAATATCCAATGTTTTAGAAACACATTTTAACCACTTTTGTTAAAAATTAAAATCTTCAACCAAGTTTTAGCACCAAGCATTGCAACCATTAAAAGAGACACCGTTTAAACACATTTTAAATGTAATAGACACTTTTTTACCCCCTACAATAATAATAATAAATACAATAACACCACCCGCATTACTTATCATGTTTTTGAAAATAACATGTTTATATAAAAGTTTTTATTATATCAACGTTATTGTCATTGTACGCTTACAGAGTCAGTGAAAATGCAATTGTTTTCGCATATCCCAACTAACCAGGTGCGAACACGTAACAGATTCCCATACCGGGAAGACTAGACCATATGAGAATATGATACACTTTGTTTAAAAATAAAGAAAGTCTTAGTTTGCATCTGAATGGGTTTGCTTCAGTCAATATCCACTGTTTTAGAAACACATTTTCATCACTTTGTGTCTGAATGAGTTTTTATTCAACTAATATCCACTGTTTTAGAAACACATTTTCATCACTTTTGTTAAAAATTAAAATCTTCAACCAAGTTTTAGCACCAAGCATTGCAACCATTAAAAGAGACATTTTACCAGAGACCACTTTTTTACCCCCTACAATAATAATAATAAATACAATAACACCACCCGCATTACTTATCATGTTTTTGAAAAAACATCTCAATGATTACGTCAATTATTTAATTGAACGGATGAGGAACACAATTCTTATAACAATATTTTTATCATCTCAGTTTCCATTAACATTTTACATCATTAAAGATTAATAATTTGTCTACTCTTTTAAATACACAGATGGGTCGGGTACAGCGCTGGGAGGGCATCAAAACAGCTGACCAACCAATTCATACCACAGCCTGTACAACTGCCGGAGGGGTGAGGCGGGGTGAGGCGGGGTGGGGAGGGGTGGGGTGAGGTGAGGTGGGGGGGAAAGGTCAAAGGGGGACCACCAAACAGGTCATCAATCATAGACCATCAATCACTTTTGGCACAAAGTATGAGGGGTGGTGTGGGGATGGGGAGGGGGGAAAGGTCAAAGGTTAGCAATTAAGTCATCAATCACACCTGTCAATCATTTTGTCACAAAGTATGTTATATTTACTACTTAAGGCCTTTATTAGATGACAAAGGTGTGTTTGAATAGAGATTAAACTTCATTTTGCAGAAGGAGTGATTACCAATGGATAATAAACGCCTTTAACCTGCCAAGGATCTGTGTAACTACACTCAGTGCATAAAGTTTAAACTTTTTAATTTGCTTACGCTGACAGCAGCAAGTCCCTTAAAGAAAATTGCCTGTACAGGAGTCAGGTATTTTGTTGAGAATGATGCATCAATTGCTCCTCGATGATGATTTTATCCTGGCTTCTAAGGCTGGCAACTCAGTCCTACTCCATTAAAGCACCCTTCTTGCAAGGTTTGAATTCAAAACATATTTTCAATGAAATCCTATGGCCTTTATTAGATGACCCAGGTGTGTTTGACTAGAGATGAAACTTCATTCTGTAGGAGTTGGACCTTCAGCAGAAGGAGTGATTAACATCTGATTATGGAGGCCTTTATAACAGCCAAGGATATCCCCATGAAACACTAAGGAATTTAAGTACTGTGGGTGAATTGTTTCAAAAATGTATGAGGAAAAAATTGTCTTTAAAAAGCATATGGAAACATTGGAAAAAAGGTAGCGTGGCCGAGCGGTCCAAGGCGCTGGATTAAGGCTGCAGTCTCTTCGGTGGCGTGGGTTCGAATCCCACCGCTGCCAGAGTGACCTTTTGAATACTGCTGTGGCAGCATGTATCACATTGAGAACAAGGCTCAGCAGTTCAAGTCACTAAGACTGGGAATGATGAAGGTGAATTGACAGAAGGTTTGTCAGTATAGGTATTGAGTGTAAGAATGAGGGTTAAGCATAACATGGATTTTGGCTCCAGTCTCTTTGGAGGTTTGGGTTCAAATTCCACCACTGCAAGGCATGATTTTAAATGGCTTATGCTGCATTAAGTAGGCCGTATGAAAGTGCACATTATGTCTGTGGCTGTTTCATATTGATCTGCGTAACACACTCAGTACAAGATGTTGAAACTCAAGAGTTTGCTTACACTGAAGGCAGCAAGTCCCTAAGAAAAGTATTCTGTACAGGAGTAAGGTATTTGTCGAGAATGATGCATCAATTGCTCCTCAATTATGATGTGATCCTGACTTCTAAGACAGGTAACTCAGTCCTACTCCATTTAAACACCCTTATTGCAGGGTTTTGTTTCAAAACATATTTTCAATTAAATCCTAAGGCCTTTATTAGATGACAAAGGTGTGTTTGAATAGAGATTAAACTTCATTCTGCAGAAGGAGTGATTACCAATGGATAATAAACGACTTTAACCTGCCAAGGATCTGTGTAACTACACTCAGTGCATAAAGTTTAAACTTTTTAATTTGCTTACACTGACAGCAGCAAGTCCCTTAAAGAAAATTGTCTGTACAGGAGTCAGGTATTTTGTTGAGAATGATGCATCAATTGCTCCTCGATGATGATTTTATCCTGGCTTCTAAGGCTGGCAACTCAGTCCTACTCCATTAAAGCACCCTTCTTGCAAGGTTTGAATTCAAAACATATTTTCAATGAAATCCTATGGCCTTTATTAGATGACCCAGGTGTGTTTGACTAGAGATGAAACTTCATTCTGTAGGAGTTGGACCTTCAGCAGAAGGAGTGATTAACATCTGATTATGGAGGCCTTTATAACAGCCAAGTATATCCCCATGAAACACTAAGGAATTTAAGTACTGTGGGTGAATTGTTTCAAAAATGTATGAGGAAAAAATTGTCTTTAAAAAGCATATGGAAACATTGGATAAAAGGTAGCGTGGCCGAGCGGTCCAAGGCGCTGGATTAAGGCTCCAGTCTCTTCGGGGGCGTGGGTTCGAATCCCACCGCTGCCAGAGTGACCTTTTGAATACTGCGGTGGCAGCATGTATCACATTGAGAACAAGGCTCAGCAGTTCAAGTCACCAAGACTGGGAATGATGAAGGTGAATTGACAGAAGGTTTGTCAGTATAGGTATTGAGTGTAAGAATGAGGGTTAAGCATAACATGGATTTTGGCTCCAGTCTCTTTGGAGGTTTGGGTTCAAATTCCACCACTGCAAGGCATGATTTTAAATGGCTTATGCTGCATTAAGTAGGCCGTATGAAAGTGCACATTATGTCTGTGGCTGTTTCATATTGATCTGCGTAACACACTCAGTACAAGATGTTGAAACTCAAGAGTTTGCTTACACTAAAGGCAGCAAGTCCCTAAGAAAAGTATTCTGTACAGGAGTAAGGTATTTGTCGAGAATGATGCATCAATTGCTCCTCAATTATGATGTGATCCTGACTTCTAAGACAGGTAACTCAGTCCTACTCCATTTAAACACCCTTATTGCAGGGTTTTGTTTCAAAACATATTTTCAATTAAATCCTAAGGCCTTGATTAGATGACAAAGGTGTGTTTGAATAGAGATTAAACTTCATTTTGCAGAAGGAGTGATTACCAATGGATAATAAACGCCTTTAACCTGCCAAGGATCTGTGTAACTACACTCAGTGCATAAAGTTTAAACTTTTTAATTTGCTTACGCTGACAGCAGCAAGTCCCTTAAAGAAAATTGCCTGTACAGGAGTCAGGTATTTTGTTGAGAATGATGCATCAATTGCTCCTCGATGATGATTTTATCCTGGCTTCTAAGGCTGGCAACTCAGTCCTACTCCATTAAAGCACCCTTCTTGCAAGGTTTGAATTCAAAACATATTTTCAATGAAATCCTATGGCCTTTATTAGATGACCCAGGTGTGTTTGACTAGAGATGAAACTTCATTCTGTAGGAGTTGGACCTTCAGCAGAAGGAGTGATTAACATCTGATTATGGAGGCCTTTATAACAGCCAAGGATATCCCCATGAAACACTAAGGAATTTAAGTACTGTGGGTGAATTGTTTCAAAAATGTATGAGGAAAAAATTGTCTTTAAAAAGCATATGGAAACATTGGAAAAAAGGTAGCGTGGCCGAGCGGTCCAAGGCGCTGGATTAAGGCTGCAGTCTCTTCGGTGGCGTGGGTTCGAATCCCACCGCTGCCAGAGTGACCTTTTGAATACTGCGGTGGCAGCATGTATCACATTGAGAACAAGGCTCAGCAGTTCAAGTCACTAAGACTGGGAATGATGAAGGTGAATTGACAGAAGGTTTGTCAGTATAGGTATTGAGTGTAAGAATGAGGGTTAAGCATAACATGGATTTTGGCTCCAGTCTCTTTGGAGGTTTGGGTTCAAATTCCACCACTGCAAGGCATGATTTTAAATGGCTTATGCTGCATTAAGTAGGCCGTATGAAAGTGCACATTATGTCTGTGGCTGTTTCATATTGATCTGCGTAACACACTCAGTACAAGATGTTGAAACTCAAGAGTTTGCTTACACTGAAGGCAGCAAGTCCCTAAGAAAAGTATTCTGTACAGGAGTAAGGTATTTGTCGAGAATGATGCATCAATTGCTCCTCAATTATGATGTGATCCTGACTTCTAAGACAGGTAACTCAGTCCTACTCCATTTAAACACCCTTATTGCAGGGTTTTGTTTCAAAACATATTTTCAATTAAATCCTAAGGCCTTTATTAGATGACAAAGGTGTGTTTGAATAGAGATTAAACTTCATTCTGCAGAAGGAGTGATTACCAATGGATAATAAACGACTTTAACCTGCCAAGGATCTGTGTAACTACACTCAGTGCATAAAGTTTAAACTTTTTAATTTGCTTACACTGACAGCAGCAAGTCCCTTAAAGAAAATTGTCTGTACAGGAGTCAGGTATTTTGTTGAGAATGATGCATCAATTGCTCCTCGATGATGATTTTATCCTGGCTTCTAAGGCTGGCAACTCAGTCCTACTCCATTAAAGCACCCTTCTTGCAAGGTTTGAATTCAAAACATATTTTCAATGAAATCCTATGGCCTTTATTAGATGACCCAGGTGTGTTTGACTAGAGATGAAACTTCATTCTGTAGGAGTTGGACCTTCAGCAGAAGGAGTGATTAACATCTGATTATGGAGGCCTTTATAACAGCCAAGTATATCCCCATGAAACACTAAGGAATTTAAGTACTGTGGGTGAATTGTTTCAAAAATGTATGAGGAAAAAATTGTCTTTAAAAAGCATATGGAAACATTGGATAAAAGGTAGCGTGGCCGAGCGGTCCAAGGCGCTGGATTAAGGCTCCAGTCTCTTCGGGGGCGTGGGTTCGAATCCCACCGCTGCCAGAGTGACCTTTTGAATACTGCGGTGGCAGCATGTATCACATTGAGAACAAGGCTCAGCAGTTCAAGTCACCAAGACTGGGAATGATGAAGGTGAATTGACAGAAGGTTTGTCAGTATAGGTATTGAGTGTAAGAATGAGGGTTAAGCATAACATGGATTTTGGCTCCAGTCTCTTTGGAGGTTTGGGTTCAAATTCCACCACTGCAAGGCATGATTTTAAATGGCTTATGCTGCATTAAGTAGGCCGTATGAAAGTGCACATTATGTCTGTGGCTGTTTCATATTGATCTGCGTAACACACTCAGTACAAGATGTTGAAACTCAAGAGTTTGCTTACACTAAAGGCAGCAAGTCCCTAAGAAAAGTATTCTGTACAGGAGTAAGGTATTTGTCGAGAATGATGCATCAATTGCTCCTCAATTATGATGTGATCCTGACTTCTAAGACAGGTAACTCAGTCCTACTCCATTTAAACACCCTTATTGCAGGGTTTTGTTTCAAAACATATTTTCAATTAAATCCTAAGGCCTTGATTAGATGACAAAGGTGTGTTTGAATAGAGATTAAACTTCATTTTGCAGAAGGAGTGATTACCAATGGATAATAAACGCCTTTAACCTGCCAAGGATCTGTGTAACTACACTCAGTGCATAAAGTTTAAACTTTTTAATTTGCTTACGCTGACAGCAGCAAGTCCCTTAAAGAAAATTGCCTGTACAGGAGTCAGGTATTTTGTTGAGAATGATGCATCAATTGCTCCTCGATGATGATTTTATCCTGGCTTCTAAGGCTGGCAACTCAGTCCTACTCCATTAAAGCACCCTTCTTGCAAGGTTTGAATTCAAAACATATTTTCAATGAAATCCTATGGCCTTTATTAGATGACCCAGGTGTGTTTGACTAGAGATGAAACTTCATTCTGTAGGAGTTGGACCTTCAGCAGAAGGAGTGATTAACATCTGATTATGGAGGCCTTTATAACAGCCAAGGATATCCCCATGAAACACTAAGGAATTTAAGTACTGTGGGTGAATTGTTTCAAAAATGTATGCGGAAACAATTGTCTTTAAAAAGCATATGGAAACGTGGGAAAAAAGGTAGCGTGGCCGAGTGGTCCAAGGCGCTGGATTAAGGCTCCAGTCTCTTCGGGGGCGTGGGTTCGAATCCCACCGCTGCCAGAGTGACCTTTTGAATACTGCGGTGGCAGCATGTATCACATTGAGAACAAGGCTCAGCAGTTCAAGTCACCAAGACTGGGAATGATGAAGGTGAATTGACAGAAGGTTTGTCAGTATAGGTATTGAGTGTAAGAATGAGGGTTAAGCATAACATGGATTTTGGCTCCAGTCTCTTTGGAGGTTTGGGTTCAAATTCCACCACTGCAAGGCATGATTTTAAATGGCTTATGCTGCATTAAGTAGGCCGTATGAAAGTGCACATTATGTCTGTGGCTGTTTCATATTGATCTGCATAACACACTCAGTACAAGATGTTGAAACTCAAGAGTTTGCTTACACTAAAGGCAGCAAGTCCCTAAGAAAAGTATTCTGTACAGGAGTAAGGTATTTGTCGAGAATGATGCATCAATTGCTCCTCAATTATGATGTGATCCTGACTTCTAAGACAGGTAACTCAGTCCTCCTCCATTTAAACACCCTTATTGCAGGGTTTTGTTTCAAAACATATTTTCAATTAAATCCTAAGGCCTTTATTAGATGACAAAGGTGTGTTTGAATAGAGATTAAACTTCATTTTGCAGAAGGAGTGATTACCAATGGATAATAAACGCCTTTAACCTGCCAAGGATCTGTGTAACTACACTCAGTGCATAAAGTTTAAACTTTTTAATTTGCTTACGCTGACAGCAGCAAGTCCCTTAAAGAAAATTGCCTGTACAGGAGTCAGGTATTTTGTTGAGAATGATGCATCAATTGCTCCTCGATGATGATTTTATCCTGGCTTCTAAGGCTGGCAACTCAGTCCTACTCCATTAAAGCACCCTTCTTGCAAGGTTTGAATTCAAAACATATTTTCAATGAAATCCTATGGCCTTTATTAGATGACCCAGGTGTGTTTGACTAGAGATGAAACTTCATTCTGTAGGAGTTGGACCTTCAGCAGAAGGAGTGATTAACATCTGATTATGGAGGCCTTTATAACAGCCAAGGATATCCCCATGAAACACTAAGGAATTTAAGTACTGTGGGTGAATTGTTTCAAAAATGTATGTGGAAACAATTGTCTTTAAAAAGCATATGGAAACATTGGAAAAAAGGTAGCGTGGCCGAGCGGTCCAAGGCGCTGGATTAAGGCTCCAGTCTCTTCGGGGGCGTGGGTTCGAATCCCACCGCTGCCAGAGTGACCTTTTGAATACTGCGGTGGCAGCATGTATCACATTGAGAACAAGGCTCAGCAGTTCAAGTCACTAAGACTGGGAATGATGAAGGTGAATTGACAGAGGGTTTGTCAGTATATGTATTGAGTGTAAGAATGAGGGTTAAGCATAACATGGATTTTGGCTCCAGTCTCTTTGGAGGTTTGGGTTCAAATTCCACCACTGCAAGGCATGATTTTAAATGGCTTATGCTGCATTAAGTAGGCCGTATGAAAGTGCGCATTATGTCTGTGGCTGTTTCATATTGATCTGCGTAACACACTCAGTACAAGATGTTGAAACTCAAGAGTTTGCTTACACTGAAGGCAGCAAGTCCCTAAGAAAAGTTTTCTGTACAGGAGTAAGGTATTTGTCGAGAATGATGCATCAATTGCTCCTCAATTATGATGTGATCCTGACTTCTAAGACAGGTAACTCAGTCCTACTCCATTTAAACACCCTTATTGCAGGGTTTTGTTTCAAAACATATTTTCAATTAAATCCTAAGGCCTTTATTAGATGACAAAGGTGTGTTTGAATAGAGATTAAACTTCATTCTGCAGAAGGAGTGATTACCAATGGATAATAAACGCCTTTAACCTGCCAAGGATTTGTGTAACTACACTCAGTGCATAAAGTATAAACTTTTTAATTTGCTTACACTGACATAGCAAGTCCCTTAAAGAAAAATGTCTGTACAGGAGTCAGATATTTTGTTGAGAATGATGCATCAATTGCTCCTCGATGATGATTTTATCCTGGCTTCTAAGGCTGGCAACTCAGTCCTACTCCATTAAAGCACCCTTCTTGCAAGGTTTGAATTCAAACATATTTTCAATGAAATCCTATGGCCTTTATTAGATGACCCAGGTGTGTTTGACTAGAGATGAAACTTCATTCTGTAGGAGTTGGACCTTCAGCAGAAGGAGTGATTAACATCTGATTATGGAGGCCTTTATAACAGCCAAGGATATCCCCATGAAACACTAAGGAATTTAAGTACTGTGGGTGAATTGTTTCAAAAATGTATGAGGAAAAAATTGTCTTTAAAAAGCATATGGAAACATTGGAAAAAAGGTAGCGTGGCCGAGCGGTCCAAGGCGCTGGATTAAGGCTCCAGTCTCTTCGGGGGCGTGGGTTCGAATCCCACCGCTGCCAGAGTGACCTTTTGAATACTGCGGTGGCAGCATGTATCACATTGAGAACAAGGCTCAGCAGTTCAAGTCACCAAGACTGGGAATGATGAAGGTGAATTGACAGAAGGTTTGTCAGTATAGGTATTGAGTGTAAGAATGAGGGTTAAGCATAACATGGATTTTGGCTCCAGTCTCTTTGGAGGTTTGGGTTCAAATTCCACCACTGCAAGGCATGATTTTAAATGGCTTATGCTGCATTAAGTAGGCCGTATGAAAGTGCACATTATGTCTGTGGCTGTTTCATATTGATCTGCGTAACACACTCAGTACAAGATGTTGAAACTCAAGAGTTTGCTTACACTAAAGGCAGCAAGTCCCTAAGAAAAGTATTCTGTACAGGAGTAAGGTATTTGTCGAGAATGATGCATCAATTGCTCCTCAATTATGATGTGATCCTGACTTCTAAGACAGGTAACTCAGTCCTACTCCATTTAAACACCCTTATTGCAGGGTTTTGTTTCAAAACATATTTTCAATTAAATCCTAAGGCCTTGATTAGATGACAAAGGTGTGTTTGAATAGAGATTAAACTTCATTTTGCAGAAGGAGTGATTACCAATGGATAATAAACGCCTTTAACCTGCCAAGGATCTGTGTAACTACACTCAGTGCATAAAGTTTAAACTTTTTAATTTGCTTACGCTGACAGCAGCAAGTCCCTTAAAGAAAATTGCCTGTACAGGAGTCAGGTATTTTGTTGAGAATGATGCATCAATTGCTCCTCGATGATGATTTTATCCTGGCTTCTAAGGCTGGCAACTCAGTCCTACTCCATTAAAGCACCCTTCTTGCAAGGTTTGAATTCAAAACATATTTTCAATGAAATCCTATGGCCTTTATTAGATGACCCAGGTGTGTTTGACTAGAGATGAAACTTCATTCTGTAGGAGTTGGACCTTCAGCAGAAGGAGTGATTAACATCTGATTATGGAGGCCTTTATAACAGCCAAGGATATCCCCATGAAACACTAAGGAATTTAAGTACTGTGGGTGAATTGTTTCAAAAATGTATGCGGAAACAATTGTCTTTAAAAAGCATATGGAAACGTGGGAAAAAAGGTAGCGTGGCCGAGCGGTCCAAGGCGCTGGATTAAGGCTCCAGTCTCTTCGGGGGCGTGGGTTCGAATCCCACCGCTGCCAGAGTGACCTTTTGAATACTGCGGTGGCAGCATGTATCACATTGAGAACAAGGCTCAGCAGTTCAAGTCACCAAGACTGGGAATGATGAAGGTGAATTGACAGAAGGTTTGTCAGTATAGGTATTGAGTGTAAGAATGAGGGTTAAGCATAACATGGATTTTGGCTCCAGTCTCTTTGGAGGTTTGGGTTCAAATTCCACCACTGCAAGGCATGATTTTAAATGGCTTATGCTGCATTAAGTAGGCCGTATGAAAGTGCACATTATGTCTGTGGCTGTTTCATATTGATCTGCGTAACACACTCAGTACAAGATGTTGAAACTCAAGAGTTTGCTTACACTAAAGGCAGCAAGTCCCTAAGAAAAGTATTCTGTACAGGAGTAAGGTATTTGTCGAGAATGATGCATCAATTGCTCCTCAATTATGATGTGATCCTGACTTCTAAGACAGGTAACTCAGTCCTCCTCCATTTAAACACCCTTATTGCAGGGTTTTGTTTCAAAACATATTTTCAATTAAATCCTAAGGCCTTTATTAGATGACAAAGGTGTGTTTGAATAGAGATTAAACTTCATTCTGCAGAAGGAGTGATTACCAATGGATAATAAACGCCTTTAACCTGCCAAGGATTTGTGTAACTACACTCAGTGCATAAAGTATAAACTTTTTAATTTGCTTACACTGACATAGCAAGTCCCTTAAAGAAAAATGTCTGTACAGGAGTCAGATATTTTGTTGAGAATGATGCATCAATTGCTCCTCGATGATGATTTTATCCTGGCTTCTAAGGCTGGCAACTCAGTCCTACTCCATTAAAGCACCCTTCTTGCAAGGTTTGAATTCAAAACATATTTTCAATGAAATCCTATGGCCTTTATTAGATGACCCAGGTGTGTTTGACTAGAGATGAAACTTCATTCTGTAGGAGTTGGACCTTCAGCAGAAGGAGTGATTAACATCTGATTATGGAGGCCTTTATAACAGCCAAGGATATCCCCATGAAACACTAAGGAATTTAAGTACTGTGGGTGAATTGTTTCAAAAATGTATGTGGAAACAATTGTCTTTAAAAAGCATATGGAAACATTGGAAAAAAGGTAGCCTGGCCGAGCGGTCCAAGGCGCTGGATTAAGGCTCCAGTCTCTTCGGGGGCGTGGGTTCGAATCCCACCGCTGCCAGAGTGACCTTTTGAATACTGCGGTGGCAGCATGTATCACATTGAGAACAAGGCTCAGCAGTTCAAGTCACTAAGACTGGGAATGATGAAGGTGAATTGACAGAAGGTTTGTCAGTATAGGTATTGAGTGTAAGAATGAGGGTTAAGCATAACATGGATTTTGGCTCCAGTCTCTTTGGAGGTTTGGGTTCAAATTCCACCACTGCAAGGCATGATTTTAAATGGCTTATGCTGCATTAAGTAGGCCGTATGAAAGTGCGCATTATGTCTGTGGCTGTTTCATATTGATCTGCGTAACACACTCAGTACAAGATGTTGAAACTCAAGAGTTTGCTTACACTGAAGGCAGCAAGTCCCTAAGAAAAGTTTTCTGTACAGGAGTAAGGTATTTGTCGAGAATGATGCATCAATTGCTCCTCAATTATGATGTGATCCTGACTTCTAAGACAGGTAACTCAGTCCTACTCCATTTAAACACCCTTATTGCAGGGTTTTGTTTCAAAACATATTTTCAATTAAATCCTAAGGCCTTTATTAGATGACAAAGGTGTGTTTTGAATAGAGATTAAACTTCATTCTGCAGAAGGAGTGATTACCAATGGATAATAAACGCCTTTAACCTGCCAAGGATTTGTGTAACTACACTCAGTGCATAAAGTATAAACTTTTTAATTTGCTTACACTGACAGCAGAAAGTCCCTTAAAGAAAAATGTCTGTACAGGAGTCAGATATTTTGTTGAGAATGATGCATCAATTGCTCCTCGATGATGATTTTATCCTGGCTTCTAAGGCTGGCAACTCAGTCCTACTCCATTAAAGCACCCTTCTTGCAAGGTTTGAATTCAAAACATATTTTCAATGAAATCCTATGGCCTTTATTAGATGACCCAGGTGTGTTTGACTAGAGATGAAACTTCATTCTGTAGGAGTTGGACCTTCAGCAGAAGGAGTGATTAACATCTGATTATGGAGGCCTTTATAACAGCCAAGGATATCCCCATGAAACACTAAGGAATTTAAGTACTGTGGGTGAATTGTTTCAAAAATGTATGTGGAAACAATTGTCTTTAAAAAGCATATGGAAACATGGGAAAAAAGGTAGCGTGGCCGAGCGGTCCAAGGCGCTGGATTAAGGCTCCAGTCTCTTCGGGGGCGTGGGTTCGAATCCCACCACTGCCAGAGTGACCTTTTGAATACTGCGGTGGCAGCATGTATCACATTGAGAACAAGGCTCAGCAGTTCAAGTCACTAAGACTGGGAATGATGAAGGTGAATTGACAGAAGGTTTGTCAGTATATGTATTGAGTGTAAGAATGAGGGTTAAGCATAACGTGGATTTTGGCTCCAGTCTCTTTGGAGGTTTGGGTTCAAATTCCACCACTGCAAGGCATGATTTTAAATGGCTTATGCTGCATTAAGTAGGCCGTATGAAAGTGCGCATTATGTCTGTGGCTGTTTCATATTGATCTGCGTAACACACTCAGTACAAGATGTTGAAACTCAAGAGTTTGCTTACACTGAAGGCAGCAAGTCCCTAAGAAAAGTATTCTGTACAGGAGTAAGGTATTTGTCGAGAATGATGCATCAATTGCTCCTCAATTATGATGTGATCCTGACTTCTAAGACAGGTAACTCAGTCCTACTCCATTTAAACACCCTTATTGCAGGGTTTTGTTTCAAAACATATTTTCAATTAAATCCTAAGGCCTTTATTAGATGACAAAGGTGTGTTTGAATAGAGATTAAACTTCATTCTGCAGAAGGAGTGATTACCAATGGATAATAAACGCCTTTAACCTGCCAAGGATCTGTGTAACTACACTCAGTGCATAAAGTTTAAACTTTTTAATTTGCTTACACTGACAGCAGCAAGTCCCTTAAAGAAAATTGCCTGTACAGGAGTCAGGTATTTTGTTGAGAATGATGCATCAATTGCTCCTCGATGATGATTTTATCCTGGCTTCTAAGGCTGGCAACTCAGTCCTACTCCATTAAAGCACCCTTCTTGCAAGGTTTGAATTCAAAACATATTTTCAATGAAATCCTATGGCCTTTATTAGGTGACCCAAGTGTGTTTGACTAGAGATGAAACTTCATTCTGTAGGAGTTGGACCTTCAGCAGAAGGAGTGATTAACATCTGATTATGGAGGCCTTTATAACAGCCAAGTATATCCCCATGAAACACTAAGGAATTTAAGTACTGTGGGTGAATTGTTTCAAAAATGTATGTGGAAACAATTGTCTTTAAAAAGCATATGGAAACATGGGAAAAAAGGTAGCGTGGCCGAGCGGTCCAAGGCGCTGGATTAAGGCTCCAGTCTCTTCGGGGGCGTGGGTTCGAATCCCACCACTGCCAGAGTGACCTTTTGAATACTGCGGTGGCAGCATGTATCACATTGAGAACAAGGCTCAGCAGTTCAAGTCACCAAGACTGGGAATGATGAAGGTGAATTGACAGAAGTTTTGTCAGTATAGGTATTGAGTGTAAGAATGAGGGTTAAGCATAACATGGATTTTGGCTCCAGTCTCTTTGGAGGTTTGGGTTCAAATTCCACCACTGCAAGGCATGATTTTAAATGGCTTATGCTGCATTAAGTAGACCGTATGAAAGTGCACATTATGTCTGTGGCTGTTTCATATTGATCTGCGTAACACACTCAGTACAAGATGTTGAAACTCAAGAGTTTGCTTACACTGAAGGCAGCAAGTCCCTAAGAAAAGTATTCTGTACAGGAGTAAGGTATTTGTCGAGAATGATGCATCAATTGCTCCTCAATTATGATGTGATCCTGACTTCTAAGACAGGTAACTCAGTCCTACTCCATTTAAACACCCTTATTGCAGGGTTTTGTTTCAAAACATATTTTCAATTAAATCATAAGGCCTTTATTAGATGACAAAGGTGTGTTTGAATAGAGATTAAACTTCATTCTGCAGAAGGAGTGATTACCAATGGATAATAAACGCCTTTAACCTGCCAAGGATCTGTGTAACTACACTCAGTGCATAAAGTTTAAACTTTTTAATTTGCTTACACTGACAGCAGCAAGTCCCTTAAAGAAAATTGCCTGTACAGGAGTCAGGTATTTTGTTGAGAATGATGCATCAATTGCTCCTCGATGATGATTTTATCCTGGCTTCTAAGGCTGGCAACTCAGTCCTACTCCATTAAAGCACCCTTCTTGCAAGGTTTGAATTCAAAACATATTTTCAATGAAATCCTATGGCCTTTATTAGGTGACCCAAGTGTGTTTGACTAGAGATGAAACTTCATTCTGTAGGAGTTGGACCTTCAGCAGAAGGAGTGATTAACATCTGATTATGGAGGCCTTTATAACAGCCAAGGATATCCCCATGAAACACTAAGGAATTTAAGTACTGTGGGTGAATTGTTTCAAAAATGTATGTGGAAACAATTGTCTTTAAAAAGCATATGGAAACATGGGAAAAAAGGTAGCGTGGCCGAGCGGTCCAAGGCGCTGGATTAAGGCTCCAGTCTCTTCGGGGGCGTGGGTTCGAATCCCACCACTGCCAGAGTGACCTTTTGAATACTGCGGTGGCAGCATGTATCACATTGAGAACAAGGCTCAGCAGTTCAAGTCACCAAGACTGGGAATGATGAAGGTGAATTGACAGAAGTTTTGTCAGTATAGGTATTGAGTGTAAGAATGAGGGTTAAGCATAACATGGATTTTGGCTCCAGTCTCTTTGGAGGTTTGGGTTCAAATTCCACCACTGCAAGGCATGATTTTAAATGGCTTATGCTGCATTAAGTAGACCGTATGAAAGTGCACATTATGTCTGTGGCTGTTTCATATTGATCTGCGTAACACACTCAGTACAAGATGTTGAAACTCAAGAGTTTGCTTACACTGAAGGCAGCAAGTCCCTAAGAAAAGTATTCTGTACAGGAGTAAGGTATTTGTCGAGAATGATGCATCAATTGCTCCTCAATTATGATGTGATCCTGACTTCTAAGACAGGTAACTCAGTCCTACTCCATTTAAACACCCTTATTGCAGGGTTTTGTTTCAAAACATATTTTCAATTAAATCATAAGGCCTTTATTAGATGACAAAGGTGTGTTTGAATAGAGATTAAACTTCATTCTGCAGAAGGAGTGATTACCAATGGATAATAAACGCCTTTAACCTGCCAAGGATCTGTGTAACTACACTCAGTGCATAAAGTTTAAACTTTTTAATTTGCTTACACTGACAGCAGCAAGTCCCTTAAAGAAAATTGCCTGTACAGGAGTCAGGTATTTTGTTGAGAATGATGCATCAATTGCTCCTCGATGATGATTTTATCCTGGCTTCTAAGGCTGGCAACTCAGTCCTACTCCATTAAAGCACCCTTCTTGCAAGGTTTGAATTCAAAACATATTTTCAATGAAATCCTATGGCCTTTATTAGATGACCCAGGTGTGTTTGACTAGAGATGAAACTTCATTCTGTAGGAGTTGGACCTTCAGCAGAAGGAGTGATTAACATCTGATTATGGAGGCCTTTATAACAGCCAAGGATATCCCCATGAAACACTAAGGAATTTAAGTACTGTGGGTGAATTGTTTCAAAAATGTATGTGGAAACAATTGTCTTTAAAAAGCATATGGAAACATTGGAAAAAAGGTAGCCTGGCCGAGCGGTCCAAGGCGCTGGATTAAGGCTCCAGTCTCTTCGGGGGCGTGGGTTCGAATCCCACCGCTGCCAGAGTGACCTTTTGAATACTGCGGTGGCAGCATGTATCACATTGAGAACAAGGCTCAGCAGTTCAAGTCACCAAGACTGGGAATGATGAAGGTGAATTGACAGAAGTTTTGTCAGTATAGGTATTGAGTGTAAGAATGAGGGTTAAGCATAACATGGATTTTGGCTCCAGTCTCTTTGGAGGTTTGGGTTCAAATTCCACCACTGCAAGGCATGATTTTAAATGGCTTATGGTGCATTAAGTAGGCCGTATGAAAGTGCGCATTATGTCTGTGGCTGTTTCATATTGATCTGCGTAACACACTCAGTACAAGATGTTGAAACTCAAGAGTTTGCTTACACTGAAGGCAGCAAGTCCCTAAGAAAAGTATTCTGTACAGGAGTAAGGTATTTGTCGAGAATGATGCATCAATTGCTCCTCAATTATGATGTGATCCTGACTTCTAAGACAGGTAACTCAGTCCTACTCCATTTAAACACCCTTATTGCAGGGTTTTGTTTCAAAACATATTTTCAATTAAATCCTAAGGCCTTTATTAGATGACAAAGGTGTGTTTGAATAGAGATTAAACTTCATTCTGCAGAAGGAGTGATTACCAATGGATAATAAACGCCTTTAACCTGCCAAGGATCTGTGTAACTACACTCAGTGCATAAAGTTTAAACTTTTTAATTTGCTTACACTGACAGCAGCAAGTCCCTTAAAGAAAATTGCCTGTACAGGAGTCAGGTATTTTGTTGAGAATGATGCATCAATTGCTCCTCGATGATGATTTTATCCTGGCTTCTAAGGCTGGCAACTCAGTCCTACTCCATTAAAGCACCCTTCTTGCAAGGTTTGAATTCAAAACATATTTTCAATGAAATCCTATGGCCTTTATTAGATGACCCAGGTGTGTTTGACTAGAGATGAAACTTCATTCTGTAGGAGTTGGACCTTCAGCAGAAGGAGTGATTAACATCTGATTATGGAGGCCTTTATAACAGCCAAGGATATCCCCATGAAACACTAAGGAATTTAAGTACTGTGGGTGAATTGTTTCAAAAATGTATGTGGAAACAATTGTCTTTAAAAAGCATATGGAAACATTGGAAAAAAGGTAGCCTGGCCGAGCGGTCCAAGGCGCTGGATTAAGGCTCCAGTCTCTTCGGGGGCGTGGGTTCGAATCCCACCGCTGCCAGAGTGACCTTTTGAATACTGCGGTGGCAGCATGTATCACATTGAGAACAAGGCTCAGAAGTTCAAGTCACAAAGACTGGGAATGATGAAGGTGAATTGACAGAAGTTTTGTCAGTATAGGTATTGAGTGTAAGAATGAGGGTTAAGCATAACATGGATTTTGGCTCCAGTCTCTTTGGAGGTTTGGGTTCAAATTCCACCACTGCAAGGCATGATTTTAAATGGCTTATGGTGCATTAAGTAGGCCGTATGAAAGTGCGCATTATGTCTGTGGCTGTTTCATATTGATCTGCGTAACACACTCAGTACAAGATGTTGAAACTCAAGAGTTTGCTTACACTGAAGGCAGCAAGTCCCTAAGAAAAGTATTCTGTACAGGAGTAAGGTATTTGTCGAGAATGATGCATCAATTGCTCCTCAATTATGATGTGATCCTGACTTCTAAGACAGGTAACTCAGTCCTACTCCATTTAAACACCCTTATTGCAGGGTTTTGTTTCAAAACATATTTTCAATTAAATCCTAAGGCCTTTATTAGATGACAAAGGTGTGTTTGAATAGAGATTAAACTTCATTCTGCAGAAGGAGTGATTACCAATGGATAATAAACGCCTTTAACCTGCCAAGGATCTGTGTAACTACACTCAGTGCATAAAGTTTAAACTTTTTAATTTGCTTACACTGACAGCAGCAAGTCCCTTAAAGAAAATTGCCTGTACAGGAGTCAGGTATTTTGTTGAGAATGATGCATCAATTGCTCCTCGATGATGATTTTATCCTGGCTTCTAAGGCTGGCAACTCAGTCCTACTCCATTAAAGCACCCTTCTTGCAAGGTTTGAATTCAAAACATATTTTCAATGAAATCCTATGGCCTTTATTAGGTGACCCAGGTGTGTTTGACTAGAGATGAAACTTCATTCTGTAGGAGTTGGACCTTCAGCAGAAGGAGTGATTAACATCTGATTATGGAGGCCTTTATAACAGCCAAGGATATCCCCATGAAACACTAAGGAATTTAAGTACTGTGGGTGAATTGTTTCAAAAATGTATGTGGAAACAATTGTCTTTAAAAAGCATATGGAAACATGGGAAAAAAGGTAGCGTGGCCGATCGGTCCAAGGCGCTGGATTAAGGCTCCAGTCTCTTCGGGGGCGTGGGTTCGAATCCCACCACTGCCAGAGTGACCTTTTGAATACTGCGGTGGCAGCATGTATCACATTGAGAACAAGGCTCAGCAGTTCAAGTCACCAAGACTGGGAATGATGAAGGTGAATTGACAGAAGTTTTGTCAGTATAGGTATTGAGTGTAAGAATGAGGGTTAAGCATAACATGGATTTTGGCTCCAGTCTCTTTGGAGGTTTGGGTTCAAATTCCACCACTGCAAGGCATGATTTTAAATGGCTTATGCTGCATTAAGTAGACCGTATGAAAGTGCACATTATGTCTGTGGCTGTTTCATATTGATCTGCGTAACACACTCAGTACAAGATGTTGAAACTCAAGAGTTTGCTTACACTGAAGGCAGCAAGTCCCTAAGAAAAGTATTCTGTACAGGAGTAAGGTATTTGTCGAGAATGATGCATCAATTGCTCCTCAATTATGATGTGATCCTGACTTCTAAGACAGGTAACTCAGTCCTACTCCATTTAAACACCCTTATTGCAGGGTTTTGTTTCAAAACATATTTTCAATTAAATCATAAGGCCTTTATTAGATGACAAAGGTGTGTTTGAATAGAGATTAAACTTCATTCTGCAGAAGGAGTGATTACCAATGGATAATAAACGCCTTTAACCTGCCAAGGATCTGTGTAACTACACTCAGTGCATAAAGTTTAAACTTTTTAATTTGCTTACACTGACAGCAGCAAGTCCCTTAAAGAAAATTGCCTGTACAGGAGTCAGGTATTTTGTTGAGAATGATGCATCAATTGCTCCTCGATGATGATTTTATCCTGGCTTCTAAGGCTGGCAACTCAGTCCTACTCCATTAAAGCACCCTTCTTGCAAGGTTTGAATTCAAAACATATTTTCAATGAAATCCTATGGCCTTTATTAGATGACCCAGGTGTGTTTGACTAGAGATGAAACTTCATTCTGTAGGAGTTGGACCTTCAGCAGAAGGAGTGATTAACATCTGATTATGGAGGCCTTTATAACAGCCAAGGATATCCCCATGAAACACTAAGGAATTTAAGTACTGTGGGTGAATTGTTTCAAAAATGTATGTGGAAACAATTGTCTTTAAAAAGCATATGGAAACATTGGAAAAAAGGTAGCCTGGCCGAGCGGTCCAAGGCGCTGGATTAAGGCTCCAGTCTCTTCGGGGGCGTGGGTTCGAATCCCACCGCTGCCAGAGTGACCTTTTGAATACTGCGGTGGCAGCATGTATCACATTGAGAACAAGGCTCAGCAGTTCAAGTCACCAAGACTGGGAATGATGAAGGTGAATTGACAGAAGTTTTGTCAGAATAGGTATTGAGTGTAAGAATGAGGGTTAAGCATAACATGGATTTTGGCTCCAGTCTCTTTGGAGGTTTGGGTTCAAATTCCACCACTGCAAGGCATGATTTTAAATGGCTTATGGTGCATTAAGTAGGCCGTATGAAAGTGCGCATTATGTCTGTGGCTGTTTCATATTGATCTGCGTAACACACTCAGTACAAGATGTTGAAACTCAAGAGTTTGCTTACACTGAAGGCAGCAAGTCCCTAAGAAAAGTATTCTGTACAGGAGTAAGGTATTTGTCGAGAATGATGCATCAATTGCTCCTCAATTATGATGTGATCCTGACTTCTAAGACAGGTAACTCAGTCCTACTCCATTTAAACACCCTTATTGCAGGGTTTTGTTTCAAAACATATTTTCAATTAAATCCTAAGGCCTTTATTAGATGACAAAGGTGTGTTTGAATAGAGATTAAACTTCATTCTGCAGAAGGAGTGATTACCAATGGATAATAAACGCCTTTAACCTGCCAAGGATCTGTGTAACTACACTCAGTGCATAAAGTTTAAACTTTTTAATTTGCTTACACTGACAGCAGCAAGTCCCTTAAAGAAAATTGCCTGTACAGGAGTCAGGTATTTTGTTGAGAATGATGCATCAATTGCTCCTCGATGATGATTTTATCCTGGCTTCTAAGGCTGGCAACTCAGTCCTACTCCATTAAAGCACCCTTCTTGCAAGGTTTGAATTCAAAACATATTTTCAATGAAATCCTATGGCCTTTATTAGATGACCCAGGTGTGTTTGACTAGAGATGAAACTTCATTCTGTAGGAGTTGGACCTTCAGCAGAAGGAGTGATTAACATCTGATTATGGAGGCCTTTATAACAGCCAAGGATATCCCCATGAAACACTAAGGAATTTAAGTACTGTGGGTGAATTGTTTCAAAAATGTATGTGGAAACAATTGTCTTTAAAAAGCATATGGAAACATTGGAAAAAAGGTAGCCTGGCCGAGCGGTCCAAGGCGCTGGATTAAGGCTCCAGTCTCTTCGGGGGCGTGGGTTCGAATCCCACCGCTGCCAGAGTGACCTTTTGAATACTGCGGTGGCAGCATGTATCACATTGAGAACAAGGCTCAGCAGTTCAAGTCACAAAGACTGGGAATGATGAAGGTGAATTGACATAAGTTTTGTCAGTATAGGTATTGAGTGTAAGAATGAGGGTTAAGCATAACATGGATTTTGGCTCCAGTCTCTTTGGAGGTTTGGGTTCAAATTCCACCACTGCAAGGCATGATTTTAAATGGCTTATGGTGCATTAAGTAGGCCGTATGAAAGTGCGCATTATGTCTGTGGCTGTTTCATATTGATCTGCGTAACACACTCAGTACAAGATGTTGAAACTCAAGAGTTTGCTTACACTGAAGGCAGCAAGTCCCTAAGAAAAGTATTCTGTACAGGAGTAAGGTATTTGTCGAGAATGATGCATCAATTGCTCCTCAATTATGATGTGATCCTGACTTCTAAGACAGGTAACTCAGTCCTACTCCATTTAAACACCCTTATTGCAGGGTTTTGTTTCAAAACATATTTTCAATTAAATCCTAAGGCCTTTATTAGATGACAAAGGTGTGTTTGAATAGAGATTAAACTTCATTCTGCAGAAGGAGTGATTACCAATGGATAATAAACGCCTTTAACCTGCCAAGGATCTGTGTAACTACACTCAGTGCATAAAGTTTAAACTTTTTAATTTGCTTACACTGACAGCAGCAAGTCCCTTAAAGAAAATTGCCTGTACAGGAGTCAGGTATTTTGTTGAGAATGATGCATCAATTGCTCCTCGATGATGATTTTATCCTGGCTTCTAAGGCTGGCAACTCAGTCCTACTCCATTAAAGCACCCTTCTTGCAAGGTTTGAATTCAAAACATATTTTCAATGAAATCCTATGGCCTTTATTAGGTGACCCAGGTGTGTTTGACTAGAGATGAAACTTCATTCTGTAGGAGTTGGACCTTCAGCAGAAGGAGTGATTAACATCTGATTATGGAGGCCTTTATAACAGCCAAGGATATCCCCATGAAACACTAAGGAATTTAAGTACTGTGGGTGAATTGTTTCAAAAATGTATGTGGAAACAATTGTCTTTAAAAAGCATATGGAAACATGGGAAAAAAGGTAGCGTGGCCGAGCGGTCCAAGGCGCTGGATTAAGGCTCCAGTCTCTTCGGGGGCGTGGGTTCGAATCCCACCACTGCCAGAGTGACCTTTTGAATACTGCGGTGGCAGCATGTATCACATTGAGAACAAGGCTCAGCAGTTCAAGTCACCAAGACTGGGAATGATGAAGGTGAATTGACAGAAGTTTTGTCAGTATAGGTATTGAGTGTAAGAATGAGGGTTAAGCATAACATGGATTTTGGCTCCAGTCTCTTTGGAGGTTTGGGTTCAAATTCCACCACTGCAAGGCATGATTTTAAATGGCTTATGCTGCATTAAGTAGACCGTATGAAAGTGCACATTATGTCTTAGGCTGTTTCATATTGATCTGCGTAACACACTCAGTACAAGATGTTGAAACTCAAGAGTTTGCTTACACTGAAGGCAGCAAGTCCCTAAGAAAAGTATTCTGTACAGGAGTAAGGTATTTGTCGAGAATGATGCATCAATTGCTCCTCAATTATGATGTGATCCTGACTTCTAAGACAGGTAACTCAGTCCTACTCCATTTAAACACCCTTATTGCAGGGTTTTGTTTCAAAACATATTTTCAATTAAATCCTAAGGCCTTTATTAGATGACAAAGGTGTGTTTGAATAGAGATTAAACTTCATTCTGCAGAAGGAGTGATTACCAATGGATAATAAACGCCTTTAACCTGCCAAGGATCTGTGTAACTACACTCAGTGCATAAAGTTTAAACTTTTTAATTTGCTTACACTGACAGCAGCAAGTCCCTTAAAGAAAATTGCCTGTACAGGAGTCAGGTATTTTGTTGAGAATGATGCATCAATTGCTCCTCGATGATGATTTTATCCTGGCTTCTAAGGCTGGCAACTCAGTCCTACTCCATTAAAGCACCCTTCTTGCAAGGTTTGAATTCAAAACATATTTTCAATGAAATCCTATGGCCTTTATTAGATGACCCAGGTGTGTTTGACTAGAGATGAAACTTCATTCTGTAGGAGTTGGACCTTCAGCAGAAGGAGTGATTAACATCTGATTATGGAGGCCTTTATAACAGCCAAGGATATCCCCATGAAACACTAAGGAATTTAAGTACTGTGGGTGAATTGTTTCAAAAATGTATGTGGAAACAATTGTCTTTAAAAAGCATATGGAAACATTGGAAAAAAGGTAGCCTGGCCGAGCGGTCCAAGGCGCTGGATTAAGGCTCCAGTCTTTTCGGGGGCGTGGGTTCGAATCCCACCGCTGCCAGAGTGACCTTTTGAATACTGCGGTGGCAGCATGTATCACATTGAGAACAAGGCTCAGCAGTTCAAGTCACTAAGACTGGGAATGATGAAGGTGAATTGACAGAAGGTTTGTCAGTATATGTATTGAGTGTAAGAATGAGGGTTAAGCATAACGTGGATTTTGGCTCCAGTCTCTTTGGAGGTTTGGGTTCAAATTCCACCACTGCAAGGCATGATTTTAAATGGCTTATGCTGCATTAAGTAGGCCGTATGAAAGTGCACATTATGTCTGTGGCTGTTTCATATTGATCTGCGTAACACACTCAGTACAAGATGTTGAAACTCAAGAGTTTGCTTACACTGAAGGCAGCAAGTCCCTAAGAAAAGTATTCTGTACAGGAGTAAGGTATTTGTCGAGAATGATGCATCAATTGCTCCTCACTTATGATGTGATCCTGACTTCTAAGACAGGTAACTCAGTCCTACTCCATTTAAACACCCTTATTGCAGGGTTTTGTTTCAAAACATATTTTCAATTAAATCCTAAGGCCTTTATTAGATGACAAAGGTGTGTTTGAATAGAGATTAAACTTCATTCTGCAGAAGGAGTGATTACCAATGGATAATAAACGCCTTTAACCTGCCAAGGATCTGTGTAACTACACTCAGTGCATAAAGTTTAAACTTTTTAATTTGCTTACACTGACAGCAGCAAGTCCCTTAAAGAAAATTGCCTGTACAGGAGTCAGGTATTTTGTTGAGAATGATGCATCAATTGCTCCTCGATGATGATTTTATCCTGGCTTCTAAGGCTGGCAACTCAGTCCTACTCCATTAAAGCACCCTTCTTGCAAGGTTTGAATTCAAAACATATTTTCAATGAAATCCTATGGCCTTTATTAGATGACCCAGGTGTGTTTGACTAGAGATGAAACTTCATTCTGTAGGAGTTGGACCTTCAGCAGAAGGAGTGATTAACATCTGATTATGGAGGCCTTTATAACAGCCAAGGATATCCCCATGAAACACTAAGGAATTTAAGTACTGTGGGTGAATTGTTTCAAAAATGTATGTGGAAACAATTGTCTTTAAAAAGCATATGGAAACATGTGAAAAAAGGTATCGTGGCCGAGCGGTCCAAGGCGCTGGATTAAGGCTCCAGTCTCTTTGGGGGCGTGGGTTCGAATCCCACCGCTGCCAGAGTGACCTTTTGAATACTGCTGTGGCAGCATGTATCACATTGAGAACAAGGCTCAGCAGTTCAAGTCACTAAGTCTGGGAATGATGAAGGTGAATTGACAGAAGGTTTGTCAGTATAGGTATTGAGTGTAAGAATGAGGGTTAAGCATAACATGGATTTTGGCTCCAGTCTCTTTGGAGGTTTGGGTTCAAATTCCACCACTGCAAGGCATGATTTTAAATGGCTTATGCTGCATTAAGTAGGCCGTATGAAAGTGCGCATTATGTCTGTGGCTGTTTCATATTGATCTGCGTAACACACTCAGTACAAGATGTTGAAACTCAAGAGTTTGCTTACACTGAAGGCAGCAAGTCCCTAAGAATAGTTTTCTGTACAGGAGTAAGGTATTTGTCGAGAATGATGCATCAATTGCTCCTCAATTATGATGTGATCCTGACTTCTAAGACAGGTAACTCAGTCCTACTCCATTTAAACACCCTTATTGCAGGGTTTTGTTTCAAAACATATTTTCAATTAAATCCTAAGGCCTTTATTAGATGACAAAGGTGTGTTTTGAATAGAGATTAAACTTCATTCTGCAGAAGGAGTGATTACCAATGGATAATAAACGCCTTTAACCTGCCAAGGATTTGTGTAACTACACTCAGTGCATAAAGTATAAACTTTTTAATTTGCTTACACTGACAGCAGCAAGTCCCTTAAAGAAAAATGTCTGTACAGGAGTCAGATATTTTGTTGCGAATGATGCATCAATTGCTCCTCGATGATTATTTTATCCTGGCTTCTAAGGCTGGCAACTCAGTCCTGCTCCATTAAAGCACCCTTCTTGCAAGGTTTGAATTCAAAAGATATTTTCAATGAAATCCTATGGCCTTTATTAGATGACCCAGGTGTGTTTGACTAGAGATGAAACTTCATTCTGTAGGAGTTGGACCTTCAGCAGAAGGAGTGATTAACATCTGATTATGGAGGCCTTTATAACAGCCAAGGATATCCCCATGAAACACTAAGGAATTTAAGTACTGTGGGTGAATTGTTTCAAAAATGTATGTGGAAACAATTGTCTTTAAAAAGCATATGGAAACATTGGAAAAAAGGTAGCGTGGCCGAGTGGTCCAAGGCGCTGGATTAAGGCTCCAGTCTCTTCGGGGGCGTGGGTTCGAATCCCACCGCTGCCAGAGTGACCTTTTGAATACTGCGGTGGCAGCATGTATCACATTGAGAACAAGGCTCAGCAGTTCAAGTCACCAAGACTGGGAATGATGAAGGTGAATTGACAGAAGTTTTGTCAGTATAGGTATTGAGTGTAAGAATGAGGGTTAAGCATAACATGGATTTTGGCTCCAGTCTCTTTGGAGGTTTGGGTTCAAATTCCACCACTGCAAGGCATGATTTTAAATGGCTTATGCTGCATTAAGTAGGCCGTATGAAAGTGCGCATTATGTCTGTGGCTGTTTCATATTGATCTGCGTAACACACTCAGTACAAGATGTTGAAACTCAAGAGTTTGCTTACACTGAAGGCAGCAAGTCCCTAACAAAAGTATTCTGTACAGGAGTAAGGTATTTGTCGAGAATGATGCATCAATTGCTCCTCAATTATGATGTGATCCTGACTTCTAAGACAGGTAACTCATTCCTACTCCATTTAAACACCCTTATTGCAGGGTTTTGTTTCAAAACATATTTTCAATTAAATCCTAAGGCCTTTATTAGATGACAAAGGTGTGTTTGAATAGAGATTAAACTTCATTCTGCAGAAGGAGTGATTACCAATGGATAATAAACGACTTTAACCTGCCAAGGATCTGTGTAACTACACTCAGTGCATAAAGTTTAAACTTTTTAATTTGCTTACACTGACAGCAGCAAGTCCCTTAAAGAAAATTGTCTGTACAGGAGTCAGGTATTTTGTTGAGAATGATGCATCAATTGCTCCTCGATGATGATTTTATCCTGGCTTCTAAGGCTGGCAACTCAGTCCTACTCCATTAAAGCACCCTTCTTGCAAGGTTTGAATTCAAAACATATTTTCAATGAAATCCTATGGCCTTTATTAGATGACCCAGGTGTGTTTGACTAGAGATGAAACTTCATTCTGTAGGAGTTGGACCTTCAGCAGAAGGAGTGATTAACATCTGATTATGGAGGCCTTTATAACAGCCAAGTATATCCCCATGAAACACTAAGGAATTTAAGTACTGTGGGTGAATTGTTTCAAAAATGTATGTGGAAACAATTGTCTTTAAAAAGCATATGGAAACATTGGAAAAAAGGTAGCCTGGCCGAGCGGTGCAAGGCGCTGGATTAAGGCTCCAGTCTTTTCGGGGGCGTGGGTTCGAATCCCACCGCTGCCAGAGTGACCTTTTGAATACTGCGGTGGCAGCATGTATCACATTGAGAACAAGGCTCAGCAGTTCAAGTCACTAAGACTGGGAATGATGAAGGTGAATTGACAGAAGGTTTGTCAGTATATGTATTGAGTGTAAGAATGAGGGTTAAGCATAACGTGGATTTTGGCTCCAGTCTCTTTGGAGGTTTGGGTTCAAATTCCACCACTGCAAGGCATGATTTTAAATGGCTTATGCTGCATTAAGTAGGCCGTATGAAAGTGCACATTATGTCTGTGGCTGTTTCATATTGATCTGCGTAACACACTCAGTACAAGATGTTGAAACTCAAGAGTTTGCTTACACTGAAGGCAGCAAGTCCCTAAGAAAAGTATTCTGTACAGGAGTAAGGTATTTGTCGAGAATGATGCATCAATTGCTCCTCAATTATGATGTGATCCTGACTTCTAAGACAGGTAACTCAGTCCTACTCCATTTAAACACCCTTATTGCAGGGTTTTGTTTCAAAACATATTTTCAATTAAATCCTAAGGCCTTTATTAGATGACAAAGGTGTGTTTGAATAGAGATTAAACTTCATTCTGCAGAAGGAGTGATTACCAATGGATAATAAACGCCTTTAACCTGCCAAGGATCTGTGTAACTACACTCAGTGCATAAAGTTTAAACTTTTTAATTTGCTTACACTGACAGCAGCAAGTCCCTTAAAGAAAATTGCCTGTACAGGAGTCAGGTATTTTGTTGAGAATGATGCATCAATTGCTCCTCGATGATGATTTTATCCTGTCTTCTAAGGCTGGCAACTCAGTCCTACTCCATTAAAGCACCCTTCTTGCAAGGTTTGAATTCAAAAGATATTTTCAATGAAATCCTATGGCCTTTATTAGATGACCCAGGTGTGTTTGACTAGAGATGAAACTTCATTCTGTAGGAGTTGGACCTTCAGCAGAAGGAGTGATTAACATCTGATTATGGAGGCCTTTATAACAGCCAAGGATATCCCCATGAAACACTAAGGAATTTAAGTACTGTGGGTGAATTGTTTCAAAAATGTATGTGGAAACAATTGTCTTTAAAAAGCATATGGAAACATGGGAAAAAAGGTAGCGTGGCCGAGCGGTCCAAGGCGCTGGATTAAGGCTCTAGTCTCTTCGGGGGCATGGGTTTGAATCCCACCGCTGCCAGAGTGACCATTTGAATACTGCGGTGGCAGCATGTATCACATTGAGAACAAGGCTCAGCAGTTCAAGTCACTAAGACTGGGAATGATGAAGGTGAATTGACAGAAGGTTTGTCAGTATAGGTATTGAGTGTAAGAATGAGGGTTAAGCATAACGTGGTTTTTGGCTCCAGTCTCTTTGGAGGTTTGGGTTCAAATTCCACCACTGCAAGGCATGATTTTAAATGGCTTATGCTGCATTAAGTAGGCCGTATGAAAGTGTGCATTATGTCTGTAGCTGTTTCATATTGATCTGCGTAACACACTCAGTACAAGATGTTGAAACTCAAGAGTTTGTTTACACTGAAGGCAGCAATTCCCTAAGAAAAGTATTCTGTACAGGAGTAAGGTATTTGTCGAGAATGATGCATCAATTGCTCCTCAATTATGATGTGATCCTGACTTCTAAGACAGGTAACTCAGTCCTACTCCATTTAAACACCCTTATTGCAGGGTTTTGTTTCAAAACGTATTTTCAATTAAATCCTAAGGCCTTTATTAGATGACAAAGGTGTGTTTGAATAGAGATTAAACTTCATTCTGCAGAAGGAGTGATTACCAATGGATAATAAACGCCTTTAACCTGCCAAGGATCTGTGTAACTACACTCAGTGCATAAAGTTTAAACTTTTTAATTTGCTTACACTGACAGCAGCAAGTCCCTTAAAGAAAATTGCCTGTACAGGAGTCAGGTATTTTGTTGAGAATGATGCATCAATTGCTCCTCGATGATGATTTTATCCTGGCTTCTAAGGCTGGCAACTCAGTCCTACTCCATTAAAGCACCCTTCTTGCAAGGTTTGAATTCAAAACATATTTTCAATGAAATCCTATGGCCTTTATTAGATGACCCAGGTGTGTTTGACTAGAGATGAAACTTCATTCTGTAGGAGTTGGACCTTCAGCAGAAGGAGTGATTAACATCTGATTATGGAGGCCTTTATAACAGCCAAGGATATCCCCATGAAACACTAAGGAATTTAAGTACTGTGGGTGAATTGTTTCAAAAATGTATGTGGAAACAATTGTCTTTAAAAAGCATATGGAAACATGGGAAAAAAGGTAGCATGGCCGAGCGGTCCAAGGCGCTGGATTAAGGCTCCAGTCTCTTCGGGGGCGTGGGTTCGAATCCCACTGCTGCCAGAGTGACCTTTTGAATACTGCGGTGGCAGCATGTATCACATTGAGAACAAGACTCAGCAGTTCAAGTCACTAAGACTGGGAATGATGAAGGTGAATTGACAGAAGGTTTGTCAGTATATGTATTGAGTGTAAGAATGAGGGTTAAGCATAACGTGGATTTTGGCTCCAGTCTCTTTGGAGGTTTGGGTTCAAATTCCACCACTGCAAGGCATGATTTTAAATGGCTTATGCTGCATTAAGTAGGCCGTATGAAAGTGCGCATTATGTCTGTGGCTGTTTCATATTGATCTGCGTAACACACTCAGTACAAGATGTTGAAACTCAAGAGTTTGCTTACACTGAAGGCAGCAAGTCCCTAAGAAAAGTATTCTGTACAGGAGTAAGGTATTTGTCGAGAATGATGCATCAATTGCTCCTCAATTATGATGTGATCCTGACTTCTAAGACAGGTAACTCAGTCCTACTCCATTTAAACACCCTTATTGCAGGGTTTTGTTTCAAAACATATTTTCAATTAAATCCTAAGGCCTTTATTAGATGACAAAGGTGTGTTTGAATAGAGATTAAACTTCATTCTGCAGAAGGAGTGATTACCAATGGATAATAAACGCCTTTAACCTGCCAAGGATCTGTGTAACTACACTCAGTGCATAAAGTTTAAACTTTTTAATTTGCTTACACTGACAGCAGCAAGTCCCTTAAAGAAAATTGCCTGTACAGGAGTCAGGTATTTTGTTGAGAATGATGCATCAATTGCTCCTCGATGATGATTTTATCCTGGCTTCTAAGGCTGGCAACTCAGTCCTACTCCATTAAAGCACCCTTCTTGCAAGGTTTGAATTCAAAACATATTTTCAATGAAATCCTATGGCCTTTATTAGATGACCCAGGTGTGTTTGACTAGAGATGAAACTTCATTCTGTAGGAGTTGGACCTTCAGCAGAAGGAGTGATTAACATCTGATTATGGAGGCCTTTATAACAGCCAAGGATATCCCCATGAAACACTAAGGAATTTAAGTACTGTGGGTGAATTGTTTCAAAAATGTATGTGGAAACAATTGTCTTTAAAAAGCATATGGAAACATGGGAAAAAAGGTAGCGTGGCCGAGCGGTCCAAGGCGCTGGATTAAGGCTCCAGTCTCTTCGGGGGCGTGGGTTCGAATCCCACCGCTGCCAGAGTGAACTTTTGAATACTGCGGTGGCAGCATGTATCACATTGAGAACAAGGCTCAGCAGTTCAAGTCACCAAGACTGGGAATGATGAAGGTGAATTGACAGAAGGTTTGTCAGTATAGGTATTGAGTGTAAGAATGAGGGTTAAGCATAACATGGATTTTGGCTCCAGTCTCTTTGGAGGTTTGGGTTCAAATTCCACCACTGCAAGGCATGATTTTAAATGGCTTATGCTGCATTAAGTAGGCCGTATAAAAGTGCGCATTATGTCTGTGGCTGTTTCATATTAATCTGCGTAACACACTCAGTACAAGATGTTGAAACTCAAGAGTTTGCTTACACTGAAGGCAGCAAGTCCCTAAGAAAAGTATTCTGTACAGGAGTATGGTATTTGTCGAGAATGATGCATCAATTGCTCCTCAATTATGATGTGATCCTGACTTCTAAGACAGGTAACTCAGTCCTACTCCTTTTAAACACCCTTATTGCAGGGTTTTGTTTCAAAACATATTTTCAATTAAATCCTAAGGCCTTTATTAGATGACAAAGGTGTGTTTGAATAGAGATTAAACTTCATTCTGCAGAAGGAGTGATTACCAATGGATAATAAACGCCTTTAACCTGCCAAGGATCTGTGTAACTACACTCAGTGCATAAAGTATAAACTTTTTAATTTGCTTACACTGACAGCAGCAAGTCCCTTAAAGAAAAATGTCTGTACAGGAGTCAGATATTTTGTTGAGAATGATGCATCAATTGCTCCTCGATGATGATTTTATCCTGGCTTCTAAGGCTGGCAACTCAGTCCTACTCCATTAAAGCACCCTTCTTGCAAGGTTTGAATTCAAAACATATTTTCAATGAAATCCTATGGCCTTTATTAGATGACCCAGGTGTGTTTGACTAGAGATGAAACTTCATTCTGTAGGAGTTGGACCTTCAGCAGATGGAGTGATTAACATCTGATTATGGAGGCCTTTATAACAGCCAAGGATATCCCCATGAAACACTAAGGAATTTAAGTACTGTGGGTGAATTGTTTCAAAAATGTATGTGGAAACAATTGTCTTTAAAAAGCATATTTAAACATTGGAAAAAAGGTAGCGTGGCCGAGCGGTTCAAGGTGCTGGATTAAGGCTCCAGTCTCTTCGGGGGTGTGGGTTCGAATACCACCGCTGCCAGAGTGACCTTTTGAATACTGCGGTGGCAGCATGTATCACATTGAGAACAAGGCTCAGCAGTTCAAGTCACCAAGACTGGGAATGATGAAGTTGAATTGACAGAAGGTTTGTCAGTATAGGTATTGAGTGTAAGAATGAGGGTTAAGCATAACATGGATTTTGGCTCCAGTCTCTTTGGATGTTTGGGTTCAAATTCCACCACTGCAAGGCATGATTTTAAATGGCTTATGCTGCATTAAGTAGGCCGTATGAAAGTGCACATTATGTCTGTGGCTGTTTCATATTGATCTGCGTAACACACTCAGTACAAGATGTTGAAACTCAAGAGTTTGCTTACACTGAAGGCAGCAAGTCCCTAAGAAAAGTATTCTGTACAGGAGTAAGGTATTTGTCGAGAATGATGCATCAATTGCTCCTCAATTATGATGTGATCCTGACTTCTAAGACAGGTAACTCAGTCCTACTCCATTTAAACACCCTTATTGCGGGGTTTTGTTTCAAAACATATTTTCAATTAAATCCTAAGGCCTTTATTACATGACAAAGGTGTGTTTGAATAGAGATTAAACTTCATTCTGCAGAAGGAGTGATTACCAATGGATAATAAACGCCTTTAACCTGCCAAGGATCTGTGTAACTACACTCAGTGCATAAAGTTTAAACTTTTTAATTTGCTTACACTGACAGCAGCAAGTCCCTTAAAGAAAATTGTCTGTACAGGAGTCAGGTATTTTGTTGAGAATGATGCATCAATTGCTCCTCGATGATGATTTTATCCTGGCTTCTAAGGCTGGCAACTCAGTCCTACTCCATTAAAGCACCCTTCTTGCAAGGTTTGAATTCAAAACATATTTTCAATGAAATCCTATGGCCTTTATTAGATGACCCAGGTGTGTTTGACTAGAGATGAAACTTCATTCTGTAGGAGTTGGACCTTCAGCAGAAGGAGTGATTAACATCTGATTATGGAGGCCTTTATAACAGCCAAGTATATCCCCATGAAACACTAAGGAATTTAAGTACTGTGGGTGAATTGTTTCAAAAATGTATGTGGAAACAATTGTCTTTAAAAAGCATATGGAAACTTTGGAAAAAAGGTAGCGTGGCCGAGCGGTCCAAGGCGCTGGATTAAGGCTCCAGTCTCTTCGGGGGCGTGGGTTCGAATCCCACTGCTGCCAGAGTGATCTTTTGAATACTGCGGTGGCAGCATGTATCACATTGAGAACAAGGCTCAGCAGTTCAAGTCACTAAGACTGGGAATGATGAAGGTGAATTGACAGAAGGTTTGTCAGTATAGGTATTGAGTGTAAGAATGAGGGTTAAGCATAACATGGATTTTGGCTCCAGTCTCTTTGGAGGTTTGGGTTCAAATTCCACCACTGCAAGGCATGATTTTAAATGGCTTATGCTGCATTAAGTAGGCCGTATGAAAGTGCGCATTATGTCTGTGGCTGTTTCATATTGATCTGCGTAACACACTCAGTACAAGATGTTGAAACTCAAGAGTTTGCTTACACTGAAGGCAGCAAGTCCCTAAGAAAAGTTTTCTGTACAGGAGTAAGGTATTTGTCGAGAATGATGCATCAATTGCTCCTCAATTATGATGTGATCCTGACTTCTAAGACAGGTAACTCATTCCTACTCCATTTAAACACCCTTATTGCAGGGTTTTGTTTCAAAACATATTTTCAATTAAATCCTAAGGCCTTTATTAGATGACAAAGGTGTGTTTGAATAGAGATTAAACTTCATTCTGCAGAAGGAGTGATTACCAATGGATAATAAACGCCTTTAACCTGCCAAGGATTTGTGTAACTACACTCAGTGCATAAAGTATAAACTTTTTAATTTGCTTACACTGACAGCAGCAAGTCCCTTAAAGAAAAATGTCTGTACAGGAGTCAGATATTTTGTTGAGAATGATGCATCAATTGCTCCTCGATGATGATTTTATCCTGGCTTCTAAGGCTGGCAACTCAGTCCTACTCCATTAAAGCACCCTTCTTGCAAGGTTTGAATTCAAAAGATATTTTCAATGAAATCCTATGGCCTTTATTAGATGACCCAGGTGTGTTTGACTAGAGATGAAACTTCATTCTGTAGGAGTTGGACCTTCAGCAGAAGGAGTGATTAACATCTGATTATGGAGGCCTTTATAACAGCCAAGGATATCCCCATGAAACACTAAGGAATTTAAGTACTGTGGGTGAATTGTTTCAAAAATGTATGTGGAAACAATTGTCTTTAAAAAGCATATTTAAACATTGGAAAAAAGGTAGCGTGGCCGAGTGGGCCAAGGCGCTGGATTAAGGCTCTAGTCTCTTCGGGGGCGTGGGTTCGAATCCCACCGCTGCCAGAGTGACCTTTTGAATACTGCGGTGGCAGCATGTATCACATTGAGAACAAGGCTCAGCAGTTCAAGTCACCAAGACTGGGAATGATGAAGGTGAATTGACAGAAGGTTTGTCAGTATAGGTATTGAGTGTAAGAATGAGGGTTAAGCATAACATGGATTTTGGCTCCAGTCTCTTTGGAGGTTTGGGTTCAAATTCCACCACTGCAAGGCATGATTTTAAATGGCTTATGCTGCATTAAGTAGGCCATATGAAAGTGCACATTATGTCTGTGGCTGTTTCATATTGATCTGCGTAACACACTCAGTACAAGATGTTGAAACTCAAGAGTTTGCTTACACTGAAGGCAGCAAGTCCCTAAGAAAAGTATTCTGTACAGGAGTAAGGTATTTGTCGAGAATGATGCATCAATTGCTCCTCAATTATGATGTGATCCTGACTTCTAAGACAGGTAACTCAGTCCTACTCCATTTAAACACCCTTATTGCAGGGTTTTGTTTAAAAACATATTTTCAATTAAATCCTAAGGCCTTTATTAGATGACAAAGGTGTGTTTGAATAGAGATTAAACTTCATTCTGCAGAAGGAGTGATTACCAATGGATAATAAACGCCTTTAACCTGCCAAGGATCTGTGTAACTACACTCAGTGCATAAAGTTTAAACTTTTTAATTTGCTTGCACTGACAGCAGCAAGTCCCTTAAAGAAAATTGTCTGTACAGGAGTCAGGTATTTTGTTGAGAATGATGCATCAATTGCTCCTCGATGATGATTTTATCCTGGCTTCTAAGGCTGGCAACTCAGTCCTACTCCATTAAAGCACCCTTCTTGCAAGGTTTGAATTCAAAACATATTTTCAATGAAATCCTATGGCCTTTATTAGATGACCCAGGTGTGTTTGACTAGAGATGAAACTTCATTCTGTAGGAGTTGGACCTTCAGCAGAAGGAGTGATTAACATCTGATTATGGAGGCCTTTATAACAGCCAAGTATATCCCCATGAAACACTAAGGAATTTAAGTACTGTGGGTGAATTGTTTCAAAAATGTATGTGGAAACAATTGTCTTTAAAAAGCATATGGAAACTTTGGAAAAAAGGTAGCGTGGCCGAGCGGTCCAAGGCGCTGGATTAAGGCTCCAGTCTCTTTGGGGGCGTGGGTTCGAATCCCACTGCTGCCAGAGTGATCTTTTGAATACTGCGGTGGCAGCATGTATCACATTGAGAACAAGGCTCAGCAGTTCAAGTCACTAAGACTGGGAATGATGAAGGTGAATTGACAGAAGGTTTGTCAGTATAGGTATTGAGTGTAAGAATGAGGGTTAAGCATAACATGGATTTTGGCTCCAGTCTCTTTGGAGGTTTGGGTTCAAATTCCAACACTGCAAGGCATGATTTTAAATGGCTTATGCTGCATTAAGTAGGCCGTATGAAAGTGCACATTATGTCTGTGGCTGTTTCATATTGATCTGCGTAACACACTCAGTACAAGATGTTGAAACTCAAGAGTTTGCTTACACTGAAGGCAGAAAGTCCCTAAGAAAAGTTTTCTGTACAGGAGTAAGGTATTTGTCGAGAATGATGCATCAATTGCTCCTCAATTATGATGTGATCCTGACTTCTAAGACAGGTAACTCAGTCCTACTCCATTTAAACACCCTTATTGCAGGGTTTTGTTTCAAAACATATTTTCAATTAAATCCTAAGGCCTTTATTAGATGACAAAGGTGTGTTTGAATAGAGATTAAACTTCATTCTGCAGAAGGAGTGATTACCAATGGATAATAAACGACTTTAACCTGCCAAGGATCTGTGTAACTACACTCAGTGCATAAAGTTTAAACTTTTTAATTTGCTTACACTGACAGCAGCAAGTCCCTTAAAGAAAATTGTCTGTACAGGAGTCAGGTATTTTGTTGAGAATGATGCATCAATTGCTCCTCGATGATGATTTTATCCTGGCTTCTAAGGCTGGCAACTCAGTCCTACTCCATTAAAGCACCCTTCTTGCAAGGTTTGAATTCAAAACATATTTTCAATGAAATCCTATGGCCTTTATTAGATGACCCAGGTGTGTTTGACTAGAGATGAAACTTCATTCTGTAGGAGTTGGACCTTCAGCAGAAGGAGTGATTAACATCTGATTATGGAGGCCTTTATAACAGCCAAGTATAATACCATGAAACACTAAGGAATTTAAGTACTGTGGGTGAATTGTTTCAAAAATGTATGTGAAAACAATTGTCTTTAAAAAGCATATGGAAACATTGGAAAAAAGGTAGCGTGGCCGAGCGGTCCAAGGCGCTGGATTAAGGCTCCAGTCTCTTCGGGGGCGTGGGTTCGAATCCCACCGCTGCCAGAGTGCCCTTTTGAATACTGCGGTGGCAGCATGTATCACATTGAGAACAAGGCTCAGCAGTTCAAGTCACTAAGACTGGGAATGATGAAGGTGAATTGACAGAAGGTTTGTCAGTATAGGTATTGAGTGTAAGAATGAGGGTTAAGCATAACATGGATTTTGGCTCCAGTGTCTTTGGAGGTTTGGGTTCAAATTCCACCACTGCAAGGCATGATTTTAAATGGCTTATGCTGCATTAAGTAGGCCGTATGAAAGTGCGCATTATGTCTGTGGCTGTTTCATATTGATCTGCGTAACACACTCAGTACAAGATGTTGAAACTCAAGAGTTTGCTTACACTGAAGGCAGCAAGTCCCTAAGAAAAGTTTTCTGTACAGGAGTAAGGTATTTGTCGAGAATGATGCATCAATTGCTCCTCAATTATGATGTGATCCTGACTTCTAAGACAGGTAACTCAGTCCTACTCCATTTAAACACCCTTATTGCAGGGTTTTGTTTCAAAACATATTTTCAATTAAATCCTAAGGCCTTTATTAGATGACAAAGGTGTGTTTGAATAGAGATTAAACTTCATTCTGCAGAAGGAGTGATTACCAATGGATAATAAACGCCTTTAACCTGCCAAGGATCTGTGTAACTACACTCAGTGCATAAAGTTTAAACTTTTTAATTTGCTTACACTGACAGCAGCAAGTCCCTTAAAGAAAATTGTCTGTACAGGAGTCAGGTATTTTGTTGAGAATGATGCATCAATTGCTCCTCGATGATGATTTTATCCTGGCTTCTAAGGCTGGCAACTCAGTCCTACTCCATTAAAGCACCCTTCTTGCAAGGTTTGAATTCAAAAGATATTTTCAATGAAATCCTATGGCCTTTATTAGATGACCCAGGTGTGTTTGACTAGAGATGAAACTTCATTCTGTAGGAGTTGGACCTTCAGCAGAAGGAGTGATTAACATCTGATTATGGAGGCCTTTATAACAGCCAAGGATATCCCCATGAAACACTAAGGAATTTAAGTACTGTGGGTGAATTGTTTCAAAAATGTATGTGGAAACAATTGTCTTTAAAAAGCATATGGAAACATGGGAAAAAAGGTAGCGTGGCCGAGCGGTCCAAGGCGCTGGATTAAGGCTCCAGTCTCTTCGGGGGTGTGGGTTCGAATCCCACCGCTGCCATAGTGACCTTTTGAATACTGCGGTGGCAGCATGTATCACATTGAGAACAAGGCTCAGCAGTTCAAGTCACCAAGACTGGGAATGATGAAGGTGAATTGACAGAAGTTTTGTCAGTATAGGTATTGAGTGTAAGAATGAGGGTTAAGCATAACATGGATTTTGGCTCCAGTCTCTTTGGAGGTTTGGGTTCAAATTCCACCACTGCAAGGCATGATTTTAAATGGCTTATGCTGCATTAAGTAGGCCGTATGAAAGTGCACATTATGTCTGTGGCTGTTTCATATTGATCTGCGTAACACACTCAGTACAAGATGATGAAACTCAAGAGTTTGCTTACACTGAAGGCAGCAAGTCCCTAAGAAAAGTTTTCTGTACAGGAGTAAGGTATTTGTCGAGAATGATGCATCAATTGCTCCTCAATTATGATGTGATCCTGACATCTAAGACAGGTAACTCAGTCCTACTCCATTTAAACACCCTTATTGCAGGGTTTTGTTTCAAAACATATTTTCAATTAAATCCTAAGGCCTTTATTAGATGACAAAGGTGTGTTTGAATAGAGATTAAACTTCATTCTGCAGAAGGAGTGATTACCAATGGATAATAAACGCCTTTAACCTGCCAAGGATCTGTGTAACTACACTCAGTGCATAAAGTTTAAACTTTTTAATTTGCTTACACTGACAGCAGCAAGTCCCTTAAAGAAAATTGTCTGTACAGGAGTCAGGTATTTTGTTGAGAATGATGCATCAATTGCTCCTCGATGATGATTTTATCCTGGCTTCTAAGGCTGGCAACTCAGTCCTACTCCATTAAAGCACCCTTCTTGCAAGGTTTGAATTCAAAAGATATTTTCAATGAAATCCTATGGCCTTTATTAGATGACCCAGGTGTGTTTGACTAGAGATGAAACTTCATTCTGTAGGAGTTGGACCTTCAGCAGAAGGAGTGATTAACATCTGATTATGGAGGCCTTTATAACAGCCAAGGATATCCCCATGAAACACTAAGGAATTTAAGTACTGTGGGTGAATTGTTTCAAAAATGTATGTGGAAACAATTGTCTTTAAAAAGCATATGGAAACATGGGAAAAAAGGTAGCGTGGCCGAGCGGTCCAAGGCGCTGGATTAAGGCTCCAGTCTCTTCGGGGGTGTGGGTTCGAATCCCACCGCTGCCATAGTGACCTTTTGAATACTGCGGTGGCAGCATGTATCACATTGAGAACAAGGCTCAGCAGTTCAAGTCACCAAGACTGGGAATGATGAAGGTGAATTGACAGAAGTTTTGTCAGTATAGGTATTGAGTGTAAGAATGAGGGTTAAGCATAACATGGATTTTGGCTCCAGTCTCTTTGGAGGTTTGGGTTCAAATTCCACCACTGCAAGGCATGATTTTAAATGGCTTATGCTGCATTAAGTAGGCCGTATGAAAGTGCACATTATGTCTGTGGCTGTTTCATATTGATCTGCGTAACACACTCAGTACAAGATGATGAAACTCAAGAGTTTGCTTACACTGAAGGCAGCAAGTCCCTAAGAAAAGTATTCTGTACAGGAGTAAGGTATTTGTCGAGAATGATGCATCAATTGCTCCTCAATTATGATGTGATCCTGACTTCTAAGACAGGTAACTCAGTCCTACTCCATTTAAACACCCTTATTGCAGGGTTTTGTTTCAAAACATATTTTCAATTAAATCCTAAGGCCTTTATTAGATGACAAAGGTGTGTTTGAATAGAGATTAAACTTCATTCTGCAGAAGGAGTGATTACCAATGGATAATAAACGACTTTAACCTGCCAAGGATCTGTGTAACTACACTCAGTGCATAAAGTTTAAACTTTTTAATTTGCTTACACTGACAGCAGCAAGTCCCTTAAAGAAAATTGCCTGTACAGGAGTCAGGTATTTTGTTGAGAATGATGCATCAATTGCTCCTCGATGATGATTTTATCCTGGCTTCTAAGGCTGGCAACTCAGTCCTACTCCATTAAAGCACCCTTCTTGCAAGGTTTGAATTCAAAAGATATTTTCAATGAAATCCTATGGCCTTTATTAGATGACCCAGGTGTGTTTGACTAGAGATGAAACTTCATTCTGTAGGAGTTGGACCTTCAGCAGAAGGAGTGATTAACATCTGATTATGGAGGCCTTTATAACAGCCAAGGATATCCCCATGAAACACTAAGGAATTTAAGTACTGTGGGTGAATTGTTTCAAAAATGTATGTGGAAACAATTGTCTTTAAAAAGCATATGGAAACATGGGAAAAAAGGTAGCGTGGCCGAGCGGTCCAAGGCGCTGGATTAAGGCTCCAGTCTCTTCGGGGGCGTGGGTTCGAATCCCACTGCTGCCAGAGTGACCTTTTGAATACTGCGGTGGCAGCATGTATCACATTGAGAACAAGGCTCAGCAGTTCAAGTCACCAAGACTGGGAATGATGAAGGTGAATTGACAGAAGTTTTGTCAGTATAGGTATTGAGTGTAAGAATGAGGGTTAAGCATAACATGGATTTTGGCTCCAGTCTCTTTGTAGGTTTGGGTTCAAATTCCACCACTGCAAGGCATGATTTTAAATGGCTTATGCTGCATTAAGTAGGCCGTATGAAAGTGCACATTATGTCTGTGGCTGTTTCATATTGATCTGCGTAACACACTCAGTACAAGATGTTGAAACTCAAGAGTTTGCTTACACTGAAGGCAGCAAGTCCCTAAGAAAAGTATTCTGTACAGGAGTAAGGTATTTGTCGAGAATGATGCATCAATTGCTCCTCAATTATGATGTGATCCTGACTTCTAAGACAGGTAACTCAGTCCTACTCCATTTAAACACCCTTATTGCAGGGTTTTGTTTCAAAACATATTTTCAATTAAATCCTAAGGCCTTTATTAGATGACAAAGGTGGGTTTGAATAGAGATTAAACTTCATTCTGCAGAAGGAGTGATTACCAATGGATAATAAACGACTTTAACCTGCCAAGGATCTGTGTACCTACACTCAGTGCATAAAGTTTAAAATTTTTAATTTGCTTACACTGACAGCAGCAAGTCCCTTAAAGAAAATTGTCTGTAAAGGAGTCAGATATTTTGTTGAGAATGATGCATCAATTGCTCCTCCATGATGATTTTATCCTGGCTTCTAAGGCTGGCAACTCAGTCCTACTCCATTAAAGCACCCTTCTTGCAAGGTTTGAATTCAAAACATATTTTCAATGAAATCCTATGGCCTTTATTAGATGACCCAGGTGTGTTTGACTAGAGATGAAACTTCATTCTGTAGGAGTTGGACCTTCAGCAGAAGGAGTGATTAACATCTGATTATGGAGGCCTTTATAACAGCCAAGGATATCCCCATGAAACACTAAGGAATTTAAGTACTGTGGGTGAATTGTTTCAAAAATGTATGTGGAAACAATTGTCTTTAAAAAGCATATGGAAACATGGGAAAAAAGGTAGCGTGGCCGAGCGGTCCAAGGCGCTGGATTAAGGCTCCAGTCTCTTCGGGGGCGTGGGTTCGAATCCCACTGCTGCCAGAGTGACCATTTGAATACTGCGGTGGCAGCATGTATCACATTGAGAACAAGGCTCAGCAGTTCAAGTCACTAAGACTGGGAATGATGAAGGTGAATTGACAGAAGGTTTGTCAGTATATGTATTGAGTGTAAGAATGAGGGTTAAGCATAACGTGGATTTTGGCTCCAGTCTCTTTGGAGGTTTGGGTTCAAATTCCACCACTGCAAGGCATGATTTTAAATGGCTTATGCTGCATTAAGTAGGCCGTATGAAAGTGCGCATTATGTCTGTGGCTGTTTCATATTGATCTGCGTAACACACTCAGTACAAGATGTTGAAACTCAAGAGTTTGCTTACACTGAAGGCAGCAAGTCCCTAAGAAAAGTATTCTGTACAGGAGTAAGGTATTTGTCGAGAATGATGCATCAATTGCTCCTCAATTATGATGTGATCCTGACTTCTAAGACAGGTAACTCAGTCCTACTCCATTTAAACACCCTTATTGCAGGGTTTTGTTTCAAAACATATTTTCAATTAAATCCTAAGGCCTTTATTAGATGACAAAGGTGTGTTTGAATAGAGATTAAACTTCATTCTGCAGAAGGAGTGATTACCAATGGATAATAAACGCCTTTAACCTGCCAAGGATCTGTGTAACTACACTCAGTGCATAAAGTTTAAACTTTTTAATTTGCTTACACTGACAGCAGCAAGTCCCTTAAAGAAAATTGCCTGTACAGGAGTCAGATATTTTGTTGAGAATGATGCATCAATTGCTCCTCGATGATGATTTTATCCTGGCTTCTAAGGCTGGCAACTCAGTCCTACTCCATTAAAGCACCCTTCTTGCAAGGTTTGAATTCAAAACATATTTTCAATGAAATCCTATGGCCTTTATTAGATGACCCAGGTGTGTTTGACTAGAGATGAAACTTCATTCTGTAGGAGTTGGACCTTCAGCAGAAGGAGTGATTAACATCTGATTATGGAGGCCTTTATAACAGCCAAGGATATCCCCATGAAACACTAAGGAATTTAAGTACTGTGGGTGAATTGTTTCAAAAATGTATGTGGAAACAATTGTCTTTAAAAAGCATATGGAAACAAGGGAAAAAAGGTAGCGTGGCCGAGCGGTCCAAGGCGCTGGATTAAGGCTCCAGTCTCTTCGGGGGCGTGGGTTCGAATCCCACCGCTGCCAGAGTGACCTTTTGAATACTGCGGTGGCAGCATATATCACATTGAGAACAAGGCTCAGCAGTTCAAGTCACTAAGACTGGGAATGATGAAGGTGAATTGACAGAAGGTTTGTCAGTATAGGTATTGAGTGTAAGAATGAGGGTTAAGCATAACATGGATTTTGGCTCCAGTCTCTTTGGAGGTTTGGGTTCAAATTCCACCACTGCAAGGCATGATTTAAAATGGCTTATGCTGCATTAAGTAGGCCATATGAAAGTGCGCATTATGTCTGTGGCTGTTTCATATTGATCTGCGTAACACACTCAGTACAAGATGTTGAAACTCAAGAGTTTGCTTACACTGAAGGCAGCAAGTCCCTAAGAAAAGTTTTCTGTACAGGAGTAAGGTATTTGTCGAGAATGATGCATCAATTGCTCCTCAATTATGATGTGATCCTGACTTCTAAGACAGGTAACTCAGTCCTACTCCATTTAAACACCCTTATTGCAGGGTTTTGTTTCAAAACATATTTTCAATTAAATCCTAAGGCCTTTATTAGATGACAAAGGTGTGTTTGAATAGAGATTAAACTTCATTCTGCAGAAGGAGTGATTACCAATGGATAATAAACGCCTTTAACCTGCCAAGGATTTGTGTAACTACACTCAGTGCATAAAGTTTAAACTTTTTAATTTGCTTACACTGACAGCAGCAAGTCCCTTAAAGAAAATTGTCTGTACAGGAGTCAGGTATTTTGTTGAGAATGATGCATCAATTGCTCCTCGATGATGATTTTATCCTGGCTTCTAAGGCTGGCAACTCAGTCCTACTCCATTAAAGCACCCTTCTTGCAAGGTTTGAATTCAAAACATATTTTCAATGAAATCCTATGGCCTTTATTAGATGACCCAGGTGTGTTTGACTAGAGATGAAACTTCATTCTGTAGGAGTTGGACCTTCAGCAGAAGGAGTGATTAACATCTGATTATGGAGGCCTTTATAACAGCCAAGTATAATACCATGAAACACTAAGGAATTTAAGTACTGTGGGTGAATTGTTTCAAAAATGTATGTGGAAACAATTGTCTTTAAAAAGCATATGGAAACATTGGAAAAAAGGTAGCGTGGCCGAGCGGTCCAAGGCGCTGGATTAAGGCTCCAGTCTCTTTGGGGGCGTGGGTTCGAATCCCACCGCTGCCAGAGTGACCTTTTGAATACTGCGGTGGCAGGATGTATCACATTGAGAACAAGGCTCAGCAGTTCAAGTCACTAAGACTGGGAATGATGAAGGTGAATTGACAGAAGGTTTGTCAGTATAGGTATTGAGTGTAAGAATGAGGGTTAAGCATAACATGGATTTTGGCTCCAGTCTCTTTGGAGGTTTGGGTTCAAATTCCACCACTGCAAGGCATGATTTTAAATGGCTTATGCTGCATTAAGTAGGCCGTATGAAAGTGCGCATTATGTCTGTGGCTGTTTCATATTGATCTGCGTAACACACTCAGTACAAGATGTTGAAACTCAAGAGTTTGCTTACACTGAAGGCAGCAAGTCCCTAAGAAAAGTTTTCTGTACAGGAGTAAGGTATTTGTCGAGAATGATGCATCAATTGCTCCTCAATTATGATGTGATCCTGACATCTAAGACAGGTAACTCAGTCCTACTCCACTTAAACACCCTTATTGCAGGGTTTTGTTTCAAAACATATTTTCAATTAAATCCTAAGGCCTTTATTAGATGACAAAGGTGTGTTTGAATAGAGATTAAACTTCATTCTGCAGAAGGAGTGATTACCAATGGATAATAAACGCCTTTAACCTGCCAAGGATCTGTGTAACTACACTCAGTGCATAAAGTATAAACTTTTTAATTTGCTTACACTGACAGCAGCAAGTCCCTTAAAGAAAAATGTCTGTACAGGAGTCAGGTATTTTGTTGAGAATGATGCATCAATTGCTCCTCGATGATGATTTTATCCTGGCTTCTAAGGCTGGCAACTCAGTCCTATTCCATTAAAGCACCCTTCTTGCAAGGTTTGAATTCAAAACATATTTTGAAATGAAATCCTATGGCCTTTATTAGATGACCCAGGTGTGTTTGACTAGAGATGAAACTTCATTCTGTAGGAGTTGGACCTTTATAACAGCCAAGGATATCTCCATGAAACACTAAGGAATTTAAGTACTGTGGGTGAATTGTTTCAAAAATGTATGTGGAAACAATTGTCTTTAAAAAGCATATTTAAACATTGGAAAAAAGGTAGCATGGCCGAGCGGTCCAAGGCGCTGGATTAAGGCTCCAGTCTCTTCGGGGGCGTGGGTTCGAATCCCACCGCTGCCAGAGTGACCTTTTGAATACTGCGGTGGCAGCATGTATCACATTGAGAACAAGGCTCAGCAGTTCAAGTCACCAAGACTGGGAATGATGAAGGTGAATTGACAGAAGGTTTGTCAGTATAGGTATTGAGTGTAAGAATGAGGGTTAAGCATAACATGGATTTTGGCTCCAGTCTCTTTGGAGGTTTGGGTTCAAATTCCACCACTGCAAGGCATGATTTTAAATGGCTTATGCTGCATTAAGTAGGCCGTATGAAAGTGCGCATTATGTCTGTGGCTGTTTCATATTGATCTGCGTAACACACTCAGTACAAGATGTTGAAACTCAAGAGTTTGCTTACACTGAAGGCAGCAAGTCCCTAAGAAAAGTTTTCTGTACAGGAGTAAGGTATTTGTCGAGAATGATGCATCAATTGCTCCTCAATTATGATGTGATCCTGACATCTAAGACAGGTAACTCAGTCCTACTCCATTTAAACACCCTTATTGCAGGGTTTTGTTTCAAAACATATTTTCAATTAAATCCTAAGGCCTTTATTAGATGACAAAGGTGTGTTTGAATAGAGATTAAACTTCATTCTGCAGAAGGAGTGATTACCAATGGATAATAAACGCCTTTAACCTGCCAAGGATCTGTGTAACTACACTCAGTGCATAAAGTATAAACTTTTTAATTTGCTTACACTGACAGCAGCAAGTCCCTTAAAGAAAAATGTCTGTACAGGAGTCAGGTATTTTGTTGAGAATGATGCATCAATTGCTCCTCGATGATGATTTTATCCTGGCTTCTAAGGCTGGCAACTCAGTCCTACTCCATTAAAGCACCCTTCTTGCAAGGTTTGAATTCAAAAGATATTTTCAATGAAATCCTATGGCCTTTATTAGATGACCCAGGTGTGTTTGACTAGAGATGAAACTTCATTCTGTAGGAGTTGGACCTTCAGCAGAAGGAGTGATTAACATCTGATTATGGAGGCCTTTTTAACAGCCAAGGATATCCCCATGAAACACTAAGGAATTTAAGTACTGTGGGTGAATTGTTTCAAAAATGCATGAGGAAAAAATTGTCTTTAAAAAGCATTTGGAAACATTGGAAAAAAGGTAGCGTGGCTGAGCGTTCCAAGGCGCTGGATTAAGGCTCCAGTCTCTTTGGGTGCGTGGGTTCGAATCCCACCGCTGCCAGAGTGACCTTTTGAATACTGCGGTGGCAGCATGTATCACATTGAGAACAAGGCTCAGCAGTTCAAGTCACCAAGACTGGGAATGATGAAGGTGAATTGACAGAAGGTTTGTCAGTATAGGTATTGAGTGTAAGAATGAGGGTTAAGCATAACATGGATTTTGGCTCCAGTCTCTTTGGAGGTTTGGGTTCAAATTCCACCACTGCAAGGCATGATTTTAAATGGCTTATGCTGCATTAAGTAGGCCGTATGAAAGTGCGCATTATGTCTGTGGCTGTTTCATATTGATCTGCGTAACACACTCAGTACAAGATGTTGAAACTCAAGAGTTTGCTTACACTGAAGGCAGCAAGTCCCTAAGAAAAGTTTTCTGTACAGGAGTAAGGTATTTGTCGAGAATGATGCATCAATTGCTCCTCAATTATGATGTGATCCTGACATCTAAGACAGGTAACTCAGTCCTACTCCATTTAAACACCCTTATTGCAGGGTTTTGTTTCAAAACATATTTTCAATTAAATCCTAAGGCCTTTATTAGATGACAAAGGTGTGTTTGAATAGAGATTAAACTTCATTCTGCAGAAGGAGTGATTACCAATGGATAATAAACGCCTTTAACCTGCCAAGGATCTGTGTAACTACACTCAGTGCATAAAGTATAAACTTTTTAATTTGCTTACACTGACAGCAGCAAGTCCCTTAAAGAAAAATGTCTGTACAGGAGTCAGGTATTTTGTTGAGAATGATGCATCAATTGCTCCTCGATGATGATTTTATCCTGGCTTCTAAGGCTGGCAACTCAGTCCTACTCCATTAAAGCACCCTTCTTGCAAGGTTTGAATTCAAAACATATTTTCAATGAAATCCTATGGCCTTTATTAGATGACCCAGGTGTGTTTGACTAGAGATGAAACTTCATTCTGTAGGAGTTGGACCTTCAGCAGAAGGAGTGATTAACATCTGATTATGGAGGCCTTTTTAACAGCCAAGGATATCCCCATGAAACACTAAGGAATTTAAGTACTGTGGGTGAATTGTTTCAAAAATGCATGAGGAAAAAATTGTCTTTAAAAAGCATTTGGAAACATTGGAAAAAAGGTAGCGTGGCTGAGCGTTCCAAGGCGCTGGATTAAGGCTCCAGTCTCTTTGGGTGCGTGGGTTCGAATCCCACCGCTGCCAGAGTGACCTTTTGAATACTGCGGTGGCAGCATGTATCACATTGAGAACAAGGCTCAGCAGTTCAAGTCACCAAGACTGGGAATGATGAAGGTGAATTGACAGAAGGTTTGTCAGTATAGGTATTGACTGTAAGAATGAGGGTTAAGCATAACATGGATTTTGGCTCCAGTCTCTTTGGAGGTTTGGGTTCAAATTCCACCACTGCAAGGCATGATTTTAAATGGCTTATGCTGCATTAAGTAGGCCGTATGAAAGTGCACATTATGTCTGTGGCTGTTTCATATTGATCTGCGTAACACACTCAGTACAAGATGTTGAAACTCAAGAGTTTGCTTACACTGAAGGCAGCAAGTCCCTAAGAAAAGTATTCTGTACAGGAGTAAGGTATTTGTCGAGAATGATGCATCAATTGCTCCTCAATTATGATGTGATCCTGACTTCTAAGACAGGTAACTCAGTCCTACTCCATTTAAACACCCTTATTGCAGGGATTTGTTTCAAAACATATTTTCAATTAAATCCTAAGGCCTTTATTAGATGACAAAGGTGTGTTTGAATAGAGATTAAACTTCATTCTGCAGAAGGAGTGATTACCAATGGATAATAAACGCCTTTAACCTGCCAAGGATCTGTGTAACTACACTCAGTGCATAAAGTATAAACTTTTTAATTTGCTTACACTGACAGCAGCAAGTCCCTTAAAGAAAAATGTCTGTACAGGAGTCAGGTATTTTGTTGAGAATGATGCATCAATTGCTCCTCGATGATGATTTTATCCTGGCTTCTAAGGCTGGCAACTCAGTCCTACTCCATTAAAGCACCCTTCTTGCAAGGTTTGAATTCAAAACATATTTTCAATGAAATCCTATGGCCTTTATTAGATGACCCAGGTGTGTTTGACTAGAGATGAAACTTCATTCTGTAGGAGTTGGACCTTCAGCAGAAGGAGTGATTAACATCTGATTATGGAGGCCTTTATAACAGCCAAGTATATCCCCATGAAACACTAAGGAATTTAAGTACTGTGTGTGAATTGTTTCAAAAATGTATGTGGAAACAATTGTCTTTAAAAAGCATATGGAAACATTGGAAGAAAGTTAGCATGGCCAAGCGGTCCAAGGCGCTGGATTAAGGCTCCAGTCTCTTCGGGGGCATGGGTTTGAATCCCACCGCTGCCAGAGTGACCTTTTGAATACTGCGGTGGCAGCATGTATCACATTGAGAACAAGGCTCAGCAGTTCAAGTCACTAAGACTGGGAATTATGAAGGTGAATTGACAGAAGGTTTGTCAGTATAGGTATTGAGTGTAAGAATGAGGGTTAAGCATAACATGGATTTTGACTCCAGACTCTTTGGAGGTTTGGGTTCAAATTCCACCACTGCAAGGCATGATTTTAAATGGCTTATGCTGCATTAAGTAGGCCGTATGAAAGTGCGCATTATGTCTGTGGCTGTTTCATATTGATCTGCGTAACACACTCAGTACAAGATGTTGAAACTCAAGAGTTTGCTTACACTGAAGGCAGCAAGTCCCTAAGAAAAGTTTTTTGTACAGGAGTAAGGTATTTGTCGAGAATGATGCATCAATTGCTCCTCAATTATGATGTGATCCTGACTTCTAAGACAGGTAACTCAGTCCTACTCCATTTAAACACCCTTATTGCAGGGTTTTGTTTCAAAACATATTTTCAATTAAATCCTAAGGCCTTCATTAGATGACAAAGGTGTGTTTGAATAGAGATTAAACTTCATTCTGCAGAAGGAGTGATTACCAATGGATAATAAACGCCTTTAACCTGCCAAGGATTTGTGTAACTACACTCAGTGCATAAAGTTTAAACTTTTTAATTTGCTTACACTGACAGCAGCAAGTCCCTTAAAGAAAATTGTCTGTACAGGAGTCAGATATTTTGTTGAGAATGATGCATCAATTGCTCCTCGATGATGATTTTATCCTGGCTTCTAAGGCTGGCAACTCAGTCCTACTCCATTAAAGCACCCTTCTTGCAAGGTTTGAATTCAAAACATATTTTCAATGAAATCCTATGGCCTTTATTAGATGACCCAGGTGTGTTTGACTAGAGATGAAACTTCATTCTGTAGGAGTTGGACCTTCAGCAGAAGGAGTGATTAACATCTGATTATGGAGGCCTTTATAACAGCCAAGTATAATACCATGAAACACTAAGGAATTTAAGTACTGTGGGTGAATTGTTTCAAAAATGTATGTGGAAACAATTGTCTTTAAAAAGCATATGGAAACATTGGAAAAAGGTAGCGTGGCCGAGCGGTCCAAGGCGCTGGATTAAGGCTCCAGTCTCTTCGGGGGCGTGGGTTCGAATCCCACCGCTGCCAGAGTGCCCTTTTGAATACTGCGGTGGCAGCATGTATCACATTGAGAACAAGGCTCAGCAGTTCAAGTCACTAAGACTGGGAATGATGAAGGTGAATTGACAGAAGGTTTGTCAGTATAGGTATTGAGTGTAAGAATGAGGGTTAAGCATAACATGGATTTTGGCTCCAGTCTCTTTGGAGGTTTGGGTTCAAATTCCACCACTGCAAGGCATGATTTTAAATGGCTTATGCTGCATTAAGTAGGCCGTATGAAAGTGCGCATTATGTCTGTGGCTGTTTCATATTGATCTGCGTAACACACTCAGTACAAGATGTTGAAACTCAAGAGTTTGCTTACACTGAAGGCAGCAAGTCCCTAAGAAAAGTTTTCTGTACAGGAGTAAGGTATTTGTCGAGAATGATGCATCAATTGCTCCTCAATTATGATGTGATCCTGACATCTAAGACAGGTAACTCAGTCCTACTCCATTTAAACACCCTTATTGCAGGGTTTTGTTTCAAAACATATTTTCAATTAAATCCTAAGGCCTTTATTAGATTACAAAGGTGTGTTTGAATAGAGATTAAACTTCATTCTGCAGAAGGAGTGATTACCAATGGATAATAAACGCCTTTAACCTGCCAAGGATCTGTGTAACTACACTCAGTGCATAAAGTATAAACTTTTTAATTTGCTTACACTGACAGCAGCAAGTCCCTTAAAGAAAAATGTCTGTACAGGAGTCAGGTATTTTGTTGAGAATGATGCATCAATTGCTCCTCGATGATGATTTTATCCTGGCTTCTAAGGCTGGCAACTCAGTCCTACTCCATTAAAGCACCCTTCTTGCAAGGTTTGAATTCAAAACATATTTTCAATTAAATCCTATGGCCTTTATTAGATGACCCAGGTGTGTTTGACTAGAGATGAAACTTCATTCTGTAGGAGTTGGACCTTCAGCAGAAGGAGTGATTAACATCTGATTATGGAGGCCTTTATAACAGCCAAGGATATCCCCATGAAACACTAAGGAATTTAAGTACTGTGGGTGAATTGTTTCAAAAATGTATGAGGAAAAAATTGTCTTTAAAAAGCATATGGAAACATTGGAAAAAAGGTAGCATGGCTGAGCGTTCCAAGGCGCTGGATTAAGGCTCCAGTCTCTTTGGGTGCGTGGGTTCGAATCCCACCGCTGCCAGAGTGACCTTTTGAATACTGCGGTGGCAGCATGTATCACATTGAGAACAAGGCTCAGCAGTTCAAGTCACCAAGACTGGGAATGATGAAGGTGAATTGACAGAAGGTTTGTCAGTATAGGTATTGAGTATAAGAATGAGGGTTAAGCATAACATGGATTTTGGCCCCAGTCTCTTTGGAGGTTTGGGTTCAAATTCCACCACTGCAAGGCATGATTTTAAATGGCTTATGCTGCATTAAGTAGGCCGTATGAAAGTGCACATTATGCCTGTGGCTGTTTCATATTGATCTGCGTAACACACTCAGTACAAGATGTTGAAACTCAAGAGTTTGCTTACACTGAAGGCAGCAAGTCCCTAAGAAAAGTATTCTGTACAGGAGTAAGGTATTTGTCGAGAATGATGCATCAATTGCTCCTCAATTATGATGTGATCCTGACTTCTAAGACAGGTAACTCAGTCCTACTCCATTTAAACACCCTTATTGCAGGGTTTTGTTTCAAAACATATTTTCAATTAATTCCTAAGGCATTTATTAGATGACAAAGGTGTGTTTGAATAGAGATTAAACTTCATTATGCAGAAGGGGTGATTACCAATGGATAATAAACGCCTTTAACCTGCCAAGGATTTGTGTAACTACACTGAGTGCATAAAGTATAAACTTTTTAATTTGCTTACACTGACAGCAGCAAGTCCCTTAAAGAAAAATGTCTGTACAGGAGTCAGATATTTTGTTGAGAATGATGCATCAATTGCTCCTCGATGATGATTTTATCCTGGCTTCTAAGGCTGGCAACTCAGTCCTACTCCATTAAAGCACCCTTCTTGCAAGGTTTGAATTCAAAACATATTTTCAATGAAATCCTATGGCCTTTATTAGATGACCCAGGTGTGTTTGACTAGAGATGAAACTTCATTCTGTAGGAGTTGGACCTTCAGCAGAAGGAGTGATTAACATCTGATTATGGAGGCCTTTATATCAGCCAAGGATATCCCCATGAAACACTAAGGAATTTAAGTACTGTGGGTGAATTGTTTCAAAAATGTATGTGGAAACAATTGTCTTTAAAAAGCATATTTAAACATTGGAAAAAAGGTAGCGAGGCCAAGCGGTCCAAGGCGCTGGATTAAGGCTCCATTCTCTTCAGGGGCGTGTGTTCGAATCCCACCACTGCCAGAGTGACCTTTTGAATAATGCGGTGGCAGCATGTATCACATTGAGAACAAGGCTCAGCAGTTCAAGTCACCAAGACTGGGAATGATGAAGGTGAATTGACAGAAGTTTTGTCAGTATAGGTATTGAGTGTAAGAATGAGGGTTAAGCAAAACATGGATTTTGGCTCCAGTCTCTTTGGAGGTTTGGGTTCAAATTCCACCACTGCAAGGCATGATTTTAAATGGCTTATGCTGCATTAAGTAGGCCGTATGAAAGTGCACATTATGTCTGTGGCTGTTTCATATTGATCTGCGTAACACACTCAGTACAAGATGTTGAAACTCAAGAGTTTGCTTACACTGAAGGCAGCAAGTCCCTAAGAAAAGTATTCTGTACAGGAGTAAGGTATTTGTCGAGAATGATGCATCAATTGCTCCTCAATTATGATGTGATCCTGACTTCTAAGACAGGTAACTCAGTCCTACTCCATTTAAACACCCTTATTGCAGGGTTTTGTTTCAAAACATATTTTCAATTAAATCCTAAGGCCTTTATTAGATGACAAAGGTGTGTTTGAATAGAGATTAAACTTCATTCTGCAGAAGGAGTGATTACCAATGGATAATAAACGCCTTTAACCTGCCAAGGATCTGTGTAACTACACTCAGTGCATAAAGTTTAAACTTTTTAATTTGCTTACACTGACAGCAGCAAGTCCCTTAAAGAAAAATGCCTGTACAGGAGTCAGGTAGTTTGTTGAGAATGATGCATCAATTGCTCCTCGATGATGATTTTATCCTGGCTTCTAAGGCTGGCAACTCAGTCCTACTCCATTAAAGCACCCTTCTTGCAAGGTTTGAATTCAAAACATATTTTCAATGAAATCCTATGGCCTTTATTAGATGACCCAGGTGTGTTTGACTAGAGATGAAACTTCATTCTGTAGGAGTTGGACCTTCAGCAGAAGGAGTGATTAACATCTGATTATGGAGGCCTTTATAACAGCCAAGGATATCCCCATGAAACACTAAGGAATTTAAGTACTGTGGGTGAATTGTTTCAAAAATGTATGTGGAAACAATTGTCTTTAAAAAGCATATGGAAACATTGGAAGAAAGGTAGCCTGGCCGAGCGGTCCAAGGCGCTGGATTAAGGCTCCAGTCTCTTCGGGGGCGTGGGTTTGAATCCCACCGCTGCCTGAGTGACCTTTTGAATACTGCGGTGGCAGCATGTATCACATTGAGAACAAGGCTCAGCAGTTCAAGTCACTAAGACTGGGAATGATGAAGGTGAATTGACAGAAGGTTTGTCAGTATAGGTATTGAGTGTAAGAATGAGGGTTAAGCATAACATGGATTTTGGCTAAAGTCTCTTTGGAGGTTTGGGTTCAAATTCCACCACTGCAAGGCATGATTTTAAATGGCTTATGCTGCATTAAGTAGGCCGTATGAAAGTGCGCATTATGTCTGTGGCTGTTTCATATTGATCTGCGTAACACACTCAGTACAAGATGTTGAAACTCAAGAGTTTGCTTACACTGAAGGCAGCAAGTCCCTAAGAAAAGTATTCTGTACAGGAGTAAGGTATTTGTCGAGAATGATGCATCAATTGCTCCTCAATTATGATGTGATCCTGACTTCTAAGACAGGTAACTCAGTCCTACTCCATTTAAACACCCTTATTGCAGGGTTTTGTTTCAAAACATATTTTCAATTAAATCCTAAGGCCTTTATTAGATGACAAAGGTGTGTTTGAATAGAGATTAAACTTCATTCTGCAGAAGGAGTGATTACCAATGGATAATAAACGACTTTAACCTGCCAAGGATCTGTGTAACTACACTCAGAGCATAAAGTTTAAACTTTTTAATTTGCTTACACTGACAGCAGCAAGTCCCTTAAAGAAAATTGTCTGTACAGGAGTCAGATATTTTGTTGAGAATGATGCATCAATTGCTCCTCGATTATGATTTTATCCTGGCTTCTAAGGCTGGCAACTCAGTCCTACTCCATTAAAGCACCCTTCTTGCAAGGTTTGAATTCAAAACATATTTTCAATGAAATCCTATGGCCTTTATTAGATGACCCAGGTGTGTTTGACTAGAGATGAAACTTCATTCTGTAGGAGTTGGACCTTCAGCAGAAGGAGTGATTAACATCTGATTATGGAGGCCTTTATAACAGCCAAGGATATCCCCATGAAACACTAAGGAATTTAAGTACTGTGGGTGAATTGTTTCAAAAATGTATGTGGAAACAATTGTCTTTAAAAAGCATATGGAAACATTGGAAAAAGGTAGCTTGGCCGAGCGGTCCAAGGCGCTGGATTAAGGCTCCAGTCTCTTCGGGGGCGTGTGTTCGAATCCCACCACTGCCAGAGTGACCTTTTGAATACTGCGGTGGCAGCATGTATCACATTGAGATCAAGGCTCAGCAGTTCAAGTCACTAAGACTGGCAATGATGAAGGTGAATTGACAGAAGTTTTGTCAGTATAGGTATTGAGTGTAAGAATGAGGGTTAAGCATAACATGGATTTTGGCTCCAGTCTCTTTGGAGGTTTGGGTTCAAATTCCACCACTGCAAGGCATGATTTTAAATGGCTTATGCTGCATTAAGTAGGCCGTATGAAAGTGCACATTATGTCTGTGGCTGTTTCATATTGATCTGCGTAACACACTCAGTACAAGATGTTGAAACTCAAGAGTTTGCTTACACTGAAGGCAGCAAGTCCCTAAGAAAAGTATTCTGTACAGGAGTAAGGTATTTGTCGAGAATGATGCATCAATTGCTCCTCAATTATGATGTGATCCTGACTTCTAAGACAGGTAACTCAGTCCTACTCCATTTAAACACCCTTATTGCAGGGTTTTGTTTCAAAACATATTTTCAATTAAATCCTAAGGCCTTTATTAGATGACAAAGGTGTGTTTGAATAGAGATTAAACTTCATACTGCAGAAGGAGTGATTACCAATGGATAATAAACGACTTTAACCTGCCAAGGATCTGTGTAACTACACTCAGTGCATAAAGTTTAAACTTTTTAATTTGCTTACACTGACAGCAGCAAGTCCCTTAAAGAAAATTGCCTGTACAGGAGTCAGGTATTTTGTTGAGAATGATGCATCAATTGCTCCTCGATGATGATTTTATCCTGGCTTCTAAGGCTGGCAACTCAGTCCTACTCCATTAAAGCACCCTTCTTGCAAGGTTTGAATTCAAAACATATTTTCAATGAAATCCTATGGCCTTTATTAGATGACCCAGGTGTGTTTGACTAGAGATGAAACTTCATTCTGTAGGAGTTGGACCTTCAGCAGAAGGAGTGATTAACATCTGATTATGGAGGCCTTTATAACAGCCAAGGATATCCTCATGAAACACTAAGGAATTTAAGTACTGTGGGTGAATTGTTTCAAAAATGTATGTGGAAACAATTGTCTTTAAAAAGCATATGGAATCATTGGGAAAAAGGTAGTGTGGCCGAGCGGTCCAAGGCGCTGGATTAAGGCTCTAGTTTCTTCGGGGTGTGGGTTCGAATCCCACTGCTGCCAGAGTGACCTTTTGAATACTGCGGTGGCAGCATGTATCACATTGAGAACAAGGCTCAGCAGTTCAAGTCACCAAGACTGGGAATGATGAAGGTGAATTGACAGAAGGTTTGTCAGTATAGGTATTGACTGTAAGAATGAGGGTTAAGCATAACATGGATTTTGGCTCCAGTCTCTTTGGAGGTTTGGGTTCAAATTCCACCACTGCAAGGCATGATTTTAAATGGCTTATGCTGCATTAAGTAGGCCGTATGAAAGTGCGCATTATGTCTGTGGCTGTTTCATATTGATCTGCGTAACACACTCAGTACAAGATGTTGAAACTCAAGAGTTTGCTTACACTGAAGGCAGCAAGTCCCTAAGAAAAGTATTCTGTACAGGAGTAAGGTATTTGTCGAGAATGATGCATCAATTGCTCCTCAATTATGATGTGATCCTGACTTCTAAGACAGGTAACTCAGTCCTACTCCATTTAAACACCCTTATTGCAGGGTTTTGTTTCAAAACATATTTTCAATTAAATCCTAAGGCCTTTATTAGATGACAAAGGTGTGTTTGAATAGAGATTAAACTTCATTCTGCAGAAGGAGTGATTACCAATGGATAATAAACGACTTTAACCTACCAAGGATCTGTGTAACTACACTCAGTGCATAAAGTTTAAACTTTTTAATTTGCTTACACTGACAGCAGCAAGTCCCTTAAAGAAAATTGTCTGTACAGGAGTCAAATATTTTGTTGAGAATGATGCATCAATTGCTCCTCGATGATGATTTTATCCTGGCTTCTAAGGCTGGCAACTCAGTCCTACTCCATTAAAGCACCCTTCTTGCAAGGTTTGAATTCAAAACATATTTTCATTGAAATCCTATGGCCTTTATTAGATGACCCAGGTGTGTTTGATTAGAGATGAAACTTCATTCTGTAGGAGTTGGACCTTCAGCAGAAGGAGTGATTAACATCTGATTATGGAGGCCTTTATAACAGCCAAGGATATCCCCATGAAACACTAAGGAATTTAAGTACTGTGGGTGAATTGTTTCAAAAATGTATGTGGAAACAATTGTCTTTAAAAAGCATATTTAAATATTGGAATAAAGGTAGCGTGGCCGAGCGGTCCAAGGTGCTGGATTAAGGCTCCAGTCTCTTCAGGGGCGTGTGTTCGCATCCCACCACTGCCAGAGTGACCTTTTGAATACTGCAGTGGCAGCATGTATCACATTGAGAACAAGGCTCAGCAGTTCAAGTCACCAAGACTGGGAATGATGAAGGTGAATTGACAGAAGTTTTGTCAGTATAGGTATTGAGTGTAAGAATGAGGGTTAAGCAAAACATGGATTTTGGCTCCAGTCTCTTTGGAGGTTTGGGTTCAAATTCCACCACTGCAAGGCATGATTTTAAATGGCTTATGCTGCATTAAGTAGGCCGTATGAAAGTGCACATTATGTCTGTGGCTGTTTCATATTGATCTGCGTAACACACTCAGTACAAGATGTTGAAACTCAAGAGTTTGCTTACACTGAAGGCAGTGTAAGGCTGGGTGCCAATGTGCTAATGTGTTTACATTCAAAGGCAAAGAGCAAATGTATGAACTTCGAGAAAATCAACAAATGAACTTTCTCACAATTAGCATCTCTTCCTGAGGCACCGCACCCCACTGAGCGAAGACTGCAAAATTCACACCTCATTGTTGCTCTCCCCTCTCCTCTTCATCCATTCCCCCTCAGCTCAGAATCACCTCAAACTCACCTAATATCTGTATGTAACAAGAGACCATATCTGATGTATACAAATAATGTAACTAGTGTAACATGTTTGGTATCATCTAAAATGTCTCTGTGCGTCTGGTATAGTGTTTTGTCCCCAGGTTTATAAAACTCAATGATAACAAAGTTATAAGGTCTTTGCCAAATACTGAATAACTCTAGAGGTCTACACCCCTCCTTGAAGGTTTAACACCAGGAAGCCAAGAACCCATTCACCCCCAAATTCTCAAAGGACAATACCATTTGGCTCACAATGTGTATTCGGTCTGGATATTTAAGGAAGGCTGGCCCAGAGCTTGAGGTTCTCTGTAGTCAGACGATCCCGCACACCGCACTGTGTGTAACTTTAATAACAGAAATCTGCATTCAGATTTCCCATGCTTTGCAATTACATGTAGTTCTAAATTGTCAGGTATGTTCTTTTGACTTGTTTCTTTATCTTGTGTTTTAAATCTTACCTGGCAAATAAATTGTTACTTTTTGATTTATTCTGTATTCCTCTGAAATCATTTATATCAGTACTGGTTCTTTAAAATAGTCCTTAAAGAAAATTGTCTGTACAGGAGTCAGGTATTTTGTTGAGAATGATGCATCAATTGCTCCTCGATGATGATTTTATCCTGGCTTCTAAAGCTGGCAACTCAGTCCTACTCCATTATAGCACCCTTCTTGCAAGGTTTGAATTCAATGAAATCCTATGGCCTTTATTAGATGACCCAGGTGTGTTTGACTAGAGATGAAACTTCATTCTGTAGGAGTTGGACCTTCAGCAGAAGGAGTGATTAACATCTGATTATGGAGGCCTTTATAACAGCCAAGGATATCCCCATGAAACACTAAGGAATTTAAGTACTGTGGGTGAATTGTTTCAAAAATGTATGTGGAAACAATTGTCTTTAAAAAGCATATGGAAACATGGGAAAAAAGGTATCGTGGCCGAGTGGTCCAAGGCGCTGGATTAAGGCTCCAGTCTCTTCGGGGGCGTTTGTTCGAATCCCACCACTGTCAGAGTGACCTTTTGAATACTGCGGTGGCAGCATGTATCACATTGAGAACAAGGCTCAGCAGTTCAAGTCACCAAGACTGGGAATGATGAAGGTGAATTGACAGAACGTTTGTCAGTATAGGTATTGAGTGTAAGAATGAGGGTTAAGCATAACATGGATTTTGGCTCCAGTCTCTTTGGAGGTTTGGGTTCAAATTCCACCACTGCAAGGCATGATTTTAAATGGCTTATGCTGCATTAAGTAGGCCGTATTAAAGTGCGCATTATGTCTGTGGTGGTTTCATATTGATCTGCGTAACACACTCAGTACAAGATGTTGAAACTCAAGAGTTTGCTTACACTGAAGGCAGCAAGTCCCTAAGAAAAGTTTTCTGTACAGGAGTAAGGTATTTGTCGAGAATGATGCATCAATTGCTCCTCAATTATGATGTGATCCTGACTTCTAAGACAGGTAACTCAGTCCTACTCCATTTAAACACCCTTATTGCAGGGTTTTGTTTCAAAACATATTTTCAATTAAATCCTAAGGCCTTTATTAGATGACAAAGGTGTGTTTGAATAGAGATTAAACTTCATTCTGCAGAAGGAGTGATTATCAATGGATAATAAACGCCTTTAACCTGCCAAGGATTTGTGTAACTACACTCAGTGCATAAAGTATAAACTTTTTAATTTGCTTACACTGACAGCAGCAAGTCCCTTAAAGAAAAATGTCTGTACAGGAGTCAGATATTTTGTTGAGAATGATGCATCAATTGCTCCTCGATGATGATTTTATCCTGGCTTCTAAGGCTGGCAACTCAGTCCTACTCCATTAAAGCACCCTTCTTGCAAGGTTTGAATTCAAAACATATTTTCAATGAAATCCTATGGCCTTTATTAGATGACCCAGGTGTGTTTGACTAGAGATGAAACTTCATTCTGTAGGAGTTGGACCTTCAGCAGAAGGAGTGATTAACATCTGATTATGGAGGCCTTTATAACAGCCAAGGATATCCCCATGAAACACTAAGGAATTTAAGTACTGTGGGTGAATTGTTTCAAAAATGTATGTGGAAACAATTGTCTTTAAAAAGCATATTTAAATATTGGAATAAAGGTAGCGTGGCCGAGCGGTCCAAGGCGCTGGATTAAGGCTCCAGTCTCTTCAGGGGCGTGTGTTCGCATCCCACCACTGCCAGAGTGACCTTTTGAATACTGCAGTGGCAGCATGTATCACATTGAGAACAAGGCTCAGCAGTTCAAGTCACCAAGACTGGGAATAATGAAGGTGAATTGACAGAAGTTTTGTCAGTATAGGTATTGAGTGTAAGAATGAGGGTTAAGCAAAACATGGATTTTGGCTCCAGTCTCTTTGGAGGTTTGGGTTCAAATTCCACCAAATGGCTTATGCTGCATTAAGTAGGCCGTATGAAAGTGCACATTATGTCTGTGGCTGTTTCATATTGATCTGCGTAACACACTCAGTACAAGATGTTGAAACTCAAGAGTTTGCTTACACTGAAGGCAGTGTAAGGCTGGGTGCCAATGTGCTAATGTGTTTACATTCAAAGGCAAAGAGCAAATGTATGAACTTCGAGAAAATCAACAAATGAACTTTCTCACAATTAGCATCTCTTCCTGAGGCACCGCACCCCACTGAGCGAAGACTGCAAAATTCACACCTCATTGTTGCTCTCCCCTCTCCTCTTCATCCATTCCCCCTCAGCTCAGAATCACCTCAAACTCACCTAATATCTGTATGTAACAAGAGACCATATCTGATGTATACAAATAATGTAACTAGTGTAACATGTTTGGTATCATCTAAAATGTCTCTGTGCGTCTGGTATAGTGTTTTGTCCCCAGGTTTATAAAACTCAATGATAACAAAGTTATAAGGTCTTTGCCAAATACTGAATAACTCTAGAGGTCTACACCCCTCCTTGAAGGTTTAACACCAGGAAGCCAAGAACCCATTCACCCCCAAATTCTCAAAGGACAATACCATTTGGCTCACAATGTGTATTCGGTCTGGATATTTAAGGAAGGCTGGCCCAGAGCTTGAGGTTCTCTGTAGTCAGACGATCCCGCACACCGCACTGTGTGTAACTTTAATAACAGAAATCTGCATTCAGATTTCCCATGCTTTGCAATTACATGTAGTTCTAAATTGTCAGGTATGTTCTTTTGACTTGTTTCTTTATCTTGTGTTTTAAATCTTACCTGGCAAATAAATTGTTACTTTTTGATTTATTCTGTATTCCTCTGAAATCATTTATATCAGTACTGGTTCTTTAAAATAGTCCTTAAAGAAAATTGTCTGTACAGGAGTCAGGTATTTTGTTGAGAATGATGCATCAATTGCTCCTCGATGATGATTTTATCCTGGCTTCTAAAGCTGGAAACTCAGTCCTACTCCATTATAGCACCCTTCTTGCAAGGTTTGAATTCAATGAAATCCTATGGCCTTTATTAGATGACCCAGGTGTGTTTGACTAGAGATGAAACTTCATTCTGTAGGAGTTGGACCTTCAGCAGAAGGAGTGATTAACATCAGATTATGGAGGCCTTTATAACAGCCAAGGATATCCCCATGAAACACTAAGGAATTTAAGTACTGTGGGTGAATTGTTTCAAAAATGTATGTGGAAACAATTGTCTTTAAAAAGCATATGGAAACATGGGAAAAAAGGTAGCGTGGCCGAGCGGTCCAAGGTGCTGGATTAAGGCTCCAGTCTCTTTGGGGGCGTGGGTTCGAATCCCACCGCTGCCAGAGTAACCCTTTGAATACTGCGGTGGCAGCATGTATCACATTGAGAACAAGGCTCAGCAGTTCAAGTCACCAAGACTGGGAATGATGAAGGTGAATTGACAGAAGGTTTGTCAGTATAGGTATTGAGTGTAAGAATGAGGGTTAATCATAACATGGATTTTGGCTCCAGTCTCTTTGGAGGTTTGGGTTCAAATTCCACCAATGCAAGGCATGATTTTAAATGGCTTATGCTGCATTAAGTAGGCCGTATGAAAGTGCACATTATGTCTGTGGCTGTTTCATATTGATCTGCGTAACACACTCAGTACAAGATGTTGAAACTCAAGAGTTTGCTTACACTGAAGGCAGCAAGTCCCTAAGAAAAGTTTTCTGTACAGGAGTAAGGTATTTGTCGAGAATGATGCATCAATTCCACCTCAATTATGATGGGATCCTGACTTCTAAGACAGGTAACTCAGTCCTACTCCATTTAAACACCCTTATTGCAGGGTTTTGTTTCAAAACATATTTTCAATTAAATCCTAAGGCCATTATTAGATGACAAAGGTGTGTTTGAATAGAGATTAAACTTCATTCTGCAGAAGGAGTGATTACCAATGGATAATAAACGTCTTTAACCTGCCAAGAATCTGTGTAACTACACTCAGTGCATAAAGTTTAAACTTTTTAATTTGCTTACACTGACAGCAGCAAGTCCCTTAAAGAAAATTGTCTGTACAGGGGTCAGGTTTTTTGTTGAGAATGATGCATCAATTGCTCCTCGATGATGATTTTATCCTGGCTTCTAAAGCTGGCAACTCAGTCCTACTCCATTAAAGCACCCTTCTTGCAAGGTTTGAATTCAAAACATATTTTCAATGAAATCCTATGGCTTTTATTAGATGACCCAGGTGTGTTTGACTAGAGATGAAAATTCATTCTTTAGGAGTTGGACCTTCAGCAGAAGGAGTGATTAACATCTGATTATGGAGGCCTTTATAACAGCCAAGGATATCCCCATGAAACACTAACGAATTTAAGTACTGTGGGTGAATTGTTTCAAAAATGTATGTGGAAACAATTGTCTTTAAAAAGCATATGGAAACATTGGAAAAAAGGTAGCGTGGCCGAGCGGTCCAAGGCGCTGGATTAAGGCTCCAGTCTCTTCGGGGGCGTGGGTTTGTATCCCACAGCTGCCAGAGTGACCTTTTGAATACTGCGGTGGCAGCATGTATCACATTGAGAACAAGGCTCAGCAGTTCAAGTCACCAAGACTGGGAATGATGAAGGTGAATTGACAGAAGTTTTGTCAGTATAGGTATTGAGTGTAAGAATGAGGGTTAAGCATAACATGGATTTTGGCTCCAGTCTCTTTGGAGGTTTGGGTTCAAATTCCACCAATGCAAGGCATGATTTTAAATGGCTTATGCTGCATTAAGTAGGCCGTATGAAAGTGCACATTATGTCTGTGGCTGTTTCATATTGATCTGCGTAACACACTCAGTACAAGATGTTGAAACTCAAGAGTTTGCTTACACTGAAGGCAGCAAGTCCCTAAGAAAAGTTTTCTGTACAGGAGTAAGGTATTTGTCGAGAATGATGCATCAATTCCACCTCAATTATGATGGGATGCTGACTTCTAAGACAGGTAACTCAGTCCTACTCCATTTAAACACCCTTATTGCAGGGTTTTGTTTCAAAACATATTTTCAATTAAATCCTAAGGCCATTATTAGATGACAAAGGTGTGTTTGAATAGAGATGAAACTTCATTCTGCAGAAGTAGTGATTACCAATGGATAATAAACGTCTTTAACCTGCCAAGGATCTGTGTAACTACACTCAGTGCATAAAGTTTAAACTTTTTAATTTGCTTACACTGACAGCAGCAAGTCCCTTAAAGAAAATTGTCTGTACAGGAGTCAGGTATTTTGTTGAGAATGATGCATCAATTGCTCCTCAATGATGATTTTATCCTGGCTTCTAAAGCTGGCAACTCAGTCCTACTCCATTAAAGCACCCTTCTTGCAAGGTTTGAATTCAAAACATATTTTCAATGAAATCCTATGGCCTTTATTAGATGACCAAGATGTGTATGACTAGAGATGAAACTTCATTCTGTAGGAGTTGGACCTTCAGCAGAAGGAGTGATTAACATCTGATTATGGAGGCCTTTATAACAGCCAAGGATATCCCCATGAAACACTAAGGAATTTAAGTACTGTGGGTGAATTGTTTCAAAAATGTATGTGGAAACAATTGTCTTTAAAAAGCATATGGAAACATTGGAAAAAAGGTAGCATGGCTGAGTGGTCCAAGGCGCTGGATTAAGGCTCCAGTCTCTTCGGGGGCGTGGGTTCGAATCCCACCGCTGCCAGAGTGACCTTTTGAATACTGCGGTGGCAGCATGTATCACATTGAGAACAAGGCTCAGCAGTTCAAGTCACCAAGACTGGGAATGATGAAGGTGAATTGACAGAAGGTTTGTCAGTATATGTATTGAGTGTAAGAATGAGGGTTAAGCATAACATGGATTTTGGCTCCAGTCTCTTTGGAGGTTTGGGTTCAAATTCCACCAATGCAAGGCATGATTTTAAATGGCTTATGCTGCATTAAGTAGGCCGTATGAAAGTGCACATTATGTCTGTGGCTGTTTCATATTGATCTGCGTAACACACTCAGTACAAGATGTTGAAACTCAAGAGTTTGCTTACACTGAAGGCAGCAAGTCCCTAAGAAAAGTTTTCTGTACAGGAGTAAGGTATTTGTCGAGAATGATGCATCAATTGCTCCTCAATTATGATGTGATCCTGACTTCTAAGACAGGTAACTCAGTCCTACTCCATTTAAACACCCTTATTGCAGGGTTTTGTTTCAAAACATATTTTCAATTAAATCCTAAGGCCTTTATTAGATGACAAAGGTGTGTTTGAATAGAGATTAAACTTCATTCTGCAGAAGGAGTGATTACCAATGGATAATAAACGACTTTAACCTGCCAAGGATCTGTGTAACTACACTCAGTGCATAAAGTTTAAACTTTTTAATTTGCTTACACTGACAGCTGCAAGTCCCTTAAAGAAAATTGTCTGTACAGGAGTCAGGTATTTTGTTGAGAATGATGCATCAATTGCTCCTCGATGATGATTTTATCCTGGCTTCTGAGGCTGGCAACTCAGTCCTACTCCATTAAAGCACCCTTCTTGCAAGGTTTGAATTCAAAACATATTTTCAATGAAATCCTATGGCCTTTATTAGATGACCCAGGTGTGTTTGACTAGAGATGAAACTTCATTCTGTAGGAGTTGGACCTTCAGCAGAAGGAGTGATTAACATCTGATTATGGAGGCCTTTATAACAGCCAAGGATATTCCCATGAAACACTAAGGAATTTAAGTACTGTGGGTGAATTGTTTCAAAAATGTATGTGGAAACAATTGTCTTTAAAAAGCATATGGAAACATTGGAAAAAAGGTAGCGTGACCGAGTGGTCCAAGGCACTTGATTAAAGCTCCAGTCTCTTCGGGGTCGTGGGTTCGAGTCCCACCGCTGCCAGAGTGACCTTTTGAATACTGCGGTGGCAGCATGTATCACATTGAGAACAAGGCTCAGCAGTTCAAGTCACCAAGACTGGGAATGATGAAGGTGAATTGACAGAAGGTTTGTCAGTATAGGTATTGAGTGTAAGAATGAGGGTTAAGCATAACATGGATTTTGGCTCCAGTCTCTTTGGAGGTTTGGGTTCAAATTCCACCACTGCAAGGCATGATTTTAAATGGCTTATGCTGCATTAAGTAGGCCGTATGAAAGTGCACATTATGTCTGTGGCTGTTTCATATTGATCTGCGTAACACACTCAGTACAAGATGTTGAAACTCAAGAGTTTGCTTACACTGAAGGCAGCAAGTCCCTAAGAAAAGTTTTCTGTACAGGAGTAAGGTATTTGTCGAGAATGATGCATCAATTCAACCTCAATTATGATGGGATCCTGACTTCTTAGACAGGTAACTCAGTCCTACTCCATTTAAACACCCTTATTGCAGGGTTTTGTTTCAAAACATATTTTCAATTAAATCCTAAGGCCTTTATTAGATGACAAAGGTGTGTTTGAATAGAGATTAAACTTCATTCTGCAGAAGGAGTGATTACCAATGGATAATAAACGCCTTTAACCTGCCAAGGATCTGTGTAACTACACTCAGTGCATAAAGTTTAAACTTTTTAATTTGCTTACACTGACAGCAGCAAGTCCCTTAAAGAAAATTGTCTGTACAGGAGTCAGGTATTTTGTTGAGAATGATGCATCAATTGCTCCTCGATGATGATTTTATCCTGGCTTCTAAGGCTGGCAACTCAGTCCTACTCCATTAAAGCACCCTTCTTGCAAGGTTTGAATTCAAAACATATTTTCAATGAAGTCCTATGGCCTTTATTAGATGACCCAGGTGTGTTTGACTAGAGATGAAACTTCATTCTGTAGGAGTTGGACCTTCAGAAGAAAGGAGTGATTAACATCTGATTATGGAGGCCTTTATAACAGCCAAGGATATCCCCATGAAACACTAAGGAATTTAAGTACTGTGGGTGAATTGTTTCAAAAATGTATGTGGAAACAATTGTCTTCAAAAAGCATATGGAAACATGGGAAAAAAGGTAGCGTGGTCGAGCGGTACAAGGCGCTTGATAAAGGCTCCAGTCTCTTCGGGGTCGTGGGTTCGAGTCCCACCGCTGCCAGTGTGACCTTTTGAATACTGCGGTGGCAGCATGTATCACATTGAGAACAAGGCTCAGCAGTTCAAGTCACCAAGACTGGGAATGATGAAGGTTAATTGACACAAGGTTTGTCAGTATAGGTATTGAGTGTAAGAATGAGGGTTAAGCATAACATGGATTTTGGCTCCAGTCTCTTTGGAGGTTTGGGTTCAAATTCCACCACTGCAAGGAATGATTTTAAATGGCTTATGCTGCATTAAGTAGGCCGTATGAAAGTGCACATTATGTCTGTGGCTGTTTCATATTGATCTATGTAACTACACTCAGTGCAAGTAGATGAAACATGAGAATTTGCTTACACTGAGAGCAGCAAGTCCCTTAAGGAAAGTTGTCTGTACAGGAGTCAGGTTTTTAGTCAAGAATTATCCATCATTTGATCCTCGATCATGACATGATCCTGGCTTAAAAGGCAGGCAACTCAGTACTACTCCATAAAAAACCCCTTCTTGCAATGTTTGGTTTCAAAACTTGTTTTCAAGTCAATCCTAAGGCCTTTATTAGATGACCCAGGTGTGTTTGACTAGAGAAGAATCTTCATTCTGCATGAGGGTGGACCTTCAGCAGAAGGAGTGTTTAACAATGGATTATGGAGGCCTTTATACGTGCCAAAGATCTCCTTCAATAAACACTGAGTATTCTTTTAGGCTCCATTCTCTTTGGAGGCTTAGGTTCAAATCCCACCACTGCCAGGTGTGCTTTTAAATGGCTTATTCTGCAATAAATAGGCCCTCTGAAAGTGCCCATTTGGTCTGTGGCTGTTTCATATTGATCTGTGTAACTACACTCAGTGCAAGTAGATGAAACATGAGAATTTGCTTACACTTAGAGCAGCAAGTCCATTAAGGAAAGTTGTCTGTACAGGAGTCAGGTATTTAGTCAAGAATTATCCATCATTTGATCCTCGAGGATGACATGATCCTGGCTTAAAAGGCAGGCAACTCAGTACTACTCCATAAAAAACCCCTTCTTGCAATGTTTGGTTTCAAAACTTGTTTTCAAGTCAATCCTAAGGCCTTTATTAGATGACCCAGGTGTGTTTGACTAGAGAAGAATCTTCATTCTGAATGAGGGTGGACCTTCAGCAGAAGGAGTGATTAACAATGGATTATGGAGGCCTTTATACGTGCCAAAGATCTCCTTCAATAAACACTGAGTATTCTTTTAGGCTCCAGTCTCTTTGGAGGCTTAGGTTCAAATCCCACCACTGCCAGGTGTGCTTTTCAATGGCTTATTCTGCAATAAATAGGCCCTCTGAAAGTGCCCATTTGGTCTGTGGCTGTTTCATATTGATCTGTGTAACTACACTCAGTGCAAGTAGATGAAACATGAGAATTTGCTTACACTTAGAGCAGCAAGTCCATTAAGGAAAGTTGTCTGTACAGGAGTCAGGTATTTAGTCAAGAATTATCCATCATTTGATCCTCGATGATGACATGATCCTGGCTTAAAAGGCAGGCAACTCAGTACTACTCCATAAAAACACCCTTCTGGCAATGTTTGGTTTCAAAACTTGATTTCAAGTCAATACTAAGGCCTTTATTAGATGACCCAGGTGTGTTTGACTAGAGATCAAACTGTGGTTGATTTCCTTAAAAAATGTCTCTTCAGGCCTTTGCTTTTAGGAAATTGATAATTTCATAGAGATGAGCTGAACCAATATTTTTAAACTGTTTCAGATTGTAGTGGAGAATCAAAGTATGTTTTTAATATGGTAGTGTGGCCGAGGGTTCTAAGGTGCTGGATTTAGGCTCCAGTCTCTTTGGAGGCGTGGGTTCAAATCCCACCACTGCCAGGTGTGCTTTTAAATGGCTTATTCTGCATTAAGTAGGACCTTTGAAAGTGCCAATTTGGTCTGTGGCTGTTTCATATTGATCTATGTAACTACACTCAGTGCAAGTAGATGAAACATGAGAATTTGCTTACACTGAGAGCATCAAGTCCCTTAAGGAAAGTTGTCTGTACAGGAGTCAGGTATTTAGTCAAGAATAATCCATCATTTGATCCTCGATGATGACATGATCCTGGCTTAAAAGGCAGGCAACTCAGTACTACTCCATAAAAAACCCCTTCTTGCAATGTTTGGTTTCAAAACTTGTTTTCAAGTCAATGCTAAGGCCTTTATTAGATGACCCAGGTGTGTTTGACTAGAGAAGAATCTTCATTCTGCATGAGGGTGGACCTTCAGCAGAAGGAGTGATTAACAATGGATTATGGAGGCCTTTATACTTGCCAAAGATCTCCTTCAATAAACACTGAGTATTCTTTTAGGCTCCAGTCTCTTTGCAGGCTTAGGTTCAAATCACACCACTGCCAGGTGTGCTTTTAAATGGCTTATTCTGCATTAAGTAGGCTCTCTGAAAGTGCCCATTTGGTCTGTGGCTGTTTCATATTGAGCTCTGTAACTACACTCAGTGCAAGTAGATGAAACATGAGAATTTGCTTACACTGAGAGCAGCAAGTACCTTAAGGAAAGTTGCCTGTACAGGAGTCAGGTATTTAGTCAAGAATTATCCATCATTTCATCTTCGATGATTACATGATCCTGGCTTAAAAGGCAGGCAACTCAGTACTACTCCATAAAAACACCCTTCTGGCAATGTTTGGTTTCAAAACTTGTTTTCAAGTCAATACTAAGGCCTTTATTAGATGACCCGGGTGTTTTTGACTAGAGATCAATCTGTGGTTGATTTCCATAAAAAATGTCTCTTGAGGCCTTTGCTTTTAGGAAATTGATGATTTCATAGAGATGAGCTGAACCAATATTTTTAAACTGTTTCAGATTGTAGTTGAGAATCAGTGTATGTTTTTAATATGGTAGTGTGGCCGAGGGTTCTAAGGCGCTGGATTTAGGCTCCAGTCTCTTTGGAGGCGTGGGTTCAAATTCCTCCACTGCCAGGTGTGCTTTTAAATGGCTTATTCTGCATTAAGTAGGCCCTCTGAAAGTGCCCATTTGGTCTGTGGCTGTTTCATATTGAGCTCTGTAACTACACTCAGTGCAAGTAGATGAAACATGAGAATTTGCTTACACTGAGAGCAGCAAGTACCTTAAGGAAAGTTGCCTGTACAGGAGTCAGGTATTTAGTCAAGAATTATCCATCATTTGATCCTCGATGATGACATGTTCCTGGCTTAAAAGGCAGGCAACTCAGTACTACTCCATAAAAAAACCCTTCTTGCAATGTTTGGTTTCAAAACTTGTTTTCATGTCAATCCTAAGGCCTTTATTAGATGACCCAGGTGTGTTTGACTAGAGAAGAAACTTCATTCTGCATGAGGGTGGACCTTCAGCAGAAGGAGTGATTAACAATGGATTATGGAGGCCTTTATACTTGCCAAAGATCTCCTTCAATAAACACTGAGTATTCTTTTAGGCTCCAGTCTCTTTGCAGGCTTAGGTTCAAATCACACCACTGCCAGGTGTGCTTTTAAATGGCTTATGCTGCATTAAGTAGGCCGTATGAAAGTGCACATTATGTCTGTGGCTGTTTCATATTGATCTATGTAACTACACTCAGTGCAAGTAGATGAAACATGAGAATTTGCTTACACTGAGAGCAGCAAGTCCCTTAAGGAAAGTTGTCTGTACAGGAGTCAGGTATTTAGTCAAGAATTATCCATCATTTGATCCTCGATCATGACATGATCCTGGCTTAAAAGGCAGGCAACTCAGTACTACTCCATAAAAAACCCCTTCTTGCAATGTTTGGTTTCAAAACTTGTTTTCAAGTCAATCCTAAGGCCTTTATTAGATGACCCAGGTGTTTTTGACTAGAGAAGAATCTTCATTCTGCATGAGGGTGGACCTTCAGCAGAAGGAGTGATTAACAATGGATTATGGAGGCCTTTATACGTGCCAAAGATCTCCTTCAATAAACACTGAGTATTCTTTTAGGCTCCAGTCTCTTTGGAGGCTTAGGTTCAAATCCCACCACTGCCAGGTGTGCTTTTAAATGGCTTATTCTGCAATAAATAGGCCCTCTGAAAGTGCCCATTTGGTCTGTGGCTGTTTCATATTGATCTGTGTAACTACACTTAGTGCAAGTAGATGAAACATGAGAATTTGCTTACACTTAGAGCAGCAAGTCCATTAAGGAAAGTTGTCTGTACAGGAGTCAGGTATTTAGTCAAGAATTATCCATCATTTGATCCTCGATGATGACATGATCCTGGCTTAAAAGGCAGGCAACTCAGTACTACTCCATAAAAACACCCTTCTGGCAATGTTTGGTTTCAAAACTTGATTTCAAGTCAATACTAAGGCCTTTATTAGATGACCCAGGTGTGTTTGACTAGAGAAGAATCTTCATTCTGAATGAGGGTGGACCTTCAGCAGAAGGAGTGATTAACAATGGATTATGGAGGCCTTTATACGTGCCAAAGATCTCCTTCAATAAACACTGAGTATTCTTTTAGGCTCCAGTCTCTTTGGAGGCTTAGGTTCAAATCCCACCACTGCCAGGTGTGCTTTTAAATGGCTTATTCTGCAATAAATAGGCCCTCTGAAAGTGCCCATTTGGTCTGTGGCTGTTTCATATTGATCTGTGTAACTACACTCAGTGCAAGTAGATGAAACATGAGAATTTGCTTACACTTAGAGCAGCAAGTCCATTAAGGAAAGTTGTCTGTACAGGAGTCAGGTATTTAGTCAAGAATTATCCATCATTTGATCCTCGATGATGACATGATCCTGGCTTAAAAGGCAGGCAACTCAGTACTACTCCATAAAAACACCCTTCTGGCAATGTTTGGTTTCAAAACTTGATTTCAAGTCAATACTAAGGCCTTTATTAGATGACCCAGGTGTGTTTGACTAGAGATCAAACTGTGGTTGATTTCCTTAAAAAATGTCTCTTCAGGCCTTTGCTTTTAGGAAATTGATAATTTCATAGAGATGAGCTGAACCAATATTTTTAAACTGTTTCAGATTGTAGTGGAGAATCAAAGTATGTTTTTAATATGGTAGTGTGGCCGAGGGTTCTAAGGTGCTGGATTTAGGCTCCAGTCTCTTTGGAGGCGTGGGTTCAAATCCCACCACTGCCAGGTGTGCTTTTAAATGGCTTATTCTGCATTAAGTAGGACCTTTGAAAGTGCCAATTTGGTCTGTGGCTGTTTCATATTGATCTATGTAACTACACTCAGTGCAAGTAGATGAAACATGAGAATTTGCTTACACTGAGAGCATCAAGTCCCTTAAGGAAAGTTGTCTGTACAGGAGTCAGGTATTTAGTCAAGAATAATCCATCATTTGATCCTCGATGATGACATGATCCTGGCTTAAAAGGCAGGCAACTCAGTACTACTCCATAAAAAACCCCTTCTTGCAATGTTTGGTTTCAAAACTTGTTTTCAAGTCAATGCTAAGGCCTTTATTAGATGACCCAGGTGTGTTTGACTAGAGAAGAATCTTCATTCTGCATGAGGGTGGACCTTCAGCAGAAGGAGTGATTAACAATGGATTATGGAGGCCTTTATACTTGCCAAAGATCTCCTTCAATAAACACTGAGTATTCTTTTAGGCTCCAGTCTCTTTGCAGGCTTAGGTTCAAATCACACCACTGCCAGGTGTGCTTTTAAATGGCTTATTCTGCATTAAGTAGGCTCTCTGAAAGTGCCCATTTGGTCTGTGGCTGTTTCATATTGAGCTCTGTAACTACACTCAGTGCAAGTAGATGAAACATGAGAATTTGCTTACACTGAGAGCAGCAAGTACCTTAAGGAAAGTTGCCTGTACAGGAGTCAGGTATTTAGTCAAGAATTATCCATCATTTCATCCTCGATGATTACATGATCCTGGCTTAAAAGGCAGGCAACTCAGTACTACTCCATAAAAACACCCTTCTGGCAATGTTTGGTTTCAAAACTTGTTTTCAAGTCAATACTAAGGCCTTTATTAGATGACCCGGGTGTTTTTGACTAGAGATCAATCTGTGGTTGATTTCCATAAAAAATGTCTCTTGAGGCCTTTGCTTTTAGGAAATTGATGATTTCATAGAGATGAGCTGAACCAATATTTTTAAACTGTTTCAGATTGTAGTTGAGAATCAGTGTATGTTTTTAATATGGTAGTGTGGCCGAGGGTTCTAAGGCGCTGGATTTAGGCTCCAGTCTCTTTGGAGGCGTGGGTTCAAATTCCTCCACTGCCAGGTGTGCTTTTAAATGGCTTATTCTGCATTAAGTAGGCCCTCTGAAAGTGCCCATTTGGTCTGTGGCTGTTTCATATTGAGCTCTGTAACTACACTCAGTGCAAGTAGATGAAACATGAGAATTTGCTTACACTGAGAGCAGCAAGTACCTTAAGGAAAGTTGCCTGTACAGGAGTCAGGTATTTAGTCAAGAATTATCCATCATTTGATCCTCGATGATGACATGATCCTGGCTTAAAAGGCAGGCAACTCAGTACTACTCCATAAAAACACCCTTCTGGCAATGTTTGGATTCAAAACTTGTTTTCAAGTCAATCCTAAGGCCTTTATTAGATGACCCAGGTGTGTTTGACTAGAGAAGAAACTTCATTCTGCATGAGGGTGGACCTTCAGCAGACGGAGTGATTAACAATGGATTATGGAGGCCTTTATACTTGCCAAAGATCTCCTTCAATAAACACTGAGTATTCTTTTAGGCTCCAGTCTCTTTGCAGGCTTAGGTTCAAATCACACCACTGCCAGGTGTGCTTTTATATGGCTTATTCTGCATTAAGTAGGCCCTCTGAAAGTGCCCATTTGGTCTGTGGCTGTTTCATATTGAGCTCTGTAACTACACTCAGTGCAAGTAGATGAAACATGAGAATTTGCTTACACTGAAAGCAGCAAGTACCTTAAGGAAAGTTGCCTGTACAGGAGTCAGGTATTTAGTCAAGAATTATCCATCATTTGATCCTCGATGATGACATGATCCTGGCTTAAAAGGCAGGCAACTCAGTACTACTCCATAAAAACACCCTTCTGGCAATGTTTGGTTTCAAAACTTGTTTTCAAGTCAATACTAAGGCCTTTATTAGATGACCCGGGTGTTTTTGACTAGAGATCAATCGGTGGTTGAATTCCATAAAAAATGTCTCTTGAGGCCTTTGCTTTTAGGAAATTGATGATTTCATAGAGATGAGCTGAACCAATATTTTTAAACTGTTTCAGATTGTAGTTGAGAATCAGTGCATGTTTTTAATATGGTAGTGTGGCCGAGGGGTCTAAGGCGCTGGATTTAGGCTCCAGTGTATTTGGAGGCGTGGGTTCAAATCAGACCACTGCCAGGTGTGCTTTTAAATGGCTTATTCTGCATTAAGTAGGCCCTCTGAAAGTGCCCATTTGGTCTGTGGCTGTTTCATATTGATCTATGTAACTACACTCAGTGCAAGTAGATGAAACATGAGAATATGCTTACACTGAGAGCAGCAAGTACCTTAAGGAAAGTTGCCTGTACAGGAGTCAGGTATTTAGTCAAGAATTATCCATCATTTGATCTTCCATGATGTCATGATCCTGGCTTAAAAGGCAGGCAACTCAGTACCACTCCATAAAAACACCCTTCTGGCAATGTTTGGTTTCAAAACTTGTTTTCAAGTCAATACTAAGGCCTTTATTAGATGACCCGGGTGTTTTTGACTAGAGATCAATCGGTGGTTGAATTCCAAAAAAATGTCTCTTGAGGCCTTTGCTTTTAGGAAATTGATGATTTCATAGAGATGAGCTGAACCAATATTTTTAAACTGTTTCAGATTGTAGTGGAGAATCAATGTATGCTTTTAATATGGTAGTGTGGCTGAGGGTTCTAAGGCGCTGGATTTAGGCTCCAGTCTCTTTGGAGGCGTGGGTTCAAATCCCACCACTGCCAAGTGTGCTTTTAAATGGCTTATTCTGCATTAAGTAGGCCCTCTGAAAGTGCCCATTTGGTCTGTGGCTGTTTCATATTGATCTATGTAACTACACTCAGTGCAAGTAGATGAAACATGAGAATTTGCTTACAAGAGAGCAGCAAGTCCATTAAGGAAAGTTGTCTGTACAGGAGTCAGGTATTTAGTCAAGAATTATCCATCATTTAATCCTCGATGATGACATGATCCTGGCTTAAAAGGCAGGCAACTCAGTACTACTCCATAAAAAAAACCATTCTTGCAATGTTTGGTTTCAAAACTTGTTTTCAAGTCAATCCTAAGGCCTTTATTAGATGACCCAGGTGTGTTTGACTAGAGAAGAAACTTCATTCTGCATGAGGGTGGACCTTCAGCAGAAGGAGTGATTAACAATGGATTATGGAGGCCTTTATACTTGCCAAAGATCTCCTTCAATAAACACTGAGTATTCTTTTAGGCTCCAGTCTCTTTGGAGGCTTAGGTTCAAATCACACCACTGCCAGGTGTGCTTTTAAATGGCTTATTCTGCATTAAGTGTCGTGGAATATTCACGATGTTTCTCTCTAAGTTGTAAGAAAACTCTCGGAGTCCCAAGTTCCAGATGCCAAAGTTATAGTTTATTGAACACCAACAAACTACATGAGACCGGTCAGCTGCTCGTTCTGACTTCATTATCCTAAGTTCCCAGTTATATACCTTTTTGTTGTCATTCTGCTCCTTATCTCTAGCCAATGGGATTATTTCCCTCAATTCTTTCTCCTGCCACCAATATGTTTTATGTTGCTTGCTAATTAAATATTGGTGGAAAATCCCTCACTCATCTATTTTTAAAAAAACGTGTATCTTTCACATTCAGCTGGTAACTCCTCAATTTTTGACAAAGTCACTGTTCAAGGAAAGAATGCTTTTAACTTAGAAATATGTGTGTGAGAGAAAAACAGCCGTGTCCTCCTCACACATCCCTAGCCCTTGATTTAAACATCTGTGTACCCTCTTACTGAGGGGGCTTCTTTTGCTCACACGTACAATGTTATTAGATCAAATGAAAAGGAGTACAAGCTCTAAAGATATTCATTATACTTTCAGTTTGCTAGAGCAGACACCATGACTGGTCGAGAGATATACAACTAGCCTAATTAAAAGAAACACAGAAATACACCATATATCTGTTTTTAGAGAAGTACACAGAGAAACACAAAGAAATACACCATATAAGTAGGCCCTCTGAAAGTGCCCATTTGGTCTTTGGCTGTTTCATATTGATCTGTGTAACTACACTCAGTGCAAGTAGATGAAACATGAGAATTTGCTTACACTGACAGCAGCAAGTCCATTAAGGAAAGTTGTCTGTACAGGAGTCAAGTATTTAGTCAAGAATTATCCATCATTTGATCCTCGATGATGACATGATCCTGGCTTAAATGGCAGGCAACTCAGTACTACTCCATAAAAACACCCTTCTGGCAATGTTTGGTTTCAAAACTTGATTTCAAGTCAATACTAAGGCCTTTATTAGATGACCCAGGTGTGTTTGACTAGAGATCAAACTGTGGTTGATTTCCTTAAAAAATGTCTCTTCAGGCCTTTGCTTTTAGGAAATTGATGATTTCATAGAGATGAGCTGAACCAATATTTTTAAACTGTTTCAGATTGTAGTGGAGAATCAATGTATGTTTTTAATATGGTAGTGTGGCTGAGGGTTCTAAGGCGCTGGATTTAGGCTCCAGTCTCTTTGGAGGCGTGGGTTCAAATCCCACCACTGCCAGGTGTGCTTTTAAATGGCTTATTCTGCATTAATTAGGACCTTTGAAAGTGCCAATTTGGTCTGTGGCTGTTTCATATTGATCTATGTAACTACACTCAGTGCAAGTAGATGAAACATGAGAATTTGCTTACACTGAGAGCATCAAGTCCCTTAAGGAAAGTTGTCTGTACAGGAGTCAGGTAATTAGTCAAGAATTATCCATCATTTGATCCTCGATGATGACATGATCCTGGCTTAAAAGGCAGGCAACTCAGTACTACTCCATAAAAAACCCCTTCTTGCAATGTTTGGTTTCAAAACTTGTTTTCAAGTCAATCCTAAGGCCTTTATTAGATGACCCAGGTGTGTTTGACTAGAGAAGAATCTTCATTCTGCATGAGGGTGGACCTTCAGCAGAAGGAGTGATTAACAATGGATTATGGAGGCCTTTATACGTGCCAAAGATCTCCTTCAATAAACACTGAGTATTCTTTTAGGCTCCAGTCTCTTTGCAGGCTTAGGTTCAAATCACACCACTGCCAGGTGTGCTTTTAAATGGCTTTTTCTGCATTAAGTAGGCCCTCTGAAAGTGCCCATTTGGTCTGTGGCTGTTTCATATTGAGCTCTGTAACTACACTCAGTGCAAGTAGATGAAACATGAGAAATTGCTTACACTGAGAGCAGCAAGTACCTTAAGGAAAGTTGCCTGTACAGGAGTCAGGTATTTAGTCAAGAATTATCCATCATTTGATCCTCGATGATGACATGATCCTGGCTTAAAAGGCAGGCAACTCAGTACTACTCCATAAAAACACCCTTCTGGCAATGTTTGGTTTCAAAACTTGTTTTCAAGTCAATACTAAGGCCTTTATTAGATGACCTGGGTGTTTTTGACTAGAGATCAATCTGTGGTTGAATTCCATAAAAAATGTCTCTTGAGGCCTTTGCTTTTAGGAAATTGATGATTTCATAGAGATGAGCTGAACCAATATTTTTAAACTGTTTCAGATTGTAGTGGAGAATCAATGTATGTTTTTAAAATGGTAGTGTGGCTGATGGTTCTAAGGCGCTGGATTTAGGCTCCAGTCTCTTTGGATGCGTGGGTTCAAATCCCACCACTGCCAGGTGTGCTTTTAAATGGCTTATTCTGCATTAATTAGGACCTTTGAAAGTGCCAATTTGGTCTGTGGCTGTTTCATAATGATCTATGTAACTACACTCAGTGCAAGTTGATGAAACATGAGAATTTGCTTACACTGAGAGCATCAAGTCCCTTAAGGAAAGTTGTCTGTACAGGAGTCAGGTATTTAGTCAAGAATTATCCATCATTTGATCCTCGATGATGACATGATCCTGGCTTAAAAGGCAGGCAACTCAGTACTACTCCATAAAAAACCCCTTCTTGCAATGTTTGGTTTCAAAACTTGTTTTCAAGTCAATCCTAAGGCCTTTATTAGATGACCCAGGTGTGTTTGACTAGAGAAGAATCTTCATTCTGCATGAGGGTGGACCTTCAGCAGAAGGAGTGATTAACAATGGATTATGGAGGCCTTTATACGTGCCAAAGATCTCCTTCAATAAACACTGAGTATTCTTTAATGCTCCAGTCTCTTTGGAGGCTTAGGTTCAAATCCCATCACTGCCAGGTGTGCTTTTAAATGGCTTATTCTGCAATAAGTAGGCCCTCTGAAAGTGCCCATTAGGTCTGTGGCTGTTTCATATTGATCTATGTAACTACACTCAGTGCAAGTAGATGAAACATGAGAATTTGCTTACACTGAGAGCAGCAAGTCCATTAAGGAAAGTTGTCTGTACAGGAGTCAAGTATTTAGTCAAGAATTATCCATCATTTGATCCTCGATGATGACATGATCCTGGCTTAAATGGCAGGCAACTCAGTACTACTCCATAAAAACACCCTTCTGGCAATGTTTGGTTTCAAAACTTGATTTCAAGTCAATACTAAGGCCTTTATTAGATGACCCAGGTGTGTTTGACTAGAGATCAAACTGTGGTTGATTTCCTTAAAAAATGTCTCTTCAGGCCTTTGCTTTTAGGAAATTGATGATTTCATAGAGATGAGCTGAACCAATATTTTTAAACTGTTTCAGACTGTAGTGGAGAATCAATGTCTGTTTTTAATATGGTAGTGTGGCTGAGGGTTCTAAGGCGCTGGATTTAGGCTCCAGTCTCTTTGGAGGCGTGGGTTCAAATCCCACCACTGCCAGGTGTGCTTTTAAATGGCTTATTCTGCATTAATTAGGACCTTTGAAAGTGCCAATTTGGTCTGTGGCTGTTTCATATTGATCTATGTAACTACACTCAGTGCAAGTAGATGAAACATGAGAATTTGCTTACACTGAGAGCATCAAGTCCCTTAAGGAAAGTTGTCTGTACAGGAGTCAGGTATTTAGTCAAGAATTATCCATCATTTGATCCTCGATGATGACATGATCCTGGCTTAAAAGGCAGGCAACTCAGTACTACTCCATAAAAAACCCCTTCTTGCAATGTTTGTTTTCAAAACTTGTTTTCAAGTCAATCCTAAGGCCTTTATTAGATGACCCAGGTGTGTTTGACTAGAGAAGAATCTTCATTCTGCATGAGGGTGGACCTTCAGCAGAAGGAGTGATTAACAATGGATTATGGAGGCCTTTATACGTGCCAAAGATCTCCTTCAATAAACACTGAGTATTCTTTAATACTCCAGTCTCTTTGGAGGCTTAGGTTCAAATCCCACCACTGCCAGGTGTGCTTTTAAATGGCTTATTCTGCAATAAGTAGGCCCTCTGAAAATGCCCATTTGGTCTGTGGCTGTTTCATATTGATCTGTGTAACTACACTCAGTGCAAGTAGATGAAACATGAGAATTTGCTTACACTGACAGCACCAAGTCCCTTAAGGAAAGTTGTATGTACAGGAGTCAGGTATTTAGTCAAGAATTATCCATCATTTGATCCTCGATGATGACATATTCCTGGCTTAAAAGGCAGGCAACTCAGTACTACTCCATAAAAAACCCCTTCTTGCAATGTTTGGTTTCAAAACTTGTTTTCAAGTCAATCCTAAGGCCTTTATTAGATGACCCAGGTGTGTTTGACTAGAGAAGAATCTTCATTCTGCATGAGGGTGGACCTTCAGCAGAAGGAGTGATTAACAATGGATTATGGAGGCCTTTATACGTGCCAAAGATCTCCTTCAATAAACACTGAGTATTCTTTAATGCTCCAGTCTCTTTGGAGGCTTAGGTTCAAATCCCACCACTGCCAGGTGTGCTTTTAAATGGCTTATTCTGCAATAAGTAGGCCCTCTGAAAGTGCCCATTTGGTCTGTGGCTGTTTCATATTGATCTGTGTAACTACACTCAGTGCAAGTAGATGAAACATGAGAATTTGCTTACACTGACAGCACCAAGTCCCTTAAGGAAAGTTGTATGTACAGGAGTCAGGTATTTAGTCAAGAATTAACCATCATTTGATCCTCGATGATGACATGTTCCTGGCTTAAAAGGCAGGCAACTCAGTACTACTCCATAAAAAAACCCTTCTTGCAATGTTTGGTTTCAAAACTTGTTTTCAAGTCAATCCTAAGGCCTTTATTAGATGACCCAGGTGTGTTTGACTAGAGAAGAAACTTCATTCTGCATGAGGGTGGACCTTCAGCAGACGGAGTGATTAATAATGGATTATGGAGGCCTTTATACTTGCCAAAGATCTCCTTCAATAAACACTGAGTATTCTTTTAGGCTCCAGTCTCTTTGCAGGCTTAGGTTCAAATCACACCACTGCCAGGTGTGCTTTTAAATGGCTTTTTCTGCATTAAGTAGGCCCTCTGAAAGTGCCCATTTGGTCTGTGGCTGTTTCATATTGAGCTCTGTAACTACACTCAGTGCAAGTAGATGAAACATGAGAATTTGCTTACACTGAGAGCAGCAAGTACCTTAAGGAAAGTTGCCTGTACAGGAGTCAGGTATTTAGTCAAGAATTATCCATCATTTGATCCTCGATGATGACATGATCCTGGCTTAAAAGGCAGGCAACTCAGTACTACTCCATAAAAACACCCTTCTGGCAATGTTTGGTTTCAGAACTTGTTTTCAAGTCAATACTAAGGCCTTTATTAGATGACCCGGGTGTTTTTGACTAGAGATCAATCTGTGGTTGAATTGCATAAAAAATGTCTCTTGAGGCCTTTGCATTTAGGAAATTGATGATTTCATAGAGATGAGCTGAACCAATATTTTTAAACTGTTTCAGATTGTAGTGGAGAATCAGTGTATGTTTTTAATATGGTAGTGTGGCCGAGGGGTCTAAGGCGCTGGATTTAGGCTCCAGTCTCTTTGGAGGCGTGGGTTCAAATCCCACCACTGCCAGGTGTGCTTTTAAATGGCTTATTCTGCAATAAGTAGGCCCTCTGAAAGTGCCCATTTGGTCTGTGGCTGTTTCATATTGATCTGTGTAACTACACTCAGTGCAAGTAGATGAAACATGAGAATTTGCTTACACTGACAGCACCAAATCCCTTAAGGAAAGTTGTATGTACAGGAGTCAGGTATTTAGTCAAGAATTATCCATCATTTGATCCTCGATGATGACATGTTCCTGGCTTAAAAGGCAGGCAACTCAGTACTACTCCATAAAAAAACCCTTCTTGCAATGTTTGGTTTCAAAACTTGTTTTCAAGTCAATCCTAAGGCCTTTATTAGATGACCCAGGTGTGTTTGACTAGAGAAGAAACTTCATTCTGCATGAGGGTGGACCTTCAGCAGACGGAGTGATTAACAATGGATTATGGAGGCCTTTATACTTGCCAAAGATCTCCTTCAATAAACACTGAGTATTCTTTTAGGCTCCAGTCTCTTTGCAGGCTTAGGTTCAAATCACACCACTGCCAGGTGTGCTTTTAAATGGCTTTTTCTGCATTAAGTAGGCCCTCTGAAAGTGCCCATTTGGTCTGTGGCTGTTTCATATTGAGCTCTGTAACTACACTCAGTGCAAGTAGATGAAACATGAGAATTTGCTTACACTGAGAGCAGCAAGTACCTTAAGGAAAGTTGCCTGTACAGGAGTCAGGTATTTAGTCAAGAATTATCCATCATTTGATCCTCGATGATGACATGATCCTGGCTTAAAAGCCAGGCAACTCAGTACTACTCCATAAAAACACCCTTCTGGCAATGTTTGGTTTCAAAACTTGATTTCAAGTCAATACTAAGGCCTTTATTAGATAACCCAGGTGTGTTTGACTAGAGATCAAACTGTGGTTGATTTCCTTAAAAAATGTCTCTTCAGGCCTTTGCTTTTAGGAAATTGATGATTTCGTAGTGATGAGCTGAACCAATATTTTTAAACTGTTTCAGATTGTAGTGGAGAATCAGTGTACACTTTTAATATGGTAGTGTGGCCGAGGGGTCTAAGGAGCTGGATTTAGGCTCCAGTCTCTTTGGAGGCGTGGGTTCAAATCACACCACTGCCAGGTGTGCTTTTAAATGGCTTATTCTGCATTAAGTAGGACCTTTGAAAGTGCCAATTTGGTCTGTGGCTGTTTCATATTGATCTATGTAACTACACTCAGTGCAAGTATATGAAACATGAGAATTTGCTTTCACTGAGAGCAGCAAGTCCCTTAAGGAAAGTTGTCTGTACAGGAGTCAGGTATTTAGTCAAGAATTATCCATCATTTGATCCTCGATGATGACATGATCCTGGCTTAAAAGGCAGGCAACTCAGTACTACTCCATAAAAAACCCCTTCTTGCAATGTTTGGTTTCAAAACTTGTTTTCAAGTCAATCCTAAGGCCTTTATTAGATGACCCAGGTTTGATTGACTAGAGAAGAATCTTCATTCTGCATGAGGGTGGACCTTCAGCAGAAGGAGTGATTAACAATGGATTATGGTGGCCTTTATACGTGCCAAAGATCTCCTTCAATAAACACTGAGTATTCTTTTAGGCTCCAGTCTCTTTGGAGGCTTAGGTTCAAATCCCACCACTGCCAGGTGTGCTTTTAAATGGCTTATTCTGCAATAAGTAGGCCCTCTGAAAGTGCCCATTTGGTCTGTGGCTGTTTCATATTGATCTGTGTAACTACACTCAGTGCAAGTAGATGAAACATGAGAATTTGCTTACACTGAGAGCAGCAAGTCCATTAAGGAAAGTTGTCTGTACAGGAGTCAGGTATTTAGTCAAGAATTATCAATCATTTGTTCCTCGATGATGACATGATCCTGGCTTAAAAGGCAGGCAACTCAGTACTACTCCATAAAAACACCCTTCTGGCAATGTTTGGTTTCAAAACTTGTTTTCAAGTCAATACTAAGGCCTTTATTAGATGACCCGGGTGTTTTTGACTAGAGATCAATCTGTGGTTGATTTCCATAAAAAATGTCTCTTGAGGCCTTTGCTTTTAGGAAATTGATTATTTCATAGAGATGAGCTGAACCAATATTTTTAAACTGTTTCAGATTGTTGTGGAGAATCAGTGTATGTTTTTAATATGGTAGTGTGGCCGAGGGGTCTAAGGCGCTGAATTTAGGCTCCAGTCTCTTTGGAGGCGTGGGTTCAAATCCCACCACTGCCAGGTGTGCTTTTAAATGGCTTATTCTGCATTAAGTAGGACCTTTGAAAGTGCCAATTTGGTCTGTGGCTGTTTCATATTGATCTATGTAACTACACTCAGTGCAAGTAGATGAAACATGAGAATTTGCTTACACTGAGAGCTGCAAGTCCCTTAAGGAAAGTTGTATGTACAGGAGTCAGGTATTTAGTCAAGAATTATCCATCATTTGATCCTCGATGATGACATGTTCCTGGCTTAAAAGGCAGGCAACTCAGTACTACTCCATAAAAAAACCCTTCTTGCAATGTTTGGTTTCAAAACTTGTTTTCATGTCAATCCTAAGGCCTTTATTAGATGACCCAGGTGTGTTTGACTAGAGAAGAAACTTCATTCTGCATGAGGGTGGACCTTCATCAGAAGGAGTGATAAACAATGGAATATGGAGGCCTTTATACTTGCCAAAGATCTCCTTCAATAAACACTGAGTATTCTTTTAGGCTCCAGTCTCTTTGCAGGCTTAGGTTCAAATCACACCACTGCCAGGTGTGCTTTTAAATGGCTTATTCTGCATTAAGTAGGCCCTCTGAAAGTGCCCATTTGGTCTGTGGCTGTTTCATATTGAGCTCTGTAACTACACTCAGTGCAAGTAGATGAAACATGAGAATTTGCTTACACTGACAGCAGCAAGTACCTTAAGGAAAGATGTCTGTACAGGAGTCAGGTATTTAGTCAAGAATTATCCATCATTTGATTCTCGATGATGACATGATCCTGGCTTATAATGCAGGCAACTCAGTACTACTCCATAAAAACACCCTTCTGGCAATGTTTGGATTCAAAACTTGTTTTCAAGTCAATCCTAAGGCCTTTATTAGATGACCAGGTGTGTTTGACTTGAGAAGAAACTTCATTCTGCATGAGGGTGGACCTTCAGCAGATGGAGTGATTAACAATGGATTATGGAGGCCTTTATACGTGCTAAAGATCTCCTTCAATAAACACCGAGTATTCTTTTAGGCTCCAGTCTCTTTGGAGGCTTAGGTTCAAATCCCACCACTGCCAGGTGTGCTTTTAAATGGCTTATTCTGCAATAAGTAGACCCTCTGAAAGTGCCCATTTGGTCTGTGGCTGTTTCATATTGATCTGTGTAACTACACTCAGTGCAAGTAGATGAAACATGAGAATTTGCTTACACTGAGAGCAGCAAGTCCATTAAGGAAAGTTGTCTGTACAGGAGTCAGGTATTTAGACAAGAATTATCCATCATTTGATCCTCGATGATGACATGATCCTGGCTTAAAAGGCAGGAAACCCAGTACTACTCCATAAAAACACCCTTCTGGCAATGTTTGGATTCAAAACTTGATTTCAAGTCAATACTAAGGCCTTTATTAGATGACCCAGGTGTGTTTGACTAGAGATCAAACTGTGGTTGATTTCCTTAAAAAATGTCTCTTCAGGCCTTTGCTTATAGGAAATTGATGATTTCATAGAGATGAGCTGAACCAATATTTTTAAACTGTTTCAGATTGTAGTGGAGAATCAGTGTATGTTTTTAATATGGTAGTGTGGCCGAGGGGTCTAAGGCGCTGGATTTAGGCTCCAGTCTCTTTGGAGGCGTGGGTTCAAATCCCACCACTGCCAGGTGTGCTTTTAAATGGCTTATTCTGCAATAAGTAGGCCCTCTGAAAGTGCCCATTTGGTCTGTGGCTGTTTCATATTGATCTGTGTAACTACACTCAGTGCAAGTAGATGAAACATGAGAATTTGCTTACACTGACAGCACCAAATCCCTTAAGGAAAGTTGTATGTACAGGAGTCAGGTATTTAGTCAAGAATTATCCATCATTTGATCCTCGATGATGACATGTTCCTGGCTTAAAAGGCAGGCAACTCAGTACTACTCCATAAAAAAACCCTTCTTGCAATGTTTGGTTTCAAAACTTGTTTTCAAGTCAATCCTAAGGCCTTTATTAGATGACCCAGGTGTGTTTGACTAGAGAAGAAACTTCATTCTGCATGAGGGTGGACCTTCAGCAGACGGAGTGATTAACAATGGATTATGGAGGCCTTTATACTTGCCAAAGATCTCCTTCAATAAACACTGAGTATTCTTTTAGGCTCCAGTCTCTTTGCAGGCTTAGGTTCAAATCACACCACTGCCAGGTGTGCTTTTAAATGGCTTTTTCTGCATTAAGTAGGCCCTCTGAAAGTGCCCATTTGGTCTGTGGCTGTTTCATATTGAGCTCTGTAACTACACTCAGTGCAAGTAGATGAAACATGAGAATTTGCTTACACTGAGAGCAGCAAGTACCTTAAGGAAAGTTGCCTGTACAGGAGTCAGGTATTTAGTCAAGAATTATCCATCATTTGATCCTCGATGATGACATGATCCTGGCTTAAAAGCCAGGCAACTCAGTACTACTCCATAAAAACACCCTTCTGGCAATGTTTGGTTTCAAAACTTGATTTCAAGTCAATACTAAGGCCTTTATTAGATAACCCAGGTGTGTTTGACTAGAGATCAAACTGTGGTTGATTTCCTTAAAAAATGTCTCTTCAGGCCTTTGCTTTTAGGAAATTGATGATTTCGTAGTGATGAGCTGAACCAATATTTTTAAACTGTTTCAGATTGTAGTGGAGAATCAGTGTACACTTTTAATATGGTAGTGTGGCCGAGGGGTCTAAGGAGCTGGATTTAGGCTCCAGTCTCTTTGGAGGCGTGGGTTCAAATCACACCACTGCCAGGTGTGCTTTTAAATGGCTTATTCTGCATTAAGTAGGACCTTTGAAAGTGCCAATTTGGTCTGTGGCTGTTTCATATTGATCTATGTAACTACACTCAGTGCAAGTATATGAAACATGAGAATTTGCTTTCACTGAGAGCAGCAAGTCCCTTAAGGAAAGTTGTCTGTACAGGAGTCAGGTATTTAGTCAAGAATTATCCATCATTTGATCCTCGATGATGACATGATCCTGGCTTAAAAGGCAGGCAACTCAGTACTACTCCATAAAAAACCCCTTCTTGCAATGTTTGGTTTCAAAACTTGTTTTCAAGTCAATCCTAAGGCCTTTATTAGATGACCCAGGTTTGATTGACTAGAGAAGAATCTTCATTCTGCATGAGGGTGGACCTTCAGCAGAAGGAGTGATTAACAATGGATTATGGTGGCCTTTATACGTGCCAAAGATCTCCTTCAATAAACACTGAGTATTCTTTTAGGCTCCAGTCTCTTTGGAGGCTTAGGTTCAAATCCCACCACTGCCAGGTGTGCTTTTAAATGGCTTATTCTGCAATAAGTAGGCCCTCTGAAAGTGCCCATTTGGTCTGTGGCTGTTTCATATTGATCTGTGTAACTACACTCAGTGCAAGTAGATGAAACATGAGAATTTGCTTACACTGAGAGCAGCAAGTCCATTAAGGAAAGTTGTCTGTACAGGAGTCAGGTATTTAGTCAAGAATTATCAATCATTTGTTCCTCGATGATGACATGATCCTGGCTTAAAAGGCAGGCAACTCAGTACTACTCCATAAAAACACCCTTCTGGCAATGTTTGGTTTCAAAACTTGTTTTCAAGTCAATACTAAGGCCTTTATTAGATGACCCGGGTGTTTTTGACTAGAGATCAATCTGTGGTTGATTTCCATAAAAAATGTCTCTTGAGGCCTTTGCTTTTAGGAAATTGATTATTTCATAGAGATGAGCTGAACCAATATTTTTAAACTGTTTCAGATTGTTGTGGAGAATCAGTGTATGTTTTTAATATGGTAGTGTGGCCGAGGGGTCTAAGGCGCTGAATTTAGGCTCCAGTCTCTTTGGAGGCGTGGGTTCAAATCCCACCACTGCCAGGTGTGCTTTTAAATGGCTTATTCTGCATTAAGTAGGACCTTTGAAAGTGCCAATTTGGTCTGTGGCTGTTTCATATTGATCTATGTAACTACACTCAGTGCAAGTAGATGAAACATGAGAATTTGCTTACACTGAGAGCTGCAAGTCCCTTAAGGAAAGTTGTATGTACAGGAGTCAGGTATTTAGTCAAGAATTATCCATCATTTGATCCTCGATGATGACATGTTCCTGGCTTAAAAGGCAGGCAACTCAGTACTACTCCATAAAAAAACCCTTCTTGCAATGTTTGGTTTCAAAACTTGTTTTCATGTCAATCCTAAGGCCTTTATTAGATGACCCAGGTGTGTTTGACTAGAGAAGAAACTTCATTCTGCATGAGGGTGGACCTTCATCAGAAGGAGTGATAAACAATGGAATATGGAGGCCTTTATACTTGCCAAAGATCTCCTTCAATAAACACTGAGTATTCTTTTAGGCTCCAGTCTCTTTGCAGGCTTAGGTTCAAATCACACCACTGCCAGGTGTGCTTTTAAATGGCTTATTCTGCATTAAGTAGGCCCTCTGAAAGTGCCCATTTGGTCTGTGGCTGTTTCATATTGAGCTCTGTAACTACACTCAGTGCAAGTAGATGAAACATGAGAATTTGCTTACACTGACAGCAGCAAGTACCTTAAGGAAAGATGTCTGTACAGGAGTCAGGTATTTAGTCAAGAATTATCCATCATTTGATTCTCGATGATGACATGATCCTGGCTTATAATGCAGGCAACTCAGTACTACTCCATAAAAACACCCTTCTGGCAATGTTTGGATTCAAAACTTGTTTTCAAGTCAATCCTAAGGCCTTTATTAGATGACCAGGTGTGTTTGACTTGAGAAGAAACTTCATTCTGCATGAGGGTGGACCTTCAGCAGATGGAGTGATTAACAATGGATTATGGAGGCCTTTATACGTGCTAAAGATCTCCTTCAATAAACACCGAGTATTCTTTTAGGCTCCAGTCTCTTTGGAGGCTTAGGTTCAAATCCCACCACTGCCAGGTGTGCTTTTAAATGGCTTATTCTGCAATAAGTAGACCCTCTGAAAGTGCCCATTTGGTCTGTGGCTGTTTCATATTGATCTGTGTAACTACACTCAGTGCAAGTAGATGAAACATGAGAATTTGCTTACACTGAGAGCAGCAAGTCCATTAAGGAAAGTTGTCTGTACAGGAGTCAGGTATTTAGACAAGAATTATCCATCATTTGATCCTCGATGATGACATGATCCTGGCTTAAAAGGCAGGAAACCCAGTACTACTCCATAAAAACACCCTTCTGGCAATGTTTGGATTCAAAACTTGATTTCAAGTCAATACTAAGGCCTTTATTAGATGACCCAGGTGTGTTTGACTAGAGATCAAACTGTGGTTGATTTCCTTAAAAAATGTCTCTTCAGGCCTTTGCTTATAGGAAATTGATGATTTCATAGAGATGAGCTGAACCAATATTTTTAAACTGTTTCAGATTGTAGTGGAGAATCAGTGTATGTTTTTAATATGGTAGTGTGGCCGAGGGGTCTAAGGCGCTGGATTTAGGCTCCAGTCTCTTTGGAGGCGTGGGTTCAAATCCCACCACTGCCAGGTGTGCTTTTAAATGGCTTATTCTGCATTAAGTAGGACCTTTGAAAGTGACAATTTGGTCTGTGGCTGTTTCATATTGATCTATGTAACTACACTCAGTGCAAGTAGATGAAACATGAGAATTTGCTTACACTGACAGCACCAAGTCCCTTAAGGAAAGTTGTATGTACAGGAGTCAGGTATTTAGTCAAGAATTATCCATCATTTGATCCTCGATGATGACATGTTCCTGGCTTAAAAGGCAGGCAACTCAGTACTACTCCATAAAAAACCCCTTCTTGCAATGTTTGGTTTCAAAACTTGTTTTCATGTCAATCCTAAGGCCTTTATTAGATGACCCAGGTGTGTTTGACTAGAGAAGAAACTTCATTCTGCATGAGGGTGGACCTTCAGCAGAAGGAGTGATTAACAATGGATTATGGAGGCCTTTATACTTGCCAAAGATCTCCTTCAATAAACACTGAGTATTCTTTTAGGCTCCAGTCTCTTTGTAGGCTTAGGTTCAAATCCCACCACTGCCAGGTGTGCTTTTAAATGGCTTATTCTGCATTAAGTAGGCCCTCTGAAAGTGCCCATTTGGTCTGTGGCTGTTTCATATTGAGCTCTGTAACTACACTCAGTGCAAGAAGATGAAACATGAGAATATGCTTACACTGAGAGCAGCAAGTACCTTAAGGAAAGTTGCCTGTACAGGAGTCAGGTATTTAGTCAAGAATTATCCATCATTTGATCCTCGATGATGACATGATCCTGGCTTAAAAGGCAGGCAACTCAGTACTACTCCATAAAAACACCCTTCTGGCAATGTTTGGTTTCAAAACTTGTTTTCAAGTCAATACTAAGGCCTTTATTAGATGACCCGGGTGTTTTTGACTAGAGATCAATCTGTGGTTGAATTGCATAAAAAATGTCTCTTGAGGCCTTTGCTTTTAGGAAATTGATGATTTCATAGAGATGAGCTGAACCAATATTTTTAAACTGTTTCAGATTGTAGTGGAGAATCAGTGTATGTTTTTAATATGGTAGTGTGGCCGAGGGGTCTAAGGCACTGGATTTAGGCTCCAGTCTTTTTGGAGGCGTGGGTTCAAATCCCACCACTGCCAGGTGTGCTTTTAAATGGCTTATTCTGCATTAATTAGGACCTTTGAAAGTGCCAATTTGGTCTGTGGCTGTTTCATATTGATCTATGTAACTACACTCAGTGCAAGTAGATGAAACATGAGAATTTGCTTACACTGACAGCACCAAGTCCCTTAAGGAAAGTTGTATGTACAGGAGTCAGGTATTTCGTCAAGAATTATCCATCATTTGATCCTCGATGATGACATGTTCCTGGCTTAAAAGGCAGGCAACTCAGTACTACTCCATAAAAAAACCCTTCTTGCAATGTTTGGTTTCAAAACTTGTTTTCATGTCAATCCTAAGGCCTTTATTAGATGACCCAGGTGTGTTTGACTAGAGAAGAAACTTCATTCTGCATGAGGGTGGACCTTCAGCAGAAGGAGTGATTAACAATGGATTATGGAGGCCTTTATACTTGCCAAAGATCTCCTTCAATAAACACTGAGTATTCTTTTAGGCTCCAGTCTCTTTGCAGGCTTAGGTTCAAATCACAGCACTGCCAGGTGTGCTTTTAAATGGCTTATTCTGCATTAAGTAGGCCCTCTGAAAGTGCCCATTTGGTCTGTGGCTGTTTCATATTGAGCTCTGTAACTACACTCAGTGCAAGAAGATGAAACATGAGAATATGCTTACACTGAGAGCAGCAAGTACCTTAAGGAAAGTTGCCTGTACAGGAGTCAGGTATTTAGTCAAGAATTATCCATCATTTGATCCTCGATGATGACATGATCCTGGCTTAAAAGGCAGGCAACTCAGTACTACTCCATAAAAACACCCTTCTGGCAATGTTTGGTTTCAAAACTTGTTTTCAAGTCAATACTAAGGCCTTTATTAGATGACCCGGGTGTTTTTGACTAGAGATCAATCTGTGGTTGAATTCCATAAAAAATGTCTCTTGAGGCCTTTGCTTTTAGGAAATTGATGATTTCATAGAGATGAGCTGAACCAATATTTTTAAACTGTTTCAGATTGTAGTGGAGAATCAGTGTATGTTTTTAATATGGTAGTGTGGCCGAGGGGTCTAAGGCGCTGGATTTAGGCTCCAGTCTCTTTGGAGGCGTGGGTTCAAATCCCACCACTGCCAGGTGTGCTTTTAAATGGCTTATTCTGCATTAAGTAGGACCTTTGAAAGTGCCAATTTGGTCTGTGGCTGTTTCATATTGATCTATGTAACTACACTCAGTGCAAGTAGATGAAACATGAGAATTTGCTTACACTGACAGCACCAAGTCCCTTAAGGAAAGTTGTATGTACAGGAGTCAGGTATTTAGTCAAGAATTATCCATCATTTGATCCTCGATGATGACATGTTCCTGGCTTAAAAGGCAGGCAACTCAGTACTACTCCATAAAAAAACCCTTCTTGCAATGTTTGGTTTCAAAACTTGTTTTCATGTCAATCCTAAGGCCTTTATTAGATGACCCAGGTGTGTTTGACTAGAGAAGAAACTTCATTCTGCATGAGGGTGGACCTTCAGCAGAAGGAGTGATTAACAATGGATTATGGAGGCCTTTATACTTGCCAAAGATCTCCTTCAATAAACACTGAGTATTCTTTTAGGCTCCAGTCTCTTTGCAGGCTTAGGTTCAAATCACAGCACTGCCAGGTGTGCTTTTAAATGGCTTATTCTGCATTAAGTAGGCCCTCTGAAAGTGCCCATTTGGTCTGTGGCTGTTTCATATTGAGCTCTGTAACTACACTCAGTGCAAGAAGATGAAACATGAGAATATGCTTACACTGAGAGCAGCAAGTACCTTAAGGAAAGTTGCCTGTACAGGAGTCAGGTATTTAGTCAAGAATTATCCATCATTTGATCCTCGATGATGACATGATCCTGGCTTAAAAGGCAGGCAACTCAGTACTACTCCATAAAAACACCCTTCTGGCAATGTTTGGTTTCAAAACTTGTTTTCAAGTCAATACTAAGGCCTTTATTAGATGACCCGGGTGTTTTTGACTAGAGATCAATCTGTGGTTGAATTCCATAAAAAATGTCTCTTGAGGCCTTTGCTTTTAGGAAATTGATGATTTCATAGAGATGAGCTGAACCAATATTTTTAAACTGTTTCAGATTGTAGTGGAGAATCAGTGTATGTTTTTAATATGGTAGTGTGGCCGAGGGGTCTAAGGCGCTGGATTTAGGCTCCAGTCTCTTTGGAGGCGTGGGTTCAAATCCCACCACTGCCAGGTGTGCTTTTAAATGGCTTATTCTGCATTAAGTAGGACCTTTGAAAGTGCCAATTTGGTCTGTGGCTGTTTCATATTGATCTATGTAACTACACTCAGTGCAAGTAGATGAAACATGAGAATTTGCTTACACTGACAGCACCAAGTCCCTTAAGGAAAGTTGTATGTACAGGAGTCAGGTATTTAGTCAAGAATTATCCATCATTTGATCCTCGATGATGACATGTTCCTGGCTTAAAAGGCAGGCAACTCAGTACTACTCCATAAAAAAACCCTTCTTGCAATGTTTGGTTTCAAAACTTGTTTTCATGTCAATCCTAAGGCCTTTATTAGATGACCCAGGTGTGTTTGACTAGAGAAGAAACTTCATTCTGCATGAGGGTGGACCTTCAGCAGAAGGAGTGATTAACAATGGATTATGGAGGCCTTTATACTTGCCAAAGATCTCCTTCAATAAACACTGAGTATTCTTTTAGGCTCCAGTCTCTTTGCAGGCTTAGGTTCAAATCCCACCACTGCCAGGTGTGCTTTTAAATGGCTTATTCTGCATTAAGTAGGCCCTCTGAAAGTGCCCATTTGGTCTGTGGCTGTTTCATATTGAGCTCTGTAACTACACTCAGTGCAAGAAGATGAAACATGAGAATATGCTTACACTGAGAGCAGCAAGTACCTTAAGGAAAGTTGCCTGTACAGGAGTCAGGTATTTAGTCAAGAATTATCCATCATTTGATCCTCGATGATGACATGATCCTGGCTTAAAAGGCAGGCAACTCAGTACTACTCCATAAAAACACCCTTCTGGCAATGTTTGGTTTCAAAACTTGTTTTCAAGTCAATACTAAGGCCTTTATTAGATGACCCGGGTGTTTTTGACTAGAGATCAATCTGTGGTTGAATTGCATAAAAAATGTCTCTTGAGGCCTTTGCTTTTAGGAAATTGATGATTTCATAGAGATGAGCTGAACCAATATTTTTAAACTGTTTCAGATTGTAGTGGAGAATCAGTGTATGTTTTTAATATGGTAGTGTGGCCGAGGGGTCTAAGGCGCTGAATTTAGGCTCCAGTCTCTTTGGAGGCGTGGGTTCAAATCCCACCACTGCCAGGTGTGCTTTTAAATGGCTTATTCTGCATTAAGTAGGACCTTTGAAAGTGCCAATTTGGTCTGTGGCTGTTTCATATTGATCTATGTAACTACACTCAGTGCAAGTAGATGAAACATGAGAATTTGCTTACACTGAGAGCTGCAAGTCCCTTAAGGAAAGTTGTATGTACAGGAGTCAGGTATTTAGTCAAGAATTATCCATCATTTGATCCTCGATGATGACATGTTCCTGGCTTAAAAGGCAGGCAACTCAGTACTATTCCATAAAAAAACCCTTCTTGCAATGTTTGGTTTCAAAACTTGTTTTCATGTCAATCCTAAGGCCTTTATTAGATGACCCAGGTGTGTTTGACTAGAGAAGAAACTTCATTCTGCATGAGGGTGGACCTTCAGCAGAAGGAGTGATTAACAATGGAATATGGAGGCCTTTATACTTGCCAAAGATCTCCTTCAATAAACACTGAGTATTCTTTTAGGCTCCAGTCTCTTTGCAGGCTTAGGTTCAAATCACACCACTGCCAGGTGTGCTTTTAAATGGCTTATTCTGCATTAAGTAGGCCCTCTGAAAGTGCCCATTTGGTCTGTGGCTGTTTCATATTGAGCTCTGTAACTACACTCAGTGCAAGTAGATGAAACATGAGAATTTGCTTACACTGACAGCAGCAAGTACCTTAAGGAAAGATGTCTGTACAGGAGTCAGGTATTTAGTCAAGAATTAAACATCATTTGATTCTCGATGATGACATGATCCTGGCTTAAAATGCAGGCAACTCAGTACTACTCCATAAAAACACCCTTCTGGCAATGTTTGGATTCAAAACTTGTTTTCAAGTCAATCCTAAGGCCTTTATTAGATGACCAGGTGTGTTTGACTTGAGAAGAAACTTCATTCTGCATGAGGGTGGACCTTCAGCAGATGGAGTGATTAACAATGGATTATGGAGGCCTTTATACGTGCTAAAGATCTCCTTCAATAAACACCGAGTATTCTTTTAGGCTCCAGTCTCTTTGGAGGCTTAGGTTCAAATCCCACCACTGCCAGGTGTGCTTTTAAATGGCTTATTCTGCAATAAGTAGGCCCTCTGAAAGTGCCCATTTGGTCTGTGGCTGTTTCATATTGATCTGTGTAACTACACTCAGTGCAAGTAGATGAAACATGAGAATTTGCTTACACTGAGAGCAGCAAGTCCATTAAGGAAAGTTGTCTGTACAGGAGTCAGGTATTTAGACAAGAATTATCCATCATTTGATCCTCGATGATGACATGATCCTGGCTTAAAAGGCAGGCAACCCAGTACTACTCCATAAAAACACCCTTCTGGCAATGTTTGGTTTCAAAACTTGATTTCAAGTCAATACTAAGGCCTTTATTAGATGACCCGGGTGTTTTTGACTAGAGATCAAACTGTGGTTGATTTCCTTAAAAAATGTCTCTTCAGGCCTTTGCTTTTAGGAAATTGATGATTTCATAGAGATGAGCTGAACCAATATTTTTAAACTGTTTCAGATTGTAGTGGAGAATCAATGTATGTTTTTAATATGGTAGTGTGGCTGAGGGTTCTAAGCCGCTGGATTTAGGCTCCAGTCTCTTTAGAGGCGTGGGTTCAAATCCCACCACTGCCAGGTGTGCTTTTAAATGGCTTATTCTGCATTAATTAGGACCTTTGAAAGTGCCAATTTGGTCTCTGGCTGTTTCATATTGATCTATGTAACTACACTCAGTGCAAGTAGATGAAACATGAGAATTTGCTTACACTGACAGCACCAAGTCCCTTTAAGGAAAGTTGTATGTACAGGAGTCAGGTATTTCGTCAAGAATTATCCATCATTTGATCCTCGATGATGACATGTTCCTGGCTTAAAAGGCAGGCAACTCAGTACTACTCGATAAAAAAACCCCTTCTTGCAATGTTTGGTTTCAAAACTTGTTTTCATGTCAATCCTAAGGCCTTTATTAGATGACCCAGTTGTGTTTGACTAGAGAAGAAACTTCATTCTGCATGAGGGTGGACCTTCAGCAGAAGGAGTGATTAACAATGGATTATGGAGGCCTTTATACTTGCCAAAGATCTCCTTCAATAAACACTGAGTATTCTTTTAGGCTCCAGTCTCTTTGCAGGCTTAGGTTCAAATCACAGCACTGCCAGGTGTGCTTTTAAATGGCTTATTCTGCATTAAGTAGGCCCTCTGAAAGTGCCCATTTGGTCTGTGGCTGTTTCATATTGAGCTCTGTAACTACACTCAGTGCAAGAAGATGAAACATGAGAATATGCTTACACTGAGAGCAGCAAGTACCTTAAGGAAAGTTGCCTGTACAGGAGTCAGGTATTTAGTCAAGAATTATCCATCATTTGATCCTCGATGATGACATGATCCTGGCTTAAAAGGCAGGCAACTCAGTACTACTCCATAAAAACACCCTTCTGGCAATGTTTGGTTTCAAAACTTGTTTTCAAGTCAATACTAAGGCCTTTATTAGATGACCCGGGTGTTTTTGACTAGAGATCAATCTGTGGTTGAATTCCATAAAAAATGTCTCTTGAGGCCTTTGCTTTTAGGAAATTGATTAATTCATAGAGATGAGCTGAACCAATATTTTTAAACTGTTTCAGATTGTAGTGGAGAATCAGTGTATGTTTTTAATATGGTAGTGTGGCCGAGGGGTCTAAGGCGCTGGATTTAGGCTCCAGTCTCTTTGGAGGCGTGGGTTCAAATCCCACCACTGCCAGGTGTGCTTTTAAATGGCTTATTCTGCATTAAGTAGGACCTTTGAAAGTGCCAATTTGGTCTGTGGCTGTTTCATATTGATCTATGTAACTACACTCAGTGCAAGTAGATGAAACATGAGAATTTGCTTACACTGACAGCACCAAGTCCCTTAAGGAAAGTTGTATGTACAGGAGTCAGGTATTTAGTCAAGAATTATCCATCATTTGATCCTCGATGATGACATGTTCCTGGCTTAAAAGGCAGGCAACTCAGTACTACTCCATAAAAAAACCCTTCTTGCAATGTTTGGTTTCAAAACTTGTTTTCATGTCAATCCTAAGGCCTTTATTAGATGACCCAGGTGTGTTTGACTAGAGAAGAATCTTCATTCTGCATGAGGGTGGACCTTCAGCAGAAGGAGTGATTAACAATGGATTATGGAGGCCTTTATACTTGCCAAAGATCTCCTTCAATAAACACTGAGTATTCTTTTAGGCTCCAGTCTCTTTGCAGGCTTAGGTTCAAATCCTACCACTGCCAGGTGTGCTTTTAAATGGCTTATTCTGCAATAAGTAGGCCCTCTGAAAGTGCCCATTTGGTCTGTGGCTGTTTCATATTGAGCTCTGTAACTACACTCAGTGCAAGAAGATGAAACATGAGAATTTGCTTACACTGAGAGCAGCAAGTCCATTAAGGAAAGTTGTCTGTACAGGAGTCAGGTATTTAGTCAAGAATTATCCATCATTTGATCCTCGATGATGACATGATCCTGGCTTAAAAGGCAGGCAACTCAGTACTACTCCATAAAAACACCCTTCTGGCAATGTTTGGTTTCAAAACTTGTTTTCAAGTCAATACTAAGGCCTTTATTAGATGACCCAGGTGTGTTTGACTAGAGATCAATCTGTGGTTGATTTCCATAAAAAATGTCTCTTGAGGCCTTTGCTTTTAGGAAATTGATGATTTCGTAGTGATGAGCTGAACCAATATTTTTAAACTGTTTCAGATTGTAGTGGAGAATCAGTGTATGTTTTTAATATGGTAGTGTGGCCGAGGGGTCTAAGGCGCTGAATTTAGGCTCCAGTCTCTTTGGAGGCGTGGGTTCAAATCCCACCACTGCCAGGTGTGCTTTTAAATGGCTTATTCTGCATTAAGTAGGACCTTTGAAAGTGCCAATTTGGTCTGTGGCTGTTTCATATTGATCTATGTAACTACACTCAGTGCAAGTAGATGAAACATGAGAATTTGCTTACACTGAGAGCTGCAAGTCCCTTAAGGAAAGTTGTATGTACAGGAGTCAGGTATTTAGTCAAGAATTATCCATCATTTGATCCTCGATGATGACATGTTCCTGGCTTAAAAGGCAGGCAACTCAGTACTATTCCATAAAAAAACCCTTCTTGCAATGTTTGGTTTCAAAACTTGTTTTCATGTCAATCCTAAGGCCTTTATTAGATGACCCAGGTGTGTTTGACTAGAGAAGAAACTTCATTCTGCATGAGGGTGGACCTTCAGCAGAAGGAGTGATTAACAATGGAATATGGAGGCCTTTATACTTGCCAAAGATCTCCTTCAATAAACACTGAGTATTCTTTTAGGCTCCAGTCTCTTTGCAGGCTTAGGTTCAAATCACACCACTGCCAGGTGTGCTTTTAAATGGCTTATTCTGCATTAAGTAGGCCCTCTGAAAGTGCCCATTTGGTCTGTGGCTGTTTCATATTGAGCTCTGTAACTACACTCAGTGCAAGTAGATGAAACATGAGAATTTGCTTACACTGACAGCAGCAAGTACCTTAAGGAAAGATGTCTGTTAAGGAGTCAGGTATTTAGTCAAGAATTAAACATCATTTGATTCTCGATGATGACATGATCCTGGCTTAAAATGCAGGCAACTCAGTACTACTCCATAAAAACACCCTTCTGGCAATGTTTGGATTCAAAACTTGTTTTCAAGTCAATCCTAAGGCCTTTATTAGATGACCAGGTGTGTTTGACTTGAGAAGAAACTTCATTCTGCATGAGGGTGGACCTTCAGCAGATGGAGTGATTAACAATGGATTATGGAGGCCTTTATACGTGCTAAAGATCTCCTTCAATAAACACCGAGTATTCTTTTAGGCTCCAGTCTCTTTGGAGGCTTAGGTTCAAATCCCACCACTGCCAGGTGTGCTTTTAAATGGCTTATTCTGCAATAAGTAGGCCCTCTGAAAGTGCCCATTTGGTCTGTGGCTGTTTCATATTGATCTGTGTAACTACACTCAGTGCAAGTAGATGAAACATGAGAATTTGCTTACACTGACAGCACCAAATCCCTTAAGGAAAGTTGTATGTACAGGAGTCAGGTATTTAGTCAAGAATTATCCATCATTTGATCCTCGATGATGACATGTTCCTGGCTTAAAAGGCAGGCAACTCAGTACTACTCCATAAAAAAAACCTTCTTGCAATGTTTGGTTTCAAAACTTGTTTTCAAGTCAATCCTAAGGCCTTTATTAGATGACCCAGGTGTGTTTGACTAGAGAAGAAACTTCATTCTGCATGAGGGTGGACCTTCAGCAGACGGAGTGATTAACAATGGATTATGGAGGCCTTTATACTTGCCAAAGATCTCCTTCAATAAACACTGAGTATTCCTTTAGGCTCCAGTCTCTTTGCAGGCTTAGGTTCAAATCACACCACTGCCAGGTGTGCTTTTAAATGGCTTATTCTGCATTAAGTAGGACCTTTGAAAGTGCCAATTTGGTCTGTGGCTGTTTCATATTGATCTATGTAACTACACTCAGTGCAAGTATATGAAACATGAGAATTTGCATTCACTGAGAGCAGCAAGTCCCTTAAGGAAAGTTGTCTGTACAGGAGTCAGGTATTTAGTCAAGAATTATCCATCATTTGATCCTCGATGATGACATGATCCTGGCTTAAAAGGCAGGCAACTCAGTACTACTCCATAAAAAACCCTTCTTGCAATGTTTGGTTTCAAAACTTGTTTTCAAGTCAATCCTAAGGCCTTTATTAGATGACCCAGGTTTGATTGACTAGAGAAGAATCTTCATTCTGCATGAGGGTGGACCTTCAGCAGAAGGAGTGATTAACAATGGATTATGGTGGCCTTTATACGTGCCAAAGATCTCCTTCAATAAACACTGAGTATTCTTTTAGGCTCCAGTCTCTTTGGAGGCTTAGGTTCAAATCCCACCACTGCCAGGTGTGCTTTTAAATGGCTTATTCTGCAATAAGTAGGCCCTCTGAAAGTGCCCATTTGGTCTTTGGCTGTTTCATATTGATCTGTGTAACTACACTCAGTGCAAGTAGATGAAACATGAGAATTTGCTTACACTGAGAGCAGCAAGTCCATTAAGGAAAGTTGTCTGTACAGGAGTCAGGTATTTAGTCAAGAATTATCCATCATTTGTTCCTCGATGATGACATGATCCTGGCTTAAAAGGCAGGCAACTCAGTACTACTCCATAAAAACACCCTTCTGGCAATGTTTGGTTTCAAAACTTGTTTTCAAGTCAATACTAAGGCCTTTATTAGATGACCCGGGTGTTTTTGACTAGAGATCAATCTGTGGTTGATTTCCATAAAAAATGTCTCTTGAGGCCTTTGCTTTTAGGAAATTGATTATTTCATAGAGATGAGCTGAACCAATATTTTTAAACTGTTTCAGATTGTAGTGGAGAATCAGTGTATGTTTTTAATATGGTAGTGTGGCCGAGGGGTCTAAGGCGCTGAATTTAGGCTCCAGTCTCTTTGGAGGCGTGGGTTCAAATCCCACCACTGCCAGGTGTGCTTCTAAATGGCTTATTCTGCATTAAGTAGGACCTTTGAAAGTGCCAATTTGGTCTGTGGCTGTTTCATATTGATCTATGTAACTACACTCAGTGCAAGTAGATGAAACATGAGAATTTGCTTACACTGAGAGCTGCAAGTCCCTTAAGGAAAGTTGTATGTACAGGAGTCAGGTATTTAGTCAAGAATTATCCATCATTTGATCCTCGATGATGACATGTTCCTGGCTTAAAAGGCAGGCAACTAAGTACTATTCCATAAAAAAACCCTTCTTGCAATGTTTGGTTTCAAAACTTGTTTTCATGTCAATCCTAAGGCCTTTATTAGATGACCCAGGTGTGTTTGACTAGAGAAGAAACTTCATTCTGCATGAGGGTGGACCTTCAGCAGAAGGAGTGATTAACAATGGAATATGGAGGCCTTTATACTTGCCAAAGATCTCCTTCAATAAACACTGAGTATTCTTTTAGGCTCCAGTCTCTTTGCAGGCTTAGGTTCAAATCACACCACTGCCAGGTGTGCTTTTAAATGGCTTATTCTGCATTAAGTAGGCCCTCTGAAAGTGCCCATTTGGTCTGTGGCTGTTTCATATTGAGCTCTGTAACTACACTCAGTGCAAGTAGATGAAACATGAGAATTTGCTTACACTGACAGCAGCAAGTACCTTAAGGAAAGATGTCTGTACAGGAGTCAGGTATTTAGTCAAGAATTATCCATCATTTGATTCTCGATGATGACATGATCCTGGCTTAAAATGCAGGCAACTCAGTACTACTCCATAAAAACACCCTTCTGGCAATGTTTGGATTCAAAACTTGTTTTCAAGTCAATCCTAAGGCCTTTATTAGATGACCAGGTGTGTTTGACTTGAGAAGAAACTTCATTCTGCATGAGGGTGGACCTTCAGCAGATGGAGTGATTAACAATGGATTATGGAGGCCTTTATACGTGCTAAAGATCTCCTTCAATAAACACCGAGTATTCTTTTAGGCTCCAGTCTCTTTGGAGGCTTAGGTTCAAATCCCACCACTGCCAGGTGTGCTTTTAAATGGCTTATTCTGCAATAAGTAGGCCCTCTGAAAGTGCCCATTTGGTCTGTGGCTGTTTCATATTGATCTGTGTAACTACACTCAGTGCAAGTAGATGAAACATGAGAATTTGCTTACACTGAGAGCAGCAAGTCCATTAAGGAAAGTTGTCTGTACAGGAGTCAGGTATTTAGACAAGAATTATCCATCATTTGATCCTCGATGATGACATGATCCTGGCTTAAAAGGCAGGCAACTCAGTACTACTCAAAAAACACCCTTCTGGCAATGTTTGGTTTCAAAACTTGTTTTCAAGTCAATACTAAGGCCTTTATTAGATGACCCAGGTGTGTTTGACTAGAGATCAAACTGTGGTTGATTTCCTTAAAAAATGTCTCTTCAGGCCTTTGCTTTTAGGAAATTGATGATTTATTAGTGATGAGCTGAACCAATATTTTTAAACTGTTTCAGATTGTAGTGGAGAATCAGTGTACGCTTTTAATATGGTAGTGTGGCCGAGGGGTCTAAGGAGCTGGATTTAGGCTCCAGTCTCTTTGGAGGCGTGGGTTCAAATCACACCACTGCCAGGTGTGCTTTTAAATGGCTTATTCTGCATTAAGTAGGACCTTTGAAAGTGCCAATTTGGTCTGTGGCTGTTTCATATTGATCTATGTAACTACACTCAGTGCAAGTATATGAAACATGAGAATTTGCTTTCACTGAGAGCAGCAAGTCCCTTAAGGAAAGTTGTCTGTACAGGAGTCAGGTATTTAGTCAAGAATTATCCATCATTTGATCCTCGATGATGACATGATCCTGGCTTAAAAGGCAGGCAACTCAGTACTACTCCATAAAAAACCCCTTCTTGCAATGTTTGGTTTCAAAACTTGTTTTCAAGTCAATCCTAAGGCCTTTATTAGATGACCCAGGTTTGATTGACTAGAGAAGAATCTTCATTCTGCATGAGGGTGGACCTTCAGCAGAAGGAGTGATTAACAATGGAATATGGAGGCCTTTATACTTGCCAAAGATCTCCTTCAATAAACACTGAGTATTCTTTTAGGCTCCAGTCTCTTTGCAGGCTTAGGTTCAAATCACACCACTGCCAGGTGTGCTTTTAAATGGCTTATTCTGCATTAAGTAGGCCCTCTGAAAGTGCCCATTTGGTCTGTGGCTGTTTCATATTGAGCTCTGTAACTACACTCAGTGCAAGTAGATGAAACATGAGAATTTGCTTACACTGACAGCAGCAAGTACCTTAAGGAAAGATGTCTGTACAGGAGTCAGGTATTTAGTCAAGAATTATCCATCATTTGATTCTCGATGATGACATGATCCTGGCTTAAAATGCAGGCAACTCAGTACTACTCCATAAAAACACCCTTCTGGCAATGTTTGGATTCAAAACTTGTTTTCAAGTCAATCCTAAGGCCTTTATTAGATGACCAGGTGTGTTTGACTTGAGAAGAAACTTCATTCTGCATGAGGGTGGACCTTCAGCAGATGGAGTGATTAACAATGGATTATGGAGGCCTTTATACGTGCTAAAGATCTCCTTCAATAAACACCGAGTATTCTTTTAGGCTCCAGTCTCTTTGGAGGCTTAGGTTCAAATCCCACCACTGCCAGGTGTGCTTTTAAATGGCTTATTCTGCAATAAGTAGGCCCTCTGAAAGTGCCCATTTGGTCTGTGGCTGTTTCATATTGATCTGTGTAACTACACTCAGTGCAAGTAGATGAAACATGAGAATTTGCTTACACTGAGAGCAGCAAGTCCATTAAGGAAAGTTGTCTGTACAGGAGTCAGGTATTTAGACAAGAATTATCCATCATTTGATCCTCGATGATGACATGATCCTGGCTTAAAAGGCAGGCAACTCAGTACTACTCAAAAAACACCCTTCTGGCAATGTTTGGTTTCAAAACTTGTTTTCAAGTCAATACTAAGGCCTTTATTAGATGACCCGGGTGTTTTTGACTAGAGATCAATCTGTGGTTGAATTCCATAAAAAATGTCTCTTGAGGCCTTTGCTTTTAGGAAATTGATGATTTCATAGAGATGAGCTGAACCAATATTTTTAAACTGTTTCAGATTGTAGTGGAGAATCAGTGTATGTTTTTAATATGGTAGTGTGGCCGAGGGGTCTAAGGCGCTGAATTTAGGCTCCAGTCTCTTTGGAGGCGTGGGTTCAAATCCCACCACTGCCAGGTGTGCTTTTAAATGGCTTATTCTGCATTAAGTAGGACCTTTGAAAGTGCCAATTTGGTCTGTGGCTGTTTCATATTGATCTATGTAACTACACTCAGTGCAAGTAGATGAAACATGAGAATTTGCTTACACTGAGAGCTGCAAGTCCCTTAAGGAAAGTTGTATGTACAGGAGTCAGGTATTTAGTCAAGAATTATCCATCATTTGATCCTCGATGATGACATGTTCCTGGCTTAAAAGGCAGGCAACTCAGTACTATTCCATAAAAAAACCCTTCTTGCAATGTTTGGTTTCAAAACTTGTTTTCATGTCAATCCTAAGGCCTTTATTAGATGACCCAGGTGTGTTTGACTAGAGAAGAAACTTCATTCTGCATGAGGGTGGACCTTCAGCAGAAGGAGTGATTAACAATGGAATATGGAGGCCTTTATACTTGCCAAAGATCTCCTTCAATAAACACTGAGTATTCTTTTAGGCTCCAGTCTCTTTGCAGGCTTAGGTTCAAATCACACCACTGCCAGGTGTGCTTTTAAATGGCTTATTCTGCATTAAGTAGGCCCTCTGAAAGTGCCCATTTGGTCTGTGGCTGTTTCATATTGAGCTCTGTAACTACACTCAGTGCAAGTAGATGAAACATGAGAATTTGCTTACACTGACAGCAGCAAGTACCTTAAGGAAAGATGTTTGTACAGGAGTCAGGTATTTAGTCAAGAATTATCCATCATTTGATTCTCGATGATGACATGATCCTGGCTTAAAATGCAGGCAACTCAGTACTACTCCATAAAAACACCCTTCTGGCAATGTTTGGATTCAAAACTTGTTTTCAAGTCAATCCTAAGGCCTTTATTAGATGACCAGGTGTGTTTGACTTGAGAAGAAACTTCATTCTGCATGAGGGTGGACCTTCAGCAGATGGAGTGATTAACAATGGATTATGGAGGCCTTTATACGTGCTAAAGATCTCCTTCAATAAACACCGAGTATTCTTTTAGGCTCCAGTCTCTTTGGAGGCTTAGGTTCAAATCCCACCACTGCCAGGTGTGCTTTTAAATGGCTTATTCTGCAATAAGTAGGCCCTCTGAAAGTGCCCATTTGGTCTGTGGCTGTTTCATATTGATCTGTGTAACTACACTCAGTGCAAGTAGATGAAACATGAGAATTTGCTTACACTGAGAGCAGCAAGTCCATTAAGGAAAGTTGTCTGTACAGGAGTCAGGTATTTAGACAAGAATTATCCATCATTTGATCCTCGATGATGACATGATCCTGGCTTAAAAGGCATGCAACCCAGTACTACTCCATAAAAACACCCTTCTGGCCATGTTTGGTTTCAAAACTTGATTTCAAGTCAATACTAAGGCCTTTATTAGATGACCTGGGTGTTTTTGACTAGAGATCAATCTGTGGTTGAATTGCATAAAAAATGTCTCTTGAGGCCTTTGCTTTTAGGAAATTGATGATTTCATAGAGATGAGCTGAACCAATATTTTTAAACTGTTTCAGATTGTAGTGGAGAATCAGTGTATGTTTTTAATATGGTAGTGTGGCCGAGGGGTCTAAGGCGCTGGATTTAGGCTCCAGTCTCTTTGGAGGCGTGGGTTCAAATCCCACCACTGCCAGGTGTGCTTTTAAATGGCTTATTCTGCAATAAGTAGGCCCTCTGAAAGTGCCCATTTGGTCTGTGGCTGTTTCATATTGATCTGTGTAACTACACTCAGTGCAAGTAGATGAAACATGAGAATTTGCTTACACTGACAGCACCAAATCCCTTAAGGAAAGTTGTATGTACAGGAGTCAGGTATTTAGTCAAGAATTATCCATCATTTGATCCTCGATGATGACATGTTCCTGGCTTAAAAGGCAGGCAACTCAGTACTACTCCATAAAAAAAACCTTCTTGCAATGTTTGGTTTCAAAACTTGTTTTCAAGTCAATCCTAAGGCCTTTATTAGATGACCCAGGTGTGTTTGACTAGAGAAGAAACTTCATTCTGCATGAGGGTGGACCTTCAGCAGACGGAGTGATTAACAATGGATTATGGAGGCCTTTATACTTGCCAAAGATCTCCTTCAATAAACACTGAGTATTCTTTTAGGCTCCAGTCTCTTTGCAGGCTTAGGTTCAAATCACACCACTGCCAGGTGTGCTTTTAAATGGCTTATTCTGCATTAAGTAGGACCTTTGAAAGTGCCAATTTGGTCTGTGGCTGTTTCATATTGATCTATGTAACTACACTCAGTGCAAGTATATGAAACATGAGAATTTGCATTCACTGAGATCTGCAAGTCCCTTAAGGAAAGTTGTCTGTACAGGAGTCAGGTATTTAGTCAAGAATTATCCATCATTTGATCCTCGATGATGACATGATCCTGGCTTAAAAGGCAGGCAACTCAGTACTACTCCATAAAAAACCCCTTCTTGCAATGTTTGGTTTCAAAACTTGTTTTCAAGTCAATCCTAAGGCCTTTATTAGATGACCCAGGTTTGATTGACTAGAGAAGAATCTTCATTCTGCATGAGGGTGGACCTTCAGCAGAAGGAGTGATTAACAATGGATTATGGTGGCCTTTATACGTGCCAAAGATCTCCTTCAATAAACACTGAGTATTCTTTTAGGCTCCAGTCTCTTTGGAGGCTTAGGTTCAAATCCCACCACTGCCAGGTGTGCTTTTAAATGGCTTATTCTGCAATAAGTAGGCCCTCTGAAAGTGCCCATTTGGTCTTTGGCTGTTTCATATTGATCTGTGTAACTACACTCAGTGCAAGTAGATGAAACATGAGAATTTGCTTACACTGAGAGCAGCAAGTCCATTAAGGAAAGTTGTCTGTACAGGAGTCAGGTATTTAGTCAAGAATTATCCATCATTTGTTCCTCGATGATGACATGATCCTGGCTTAAAAGGCAGGCAACTCAGTACTACTCCATAAAAACACCCTTCTGGCAATGTTTGGTTTCAAAACTTGTTTTCAAGTCAATACTAAGGCCTTTATTAGATGACCCGGGTGTTTTTGACTAGAGATCAATCTGTGGTTGATTTCCATAAAAAATGTCTCTTGAGGCCTTTGCTTTTAGGAAATTGATTATTTCATAGAGATGAGCTGAACCAATATTTTTAAACTGTTTCAGATTGTAGTGGAGAATCAGTGTATGTTTTTAATATGGTAGTGTGGCCGAGGGGTCTAAGGCGCTGAATTTAGGCTCCAGTCTCTTTGGAGGTGTGGGTTCAAATCCCACCACTGCCAGGTGTGCTTCTAAATGGCTTATTCTGCATTAAGTAGGACCTTTGAAAGTGCCAATTTGGTCTGTGGCTGTTTCATATTGATCTATGTAACTACACTCAGTGCAAGTAGATGAAACATGAGAATTTGCTTACACTGAGAGCTGCAAGTTCCTTAAGGAAAGTTGTATGTACAGGAGTCAGGTATTTAGTCAAGAATTATCCATCATTTGATCCTCGATGATGACATGTTCCTGGCTTAAAAGGCAGGCAACTAAGTACTATTCCATAAAAAAACCCTTCTTGCAATGTTTGGTTTCAAAACTTGTTTTCATGTCAATCCTAAGGCCTTTATTAGATGACCCAGGTGTGTTTGACTAGAGAAGAAACTTCATTCTGCATGAGGGTGGACCTTCAGCAGAAGGAGTGATTAACAATGGAATATGGAGGCCTTTATACTTGCCAAAGATCTCCTTCAATAAACACTGAGTATTCTTTTAGGCTCCAGTCTCTTTGCAGGCTTAGGTTCAAATCACACCACTGCCAGGTGTGCTTTTAAATGGCTTATTCTGCATTAAGTAGGCCCTCTGAAAGTGCCCATTTGGTCTGTGGCTGTTTCATATTGAGCTCTGTAACTACACTCAGTGCAAGTAGATGAAACATGAGAATTTGCTTACACTGACAGCAGCAAGTACCTTAAGGAAAGATGTCTGTACAGGAGTCAGGTATTTAGTCAAGAATTATCCATCATTTGATTCTCGATGATGACATGATCCTGGCTTAAAATGCAGGCAACTCAGTACTACTCCATAAAAACACCCTTCTGGCAATGTTTGGATTCAAAACTTGTTTTCAAGTCAATCCTAAGGCCTTTATTAGATGACCAGGTGTGTTTGACTTGAGAAGAAACTTCATTCTGCATGAGGGTGGACCTTCAGCAGATGGAGTGATTAACAATGGATTATGGAGGCCTTTATACGTGCTAAAGATCTCCTTCAATAAACACCGAGTATTCTTTTAGGCTCCAGTCTCTTTGGAGGCTTAGGTTCAAATCCCACCACTGCCAGGTGTGCTTTTAAATGGCTTATTCTGCAATAAGTAGGCCCTCTGAAAGTGCCCATTTGGTCTGTGGCTGTTTCATATTGATCTGTGTAACTACACTCAGTGCAAGTAGATGAAACATGAGAATTTGCTTACACTGAGAGCAGCAAGTCCATTAAGGAAAGTTGTCTGTACAGGAGTCAGGTATTTAGACAAGAATTATCCATCATTTGATCCTCGATGATGACATGATCCTGGCTTAAAAGGCAGGCAACTCAGTACTACTCAAAAAACACCCTTCTGGCAATGTTTGGTTTCAAAACTTGTTTTCAAGTCAATACTAAGGCCTTTATTAGATGACCCAGGTGTGTTTGACTAGAGATCAAACTGTGGTTGATTTCCTTAAAAAATGTCTCTTCAGGCCTTTGCTTTTAGGAAATTGATGATTTATTAGTGATGAGCTGAACCAATATTTTTAAACTGTTTCAGATTGTAGTGGAGAATCAGTGTACGCTTTTAATATGGTAGTGTGGCCGAGGGGTCTAAGGAGCTGGATTTAGGCTCCAGTCTCTTTGGAGGCGTGGGTTCAAATCACACCACTGCCAGGTGTGCTTTTAAATGGCTTATTCTGCATTAAGTAGGACCTTTGAAAGTGCCAATTTGGTCTGTGGCTGTTTCATATTGATCTATGTAACTACACTCAGTGCAAGTATATGAAACATGAGAATTTGCTTTCACTGAGAGCAGCAAGTCCCTTAAGGAAAGTTGTCTGTACAGGAGTCAGGTATTTAGTCAAGAATTATCCATCATTTGATCCTCGATGATGACATGATCCTGGCTTAAAAGGCAGGCAACTCAGTACTACTCCATAAAAAACCCCTTCTTGCAATGTTTGGTTTCAAAACTTGTTTTCAAGTCAATCCTAAGGCCTTTATTAGATGACCCAGGTTTGATTGACTAGAGAAGAATCTTCATTCTGCATGAGGGTGGACCTTCAGCAGAAGGAGTGATTAACAATGGAATATGGAGGCCTTTATACTTGCCAAAGATCTCCTTCAATAAACACTGAGTATTCTTTTAGGCTCCAGTCTCTTTGCAGGCTTAGGTTCAAATCACACCACTGCCAGGTGTGCTTTTAAATGGCTTATTCTGCATTAAGTAGGCCCTCTGAAAGTGCCCATTTGGTCTGTGGCTGTTTCATATTGAGCTCTGTAACTACACTCAGTGCAAGTAGATGAAACATGAGAATTTGCTTACACTGACAGCAGCAAGTACCTTAAGGAAAGATGTTTGTACAGGAGTCAGGTATTTAGTCAAGAATTATCCATCATTTGATTCTCGATGATGACATGATCCTGGCTTAAAATGCAGGCAACTCAGTACTACTCCATAAAAACACCCTTCTGGCAATGTTTGGATTCAAAACTTGTTTTCAAGTCAATCCTAAGGCCTTTATTAGATGACCAGGTGTGTTTGACTTGAGAAGAAACTTCATTCTGCATGAGGGTGGACCTTCAGCAGATGGAGTGATTAACAATGGATTATGGAGGCCTTTATACGTGCTAAAGATCTCCTTCAATAAACACCGAGTATTCTTTTAGGCTCCAGTCTCTTTGCAGGCTTAGGTTCAAATCCCACCACTGCCAGGTGTGCTTTTAAATGGCTTATTCTGCAATAAGTAGGCCCTCTGAAAGTGCCCATTTGGTCTGTGGCTGTTTCATATTGATCTGTGTAACTACACTCAGTGCAAGTAGATGAAACATGAGAATTTGCTTACACTGAGAGCAGCAAGTCCATTAAGGAAAGTTGTCTGTACAGGAGTCAGGTATTTAGACAAGAATTATCCATCATTTGATCCTCGATGATGACATGATCCTGGCTTAAAAGGCAGGCAACTCAGTACTACTCAAAAAACACCCTTCTGGCAATGTTTGGTTTCAAAACTTGTTTTCAAGTCAATACTAAGGCCTTTATTAGATGACCCGGGTGTTTTTGACTAGAGATCAATCTGTGGTTGAATTCCATAAAAAATGTCTCTTGAGGCCTTTGCTTTTAGGAAATTGATGATTTCATAGAGATGAGCTGAACCAATATTTTTAAACTGTTTCAGATTGTAGTGGAGAATCAGTGTATGTTTTTAATATGGTAGTGTGGCCGAGGGGTCTAAGGCGCTGGATTTAGGCTCCAGTCTCTTTGGAGGCGTGGGTTCAAATCCCACCACTGCCAGGTGTGCTTTTAAATGGCTTATTCTGCATTAAGTAGGACCTTTGAAAGTGCCAATTTGGTCTGTGGCTGTTTCATATTGATCTATGTAACTACACTCAGTGCAAGTAGATGAAACATGAGAATTTGCTTACACTGACAGCACCAAGTCCCTTAAGGAAAGTTGTATGTACAGGAGTCAGGTATTTAGTCAAGAATTATCCATCATTTGATCCTCGATGATGACATGTTCCTGGCTTAAAAGGCAGGCAACTCAGTACTACTCCATAAAAAAACCCTTCTTGCAATGTTTGGTTTCAAAACTTGTTTTCATGTCAATCCTAAGGCCTTTATTAGATGACCCAGGTGTGTTTGACTAGAGAAGAAACTTCATTCTGCATGAGGGTGGACCTTCAGCAGAAGGAGTGATTAACAATGGATTATGGAGGCCTTTATACTTGCCAAAGATCTCCTTCAATAAACACTGAGTATTCTTTTAGGCTCCAGTCACTTTGCAGGCTTAGGTTCAAATCCCACCACTGCCAGGTGTGCTTTTAAATGGCTTATTCTGCATTAAGTAGGCCCTCTGAAAGTGCCCATTTGGTCTGTGGCTGTTTCATATTGAGCTCTGTAACTACACTCAGTGCAAGAAGATGAATCATGAGAATTTGCTTACACTGACAGCAGCAAGTACCTTAAGGAAAGTTGCCTGTACAGGAGTCAGGTATTTAGTCAAGAATTATCCATCATTTGATCCTCGATGATGACATGATCCTGGCTTAAAAGGCAGGCAACTCAGTACTACTCCATAAAAACACCCTTCTGGCAATGTTTGGTTTCAAAACTTGTTTTCAAGTCAATACTAAGGCCTTTATTAGATGACCCGGGTGTTTTTGACTAGAGATCAATCTGTGGTTGATTTCCATAAAAAATGTCTCTTGAGGCCTTTACTTTGAGGAAATTGATGATTTCATAGAGATGAGCTGAACCAATATTTTTAAACTGTTTCAGATTGTAGTGGAGAATCAGTGTATGTTTTTAATATGGTAGTGTGGCCGAGGGGTCTAAGGCGCTGGATTTAGGCTCCAGTCTCTTTGGAGGCGTGGGTTCAAATCCCACCACTGCCAGGTGTGCTTTTAAATGGCTTATTCTGCAATAAGTAGGCCCTCTGAAAGTGCCCATTTGGTCTGTGGCTGTTTCATATTGATCTGTGTAACTACAATCAGTGCAAGTAGATGAAACATGAGAATTTGCTTACACTGAGAGCAGCAAGTCCATTAAGGAAAGTTGTCTGTACAGGAGTCAGGTATTTAGTCAAGAATTATCCATCATTTGATCCTCGATGATGACATGATCCTGTTTTAAAAGGCAGGCAACTCAGTACTACTCCATAAAAAAAACCATTCTTGCAATGTTTGGTTTCAAAACTTGTTTTCAAGTCAATACTAAGGCCTTTATTAGATGACCCAGGTGTGTTTGACTAGAGAAGAAACTTCATTCTGCATGAGGGTGGACCTTCAGCAGAAGGAGTGATTAACAATGGATTATGGAGGCCTTTATACGTGCCAAAGATCTCCTTCAATAAACACTGAGTATTCTTTTAGGCTCCAGTCTCTTTGGAGGCTTAGGTTTTAAATGGCTTATTCTGCATTAAGTGTCGTGGAATATTCACGATGTTTCTCTCTAAGTTGTAAGAAAACTCTCGGAGTCCCAAGTTCCAGATGCCAAAGTTATAGTTTATTGAACACCAACAAACTACATGAGACCGGTCAGCTGCTCGTTCTGACTTCATTATCCTAAGTTCCCAGTTATATACCTTTTTGTTGTCATTCTGCTCCTTATCTCTAGCCAATGGGATTATTTCCCTCAATTCTTTCTCCTGCCACCAATATGTTTTATGTTGCTTGCTAATTAAATATTGGTGGAAAATCCCTCACTCATCTATTTTTTAAAAAACGTGTATCTTTCACATTCAGCTGGTAACTCCTCAATTTTTGACAAAGTCACTGTTCAAGGAAAGAATGCTTTTAACTTAGAAATATGTGTGTGAGAGAAAAACAGCCGTGTCCTCCTCACACATCCCTAGCCCTTGATTTAAACATCTGTGTACCCTCTTACTGAGGGGGCTTCTTTTGCTCACACGTACAATGTTATTAGATCAAATGAAAAGGAGTACAAGCTCTAAAGATATTCATTATACTTTCAGTTTGCTAGAGCAGACACCATGACTGGTCGAGAGATATACAACTAGCCTAATTAAAAGAAACACAGAAATACACCATATATCTGTTTTTAGAGAAGTACACAGAGAAACACAAAGAAATACACCATATAAGTAGGCCCTCTGAAAGTGCCCATTTGGTCTTTGGCTGTTTCATATTGATCTGTGTAACTACACTCAGTGCAAGTAGATGAAACATGAGAATTTGCTTACACTGACAGCAGCAAGTACCTTAAGGAAAGATGTCTGTACAGGAGTCAGGTATTTAGTCAAGAATTATCCATCATTTTATCCTCGATGATGACATGATCCTGGCTTAAAATGCAGGCAATTCAGTACTACTCCATAAAAACACCCTTCTGGCAATGTTTGGATTCAAAACTTGTTTTCAAGTCAATCCTAAGGCCTTTATTAGATGACCAGGTGTGTTTGACTTGAGAGGAAACTTCATTCTGCATGAGGGTGGACCTTCAGCAGATGGAGTGATTAACAATGGATTATGGAGGCCTTTATACGTGCTAAAGATCTCCTTCAATAAACACCGAGTATTCTTTTAGGCTCCAGTCTCTTTGGAGGCTTAGGTTCAAATCCCACCACTGCCAGGTGTGCTTTTAAATGGCTTATTCTGCAATAAGTAGGCCCTCTGAAAGTGCCCATTTGGTCTGTGGCTGTTTCATATTGATCTGTGTAACTACACTCAGTGCAAGTAGATGAAACATGAGAATTTGCTTACACTGACAGCAGCAAGTCCATTAAGGAAAGTTGTCTGTACAGGAGTCAGGTATTTAGTCAAGAATTATCCATCATTTGATCCTCGATGATGACATGATCCTGGCTTAAAAGGCAGGCAACTCAGTACTACTCCATAAAAACACCCTTCTGGCAATGTTTGGTTTCAAAACTTGTTTTCAAGTCAATACTAAGGCCTTTATTAGATGACCCGGGTGTTTTTGACTAGAGATCAATCTGTGGTTGATTTCCATAAAAAATGTCTCTTGAGGCCTTTACTTTGAGGAAATTGATGATTTCATAGAGATGAGCTGAACCAATATTTTTAAACTGTTTCAGATTGTAGTGGAGAATCAGTGTATGTTTTTAATATGGTAGTGTGGCCGAGGGGTCTAAGGCGCTGGATTTAGGCTCCAGTCTCTTTGGAGGCGTGGGTTCAAATCCCACCACTGCCAGGTGTGCTTTTAAATGGCTTATTCTGCAATAAGTAGGCCCTCTGAAAGTGCCCATTTGGTCTGTGGCTGTTTCATATTGATCTGTGTAACTACAATCAGTGCAAGTAGATGAAACATGAGAATTTGCTTACACTGAGAGCAGCAAGTCCATTAAGGAAAGTTGTCTGTACAGGAGTCAGGTATTTAGTCAAGAATTATCCATCATTTGATCCTCGATGATGACATGATCCTGTTTTAAAAGGCAGGCAACTCAGTACTACTCCATAAAAAAAACCATTCTTGCAATGTTTGGTTTCAAAACTTGTTTTCAAGTCAATACTAAGGCCTTTATTAGATGACCCAGGTGTGTTTGACTAGAGAAGAAACTTCATTCTGCATGAGGGTGGACCTTCAGCAGAAGGAGTGATTAACAATGGATTATGGAGGCCTTTATACGTGCCAAAGATCTCCTTCAATAAACACTGAGTATTCTTTTAGGCTCCAGTCTCTTTGGAGGCTTAGGTTTTAAATGGCTTATTCTGCATTAAGTGTCGTGGAATATTCACGATGTTTCTCTCTAAGTTGTAAGAAAACTCTCGGAGTCCCAAGTTCCAGATGCCAAAGTTATAGTTTATTGAACACCAACAAACTACATGAGACCGGTCAGCTGCTCGTTCTGACTTCATTATCCTAAGTTCCCAGTTATATACCTTTTTGTTGTCATTCTGCTCCTTATCTCTAGCCAATGGGATTATTTCCCTCAATTCTTTCTCCTGCCACCAATATGTTTTATGTTGCTTGCTAATTAAATATTGGTGGAAAATCCCTCACTCATCTATTTTTTAAAAAACGTGTATCTTTCACATTCAGCTGGTAACTCCTCAATTTTTGACAAAGTCACTGTTCAAGGAAAGAATGCTTTTAACTTAGAAATATGTGTGTGAGAGAAAAACAGCCGTGTCCTCCTCACACATCCCTAGCCCTTGATTTAAACATCTGTGTACCCTCTTACTGAGGGGGCTTCTTTTGCTCACACGTACAATGTTATTAGATCAAATGAAAAGGAGTACAAGCTCTAAAGATATTCATTATACTTTCAGTTTGCTAGAGCAGACACCATGACTGGTCGAGAGATATACAACTAGCCTAATTAAAAGAAACACAGAAATACACCATATATCTGTTTTTAGAGAAGTACACAGAGAAACACAAAGAAATACACCATATAAGTAGGCCCTCTGAAAGTGCCCATTTGGTCTTTGGCTGTTTCATATTGATCTGTGTAACTACACTCAGTGCAAGTAGATGAAACATAAGAATTTGCTTACACTGACAGCAGCAAGTACCTTAAGGAAAGATGTCTGTACAGGAGTCAGGTATTTAGTCAAGAATTATCCATCATTTTATCCTCGATGATGACATGATCCTGGCTTAAAATGCAGGCAATTCAGTACTACTCCATAAAAACACCCTTCTGGCAATGTTTGGATTCAAAACTTGTTTTCAAGTCAATCCTAAGGCCTTTATTAGATGACCAGGTGTGTTTGACTTGAGAGGAAACTTCATTCTGCATGAGGGTGGACCTTCAGCAGATGGAGTGATTAACAATGGATTATGGAGGCCTTTATACGTGCTAAAGATCTCCTTCAATAAACACCGAGTATTCTTTTAGGCTCCAGTCTCTTTGGAGGCTTAGGTTCAAATCCCACCACTGCCAGGTGTGCTTTTAAATGGCTTATTCTGCAATAAGTAGGCCCTCTGAAAGTGCCCATTTGGTCTGTGGCTGTTTCATATTGATCTGTGTAACTACACTCAGTGCAAGTAGATGAAACATGAGAATTTGCTTACACTGAGAGCAGCAAGTCCATTAAGGAAAGTTGTCTGTACAGGAGTCAGGTATTTAGTCAAGAATTATCCATCATTTGATCCTCGATGATGACATGATCCTGGCTTAAAAGGCAGGCAACTCAGTACTACTCCATAAAAACACCCTTCTGGCAATGTTTGGTTTCAAAACTTGATTTCAAGTCAATACTAAGGCCTTTATTAGATGACCCAGGTGTGTTTGACTAGAGATCAAACTGTGGTTGATTTCCTTAAAAAATGTCTCTTCAGGCCTTTGCTTTTAGGAAATTGATGATTTCATAGAGATGAGCTGAACCAATATTTTTAAACTGTTTCAGATTGTAGTGGAGAATCAATGTATGTTTTTACTATGGTAGTGTGGCTGAGGGTTCTAAGGCGCTGGATTTAGGCTCCAGTCTCTTTGGAGGCGTGGGTTCAAATCCCACCACTGCCAGGTGTGCTTTTAAATGGCTTATTCTGCAATAAGTAGGCCCTCTGAAAGTGCCCATTTGGTCTGTGGCTGTTTCATATTGATCTGTGTAACTACACTCAGTGCAAGTAGATGAAACATGAGAATTTGCTTACACTGACAGCACCAAGTCCCTTAAGGAAAGTTGTATGTACAGGAGTCAGGTATTTAGTCAAGAATTATCCATCATTTGATCCTCGATGATGACATGTTCCTGGCTTAAAAGGCAGGCAACTCAGTACTACTCCATAAAAAAACCCTTCTTGCAATGTTTGGTTTCAAAACTTGTTTTCAAGTCAATCCTAAGGCCTTTATTAGATGACCCAGGTGTGTTTGACTAGAGATAAACTTCATTCTGCATGAGGGTGGACCTTCAGCAGACGGAGTGATTAACAATGGATTATGGAGGCCTTTATACTTGCCAAAGATCTCCTTCAATAAACACTGAGTATTCTTTTAGGCTCCAGTCTCTTTGCAGGCTTAGGTTCAAATCACACCACTGCCAGGTGTGCTTTTAAATGGCTTATTCTGCATTAAGTATGCCCTCTGAAAGTGCCCATTTGGTCTGTGGCTGTTTCATATTGAGCTCTGTAACTACACTCAGTGCAAGTAGGTGAAACATGAGAATTTGATTACACTGAGAGCAGCAAGTACCTTAAGGAAAGTTGCCTGTACAGGAGTCAGGTATTTAGTCAAGAATTATCCATCATTTGATCCTCGATGATGACATGATCCTGGCTTAAAAGGCAGGCAACTCAGTACTACTCCATAAAAACACCCTTCTGGCAATGTTTGGTTTCAAAACTTGTTTTCAAGTCAATACTAAGGCCTTTATTAGATGACCCGGGTGTTTTTGACTAGAGATCAATCTGTGGTTGATTTCCATAAAAAATGTCTCTTGAGGCCTTTGCTTTTAGGAAATTGATGATTTCATAGAGATGAGCTGAACCAATATTTTTAAACTGTTTCAGATTGTAGTGGAGAATCAGTGTATGCTTTTAATATGGAAGTGTGGCCGAGGGGTCTAAGGCGCTGGATTTAGGCTCCAGTCTCTTTGGAGGCGTGGGTTCAAATCCCACCACTGCCAGGTGTGCTTTTAAATGGCTTATTCTGCATTAATTAGGACCTTTGAAAGTGCCAATTTGGTCTGTGGCTGTTTCATATTGATCTATGTAACTACACTCAGTGCAAGTAGATGAAACATGAGAATTTGCTTACACTGACAGCACCAAGTCCCTTAAGGAAAGTTGTATGTACAGGAGTCAGGTATTTGGTCAAGAATTATCCATCATTTGATCCTCGATGATGACATGTTCCTGGCTTAAAAGGCAGGCAACTCAGTACTACTCCATAAAAAAACCCTTCTTGCAATGTTTGGTTTCAAAACTTGTTTTCATGTCAATCCTAAGGCCTTTATTAGATGACCCAGGTGTGTTTGACTAGAGAAGAAACTTCATTCTGCATGAGGGTGGACCTTCAGCAGAAGGAGTGATTAACAATGGATTATGGAGGCCTTTATACTTGCCAAAGATCTCCTTCAATAAACACTGAGTATTCTTTTAGGCTCCAGTCTCTTTGCAGGCTTAGGTTCAAATCACAGCACTGCCAGGTGTGCTTTTAAATGGCTTATTCTGCATTAAGTAGGCCCTCTGAAAGTGCCCATTTGGTCTGTGGCTGTTTCATATTGAGCTCTGTAACTACACTCAGTGCAAGAAGATGAAACATGAGAATATGCTTACACTGAGAGCAGCAAGTACCTTAAGGAAAGTTGCCTGTACAGGAGTCAGGTATTTAGTCAAGAATTATCCATCATTTGATCCTCGATGATGACATGATCCTGGCTTAAAAGGCAGGCAACTCAGTACTACTCCATAAAAACACCCTTCTGGCAATGTTTGGTTTCAAAACTTGTTTTCAAGTCAATACTAAGGCCTTTATTAGATGACCCGGGTGTTTTTGACTAGAGATCAATCTGTGGTTGAATTCCATAAAAAATGTCTCTTGAGGCCTTTGCTTTTAGGAAATTGATGATTTCATAGAGATGAGCTGAACCAATATTTTTAAACTGTTTCAGATTGTAGTGGAGAATCAGTGTATGTTTTTAATATGGTAGTGTGGCCGAGGGGTCTAAGGCGCTGGAGTTAGGCTCCAGTCTCTTTGGAGGCGTGGGTTCAAATCCCACCACTGCCAGGTGTGCTTTTAAATGGCTTATTCTGCATTAAGTAGGACCTTTGAAAGTGCCAATTTGGTCTGTGGCTGTTTCATATTGATCTATGTAACTACACTCAGTGCAAGTAGATGAAACATGAGAATTTGCTTACACTGACAGCACCAAGTCCCTTAAGGAAAGTTGTATGTACAGGAGTCAGATATTTAGTCAAGAATTATCCATCATTTGATCCTCGATGATGACATGTTCCTGGCTTAAAAGGCAGGCAACTCAGTACTACTCCATAAAAAAACCCTTCTAGCAATGTTTGGTTTCAAAACTTGTTTTCATGTCAATCCTAAGGCCTTTATTAGATGACCCAGGTGTGTTTGACTAGAGAAGAAACTTCATTCTGCATGAGGGTGGACCTTCAGCAGAAGGAGTGATTAACAATGGATTATGGAGGCCTTTATACTTGCCAAAGATCTCCTTCAATAAACACTGAGTATTCTTTTAGGCTCCAGTCTCTTTGCAGGCTTAGGTTCAAATCCCACCACTGCCAGGTGTGCTTTTAAATGGCTTATTCTGCATTAAGTAGGCCCTCTGAAAGTGCCCATTTGGTCTGTGGCTGTTTCATATTGAGCTCTGTAACTACACTCAGTGCAAGAAGATGAAACATGAGAATATGCTTACACTGAGAGCAGCAAGTACCTTAAGGAAAGTTGCCTGTACAGGAGTCAGGTATTTAGTCAAGAATTATCCATCATTTGATCCTCGATGATGACATGATCCTGGCTTAAAAGGCAGGCAACTCAGTACTTCTCCATAAAAACACCCTTCTGGCAATGTTTGGTTTCAAAACTTGTTTTCAAGTCAATACTAAGGCCTTTATTAGATGACCCGGGTGTTTTTGACTAGAGATCAATCTGTGGTTGAATTGCATAAAAAATGTCTCTTGAGGCCTTTGCTTTTAGGAAATTGATGATTTCATAGAGATGAGCTGAACCAATATTTTTAAACTGTTTCAGATTGTAGTGGAGAATCAGTGTATGTTTTTAATATGGTAGTGTGGCCGAGGGGTCTAAGGCGCTGGATTTAGGCTCCAGTCTATTTGGAGGCGTGGGTTCAAATCCCACCACTGCCAGGTGTGCTTTTAAATGGCTTATTCTGCAATAAGTAGGCCCTCTGAAAGTGCCCATTTGGTCTGTGGCTGTTTCATATTGATCTGTGTAACTACACTCAGTGCAAGTAGATGAAACATGAGAATTTGCTTACACTGACAGCACCAAATCCCTTAAGGAAAGTTGTATGTACAGGAGTCAGGTATTTAGTCAAGAATTATCCATCATTTGATCCTCGATGATGACATGTTCCTGGCTTAAAAGGCAGGCAACTCAGTACTACTCCATAAAAAAACCCTTCTTGCAATGTTTGGTTTCAAAACTTGTTTTCAAGTCAATCCTAAGGCCTTTATTAGATGACCCAGGTGTGTTTGACTAGAGAAGAAACTTCATTCTGCATGAGGGTGGACCTTCAGCAGACGGAGTGATTAACAATGGATTATGGAGGCCTTTATACTTGCCAAAGATCTCCTTCAATAAACACTGAGTATTCTTTTAGGCTCCAGTCTCTTTGCAGGCTTAGGTTCAAATCACACCACTGCCAGGTGTGCTTTTAAATGGCTTATTCTGCATTAAGTATGCCCTCTGAAAGTGCCCATTTGGTCTGTGGCTGTTTCATATTGAGCTCTGTAACTACACTCAGTGCAAGTAGATGAAACATGAGAATTTGCTTACACTGAGAGCAGCAAGTACCTTAAGGAAAGTTGCCTGTACAGGAGTCAGGTATTTAGTCAAGAATTATCCATCATTTGATCCTCGATGATGACATGATCCTGGCTTAAAAGGCAGGCAACTCAGTACTACTCCATAAAAAACCCCTTCTTGCAATGTTTGGTTTCAAAACTTGTTTTCAAGTCAATCCTAAGGCCTTTATTAGATGACCCAGGTGTGTTTGACTAGAGAAGAATCTTCATTCTGCATGAGGGTGGACCTTCAGCAGAAGGAGTGATTAACAATGGATTATGGAGGCCTTTATACGTGCCAAAGATCTCCTTCAATAAACACTGAGTATTCTTTTAGGCTCCAGTCTCTTTGGAGGCTTAGGTTCAAATCACACCACTGCCAGGTGTGCTTTTAAATGGCTTATTCTGCATTAAGTGTCGTGGAATATTCACAATGTTTCTCTCTAAGTTGTAAGAAAACTCTCGGAGTCCCATGTTCCAGATGCCAAAGTTATAGTTTATTGAACACCAACAAACTACATGAGACCGGTCAGCTGCTCGTTCTGACTTCATTATCCTAAGTTCCCAGTTATATACCTTTTTGTTGTCATTCTGCTCCTTATCTCTAGCCAATGGGATTATTTCCCTCAATTCTTTCTCCTGCCACCAATATGTTTTATGTTGCTTGCTAATTAAATATTGGTGGAAAATCCCTCACTCATCTATTTTTTAAAAAACGTGTATCTTTCACATTCAGCTGGTAACTCCTCAATTTTTGACAAAGTCACTGTTCAAGGAAAGAATGCTTTTAACTTAGAAATATGTGTGTGAGAGAAAAACAGCCGTGTCCTCCTCACACATCCCTAGCCCTTGATTTAAACATCTGTGTACCCTCTTACTGAGGGGGCTTCTTTTGCTCACACGTACAATGTTATTAGATCAAATGAAAAGGAGTACAAGCTCTAAAGATATTCATTATACTTTCAGTTTGCTAGAGCAGACACCATGACTGGTCGAGAGATATACAACTAGCCTAATTAAAAGAAACACAGAAATACACCATATATCTGTTTTTAGAGAAGTACACAGAGAAACACAAAGAAATACACCATATAAGTAGGCCCTCTGAAAGTGCCCATTTGGTCTTTGGCTGTTTCATATTGATCTGTGTAACTACACTCAGTGCAAGTAGATGAAACATGAGAATTTGCTTACACTGACAGCAGCAAGTACCTTAAGGAAAGATGTCTGTACAGGAGTCAGGTATTTAGTCAAGAATTATCCATCATTTGATCCTCGATGATGACATGATCCTGGCTTAAAATGCAGGCAATTCAGTACTACTCCATAAAAACACCCTTCTGGCAATGTTTGGATTCAAAACTTGTTTTCAAGTCAATCCTAAGGCCTTTATTAGATGACCAGATGTGTTTGACTTGAGAAGAAACTTCATTCTGCATGAGGGTGGACCTTCAGCAGATGGAGTGATTAACAATGGATTATGGAGGCCTTTATACGTGCTAAAGATCTCCTTCAATAAACACCGAGTATTCTTTTAGGCTCCAGTCTCTTTGGAGGCTTAGGTTCAAATCCCACCACAGCCAGGTGTGCTTTTAAATGGCTTATTCTGCAATAAGTAGGCCCTCTGAAAGTGCCCATTTGGTCTGTGGCTGTTTCATATTGATCTGTGTAACTACACTCAGTGCAAGTAGATGAAACATGAGAATTTGCTTACACTGAGAGCAGCAAGTCCATTAAGGAAAGTTGTCTGTACAGGAGTCAGGTATTTAGTCAAGAATTATCCATCATTTGATCCTCGATGATGACATGATCCTGGCTTAAAAGGCAGGCAACTCAGTACTACTCCATAAAAACACCCTTCTGGCAATGTTTGGTTTCAAAACTTGATTTCAAGTCAATACTAAGGCCTTTATTAGATGACCCAGGTGTGTTTGACTAGAGATCAAACTGTGGTTGATTTCCTTAAAAAATGTCTCTTCAGGCCTTTGCTTTTAGGAAATTGATGATTTCATAGAGATGAGCTGAACCAATATTTTTAAACTGTTTCAGATTGTAGTGGAGAATCAATGTATGTTTTTAATATGGTAGTGTGGCTGAGGGTTCTAAGGCGCTGGATTTAGGCTCCAGTCTCTTTGGAGGCGTGGGTTCAAATCCCACCACTGCCAGGTGTGCTTTTAAATGGCTTATTCTGCAATAAGTAGGCCCTCTGAAAGTGCCCATTTGGTCTGTGGCTGTTTCATATTGATCTGTGTAACTACACTCAGTGCAAGTAGATTAAACATGAGAATTTGCTTACACTGACAGCACCAAGTCCCTTAAGGAAAGTTGTATGTACAGGAGTCAGGTATTTAGTCAAGAATTATCCATCATTTGATCCTCGATGATGACATGTTCCTGGCTTAAAAGGCAGGCAACTCAGTACTACTCCATAAAAAAAACCCTTCTTGCAATGTTTGGTTTCAAAACTTGTTTTCAAGTCAATCCTAAGGCCTTTATTAGATGACCCAGGTGTGTTTGACTAGAGAAGAAACTTCATTCTGCATGAGGGTGGACCTTCAGCAGACGGAGTGATTAACAATGGATTATGGAGGCCTTTATACTTGCCAAAGATCTCCTTCAATAAACACTGAGTATTCTTTTAGGCTCCAGTCTCTTTGCAGGCTTAGGTTCAAATCACACCACTGCCAGGTGTGCTTTTAAATGGCTTATTCTGCATTAAGTATGCCCTCTGAAAGTGCCCATTTGGTCTGTGGCTGTTTCATATTGAGCTCTGTAACTACACTCAGTGCAAGTAGATGAAACATGAGAATTTGCTTATACTGAGAGCAGCAAGTACCTTAAGGAAAGTTGCCTGTACAGGAGTCAGGTATTTAGTCAAGAATTATCCATCATTTGATCCTCGATGATGACATGATCCTGGCTTAAAAGGCAGGCAACTCAGTACTACTCCATAAAAACACCCTTCTGGCAATGTTTGGTTTCAAAACTTGTTTTCAAGTCAATACTAAGGCCTTTATTAGATGACCCGGGTGTTTTTGACTAGAGATCAATCTGTGGTTGATTTCCATAAAAAATGTCTCTTGAGGCCTTTGCTTTTAGGAAATTGATGATTTCATAGAGATGAGCTGAACCAATATTTTTAAACTGTTTCAGATTGTAGTGGAGAATCAGTGCATGTTTTTAATATGGTAGTGTGGCCGAGGGGTCTAAGGCGCTGGATTTAGGCTCCAGTCTCTTTGGAGGCGTGGGTTCAAATCCCACCACTGCCAGGTGTGCTTCTAAATGGCTTATTCTGCATTAAGTAGGACCTTTGAAACTGCCAATTTGGTCTGTGGCTGTTTCATATTGATCTATGTAACTACACTCAGTGCAAGTAGATGAAACATGAGAATTTGCTTACACTGAGAGCAGCAAGTCCCTTAAGGAAAGTTGTCTGTACAGGAGTCAGGTATTTAGTCAAGAATTATCCATCATTTGACCCTCGATCATGATATGATCCTGGCTTAAAAGGCAGGCAACTCTGTACTACTCCATAAGAAACCCCTTCTTGCAATGTTTGGTTTCAAAACTAGTTTTCAAGTCAATCCTAAGGCCTTTATTAGATGACCCAGGTGTGTTTGACTAGAGAAGAATCTTCATTCTGCATGAGGGTGGACCTTCAGCAGAAGGAGTGATTAACAATGGATTATGGTGGCCTTTATACGTGCCAAAGATCTCCTTCAATAAACACTGAGTATTCTTTTAGGCTCCAGTCTCTTTGGAGGCTTAGGTTCAAATCCCACCACTGCCAGGTGTGCTTTTAAATGGCTTATTCTGCAATAAGTAGGCCCTCTGAAAGTGCACATTTGGTCTGTGGCTGTTTCATATTGATCTGTGTAACTACACTCAGTGCAAGTAGATGAAACATGAGAATTTGCTTACACTGAGAGCAGCAAGTCCATTAAGGAAAGTTGTCTGTACAGGAGTCAGGTATTTAGTCAAGAATTATCCATCATTTGTTCCTCGATGATGACATGATCCTGGCTTAAAAGGCAGGCAACTCAGTACTACTCCATAAAAAAAACCATTCTTGCAATGTTTGGTTTCAAAACTTGTTTTCAAGTCAATCCTAAGGCCTTTATTAGATGACCCAGGTGTGTTTGACTAGAGAAGAAACTTCATTCTGCATGAGGGTGGACCTTCAGCAGAAGGAGTGATTAACAATGGATTATGGAGGCCTTTATACGTGCCAAAGATCTCCTTCAATAAACACTGAGTATTCTTTTAGGCTCCAGTCTCTTTGGAGGCTTAGGTTCAAATCACACCACTGCCAGGTGTGCTTTTAAATGGCTTATTCTGCATTAAGTGTCGTGGAATATTCACGATGATTCTCTCTAAGTTGTAAGAAAACTCTCAGAGTCCCAAGTTCCAGATGCCAAAGTTATAGTTTATTGAACACCAACAAACTACATGAGACCGGTCAGCTGCTCGTTCTGACTTCATTATCCTAAGTTCCCAGTTATATACCTTTTTGTTGTCATTCTGCTCCTTATCTCTAGCCAATGGGATTATTTCCCTCAATTCTTTCTCCTGCCACCAATATGTTTTATGTTGCTTGCTAATTAAATATTGGTGGAAAATCTCTCACTCATCTATTTTTAAAAAAACATGTATCTTTCACATTCAGCTGGTAACTCCTCAATTTTTGACAAAGTCACTGTTCAAGGAAAGAATGCTTTTAACTTAGAAATATGTGTGTGAGAGAAAAACAGCCGTGTCCTCCTCACACATCCCTAGCCCTTGATTTAAACATCTGTGTACCCTCTTACTGAGGGGGCTTCTTTTGCTCACACGTACAATGTTATTAGATCAAATGAAAAGGAGTACAAGCTCTAAAGATATTCATTATACTTTCAGTTTGCTAGAGCAGACACCATGACTGGTCGAGAGATATACAACTAGCCTAATTAAAAGAAACACAGAAATACACCATATATCTGTTTTTAGAGAAGTACACAGAGAAACACAAAGAAATACACCATATAAGTAGGCCCTCTGAAAGTGCCCATTTGGTCTTTGGCTGTTTCATATTGATCTGTGTAACTACACTCAGTGCAAGTAGATGAAACATGAGAATTTGCTTACACTGAGAGCAGCAAGTCCATTAAGGAAAGTTGTCTGTACAGGAGTCAGGTATTTAGTCAAGAATTATCCATCATTTGATCCTCGATGATGACATGATCCTGGCTTAAAAGGCAGGCAACTCAGTACTACTCCATAAAAACACCCTTCTGGCAATATTTGGTTTCAAAACTTGTTTTCAAGTCAATCCTAAGGCCTTTATTAGATGACCCAGGTTTGTTTGACTAGAGAAGAATCTTCATTCTGCATGAGGGTGGACCTTCAGCAGAAGGAGTATTTAACAATGGATTATGGTGGCCTTTATACGTGCCAAAGATCTCCTTCAATAAACACTGAGTATTCTTTTAGGCTCCAGTCTCTTTGGAGGCTTAGGTTCAAATCCCACCACTGCCAGGTGTGCTTTTAAATGGCTTATTCTGCAATAAGTAGGCCCTCTGAAAGTGCCCATTTGGTCTGTGGCTGTTTCATATTGATCTGTGTAACTACACTCAGTGCAAGTAGATGAAACATGAGAATTTGCTTACACTGAGAGCAGCAAGTCCCTTAAGGAAAGTTGTCTGTACAGGAGTCAGGTATTTAGTCAAGAATTATCCATCATTTGTTCCTCGATGATGACATGATCCTGGCTTAAAAGGCAGGCAACTCAGTACTACTCCATAAAAACACCCTTCTGGTAATGTTTGGTTTCAAAACTTGTTTTTAAGTCAATACTAAGGCCTTTATTAGATGACCCGGGTGTTTTTGACTAGAGATCAATCTGTGGTTGATTTCCATAAAAAATGTCTCTTGAGGCCTTTGCTTTTAGGAAATTGATGATTTCATAGAGATGAGCTGAACCAATATTTTTAAACTGTTTCAGATGGTAGTGGAGAATCAGTGTTTGTTTTTAATATGGTAGTGTGGCTGAGGGGTCTAAGGCGCTGGATTTAGACTCCAGTCTCTTTGGAGGCGTGGGTTCAAATCCCAGCACTGCCAGGTGTGCTTTTAAATGGCTTATTCTGCATTAAGTAGGACCTTTGAAAGTGCCAATTTGGTCTGTGGCTGTTTCATATTGATCTATGTAACTACACTCAGTGCAAGTAGATGAAACATGAGAATTTGCTTACACTGAGAGCAGCAAGTCCCTTAAGGAAAGTTGTCTGTACAGGAGTCAGGTATTTAGTCAAGAATTATCCATCATTTGACCCTCGATCATGACATGATCCTGGCTTAAAAGGCAGGCAACTCAGTACTACTCCATAAAAAACCCCTTCTTGCAATGTTTGGTTAAAAAACTTGTTTTCAAGTCAATCCTAAGGCCTTTATTAGATGACCCAGGTGTGTTTGACTAGAGAAGAATCTTCATTCTGCATGAGGGTGGACCTTCAGCAGAAGGAGTGATTAACAATGGATTATGGAGGCCTTTATACGTGCCAAAGATCTCCTTCAATAAACACTGAGTATTCTTTTAGGCTCCAGTCTCTTTGGAGGCTTAGGTTCAAATCCCACCACTGCCAGGTGTGCTTTTAAATGGCTTATTCTGCAATAAGTAGGCCCTCTGAAAGTGCCCATTTGGTCTGTGGCTGTTTCATATTGATCTGTGTAACTACACTCAGTGCAAGTAGATGAAACATGAGAATTTGCTTACACTGAGAGCAGCAAGACCATTAAGGAAAGTTGTCTGTACAGGAGTCAGGTATTTAGTCAAGAATTATCCATCATTTGATTCTCGATGATGACATGATCCTGGCTTAAAAGGCAGGCAACTCAGTACTACTCCATAAAAACACCCTTCTGGCAATGTTTGGTTTCAAAACTTGATTTCAAGTCAATACTAAGGCCTTTATTAGATGACCCAGGTGTGTTTGACTAGAAATCAAACTGTGGTTGATTTCCTTAAAAAATGTCTCTTCAGGCCTTTGCTTTTAGGAAATTGATGATTTCGTAGTGATGAGCTGAACCAATATTTTTAAACTGTTTCAGATTGTAGTGGAGAATCAGTGTACGCTTTTAATATGGTAGTGTGGCCGAGGGGTCTAAGGAGCTGGATTTAGGCTCCAATCTCTTTGGAGGCGTGGGTTCAAATCACACCACTGCCAGGTGTGCTTTTAAATGGCTTATTCTGCATTAAGTAGGACCTTTGAAAGTGCCAATTTGGTCTGTGGCTGTTTCATATTGATCTACAGTATGTAACTACACTCAGTGCTAGTAGATGAAACATGAGAATTTGCTTACACTGAGAGCAGCAAGTACCTTAAGGAAAGTTGCCTGTACAGGAGTCAGGTATTTAGTCAAGAATTATCCATCATTTGATCCTCGATGATGACATGATCCTGGCTTAAAAGGCAGGCAACTCAGTACTACTCCATAAAAACACCCTTCTGGCAATGTTTGGTTTCAAAACTTGATTTCAAGTCAATACTAAGGCCTTTATTAGATGACCCAGGTGTGTTTGACTAGAGATCAAACTGTGGTTGATTTCCTTAAAAAATGTCTCTTCAGGCCTTTGATTTTAGGAAATTGATGATTTCGTAGTGATGAGCTGAACCAATATTTTTAAACTGTTTCAGATTGTAGTGGAGAATCAGTGTACGCTTTTAATATGGTAGTGTGGCCGAGGGGTCTAAGGAGCTCGATTTAGGCTCTGGTCTCTTTGGAAGCGTGGGTTCAAATCACACCACTGCCAGGTGTGCTTTTAAATGGCTTATTCTGCATTAAGTAGGACCTTTGAAAGTGCCAATTTGGTCTGTGGCTGTTTCATATTGATCTATGTAACTACACTCAGTGCAAGTAGATGAAACATGAGAATTTGCTTACACTGAGAGCAGCAAGTCCCTTAAGGAAAGTTGTCTGTACAGGAGTCAGGTATTTAGTCAAGAATTATCCATCATTTGATCCTCGATGATGACATGATCCTGGCTTAAAAGGCATGCAACTCAGTACTACTCCATAAAAAACCCCTTCTTGCAATGTTTGGTTTCAAAACTTGTTTTCAAGTCAATCCTAAGGCCTTTATTAGATGACCCAGGTTTGTTTGACTAGAGAAGAATCTTCATTCTGCATGAGGGTGGACCTTCAGCAGAAGGAGTGATTAACAATGGATTATGGTGGCCTTTATACGTGCCAAAGATCTCCTTCAATAAACACTGAGTATTCTTTTAGGCTCCAGTCTCTTTGGAGGCTTAGGTTCAAATCCCACCACTGCCAGGTGTGCTTTTAAATGGCTTATTCTGCAATAAGTAGGCCCTCTGAAAGTGCCCATTTGGTCTGTGGCTGTTTCATATTGATCTGTGTAACTACACTCAGTGCAAGTAGATGAAACATGAGAATTTGCTTACACTGAGAGCAGCAAGTACATTAAGGAAAGTTGTCTGTACAGGAGTCAGGTATTTAGTCAAGAATTATCCATCATTTGTTCCTCGATGATGACATGATCCTGGCTTAAAAGGCAGACAACTCAGTACTACTCCATAAAAACACCCTTCTGGCAATGTTTGGTTTCAAAACTTGTTTTCAAGTCAATACTAAGGCCTTTATTAGATGACCCGGGTGTTTTTGACTAGAGATCAATCTGTGGTTGATTTCCATAAAAAATGTCTCTTGAGGCCTTTGCTTTTAGGAAATTGATGATTTCATAGAGATGAGCTGAACCAATATTTTTAAACTGTTTCAGATTGTAGTGGAGAATCAGAGTATGTTTTTAATATGGTAGTGTGGCCGAGGGGTCTAAGGTGCTGAATTTAGGCTCCAGTCTCTTTGGAGGCATGGGTTCAAATCCCACCACTGCCAGGTGTGCTTTTAAATGGCTTATTCTGCATTAAGTAGGACCTTTGAAAGTGCCAATTTGGTCTGTGGCTGTTTCATATTGATCTATGTAACTACACTCAGTGCAAGTAGATGAAACATGAGAATTTGCTTACACTGAGAGCAGCAAGTCCCTTAAGGAAAGTTGTATGTACAGGAGTCAGGTATTTAGTCAAGAATTATCCATCATTTGATCCTCGATGATGACATGTTCCTGGCTTAAAAGGCAGGCAACTCAGTACTACTCCATAAAAAACCCCTTCTTGCAATGTTTGGTTTCAAAACTTGTTTTCAAGTCAATCCTAAGGCCTTTATTAGATGACCCAGGTTTGTTTGACTAGAGAAGAATCTTCATTCTGCATGAGGGTGGACCTTCAGCAGAAGGAGTGATTAACAATGGATTATGGTGGCCTTTATACGTGCCAAAGATCTCCTTCAATAAACACTGAGTATTCTTTTAGGCTCCAGTCTCTTTGGAGGCTTAGGTTCAAATCCCACCACTGCCAGGTGTGCTTTTAAATGGCTTATTCTGCAATAAGTAGGCCCTCTGAAAGTGCCCATTTGGTCTGTGGCTGTTTCATATTGAGCTCTGTAACTACACTCAGTGCAAGTAGATGAAACATGAGAATTTGCTTACACTGAGAGCAGCAAGTACCTTAAGGAAAGTTGCCTGTACAGGAGTCAGGTATTTAGTCAAGAATTATCCATCATTTGATCCTCGATGATGACATGATCCTGGCTTAAAAGGCAGGCAACTCAGTACTACTCCATAAAAACACCCTTCTGGCAATGTTTGGTTTCAAAACTTGTTTTCAAGTCAATACTAAGGCCTTTATTAGATGACCCGGGTGTTTTTGACTAGAGATCAATCTGTGGTTGATTTCCATAAAAAATGTCTCTTGAGGCCTTTGCTTTTAGGAAATTGATGATTTCATAGAGATGAGCTGAACCAATATTTTTAAACTGTTTCAGATTGTAGTGGAGAATCAGTGTATGTTTTTAATATGGTAGTGTGGCCGAGAGGTCTAAGGCGCTGGATTTAGGCTCCAGTCTCTTTGGAGGCGTGGGTTCAAATCCCACCACTGCCAGGTGTGCTTCTAAATGGCTTATTCTGCATTAAGTAGGACCTTTGAAAGTGCCAATTTGGTCTGTGGCTGTTTCATATTGATCTATGTAACTACACTCAGTGCAAGTAGATGAAACATGAGAATTTGCTTACACTGAGAGCAGCAAGTCCCTTAAGGAAAGTTGTCTGTACAGGAGTCAGGTATTTAGTCAAGAATTATCCATCATTTGACCCTCGATCATGATATGATCCTGGCTTAAAAGGCAGGCAACTCTGTACTACTCCATAAGAAACCCCTTCATGCAATGTTTGGTTTCAAAACTAGTTTTCAAGTCAATCCTAAGGCCTTTATTAGATGACCCAGGTGTGTTTGACTAGAGAAGAATCTTCATTCTGCATGAGGGTGGACCTTCAGCAGAATGAGTGATTAACAATGGATTATGGTGGCCTTTATACGTGCCAAAGATCTCCTTCAATAAACACTGAGTATTCTTTTAGGCTCCAGTCTCTTTGGAGGCTTAGGTTCAAATCCCACCACTGCCAGGTGTGCTTTTAAATGGCTTATTCTGCAATAAGTAGGCCCTCTGAAAGTGCACATTTGGTCTGTGGCTGTTTCATATTGATCTGTGTAACTACACTCAGTGCAAGTAGATGAAACATGAGAATTTGCTTACACTGAGAGCAGCAAGTCCATTAAGGAAAGTTGTCTGTACAGGAGTCAGGTATTTAGTCAAGAATTATCCATCATTTGACCCTCGATCATGACATGATCCTGGCTTAAAAGGCAGGCAACTCAGTACTACTCCATAAAAAAAACCATTCTTGCAATGTTTGGTTTCAAAACTTGTTTTCAAGTCAATCCTAAGGCCTTTATTAGATGACCCAGGTGTGTTTGACTAGAGAAGAATCTTCATTCTGCATGAGGGTGGACCTTCAGCAGAAGGAGTGATTAACAATGGATTATGGAGGCCTTTATACGTGCCAAAGATCTCCTTCAATAAACACTGAGTATTCTTTTAGGCTCCAGTCTCTTTGGAGGCTTAGGTTCAAATCCCACCACTGCCAGGTGTGCTTTTAAATGGCTTATTCTGCAATAAGTAGGCCCTCTGAAAGTGCCCATTTGGTCTGTGGCTGTTTCATATTGATCTGTGTAACTACACTCAGTGCAAGTAGATGAAACATGAGAATTTGCTTACACTGAGAGCAGCAAGACCATTAAGGAAAGTTGTCTGTACAGGAGTCAGGTATTTAGTCAAGAATTATCCATCATTTGATTCTCGATGATGACATGATCCTGGCTTAAAAGGCAGGCAACTCAGTACTACTCCATAAAAACACCCTTCTGGCAATGTTTGGTTTCAAAACTTGATTTCAAGTCAATACTAAGGCCTTTATTAGATGACCCAGGTGTGTTTGACTAGAAATCAAACTGTGGTTGATTTCCTTAAAAAATGTCTCTTCAGGCCTTTGCTTTTAGGAAATTGATGATTTCGTAGTGATGAGCTGAACCAATATTTTTAAACTGTTTCAGATTGTAGTGGAGAATCAGTGTACGCTTTTAATATGGTAGTGTGGCCGAGGGGTCTAAGGAGCTGGATTTAGGCTCCAGTCTCTTTGGAGGCATGGGTTCAAATCACACCACTGCCAGGTGTGCTTTTAAATGGCTTATTCTGCATTAAGTAGGACCTTTGAAAGTGCCAATTTGGTCTGTGGCTGTTTCATATTGATCTACAGTATGTAACTACACTCAGTGCTAGTAGATGAAACATGAGAATTTGCTTACACTGAGAGCAGCAAGTACCTTAAGGAAAGTTGCCTGTACAGGAGTCAGGTATTTAGTCAAGAATTATCCATCATTTGATCCTCGATGATGACATGATCCTGGCTTAAAAGGCAGGCAACTCAGTACTACTCCATAAAAACACCCTTCTGGCAATGTTTGGTTTCAAAACTTGATTTCAAGTCAATACTAAGGCCTTTATTAGATGACCCAGGTGTGTTTGACTAGAGATCAAACTGTGGTTGATTTCCTTAAAAAATGTCTCTTCAGGCCTTTGATTTTAGGAAATTGATGATTTCGTAGTGATGAGCTGAACCAATATTTTTAAACTGTTTCAGATTGTAGTGGAGAATCAGTGTACGCTTTTAATATGGTAGTGTGGCCGAGGGGTCTAAGGAGCTCGATTTAGGCTCCAGTCTCTTTGGAGGCGTGGGTTCAAATCACACCACTGCCAGGTGTGCTTTTAAATGGCTTATTCTGCATTAAGTAGGACCTTTGAAAGTGCCAATTTGGTCTGTGGCTGTTTCATATTGATCTATGTAACTACACTCAGTGCAAGTAGATGAAACATGAGAATTTGCTTACACTGAGAGCAGCAAGTCCCTTAAGGAAAGTTGTCTGTACAGGAGTCAGGTATTTAGTCAAGAATTATCCATCATTTGATCCTCGATGATGACATGATCCTGGCTTAAAAGGCATGCAACTCAGTACTACTCCATAAAAAACCCCTTCTTGCAATGTTTGGTTTCAAAACTTGTTTTCAAGTCAATCCTAAGGCCTTTATTAGATGACCAAGGTTTGTTTGACTAGAGAAGAATCTTCATTCTGCATGAGGGTGGACCTTCAGCAGAAGGAGTGATTAACAATGGATTATGGAGGGCTTTATACGTGCCAAAGATCTCCTTCAATAAACACTGAGTATTCTTTTAGGCTCCAGTCTCTTTGGAGGCTTAGGTTCAAATCCCACCACTGCCAGGTGTGCTTTTAAATGGCTTATTCTGCAATAAGTAGGCCCTCTGTAAGTGCCCATTTGGTCTGTGGCTGTTTCATATTGATCTGTGTAACTACACTCAGTGCAAGTAGATGAAACATGAGAATTTGCTTACACTGAGAGCAGCAAGTCCCTTAAGGAAAGTTGTCTGTACAGGAGTCAGGTATTTAGTCAAGAATTATCCATCATTTGTTCCTCGATGATGACATGATCCTGGCTTAAAAGGCAGGCAACTCAGTACTACTCCATAAAAACACCCTTCTGGTAATGTTTGGTTTCAAAACTTGTTTTTAAGTCAATACTAAGGCCTTTATTAGATGACCCGGGTGTTTTTGACTAGAGATCAATCTGTGGTTGATTTCCATAAAAAATGTCTCTTGAGGCCTTTGCTTTTAGGAAATTGATGATTTCATAGAGATGAGCTGAACCAATATTTTTAACTGTTTCAGATTGTAGTGGAGAATCAGTGTTTGTTTTTAATATGGTAGTGTGGCCGAGGGGTCTAAGTCGCTGGATTTAGGCTCCAGTCTCTTTGGAGGCGTGGGTTCAAATCCCACCACTGCCAGGTGTGCTTTTAAATGGCTTACTCTGTATTAAGTAGGACCTTTGAAAGTGCCAATTTGGTCTGTGGCTGTTTCATATTGATCTATGTAACTACACTCAGTGCAAGTAGATGAAACATGAGAATTTGCTTACACTGAGAGCAGCAAGTCCCTTAAGGAAAGTTGTCTGTACAGGAGTCAGGTATTTAGTCAAGAATTATCCATCATTTGACCCTCGATCATGACATGATCCTGGCTTAAAAGGCAGGCAACTCAGTACTACTTCATAAAAAACCCCTTCTTGCAATGTTTGGTTTCAAAACTTGTTTTCAAGTCAATCCTAAGGCCTTTATTAGATGACCCAGGTTTGTTTGACTAGAGAAGAATCTTCATTCTGCATGAGGGTGGACCTTCAGCAGAAGGAGTGATTAACAATGGATTATGGTGGCCTTTATACGTGCCAAAGTTCTCCTTCAATAAACACTGAGTATTCTTTTAGGCTCCAGTCTCTTTGGAGGCTTAGGTTCAAATCCCACCACTGCCAGGTGTGCTTTTAAATGGCTTATTCTGCAATAAGTAGGCCCTCTGAAAGTGCCCATTTGGTCTGTGGCTGTTTCATATTGATCTGTGTAACTACACTCAGTGCAAGTAGATGAAACATGAGAATTTGCTTACACTGAGAGCAGCAAGTCCCTTAAGGAAAGTTGTCTGTACAGGAGTCAGGTATTTAGTCAAGAATTATCCATCATTTGTTCCTCGATGATGACATGATCCTGGCTTAAAAGGCAGGCAACTCAGTACTACTCCATAAAAACACCCTTCTGGCAATGTTTGGTTTCAAAACTTGTTTTCAAGTCAATACTAAGGCCTTTATTAGATGACCAGGGTGTTTTTGACTAGAGATCAATCTGTGGTTGATTTCCATAAAAAATGTCTCTTGAGGCCTTTGCTTTTAGGAAATTGATGATTTCATAGAGATGAGCTGAACCAATATTTTTAAACTGTTTCAGATTGTAGTGGAGAATCAGTGTATGTTTTTAATATGGTAGTGTGGCCGAGGGGTTTAAGGCGCTGGATTTAGGCTCCAGTCTCTTTGGAGGCGTGGGTTCAAATCCCACCACTGCCAGTTGTGCTTTTAAATGGCTTATTCTGCATTAAGTAGGACCTTTGAAAGTGCCAATTTGGTCTGTGGCTGTTTCATATTGATCTATGTAACTACACTCAGTGCAAGTAGATGAAACATGAGAATTTGCTTACACTGAGAGCAGCAAGTCCCTTAAGGAAAGTTGTATGTACAGGAGTCAGGCATTTAGTCAAGAATTATCCATCATTTGATCCTCGAAGATGACATGTTCCTGGCTTAAAAGGCAGGCAACTCAGTACTACTCCATAAAAAAACCCTTCTTGCAATGTTTGGTTTCAAAACTTGTTTTCAAGTCAATCCTAAGGCCTTTATTAGATGACCCAGGTTTGTTTGACTAGAGAAGAATCTTCATTCTGCATGAGGGTGGATCTTCAGCAGAAGGAGGGATTAACAATGGATTATGGTGGCCTTTATACGTGCCAAAGATCTCCTTCAATAAACACTGAGTATTCTTTTAGGCTCCAGTCTCTTTTTAGGCTTAGGTTCAAATCCCACCACTGCCAGGTGTGCTTTTAAATGGCTTATTCTGCAATAAGTAGGCCCTCTGAAAGTGCCCATTTGGTCTGTGGCTGTTTCATATTGATCTGTGTAACTACACTCAGTGCAAGTAGATGAAACATGAGAATTTGCTTACACTGAGAGCAGCAAGTCCATTAAGGAAAGTTGTCTGTACAGGAGTCAGGTATTTAGTCAAGAATTATCCATCATTTGATCCTCGATGATGACATGATCCTGGCTTAAAAGGCAGGCAACTCAGTACTACTCCATAAAAACACCCTTCTGGCAATGTTTGGTTTCAAAACTTGATTTCAAGTCAATACTAAGGCCTTTATTAGATGACCCAGGTGTGTTTGACTAGAAATCAAACTGTGGTTGATTTCCTTAAAAAATGTCTCTTCAGGCCTTTGCTTTTAGGAAATTGATGATTTCGTAGTGATGAGCTGAACCAATATTTTTAAACTGTTTCAGATTGTAGTGGAGAATCAGTGTACGCTTTTAATATGGTAGTGTGGCCGAGGGGTCTAAGGAGCTGGATTTAGGCTCCAGTCTCTTTGGAGGCGTGGGTTCAAATCACACCACTGCCAGGTGTTCTTTTAAATGGCTTATTCTGCATTAAGTAGGACCTTTGAAAGTGCCAATTTGGTCTGTGGCTGTTTCATATTGATCTACAGTATGTAACTACACTCAGTGCAAGTAGATGAAACATGAGAATTTGCTTACACTGAGAGCAGCAAGTACCTTAAGGAAAGTTGCCTGTACAGGAGTCAGGTATTTAGTCAAGAATTATCCATCATTTGATCCTCGATGATGACATGATCCTGGCTTAAAAGGCAGGCAACTCAGTACTACTCCATAAAAACACCCTTCTGGCAATGTTTGGTTTCAAAACTTGATTTCAAGTCAATACTAAGGCCTTTATTAGATGACCCAGGTGTGTTTGACTAGAGATCAAACTGTGGTTGATTTCCTTAAAAAATGTCTCTTGAGGCCTTTGCTTTTAGGAAATTGATGATTTCATAGAGATGAGCTGAACCAATATTTTTAAACTGTTTCAGATTGTAGTGGAGAATCAGTGTATGTTTTTAATATGGTAGTGTGGCCGAGGGGTTTAAGGCGCTGGATTTAGGCTCCAGTCTCTTTGGAGGCGTGGGTTCAAATCCCACCACTGCCAGTTGTGCTTTTAAATGGCTTATTCTACATTAAGTAGGACCTTTGAAAGTGCCAATTTGGTCTGTGGCTGTTTCATATTGATCTATGTAACTACACTCAGTGCAAGTAGATGAAACATGAGAATTTGCTTACACTGAGAGCAGCAAGTCCCTTAAGGAAAGTTGTATGTACAGGAGTCAGGTATTTAGTCAAGAATTATCCATCATTTGATCCTCGATGATGACATGTTCCTGGCTTAAAAGGCAGGCAACTCAGTACTACTCCATAAAAAACCCTTTCTTGCAATGTTTGGTTTCAAAACTTGTTTTCAAGTCAATCCTAAGGCCTTTATTAGATGACCCAGGTTTGTTTGACTAGAGAAGAATCTTCATTCTGCATGAGTGTGGACCTTCAGCAGAAGGAGTGATTAACAATGGATTATGGTGGCCTTTATACGTGCCAAAGATCTCCTTCAATAAACACTGAGTATTCTTTTAGGCTCCAGTCTCTTTGGAGGCTTAGGTTCAAATCCCACCACTGCCAGGTGTGCTTTTAAATGGCTTATTCTGCAATAAGTAGGCCCTCTGAAAGTGCCCATTTGGTCTGTGGCTGTTTCATATTGATCTGTGTAACTACACTCAGTGCAAGTAGATGAAACATGAGAATTTGCTTACACTGAGAGCAGCAAGTCCCTTAAGGAAAGTTGTCTGTACAGGAGTCAGGTATTTAGTCAAGAATTATCCATCATTTGTTCCTCGATGATGACATGATCCTGGCTTAAAAGGCAGGCAACTCAGTACTACTCCATAAAAACACCCTTCTGGCAATGTTTGGTTTCAAAACTTGTTTTCAAGTCAATACTAAGGCCTTTATTAGATGACCCGGGTGTTTTTGACTAGAGATCAATCTGTGGTTGATTTCCATAAAAAATGTCTCTTGAGGCCTTTGCTTTTAGGAAATTGATGATTTCATAGAGATGAGCTGAACCAATATTTTTAAACTGTTTCAGATTGTAGTGGAGAATCAGTGTATGTTTTTAATATGGTAGTGTGGCCGAGGGGTTTAAGGCGCTGGATTTAGTCTCCAGTCTCTTTGGAGGCGTGGGTTCAAATCCCACCACTGTCAGTTGTGCTTTTAAATGGCTTATTCTGCATTAAGTAGGACCTTTGAAAGTGCCAATTTGGTCTGTGGCTGTTTCATATTGATCTATGTAACTACACTCAGTGCAAGTAGATGAAATATGAGAATTTGCTTACACTGAGAGCAGCAAGTCCCTTAAGGAAAGTTGTATGTACAGGAGTCAGGCATTTAGTCAAGAATTATCCATCATTTGATCCTCGAAGATGACATGTTCCTGGCTTAAAAGGCAGGCAACTCAGTACTACTCCATAAAAAACCCCTTCTTGCAATGTTTGGTTTCAAAACTTGTTTTCAAGTCAATCCTAAGGCCTTTATTAGATGACCCAGGTTTGTTTGACTAGAGAAGAATCTTCATTCTGCATGAGGGTGGATCTTCAGCAGAAGGAGGGATTAACAATGGATTATGGTGGCCTTTATACGTGCCAAAGATCTCCTTCAATAAACACTGAGTATTCTTTTAGGCTCCAGTCTCTTTTTAGGCTTAGGTTCAAATCCCACCACTGCCAGGTGTGCTTTTAAATGGCTTATTCTGCAATAAGTAGGCCCTCTGAAAGTGCCCATTTGGTCTGTGGCTGTTTCATATTGATATGTGTAACTACACTCAGTGCAAGTAGATGAAACATGAGAATTTGCTTACACTGAGAGCAGCAAGTCCATTAAGGAAAGTTGTCTGTACAGGAGTCAGGTATTTAGTCAAGAATTATCCATCATTTGATCCTCGATGATGACATGATCCTGGCTTAAAAGGCAGGCAACTCAGTACTACTCCATAAAAACACCCTTCTGGCAATGTTTGGTTTCAAAACTTGATTTCAAGTCAATACTAAGGCCTTTATTAGATGACCCAGGTGTGTTTGACTAGAAATCAAACTGTGGTTGATTTCCTTAAAAAATGTCTCTTCAGGCCTTTGCTTTTAGGAAATTGATGATTTCGTAGTGATGAGCTGAACCAATATTTTTAAACTGTTTCAGATTGTAGTGGAGAATCAGTGTACGCTTTTAATATGGTAGTGTGGCCGAGGGGTCTAAGGAGCTGGATTTAGGCTCTAGTCTCTTTGGAGGCGTGGGTTCAAATCACACCACTGCCAGGTGTTCTTTTAAATGGCTTATTCTGCATTAAGTAGGACCTTTGAAAGTGCCAATTTGGTCTGTGGCTGTTTCATATTGATCTACAGTATGTAACTACACTCAGTGCAAGTAGATGAAACATGAGAATTTGCTTACACTGAGAGCAGCAAGTACCTTAAGGAAAGTTGCCTGTACAGGAGTCAGGTATTTAGTCAAGAATTATCCATCATTTGATCCTCGATGATGACATGATCCTGGCTTAAAAGGCAGGCAACTCAGTACTACTCCATAAAAACACCCTTCTGGCAATGTTTGGTTTCAAAACTTGATTTCAAGTCAATACTAAGGCCTTTATTAGATGACCCAGGTGTGTTTGACTAGAGATCAAACTGTGGTTGATTTCCTTAAAAAATGTCTCTTGAGGCCTTTGCTTTTAGGAAATTGATGATTTCATAGAGATGAGCTGAACCAATATTTTTAAACTGTTTCAGATTGTAGTGGAGAATCAGTGTATGTTTTTAATATGGTAGTGTGGCCGAGGGGTTTAAGGCGCTGGATTTAGGCTCCAGTCTCTTTGGAGGCGTGGGTTCAAATCCCACCACTGCCAGTTGTGCTTTTAAATGGCTTATTCTACATTAAGTAGGACCTTTGAAAGTGCCAATTTGGTCTGTGGCTGTTTCATATTGATCTATGTAACTACACTCAGTGCAAGTAGATGAAACATGAGAATTTGCTTACACTGAGAGCAGCAAGTCCCTTAAGGAAAGTTGTATGTACAGGAGTCAGGTATTTAGTCAAGAATTATCCATCATTTGATCCTCGATGATGACATGTTCCTGGCTTAAAAGGCAGGCAACTCAGTACTACTCCATAAAAAACCCTTTCTTGCAATGTTTGGTTTCAAAACTTGTTTTCAAGTCAATCCTAAGGCCTTTATTAGATGACCCGGGTTTGTTTGACTAGAGAAGAATCTTCATTCTGCATGAGGGTGGACCTTCAGCAGAAGGAGTGATTAACAATGGATTATGGTGGCCTTTATACGTGCCAAAGATCTCCTTCAATAAACACTGAGTATTCTTTTAGGCTCCAGTCTCTTTGGAGGCTTAGGTTCAAATCCCACCACTGCCAGGTGTGCTTTTAAATGGCTTATTCTGCAATAAGTAGGCCCTCTGTAAGTGCCCATTTGGTCTGTGGCTGTTTCATATTGATCTGTGTAACTACACTCAGTGCAAGTAGATGAAACATGAGAATTTGCTTACACTGAGAGCAGCAAGTCCCTTAAGGAAAGTTGTCTGTACAGGAGTCAGGTATTTAGTCAAGAATTATCCATCATTTGTTCCTCGATGATGACATGATCCTGGCTTAAAAGGCAGGCAACTCAGTACTACTCCATAAAAACACCCTTCTGGTAATGTTTGGTTTCAAAACTTGTTTTTAAGTCAATACTAAGGCCTTTATTAGATGACCCGGGTGTTTTTGACTAGAGATCAATCTGTGGTTGATTTCCATAAAAAATGTCTCTTGAGGCCTTTGCTTTTAGGAAATTGATGATTTCATAGAGATGAGCTGAACCAATATTTTTAACTGTTTCAGATTGTAGTGGAGAATCAGTGTTTGTTTTTAATATGGTAGTGTGGCCGAGGGGTCTAAGGCGCTGGATTTAGGCTCCAGTCTCTTTGGAGGCGTGGGTTCAAATCCCACCACTGCCAGGTGTGCTTTTAAATGGCTTACTCTGTATTAAGTAGGACCTTTGAAAGTGCCAATTTGGTCTGTGGCTGTTTCATATTGATCTATGTAACTACACTCAGTGCAAGTAGATGAAACATGAGAATTTGCTTACACTGAGAGCAGCAAGTCCCTTAAGGAATGTTGTCTGTACAGGAGTCAGGTATTTAGTCAAGAATTATCCATCATTTGACCCTCGATCATGACATGATCCTGGCTTAAAAGGCAGGCAACTCAGTACTACTCCATAAAAAACCCCTTCTTGCAATGTTTGGTTTCAAAACTTGTTTTCAAGTCAATCCTAAGGCCTTTATTAGATGACCCAGGTTTGTTTGACTAGAGAAGAATCTTCATTCTGCATGAGGGTGGACCTTCAGCAGAAGGAGTGATTAACAATGGATTATGGTGGCCTTTATACGTGCCAAAGTTCTCCTTCAATAAACACTGAGTATTCTTTTAGGCTCCAGTCTCTTTGGAGGCTTAGGTTCAAATCCCACCACTGCCAGGTGTGCTTTTAAATGGCTTATTCTGCAATAAGTAGGCCCTCTGAAAGTGCCCATTTGGTCTGTGGCTGTTTCATATTGATCTGTGTAACTACACTCAGTGCAAGTAGATGAAACATGAGAATTTGCTTACACTGAGAGCAGCAAGTCCCTTAAGGAAAGTTGTCTGTACAGGAGTCAGGTATTTAGTCAAGAATTATCCATCATTTGTTCCTCGATGATGACATGATCCTGGCTTAAAAGGCAGGCAACTCAGTACTACTCCATAAAAACACCCTTCTGGCAATGTTTGGTTTCAAAACTTGTTTTCAAGTCAATACTAAGGCCTTTATTAGATGACCCGGGTGTTTTTGACTAGAGATCAATCTGTGGTTGATTTCCATAAAAAATGTCTCTTGAGGCCTTTGCTTTTAGGAAATTGATGATTTCATAGAGATGAGCTGAACCAATATTTTTAAACTGTTTCAGATTGTAGTGGAGAATCAGTGTATGTTTTTAATATGGTAGTGTGGCCGAGGGGTTTAAGGCGCTGGATTTAGGCTCCAGTCTCTTTGGAGGCGTGGGTTCAAATCCCACCACTGCCAGTTGTGCTTTTAAATGGCTTATTCTGCATTAAGTAGGACCTTTGAAAGTGCCAATTTGGTCTGTGGCTGTTTCATATTGATCTATGTAACTACACTCAGTGCAAGTAGATGAAACATGAGAATTTGCTTACACTGAGAGCAGCAAGTCCCTTAAGGAAAGTTGTATGTACAGGAGTCAGGCATTTAGTCAAGAATTATCCATCATTTGATCCTCGAAGATGACATGTTCCTGGCTTAAAAGGCAGGCAACTCAGTACTACTCCATAAAAAAACCCTTCTTGCAATGTTTGGTTTCAAAACTTGTTTTCAAGTCAATCCTAAGGCCTTTATTAGATGACCCAGGTTTGTTTGACTAGAGAAGAATCTTCATTCTGCATGAGGGTGGATCTTCAGCAGAAGGAGGGATTAACAATGGATTATGGTGGCCTTTATACGTGCCAAAGATCTCCTTCAATAAACACTGAGTATTCTTTTAGGCTCCAGTCTCTTTTTAGGCTTAGGTTCAAATCCCACCACTGCCAGGTGTGCTTTTAAATGGCTTATTCTGCAATAAGTAGGCCCTCTGAAAGTGCCCATTTGGTCTGTGGCTGTTTCATATTGATCTGTGTAACTACACTCAGTGCAAGTAGATGAAACATGAGAATTTGCTTACACTGAGAGCAGCAAGTCCATTAAGGAAAGTTGTCTGTACAGGAGTCAGGTATTTAGTCAAGAATTATCCATCATTTGATCCTCGATGATGACATGATCCTGGCTTAAAAGGCAGGCAACTCAGTACTACTCCATAAAAACACCCTTCTGGCAATGTTTGGTTTCAAAACTTGATTTCAAGTCAATACTAAGGCCTTTATTAGATGACCCAGGTGTGTTTGACTAGAAATCAAACTGTGGTTGATTTCCTTAAAAAATGTCTCTTCAGGCCTTTGCTTTTAGGAAATTGATGATTTCGTAGTGATGAGCTGAACCAATATTTTTAAACTGTTTCAGATTGTAGTGGAGAATCAGTGTACGCTTTTAATATGGTAGTGTGGCCGAGGGGTCTAAGGAGCTGGATTTAGGCTCCAGTCTCTTTGGAGGCGTGGGTTCAAATCACACCACTGCCAGGTGTTCTTTTAAATGGCTTATTCTGCATTAAGTAGGACCTTTGAAAGTGCCAATTTGGTCTGTGGCTGTTTCATATTGATCTACAGTATGTAACTACACTCAGTGCAAGTAGATGAAACATGAGAATTTGCTTACACTGAGAGCAGCAAGTACCTTAAGGAAAGTTGCCTGTACAGGAGTCAGGTATTTAGTCAAGAATTATCCATCATTTGATCCTCGATGATGACATGATCCTGGCTTAAAAGGCAGGCAACTCAGTACTACTCCATAAAAACACCCTTCTGGCAATGTTTGGTTTCAAAACTTGATTTCAAGTCAATACTAAGGCCTTTATTAGATGACCCAGGTGTGTTTGACTAGAGATCAAACTGTGGTTGATTTCCTTAAAAAATGTCTCTTGAGGCCTTTGCTTTTAGGAAATTGATGATTTCATAGAGATGAGCTGAACCAATATTTTTAAACTGTTTCAGATTGTAGTGGAGAATCAGTGTATGTTTTTAATATGGTAGTGTGGCCGAGGGGTTTAAGGCGCTGGATTTAGGCTCCAGTCTCTTTGGAGGCGTGGGTTCAAATCCCACCACTGCCAGTTGTGCTTTTAAATGGCTTATTCTACATTAAGTAGGACCTTTGAAAGTGCCAATTTGGTCTGTGGCTGTTTCATATTGATCTATGTAACTACACTCAGTGCAAGTAGATGAAACATGAGAATTTGCTTACACTGAGAGCAGCAAGTCCCTTAAGGAAAGTTGTATGTACAGGAGTCAGGTATTTAGTCAAGAATTATCCATCATTTGATCCTCGATGATGACATGTTCCTGGCTTAAAAGGCAGGCAACTCAGTACTACTCCATAAAAAACCCTTTCTTGCAATGTTTGGTTTCAAAACTTGTTTTCAAGTCAATCCTAAGGCCTTTATTAGATGACCCGGGTTTGTTTGACTAGAGAAGAATCTTCATTCTGCATGAGGGTGGACCTTCAGCAGAAGGAGTGATTAACAATGGATTATGGTGGCCTTTATACGTGCCAAAGATCTCCTTCAATAAACACTGAGTATTCTTTTAGGCTCCAGTCTCTTTGGAGGCTTAGGTTCAAATCCCACCACTGCCAGGTGTGCTTTTAAATGGCTTATTCTGCAATATGTAGGCCCTCTGTAAGTGCCCATTTGGTCTGTGGCTGTTTCATATTGATCTGTGTAACTACACTCAGTGCAAGTAGATGAAACATGAGAATTTGCTTACACTGAGAGCAGCAAGTCCCTTAAGGAAAGTTGTCTGTACAGGAGTCAGGTATTTAGTCAAGAATTATCCATCATTTGTTCCTCGATGATGACATGATCCTGGCTTAAAAGGCAGGCAACTCAGTACTACTCCATAAAAACACCCTTCTGGTAATGTTTGGTTTCAAAACTTGTTTTTAAGTCAATACTAAGGCCTTTATTAGATGACCCGGGTGTTTTTGACTAGAGATCAATCTGTGGTTGATTTCCATAAAAAATGTCTCTTGAGACCTTTGCTTTTAGGAAATTGATGATTTCATAGAGATGAGCTGAACCAATATTTTTAACTGTTTCAGATTGTAGTGGAGAATCAGTGTTTGTTTTTAATATGGTAGTGTGGCCGAGGGGTCTAAGGTGCTGGATTTAGGCTCCAGTCTCTTTGGAGGCGTGGGTTCAAATCCCACCACTGCCAGGTGTGCTTTTAAATGGCTTACTCTGTATTAAGTAGGACCTTTGAAAGTGCCAATTTGGTCTGTGGCTGTTTCATATTGATCTATGTAACTACACTCAGTGCAAGTAGATGAAACATGAGAATTTGCTTACACTGAGAGCAGCAAGTCCCTTAAGGAAAGTTGTCTGTACAGGAGTCAGGTATTTAGTCAAGAATTATCCATCATTTGACTCTCGATCATGACATGATCCTGGCTTAAAAGGCAGGCAACTCAGTACTACTCCATAAAAAACCCCTTCTTGCAATGTTTGGTTTCAAAACTTGTTTTCAAGTCAATCCTAAGGCCTTTATTAGATGACCCAGGTTTGTTTGACTAGAGAAGAATCTTCATTCTGCATGAGGGTGGACCTTCAGCAGAAGGAGTGATTAACAATGGATTATGGTGGCCTTTATACGTGCCAAAGATCTCCTTCAATAAACACTGAGTATTCTTTTAGGCTCCAGTCTCTTTGGAGGCTTAGGTTCAAATCCCACCACTGCCAGGTGTGCTTTTAAATGGCTTATTCTGCAATAAGTAGGCCCTCTGAAAGTGCCCATTTGGTCTGTGGCTGTTTCATATTGATCTGTGTAACTACACTCAGTGCAAGTAGATGAAACATGAGAATTTGCTTACACTGAGAGCAGCAAGTCCCTTAAGGAAAGTTGTCTGTACAGGAGTCAGGTATTTAGTCAAGAATTATCCATCATTTGTTCCTCGATGATGACATGATCCTGGCTTAAAAGACAGGCAACTCAGTACTACTCCATAAAAACACCCTTCTGGCAATGTTTGGTTTCAAAACTTGTTTTCAAGTCAATACTAAGGCCTTTATTAGATGACCCGGGTGTTTTTGACTAGAGATCAATCTGTGGTTGATTTCCATAAAAAATGTCTCTTGAGGCCTTTGCTTTTAGGAAATTGATGATTTCATAGAGATGAGCTGAACCAATATTTTTAAACTGTTTCAGATTGTAGTGGAGAATCAGTGTATGTTTTTAATATGGTAGTGTGGCCGAGGGGTTTAAGGCGCTGGATTTAGGCTCCAGTCTCTTTGGAGGCGTGGGTTCAAATCCCACCACTGCCAGTTGTGCTTTTAAATGGCTTATTCTGCATTAAGTAGGACCTTTGAAAGTGCCAATTTGGTCTGTGGCTGTTTCATATTGATCTATGTAACTACACTCAGTGCAAGTAGATGAAACATGAGAATTTGCTTACACTGAGAGCAGCAAGTCCCTTAAGGAAAGTTGTATGTACAGGAGTCAGGCATTTAGTCAAGAATTATCCATCATTTGATCCTCGAAGATGACATGTTCCTGGCTTAAAAGGCAGGCAACTCAGTACTACTCCATAAAAAACCCCTTCTTGCAATGTTTGGTTTCAAAACTTGTTTTCAAGTCAATCCTAAGGCCTTTATTAGATGACCCAGGTTTGTTTGACTAGAGAAGAATCTTCATTCTGCATGAGGGTGGATCTTCAGCAGAAGGAGGGATTAACAATGGATTATGGTGGCCTTTATACGTGCCAAAGATCTCCTTCAATAAACACTGAGTATTCTTTTAGGCTCCAGTCTCTTTTTAGGCTTAGGTTCAAATCCCACCACTGCCAGGTGTGCTTTTAAATGGCTTATTCTGCAATAAGTAGGCCCTCTGAAAGTGCCCATTTGGTCTGTGGCTGTTTCATATTGATCTGTGTAACTACACTCAGTGCAAGTAGATGAAACATGAGAATTTGCTTACACTGAGAGCAGCAAGTCCATTAAGGAAAGTTGTCTGTACAGGAGTCAGGTATTTAGTCAAGAATTATCCATCATTTGATCCTCGATGATGACATGATCCTGGCTTAAAAGGCAGGCAACTCAGTACTACTCCATAAAAACACCCTTCTGGCAATGTTTGGTTTCAAAACTTGATTTCAAGTCAATACTAAGGCCTTTATTAGATGACCCAGGTGTGTTTGACTAGAAATCAAACTGTGGTTGATTTCCTTAAAAAATGTCTCTTCAGGCCTTTGCTTTTAGGAAATTGATGATTTCGTAGTGATGAGCTGAACCAATATTTTTAAACTGTTTCAGATTGTAGTGGAGAATCAGTGTACGCTTTTAATATGATAGTGTGGCCGAGGGGTCTAAGGAGCTGGATTTAGGCTCCAGTCTCTTTGGAGGCGTGGGTTCAAATCACACCACTGCCAGGTGTTCTTTTAAATGGCTTATTCTGCATTAAGTAGGACCTTTGAAAGTGCCAATTTGGTCTGTGGCTGTTTCATATTGATCTACAGTATGTAACTACACTCAGTGCAAGTAGATGAAACATGAGAATTTGCTTACACTGAGAGCAGCAAGTACCTTAAGGAAAGTTGCCTGTACAGGAGTCAGGTATTTAGTCAAGAATTATCCATCATTTGATCCTCGATGATGACATGATCCTGGCTTAAAAGGCAGGCAACTCAGTACTACTCCATAAAAACACCCTTCTGGCAATGTTTGGTTTCAAAACTTGATTTCAAGTCAATACTAAGGCCTTTATTAGATGACCCAGGTGTGTTTGACTAGAGATCAAACTGTGGTTGATTTCCTTAAAAAATGTCTCTTGAGGCCTTTGCTTTTAGGAAATTGATGATTTCATAGAGATGAGCTGAACCAATATTTTTAAACTGTTTCAGATTGTAGTGGAGAATCAGTGTATGTTTTTAATATGGTAGTGTGGCCGAGGGGTTTAAGGCGCTGGATTTAGGCTCCAGTCTCTTTGGAGGTGTGGGTTCAAATCCCACCACTGCCAGTTGTGCTTTTAAATGGCTTATTCTACATTAAGTAGGACCTTTGAAAGTGCCAATTTGGTCTGTGGCTGTTTCATATTGATCTATGTAACTACACTCAGTGCAAGTAGATGAAACATGAGAATTTGCTTACACTGAGAGCAGCAAGTCCCTTAAGGAAAGTTGTATGTACAGGAGTCAGGTATTTAGTCAAGAATTATCCATCATTTGATCCTCGATGATGACATGTTCCTGGCTTAAAAGGCAGGCAACTCAGTACTACTCCATAAAAAACCCTTTCTTGCAATGTTTGGTTTCAAAACTTGTTTTCAAGTCAATCCTAAGGCCTTTATTAGATGACCCGGGTTTGTTTGACTAGAGAAGAATCTTCATTCTGCATGAGGTTGGACCTTCAGCAGAAGGAGTGATTAACAATGGATTATGGTGGCCTTTATACGTGCCAAAGATCTCCTTCAATAAACACTGAGTATTCTTTTAGGCTCCAGTCTCTTTGGAGGCTTAGGTTCAAATCCCACCACTGCCAGGTGTGCTTTTAAATGGCTTATTCTGCAATAAGTAGGCCCTCTGTAAGTTCCCATTTGGTCTGTGGCTGTTTCATATTGATCTGTGTAACTACACTCAGTGCAAGTAGATGAAACATGAGAATTTGCTTACACTGAGAGCAGCAAGTCCCTTAAGGAAAGTTGTCTGTACAGGAGTCAGGTATTTAGTCAAGAATTATCCATCATTTGTTCCTCGATGATGACATGATCCTGGCTTAAAAGGCAGGCAACTCAGTACTACTCCATATAAACACCCTTCTGGTAATGTTTGGTTTCAAAACTTGTTTTTAAGTCAATACTAAGGCCTTTATTAGATGACCCGGGTGTTTTTGACTAGAGATCAATCTGTGGTTGATTTCCATAAAAAATGTTTCTTGAGGCCTTTGCTTTTAGGAAATTGATGATTTCATAGAGATGAGCTGAACCAATATTTTTAAACTGTTTCAGATTGTAGTGGAGAATCAGTGTATGTTTTTAATATGGTAGTGTGGCCGAGGGGTTTAAGGCGCTGGATTTAGGCTCCAGTCTCTTTGGAGGCGTGGGTTCAAATCCCACCACTGCCAGTTGTGCTTTTAAATGGCTTATTCTGCATTAAGTAGGACCTTTGAAAGTGCCAATTTGGTCTGTGGCTGTTTCATATTGATCTATGTAACTACACTCAGTGCAAGTAGATGAAACATGAGAATTTGCTTACACTGAGAGCAGCAAGTCCCTTAAGGAAAGTTGTATGTACAGGAGTCAGGCATTTAGTCAAGAATTATCCATCATTTGATCCTCGAAGATGACATGTTCCTGGCTTAAAAGGCAGGCAACTCAGTACTACTCCATAAAAAACCCCTTCTTGCAATGTTTGGTTTCAAAACTTGTTTTCAAGTCAATCCTAAGGCCTTTATTAGATGACCCAGGTTTGTTTGACTAGAGAAGAATCTTCATTCTGCATGAGGGTGGATCTTCAGCAGAAGGAGGGATTAACAATGGATTATGGTGGCCTTTATACGTGCCAAAGATCTCCTTCAATAAACACTGAGTATTCTTTTAGGCTCCAGTCTCTTTTTAGGCTTAGGTTCAAATCCCACCACTGCCAGGTGTGCTTTTAAATGGCTTATTCTGCAATAAGTAGGCCCTCTGAAAGTGCCCATTTGGTCTGTGGCTGTTTCATATTGATCTGTGTAACTACACTCAGTGCAAGTAGATGAAACATGAGAATTTGCTTACACTGAGAGCAGCAAGTCCATTAAGGAAAGTTGTCTGTACAGGAGTCAGGTATTTAGTCAAGAATTATCCATCATTTGATCCTCGATGATGACATGATCCTGGCTTAAAAGGCAGGCAACTCAGTACTACTCCATAAAAACACCCTTCTGGCAATGTTTGGTTTCAAAACTTGATTTCAAGTCAATACTAAGGCCTTTATTAGATGACCCAGGTGTGTTTGACTAGAAATCAAACTGTGGTTGATTTCCTTAAAAAATGTCTCTTCAGGCCTTTGCTTTTAGGAAATTGATGATTTCGTAGTGATGAGCTGAACCAATATTTTTAAACTGTTTCAGATTGTAGTGGAGAATCAGTGTACGCTTTTAATATGGTAGTGTGGCCGAGGGGTCTAAGGAGCTGGATTTAGGCTCCAGTCTCTTTGGAGGCGTGGGTTCAAATCACACCACTGCCAGGTGTTCTTTTAAATGGCTTATTCTGCATTAAGTAGGACCTTTGAAAGTGCCAATTTGGTCTGTGGCTGTTTCATATTGATCTACAGTATGTAACTACACTCAGTGCAAGTAGATGAAACATGAGAATTTGCTTACACTGAGAGCAGCAAGTACCTTAAGGAAAGTTGCCTGTACAGGAGTCAGGTATTTAGTCAAGAATTATCCATCATTTGATCCTCGATGATGACATGATCCTGGCTTAAAAGGCAGGCAACTCAGTACTACTCCATAAAAACACCCTTCTGGCAATGTTTGGTTTCAAAACTTGATTTCAAGTCAATACTAAGGCCTTTATTAGATGACCCAGGTGTGTTTGACTAGAGATCAAACTGTGGTTGATTTCCTTAAAAAATGTCTCTTGAGGCCTTTGCTTTTAGGAAATTGATGATTTCATAGAGATGAGCTGAACCAATATTTTTAAACTGTTTCAGATTGTAGTGGAGAATCAGTGTATGTTTTTAATGTGGCCGAGGGGTTTAAGGCGCTGGATTTAGGCTCCAGTCTCTTTGGAGGCGTGGGTTCAAATCCCACCACTGCCAGTTGTGCTTTTAAACGGCTTATTCTACATTAAGTAGGACCTTTGAAAGTGCCAATTTGGTCTGTGGCTGTTTCATATTGATCTATGTAACTACACTCAGTGCAAGTAGATGAAACATGAGAATTTGCTTACACTGAGAGCAGCAAGTCCCTTAAGGAAAGTTGTATGTACAGGAGTCAGGTATTTAGTCAAGAATTATCCATCATTTGATCCTCGATGATGACATGTTCCTGGCTTAAAAGGCAGGCAACTCAGTACTACTCCATAAAAACCCTTTCTTGCAATGTTTGGTTTCAAAACTTGTTTTCAAGTCAATCCTAAGGCCTTTATTAGATGACCCGGGTTTGTTTGACTAGAGAAGAATCTTCATTCTGCATGAGGGTGGACCTTCAGCAGAAGGAGTGATTAACAATGGATTATGGTGGCCTTTATACGTGCCAAAGATCTCCTTCAATAAACACTGAGTATTCTTTTAGGCTCCAGTCTCTTTTTAGGCTTAGGTTCAAATCCCACCACTGCCAGGTGTGCTTTTAAATGGCTTATTCTGCAATAAGTAGGCCCTCTGAAAGTGCCCATTTGGTCTGTGGCTGTTTCATATTGATCTGTGTAACTACACTCAGTGCAAGTAGATGAAACATGAGAATTTGCTTACACTGAGAGCAGCAAGTCCATTAAGGAAAGTTGTCTGTACAGGAGTCAGGTATTTAGTCAAGAATTATCCATCATTTGATCCTCGATGATGACATGATCCTGGCTTAAAAGGCAGGCAACTCAGTACTACTCCATAAAAACACCCTTCTGGCAATGTTTGGTTTCAAAACTTGATTTCAAGTCAATACTAAGGCCTTTATTAGATGACCCAGGTGTGTTTGACTAGAAATCAAACTGTGGTTGATTTCCTTAAAAAATGTCTCTTCAGGCCTTTGCTTTTAGGAAATTGATGATTTCGTAGTGATGAGCTGAACCAATATTTTTAAACTGTTTCAGATTGTAGTGGAGAATCAGTGTACGCTTTTAATATGGTAGTGTGGCCGAGGGGTTTAAGGCGCTGGATTTAGGCTCCAGTCTTTTTGGAGGCGTGGGTTCAAATCCCACCACTGCCAGTTGTGCTTTTAAACGGCTTATTCTACATTAAGTAGGACCTTTGAAAGTGCCAATTTGGTCTGTGGCTGTTTCATATTGATCTATGTAACTACACTCAGTGCAAGTAGATGAAACATGAGAATTTGCTTACACTGAGAGCAGCAAGTCCCTTAAGGAAAGTTGTATGTACAGGAGTCAGGTATTTAGTCAAGAATTATCCATCATTTGATCCTCGATGATGACATGTTCCTGGCTTAAAAGGCAGGCAACTCAGTACTACTCCATAAAAACCCTTTCTTGCAATGTTTGGTTTCAAAACTTGTTTTCAAGTCAATCCTAAGGCCTTTATTAGATGACCCGGGTTTGTTTGACTAGAGAAGAATCTTCATTCTGCATGAGGGTGGACCTTCAGCAGAAGGAGTGATTAACAATGGATTATGGTGGCCTTTATACGTGCCAAAGATCTCCTTCAATAAACACTGAGTATTCTTTTAGGCTCCAGTCTCTTTGGAGGCTTAGGTTCAAATCCCACCACTGCCAGGTGTGCTTTTAAATGGCTTATTCTGCAATTAGTAGGCCCTCTGAAAGTGCCCATTTGGTCTGTGGCTGTTTCATATTGATCTGTGTAACTACACTCAGTGCAAGTAGATGAAACATGAGAATTTGCTTACACTGAGAGCAGCAAGTTCCTTAAGGAAAGTTGTCTGTACAGGAGTCAGGTATTTAGTCAAGAATTATCCATCATTTGTTCCTCGATGATGACATGATCCTGGCTTAAAAGGCAGGCAACTCAGTACTACTCCATAAAAACACCCTTCTGGTAATGTTTGGTTTCAAAACTTGTTTTTAAGTCAATACTAAGGCCTTTATTAGATGACCCTGGTGTTTTTGACTAGAGATCAATCTGTGGTTGATTTCCATAAAAAATGTCTCTTGAGGCCTTTGCTTTTAGGAAATTGATGATTTCATAGAGATGAGCTGAACCAATATTTTTAAACTGTTTCAGATTGTAGTGGAGAATCAGTGTATGTTTTTAATATGGTAGTGTGGCCGAGGGGTCTAAGGCGCTGGATTTAGGCTCCAGTCTCTTTGGAGGCGTGGGTTCAAATCCCACCACTGCCAGGTGAGCTTTTAAATGGCTTATTCTGCATTAAGTAGGACCTTTGAAAGTGCCAATTTGGTCTGTGGCTGTTTCATATTGATCTATGTAACTACACTCAGTGCAAGTAGATGAAACATGAGAATTTGCTTACACTGAGAGCAGCAAGTCCCTTAAGGAAAGTTGTATGTACAGGAGTCAGGTATTTAGTCAAGAATTATCCATCATTTGATCCTCGATGATGACATGTTCCTGGCTTAAAAGGCAGGCAACTCAGTACTACTCCATAAAAAAACCCTTCTTGCAATGTTTGGTTTCAAAACTTGTTTACAAGTCAATCCTAAGGCCTTTATTAGATGACCCAGGTTTGTTTGACTAGAGAAGAATCTTCATTCTGCATGAGGGTGGACCTTCAGCAGAAGGAGTATTTAACAATGGATTATGGTGGCCTTTATACGTGCCAAAGATCTCCTTCAATAAACACTGAGTATTCTTTTAGGCTCCAGTCTCTTTGGAGGCTTAGGTTCAAATCCCACCACTGCCAGGTGTGCTTTTAAATGGCTTATTCTGCAATAAGTAGGCCCTCTGAAAGTGCCCATTTGGTCTGTGGCTGTTTCATATTGATCTGTGTAACTACACTCAGTGCAAGTAGATGAAACATGAGAATTTGCTTACACTGAGAGCAGCAAGTCCCTTAAGGAAAGTTGTCTGTACAGGAGTCAGGTATTTAGTCAAGAATTATCCATCATTTGTTCCTCGATGATGACATGATCCTGGCTTAAAAGGCAGGCAACTCAGTACTACTCCATAAAAACACCCTTCTGGTAATGTTTGGTTTCAAAACTTGTTTTAAAGTCAATACTAAGGCCTTTATTAGATGACCCGGGTGTTTTTGACTAGAGATCAATCTGTGGTTGATTTCCATAAAAAATGTCTCTTGAGGCCTTTGCTTTTTGTAAATTGATGATTTCATAGAGATGAGCTGAACCAATATTTTTAACTGTTTCAGATTGTAGTGGAGAATCAGTGTATGTTTTTAATATGGTAGTGTGGCCGAGGGGTCTAAGGTGCTGGATTTAGGCTCCAGTCTCTTTAGAGGTGTGGGTTCAAATCCCACCACTGCCAGGTGTGCTTTTAAATGGCTTATTCTGTATTAAGTAGGACCTTTGAAAGTGCCAATTTGGTCTGTGGCTGTTTCATATTGATCTATGTAACTACACTCAGTGCAAGTAGATGAAACATGAGAATTTGCTTACACTGAGAGCAGCAAGTCCCTTAAGGAAAGTTGTCTGTACAGGAGTCAGGTATTTAGTCAAGAATTATCCATCATTTGACCCTCGATCATGACATGATCCTGGCTTAAAAGGCAGGCAACTCAGTACTACTCCATAAAAAACCCCTTCTTGCAATGTTTGGTTTCAAAACTTGTTTTCAAGTCAATCCTAAGGCCTTTATTAGATGACCCAGGTTTGTTTGACTAGAGAAGAATCTTCATTCTGCATGAGGGTGGACCTTCAGCAGAAGGAGTGATTAATAATGGATTATGGTGGCATTTATACGTGCCAAAGATCTCATTCAATAAACACTGAGTATTCTTTTAGGCTCCAGTCTCTTTGGAGGCTTAGGTTCAAATCCCACCACTGCCAGGTGTGCTTTTAAATGGCTTATTCTGCAATAAGTAGGCCCTCTGAAAGTGCCCATTTGGTCTGTGGCTGTTTCATATTGATCTGTGTAACTACACTCAGTGCAAGTAGATGAAACATGAGAATTTGCTTACACTGAGAGCAGCAAGTCCATTAAGGAAAGTTGTCTGTACAGGAGTCAGGTATTTAGTCAAGAATTATCCATCATTTGATCCTCGATGATGACATGATCCTGGCTTAAAAGGCAGGTAACTCAGTACTACTCCATAAAAACACCCTTCTGGCAATGTTTGGTTTCAAAACTTGATTTCAAGTCAATACTAAGGCCTTTATTAGATGACCCAGGTGTGTTTGACTAGAGATCAAACTGTGGTTGATTTCCTTAAAAAATGTCTCTTCAGGCCTTTGCTTTTAGGAAATTGATGATTTCGTAGTGATGAGCTGAACCAATATTTTTAAACTGTTTCAGATTGTAGTGGAGAATCAGTGTACGCTTTTAATATGGTAGTGTGGCCGAGGGGTCTAAGGAGCTGGATTTAGGCTCCAGTCTCTTTGGAGGCGTGGGTTCAAATCACACCACTGCCAGGTGTGCTTTTAAATGGCTTATTCTGCATTAAGTAGGACCTTTGAAAGTGCCAATTTGGTCTGTGGCTGTTTCATAATGATCTATGTAACTACACTCAGTGCAAGTAGATGAAACATGAGAATTTGCTTACACTGAGAGCAGCAAGTCCCTTAAGGAAAGTTGTCTGTACAGGAGTCAGGTATTTAGTCAAGAATTATCCATCATTTGATCCTCGATGATGACATGATCCTGGCTTAAAAGGCAGTCAACTCAGTACTACTCCATAAAAAAACCCTTCTTGCAATGTTTGGTTTCAAAACTTGTTTTCAAGTCAATCCTAAGGCCTTTGTTAGATGACCCAGGTTTGTTTGACTAGAGAAGAATCTTCATTCTGCATGAGGGTGGACCTTCAGCAGAAGGAGTGATTAAAAATGGATTATGGTGGCCTTTATACGTGCCAAAGATCTCCTTCAATAAACACTGAGTATTCTTTTAGGCTCCAGTCTCTTTGGAGGCTTAGGTTCAAATCCCACCACTGCCAAGTGTGCTTTTAAATGGCTTATTCTGCAATAAGTAGGCCCTCTGTAAGTGCCCATTTGGTCTGTGGCTGTTTCATATTGATCTGTGTAACTACACTCAGTGCAAGTAGATGAAACATGAGAATTTGCTTACACTGAGAGCAGCAAGTCCCTTAAGGAAAGTTGTCTGTACAGGAGTCAGGTATTTAGTCAAGAATTATCCATCATTTGTTCCTCGATGATGACATGATCCTGGCTTAAAAGGCAGGCAACTCAGTACTACTCCATAAAAACACCCTTCTGGTAATGTTTGGTTTCAAAACTTGTTTTTAAGTCAATACTAAGGCCTTTATTAGATGACCCGGGTGTTTTTGACTAGAGATCAATCTGTGGTTGATTTCCATAAAAAATGTCTCTTGAGGCCTTTGCTTTTAGGAAATTGATGATTTCATAGAGATGAGCTGAACCAATATTTTTAACTGTTTCAGATTGTAGTGGAGAATCAGTGTTTGTTTTTAATATGGTAGTGTGGCCGAGGGGTCTAAGGCGCTGGATTTAGGCTCCAGTCTCTTTGGAGGCGTGGGTTCAAATCCCACCACTGCCAGGTGTGCTTTTAAATGGCTTACTCTGTATTAAGTAGGACCTTTGAAAGTGCCAATTTGGTCTGTGGCTGTTTCATATTGATCTATGTAACTACATTCAGTGCAAGTAGATGAAACATGAGAATTTGCTTACACTGAGAGCAGCAAGTCCCTTAAGGAAAGTTGTCTGTACAGGAGTCAGGTATTTAGTCAAGAATTATCCATCATTTGACCCTCGATCATGACATGATCCTGGCTTAAAAGGCAGGCAACTCAGTACTACTCCATAAAAAACCCCTTCTTGCAATGTTTGGTTTCAAAACTTGTTTTCAAGTCAATCCTAAGGCCTTTATTAGATGACCCAGGTTTGTTTGACTAGAGAAGAATCTTCATTCTGCATGAGGGTGGACCTTCAGCAGAAGGAGTGATTAACAATGGATTATGGTGGCCTTTATACGTGCCAAAGATCTCCTTCAATAAACACTGAGTATTCTTTAGGCTCCAGTCTCTTTGGAGGCTTAGGTTCAAATCCCACCACTGCCAGATGTGCTTTTAAATGGCTTATTCTGCAATAAGTAGGCCCTCTGAAAGTGCCCATTTGGTCTGCGGCTGTTTCATATTGATCTGTGTAACTACACTCAGTGCAAGTAGATGAAACATGAGAATTTGCTTACACTGAGAGCAGCAAGTCCCTTAAGGAAAGTTGTCTGTACAGGAGTCAGGTATTTAGTCAAGAATTATCCATCATTTGTTCCTCGATGATGACATGATCCTGGCTTAAAAGGCAGGCAACTCAGTACTACTCCATAAAAACACCCTTCTGGCAATGTTTGGTTTCAAAACTTGTTTTCAAGTCAATACTAAGGCCTTTATTAGATGACCCGGGTGTTTTTGACTAGAGATCAATCTGTGGTTGATTTCCATAAAAAATGTCTCTTGAGGCCTTTGCTTTTAGGAAATTGATGATTTCATAGAGATGAGCTGAACCAATATTTTTAAACTGTTTCAGATTGTAGTGGAGAATCAGTGTATGTTTTTAATATGGTAGTGTGGCCGAGGGGTTTAAGGCGCTGGATTTAGGCTCCAGTCTCTTTGGAGGCGTGGGTTCAAATCCCACCACTGCCAGTTGTGCTTTTAAATGGCTTATTCTGCATTAAGTAGGACCTTTGAAAGTGCCAATTTCGTCTGTGGCTGTTTCATATTGATCTATGTAACTACACTCAGTGCAAGTAGATGAAACATGAGAATTTGCTTACACTGACAGCACCAAGTCCCTTAAGGAAAGTTGTCTGTACAGGAGTCAGGTATTTAGTCAAGAATTATCCATCATTTGATCCTCGATGATGACATGATCCTGGCTTAAAATGCAGGCAACTCAGTACTACTCCATAAAAACACCCTTCTGGCAATGTTTGGATTCAAAACTTGATTTCAAGTAAATACTAAGGCCTTTATTAGATGACCCGGGTGTGTTTGACTAGAGATCAATCTGTGGTTGATTTCCTTAAAAAATGTCTCTTGAGGCCTTTGCTTTTAGGAAATTGATGATTTCATAGAGATGAGCTGAACCAATATTTTTAAACTCAGATTGTAGTGGAGAATCAGTGTATGATTTTAATGTGGCAGAGGGGTCTAAGGAGCTGGATTTAGACTCCAGTCTCTTTGGAGGCGTGGGTTCAAATCACACCCCTGCCAAGTGTGCTTTTAAATGGCTTATTCTGCATTAAGTAGGACCTTTGAAAGTGCCCATTTGGTCTGTGGCTGTTTCATATTGATCTATGTAACTACACTCAGTGCAAGTAGATGAAACATGAGAATTTGCTTACACTGAGAGCAGCAAGTCCCTTAAGGAAAGTTGTCTGTACAGGAGTCAGGTATTTAGTCAAGAATTATCTATCATTTGATCCTCGATGATGACATGATCCTGGCTTAAAAGGCAGGCAACTCAGTACTACTCCATAAAAAAACCCTTCTTGCAATGTTTGGTTTCAAAACTTGTTTTCAAGTCAATCCTAAGGCCTTTATTAGATGACCCAGGTGTGTTTGACTAGAGAAGAATCTTCATTCTGCATGAGGGTGGACCTTCAGCAGAAGGAGTGATTAACAATGGATTATGGAGGCCTTTATACGTGCCAAAGATCTCCTTCAATAAACACTGAGTATTCTTTTAGGCTCCAGTCTCTTTGGAGGCTTAGGTTCAAATCCCACCACTGCCAGGTGTGCTTTTAAATGGCTTATTCTGCAATAAGTAGGCCCTCTGAAAGTGCCCATTTGGTCTGTGGCTGTTTCATATTGATCTGTGTAACTACACTCAGTGCAAGTAGATGAAACATGAGAATTTGCATACACTGAGAGCAGCAAGTCCATTAAGGAAAGTTGTCTGTACAGGAGTCAGGTATTTAGTCAAGAATTATCCATCATTTGATCCTCGATGATGACATGATCCTGGCTTAAAAGGCAGGTAACTCAGTACTACTCCATAAAAACACCCTTCTGGCAATGTTTGGTTTCAAAACTTGATTTCAAGTCAATACTAAGGCCTTTATTAGATGACCCAGGTGTGTTTGACTAGAGATCAAACTGTGGTTGATTTCCTTAAAAAATGTCTCTTCAGGCCTTTGCTTTTAGGAAATTGATGATTTCGTAGTGATGAGCTGAACCAATATTTTTAAACTGTTTCAGATTGTAGTGGAGAATCAGTGTACGCTTTTAATATGGTAGTGTGGCCGAGGGGTCTAAGGAGCTGGATTTAGGCTCCAGTCTCTTTGGAGGCGTGGGTTCAAATCACACCACTGCCAGGTGTGCTTTTAAATGGCTTATTCTGCATTAAGTAGGACCTTTGAAAGTGCCAATTTGGTCTGTGGCTGTTTCATAATGATCTATGTAACTACACTCAGTGCAAGTAGATGAAACATTAGAATTTGCTTACACTGAGAGCAGCAAGTCCCTTAAGGAAAGTTGTCTGTACAGGAGTCAGGTATTTAGTCAAGAATTATCCATCATTTGATCCTCGATGATGACATGATCCTGGCTTAAAAGGCAGTCAACTCAGTACTACTCCATAAAAAAACCCTTCTTGCAATGTTTGGTTTCAAATCTTGTTTTCAAGTCAATCCTAAGGCCTTTGTTAGATGACCCAGGTTTGTTTGACTAGAGAAGAATCTTCATTCTGCATGAGGGTGGACCTTCAGCAGAAGGAGTGATTAACAATGGATTATGGTGGCCTTTATACGTGCCAAAGATCTCCTTCAATAAACACTGAGTATTCTTTTAGGCTCCAGTCTCTTTGGAGGCTTAGGTTCAAATCCCACCACTGCCAGATGTGCTTTTAAATGGCTTATTCTGCAATAAGTAGGCCCTCTGAAAGTGCCCATTTGGTCTGCGGCTGTTTCATATTGATCTGTGTAACTACACTCAGTGCAAGTAGATGAAACATGAGAATTTGCTTACACTGAGAGCAGCAAGTCCCTTAAGGAAAGTTGTCTGTACAGGAGTCAGGTATTTAGTCAAGAATTATCCATCATTTGTTCCTCGATGATGACATGATCCTGGCTTAAAAGGCAGGCAACTCAGTACTACTCCATAAAAACACCCTTCTGGCAATGTTTGGTTTCAAAACTTGTTTTCAAGTCAATACTAAGGCCTTTATTAGATGACCCGGGTGTTTTTGACTAGAGATCAATCTGTGGTTGATTTCCATAAAAAATGTCTCTTGAGGCCTTTGCTTTTAGGAAATTGATGATTTCATAGAGATGAGCTGAACCAATATTTTTAAACTGTTTCAGATTGTAGTGGAGAATCAGTGTATGTTTTTAATATGGTAGTGTGGCCGAGGGGTTTAAGGCGCTGGATTTAGGCTCCAGTCTCTTTGGAGGCGTGGGTTCAAATCCCACCACTGCCAGTTGTGCTTTTAAATGGCTTATTCTGCATTAAGTAGGACCTTTGAAAGTGCCAATTTCGTCTGTGGCTGTTTCATATTGATCTATGTAACTACACTCAGTGCAAGTAGATGAAACATGAGAATTTGCTTACACTGACAGCACCAAGTCCCTTAAGGAAAGTTGTCTGTACAGGAGTCAGGTATTTAGTCAAGAATTATCCATCATTTGATCCTCGATGATGACATGATCCTGGCTTAAAATGCAGGCAACTCAGTACTACTCCATAAAAACACCCTTCTGGCAATGTTTGGATTCAAAACTTGATTTCAAGTAAATACTAAGGCCTTTATTAGATGACCCGGGTGTGTTTGACTAGAGATCAATCTGTGGTTGATTTCCTTAAAAAATGTCTCTTGAGGCCTTTGCTTTTAGGAAATTGATGATTTCATAGAGATGAGCTGAACCAATATTTTTAAACTCAGTTTGTAGTGGAGAATCAGTGTATGATTTTAATATGGTTGTGTGGCCGAGGGGTCTATGGCGCTGGATTTAGGCTTCAGTCTCTTTGGAAGCGTGGGTTCAAATCCAACCACTGCCAAGTGTGCTTTTAAATGGCTTATTCTGCATTAAGTAGGACCTTTGAAAGTGCCAATTTGGTCTGTGGCTGTTTCATATTGATCTATGTAACTACACTCAGTGCAAGTAGATGAAACATGAGAATTTGCTTACACTGAGAGCATCAAGTCCCTTCAGGAAAGTTGTCTGTACAGGAGTCAGGTATTTAGTCAAGAATTATCCATCATTTGATCCTCGATGATGACATGATCCTGGCTTAAAAGGCAGGCAACTCAGTACTACTCCATAAAAACACCCTTCTGGCAATGTTTGGTTTCAAAACTTGATTTCAAGTCAATACTAAGGCCTTTATTAGATGACCCAGGTGTGTTTGACTAGAGAAGAATCTTCATTCTGCATGAGGGTTGACCTTCAGCAGAAGGAGTGATTAAAAATGGATTATGGAGGCCTTTATACGTGCCAAAGATCTCCTTCAATAAACACTGAGAATTCTTTTAGGCTCCAGTCTCTTTGAAGGCTTAGGTTCAAATCCCACCACTGCCAGGTGTGCTTTTAAATGGCTTATTCTGCAATAAGTAGGCCCTCTGAAAGTGCCCATTTGGTCTGTGGCTGTTTCATATTGAGCTCTGTAACTACACTCAGTGCAAGTAGATGAAACATGAGAATTTGCTTACACTGAGAGCAGCAAGTCCATTAAGGAAAGTTGTCTGTACAGGAGTCAGGTATTTAGTCAAGAATTATCCATCATTTGATCCTCGATGATGACATGATCCTGGCTTAAAAGGCAGGCAACTCAGTACTACTCCATAAAAACACCCTTCTGGCAATGTTTGGTTTCAAAACTTGATTTCAAGTCAATACTAAGGCCTTTATTAGATGACCCAGGTGTGTTTGACTAGAGATCAAACTGTGGTTGATTTCCTTAAAAAATGTCTCTTCAGGCCTTTGCTTTTAGGAAATTGATGATTTCATAGAGATGAGCTGAACCAATATTTTTAAACTGTTTCAGATTGTAGTGGAGAATCAATGTATGTTTTTAATATGGTAGTGGGGCCGAGGTTTCTAAGGCGCTGGATTTAGGCTCCAGTCTCTTTGGAGGCGTGGGTTCAAATCCCACCACTGCCAGGTGTGCTTTTAAATGGCTTATTCTGCATTAAGTAGGACCTTTGAAAGTGCCAATTTGGTCTGTAGCTGTTTCATATTGATCTATGTAACTACACTCAGTGCAAGTAGATGAAACATGAGAATTTGCTTACACTGAGAGCATCAAGTCCCTTAAGGAAAGTTGTCTGTACAGGAGTCAGGTATTTAGTCAAGAATTCTCCATCATTTGATCCTCGATGATGACAGGATCCTGGCTTAAAAGGCAGGCAACTCAGTACTACTATATAAAAAACCCCTTCTTGCAATGTTTGGTTTCAAAACTTGTTTTCAAGTCAATCCTAAGGCCTTTATTAGATGACCCAGGTGTGTTTGACTAGAGATCAAACTGTGGTTGATTTCCTTAAAAAATGTCTCTTCAGGCCTTTGCTTTTAGGAAATTGATGATTTCGTAGTGATGAGCTGAACCAATATTTTTAAACTGTTTCAGATTGTAGTGGAGAATCAGTGTACGCTTTTAATGTGGCAGAGGGGTCTAAGGAGCTGGATTTAGACTCCAGTCTCTTTGGAGGCGTGGGTTCAAATCACACCCCTGCCAAGTGTGCTTTTAAATGGCTTATTCTGCATTAAGTAGGACCTTTGAAAGTGCCCATTTGGTCTGTGGCTGTTTCATATTGATCTATGTAACTACACTCAGTGCAAGTAGATGAAACATGAGAATTTGCTTACACTGAGAGCAGCAAGTCCCTTAAGGAAAGTTGTCTGTACAGGAGTCAGGTATTTAGTCAAGAATTATCTATCATTTGATCCTCGATGATGACATGATCCTGGCTTAAAAGGCAGGCAACTCAGTACTACTCCATAAAAAAACCCTTCTTGCAATGTTTGGTTTCAAAACTTGTTTTCAAGTCAATCCTAAGGCCTTTATTAGATGACCCAGGTGTGTTTGACTAGAGAAGAATCTTCATTCTGCATGAGGGTGGACCTTCAGCAGAAGGAGTGATTAACAATGGATTATGGAGGCCTTTATACGTGCCAAAGATCTCCTTCAATAAACACTGAGTATTCTTTTAGGCTCCAGTCTCTTTGGAGGCTTAGGTTCAAATCCCACCACTGCCAGGTGTGCTTTTAAATGGCTTATTCTGCAATAAGTAGGCTCTCTGAAAGTGCCCATTTGGTCTGTGGCTGTTTCATATTGATCTGTGTAACTACACTCAGTGCAAGTAGATGAAACATGAGAATTTGCATACACTGAGAGCAGCAAGTCCATTAAGGAAAGTTGTCTGTACAGGAGTCAGGTATTTAGTCAAGAATTATCCATCATTTGATCCTCGATGATGACATGATCCTGGCTTAAAAGGCAGGCAACTCAGTACTACTCCATAAAAACACCCTTCTGGCAATGTTTGGTTTCAAAACTTGATTTCAAGTCAATACTAAGTCCTTTATTAGATGACCCAGGTGTGTTTGACTAGAGATTAATCTGTGGTTGATTTCCTTAAAAAATGTCTCTTCAGGCCTTTGCTTTTAGGAAATTGATGATTTCGTAGTGATGAGCTGAACCAATATTTTTAAACTGTTTCAGATTGTAGTGGAGAATCAGTGTATGCTTTTAATATGGTAGTGTGGCTGAGGGGTCTAAGGAGCTGGATTTAGGCTCCAGTCTCTTTGGAGGCGTGGGTTCAAATCACACCACTGCCAGTTGTGCTTTTAAATGGCTTATTCTGCATTAAGTAGGACCTTTGAAAGTGCCCATTTGGTCTGTGGCTTTTTCATATTGATCTATGTAACTACACTCAGTGCAAGTAGATGAAACATGAGAATTTGCTTACACTGAGAGCAGCAAGTCCCTTAAGGAAAGTTGTCTGTACAGGAGTCAGGTATTTAGTCAAGAATTATCTATCATTTGATCCTCGATGATGACATGATCCTGGCTTAAAAGGCAGGCAACTCAGTACTACTCCATAAAAAAACCCTTCTTGCAATGTTTGGTTTCAAAACTTGTTTTCAAGTCAATCCTAAGGCCTTTATTAGATGACCCAGGTGTGTTTGACTAGAGAAGAATCTTCATTCTGCATGAGGGTGGACCTTCAGCAGAAGGAGTGATTAACAATGGATTATGGAGGCCTTTATACGTGCCAAAGATCTCCTTCAATAAACACTGAGTATTCTTTTAGGCTCCAGTCTCTTTGGAGGCTTAGGTTCAAATCCCACCACTGCCAGGTGTGCTTTTAAATGGCTTATTCTGCAATAAGTAGGCCCTCTGAAAGTGCCCATTTGGTCTGTGGCTGTTTCATATTGATCTGTGTAACTACACTCAGTGCAAGTAGATGAAACATGAGAATTTGCATACACTGAGAGCAGCAAGTCCATTAAGGAAAGTTGTCTGTACAGGAGTCAGGTATTTAGTCAAGAATTATCCATCATTTGATCCTCGATGATGACATGATCCTGGCTTAAAAGGCAGGCAACTCAGTACTACTCCATAAAAACACCCTTCTGGCAATGTTTGGTTTCAAAACTTGATTTCAAGTCAATACTAAGTCCTTTATTAGATGACCCAGGTGTGTTTGACTAGAGATTAATCTGTGGTTGATTTCCTTAAAAAATGTCTCTTCAGGCCTTTGCTTTTAGGAAATTGATGATTTCGTAGTGATGAGCTGAACCAATATTTTTAAACTGTTTCAGATTGTAGTGGAGAATCAGTGTATGCTTTTAATATGGTAGTGTGGCTGAGGGGTCTAAGGAGCTGGATTTAGGCTCCAGTCTCTTTGGAGGCGTGGGTTCAAATCACACCACTGCCAGTTGTGCTTTTAAATGGCTTATTCTGCATTAAGTAGGACCTTTGAAAGTGCCCATTTGGTCTGTGGCTTTTTCATATTGATCTATGTAACTACACTCAGTGCAAGTAGATGAAACATGAGAATTTGCTTACACTGAGAGCAGCAAGTCCATTAAGGAAAGTTGTCTGTACAGGAGTCAGGTATTTAGTCAAGAATTATCCATCATTTGATCCTCGATGATGACATGATCCTGGCTTAAAAGGCAGGCAACTCAGTACTACTCCATAAAAACACCCTTCTGGCAATGTTTGGTTTCAAAACTTGATTTCAAGTCAATACTAAGGCCTTTATTAGATGACCCAGGTGTGTTTGACTAGAGATCAAACTGTGGTTGATTTCCTTAAAAAATGTCTCTTCAGGCCTTTGCTTTTAGGAAATTGATGATTTCATAGAGATGAGCTGAACCAATATTTTTAAACTGTTTCAGATTGTAGTGGAGAATCAATGTATGTTTTTAATATGGTAGTGGGGCCGAGGTTTCTAAGGCGCTGGATTTAGGCTCCAGTCTCTTTGGAGGCGTGGGTTCAAATCCCACCACTGCCAGGTGTGCTTTTAAATGGCTTATTCTGCATTAAGTAGGACCTTTGAAAGTGCCAATTTGGTCTGTGGCTGTTTCATATTGATCTATGTAACTACACTCAGTGCAAGTAGATGAAACATGAGAATTTGCTTACACTGAGAGCATCAAGTCCCTTAAGGAAAGTTGTCTGTACAGGAGTCAGGTATTTAGTCAAGAATTATCCATCATTTGATCCTCGATGATGACATGATCCTGGCTTAAAAGGCAGGCAACTCAGTACTACTCCATAAAAAACCCCTTCTTGCAATGTTTGGTTTCAAAACTTGTTTTCAAGTCAATCCTAAGGCCTTTATTAGATGACCCAGGTGTGTTTGACTAGAGATCAAACTGTGGTTGATTTCCTTAAAAAATGTCTCTTCAGGCCTTTGCTTTTAGGAAATTGATGATTTCGTAGTGATGAGCTGAACCAATATTTTTAAACTGTTTCAGATTGTAGTGGAGAATCAGTGTACGCTTTTAATGTGGCAGAGAGGTCTAAGGAGCTGGATTTAGACTCCAGTCTCTTTGGAGGCGTGGGTTCAAATCACACCCCTGCCAAGTGTGCTTTTAAATGGCTTATTCTGCATTAAGTAGGACCTTTGAAAGTGCCCATTTGGTCTGTGGCTGTTTCATATTGATCTGTGTAACTACACTCAGTGCAAGTAGATGAAACATGAGAATTTGCATACACTGAGAGCAGCAAGTCCATTAAGGAAAGTTGTCTGTACAGGAGACAGGTATTTAGTCAAGAATTATCCATCATTTGATCCTCGATGATGACATGATCCTGGCTTAAAAGGCAGGCAACTCAGTACTACTCCATAAAAACACCCTTCTGGCAATGTTTGGTTTCAAAACTTGATTTCAAGTCAATACTAAGTCCTTTATTAGATGACCCAGGTGTGTTTGACTAGAGATTAATCTGTGGTTGATTTCCTTAAAAAATGTCTCTTCAGGCCTTTGCTTTTAGGAAATTGATGATTTCGTAGTGATGAGCTGAACCAATATTTTTAAACAGTTTCAGATTGTAGTGGAGAATCAGTGTACGCTTTTAATATGGTAGTGTGGCTGAGGGGTCTAAGGAGCTGGATTTAGGCTCCAGTCTCTTTGGAGGCGTGGGTTCAAATCACACCACTGCCAGGTGTGCTTTTAAATGGCTTATTCTGCATTAAGTAGGACCTTTGAAAGTGCCAATTTGGTCTGTGGCTGTTTCATATTGATCTATGTAACTACACTCAGTGCAAGTAGATGAAACATGAGAATTTGCTTACACTGAGAGCAGCAAGTCCCTTAAGGAAAGTTGTCTGTACAGGAGTCAGGTATTTAGTCAAGAATTATCCATCATTTGATCCTCGATGATGACATGATCCTGGCTTAAAAGGCAGGCAACTCAGTACTACTCCATAAAAAACCCCTTCTTGCAAAGTTTGGTTTCAAAACTTGTTTTCAAGTCAATCCTAAGGCCTTTATTAGATGACCCAGGTGTGATTGACTAGAGAAGAATCTTCATTCTGCATGAGGGTGGACCTTCAGCAGAAGGAGTGATTAACAATGGATTATGGAGGCCTTTATACGTGCCAAAGATCTCCTTCAATAAACACTGAGTATTCTTTTAGGCTCCAGTCTCTTTGGAGGCTTAGGTTCAAATCCCACCACTGCCAGGTGTGCTTTTAAATGGCTTATTCTGCAATAAGTAGGCCCTCTGAAAGTGCCCATTTGGTCTGTGGCTATTTCATATTGATCTGTGTAACTACACAGTGCAAGTAGATGAAACATGAGAATTTGCTTACACTGAGAGCAGCAAGTCCATTAAGGAAAGTTGTCTGTACAGGAGTCAGGTATTTAGTCAAGAATTATCCATCATTTGATCCTCGATGATGATATGATCCTGGCTTAAAAGGCAGGCAACTCAGTACTACTCCATAAAAATACCCTTCTGGCAATGTTTGGTTTCAAAACTTGATTTGAAGTCAATACTAAGGCCTTTATTAGATGACCCAGGTGTGTTTGACTAGAGATCAAACTGTGGTTGATTTCCTTAAAAAATGTCTCTTCAGGCCTTTGCTTTTAGGAAATTGATGATTTCATAGAGATGAGCTGAACCAATATTTTTAAACTGTTTCAGATTGTAGTGGAGAATCAATGTATGTTTTTAATATGGTAGTGTGGCTGAGGGTTCTAAGGCGCTGGATTTAGGCTCCAGTCTCTTTGGAGGCGTGGGTTGAAATCACACCACTGCCAAGTGTGCTTTTAAATGGCTTATTCTGCATTAAGTAGGACCTTTGAAAGTGCCCATTTGGTCTGTGGCTGTTTCATATTGATCTATGTAACTACACTCAGTGCAAGTAGATGAAACATGAGAATTTGCTTACACTGAGAGCAGCAAGTCCCTTAAGGAAAGTTGTCTGTACAGGAGTCAGGTATTTAGTCAAGAATTATCCATCATTTGATCCTCGATGATGACATGATCCTGGCTTAAAAGGCAGGCAACTCAGTACTACTCCATAAAAAACCCCTTCTTGCAATGTTTGGTTTCAAAACTTGTTTTCAAGTCAATCCTAAGGCCTTTATTAGATGACCCAGGTGTGTTTGACTAGAGAAGAATCTTCATTCTACATGAGGGTGGACCTTCAGCATAAGGAGTTATTAACAATGGATTATGGAGGTCTTTATACGTGCCAAAGATCTCCTTCAATAAACACTGAGTATTCTTTTAGGCTCCAGTCTCTTTAGAAGGCTTAGGTTCAAATCCCACCACTGCCAGGTGTGCTTTTAAATGGCTTATTCTGCAATAAGTAGGCCCACTGAAAGTGCCCATTTGGTCTGTGGCTTTTTCATAATGATCTGTGTAACTACACTCAGTGCAAGTAGATGAAACATGAGAATTTGCTTACACTGAGAGCAGCAAGTCCATTAAGGAAAGTTGTCTGTACAGGAGTCAGGTATTTAGTCAAGAATTATCCATCATTGATCCTCGGTGATGACATGATCTTGGCTTAAAAGGCAGGCAACTCAGTACTACTCCATAAAAACACCCTTCAGGCAATGTTTGGTTTAAAAACTTGATTTCAAGTCAATACTAAGGCCTTTATTAGATGACCCAGGTGTGTTTGACTAGAGATCAAACTGTGGTTGATTTCCTTAAAAAATGTCTCTTCAGGCCTTTGCTTTTAGGAAATTGATGATTTCATAGAGATGAGCTGAACCAATATTTTTAAACTGTTTCAGATTGTAGTGGAGAATCAATGTATGTTTTTAATATGGTAGTGTGGCTGAGGGTTCTAAGGCGCTGGATTTAGGCTCCAGTCTCTTTGGAGGCGTGGGTTGAAATCCCACCACTGCCAGGTGTGCTTTTAAATGGATTATTCTGCATTAATTAGGACCTTTGAAAGTGCCAATTTGGTCTGTGGCTGTTTCATATTGATCTATGTAACTACACTCAGTGCAAGTAGATGAAACATGAGAATTTGCTTACACTGACAGCACCAAGTCCCTTAAGGAAAGTTGTATGTACAGGTGTCAGGTATTTAGTCAAGAATTATCCATCATTTGATCCTCGATGATGACATGTTCCTGGCTTAAAAGGCAGGCAACTCAGTACTACTCCATAAAAAAACCCTTCTTGCAATGTTTGGTTTCAAAACTTGTTTTCATGTCAATCCTAAGGCCTTTATTAGATGACCCAGGTATGTTTGACTAGAGAAGAAACTTCATTCTGCATGAGGGTGGACCTTCAGCAGAAGGAGTGATTAACAATGGATTATGGAGGCCTTTATACTTGCCAAAGATCTCCTTCAATAAACACTGAGAATTATTTTAGGCTCCAGTCTCTTTGCAGGCTTAGGTTCAAATCCCACCACTGCCAGGTGTGCTTTTAAATGGCTTATTCTGCATTAAGTAGGCCCTCTGAAAGTGCCCATTTGGTCTGTGGCTGTTTCATATTGAGCTCTGTAACTACACTCAGTGCAAGAAGATGAAACATGAGAATATGCTTACACTGAGAGCAGCAAGTACCTTAAGGAAAGTTGCCTGTACAGGAGTCAGGTATTTAGTCAAGAATTATCCATCATTTGATCCTCGATGATGACATGATCCTGGCTTAAAAGGCAGGCAACTCAGTACTACTCCATAAAAACACCCTTCTGGCAATGTTTGGTTTCAAAACTTGTTTTCAAGTCAATACTAAGGCCTTTATTAGATGACCCGGGTGTTTTTGACTAGAGATCAATCTGTGGTTGAATTCCATAAAAAATGTATCTTGAGGCCTTTGCTTTTAGGAAATTGATGATTTCATAGAGATGAGCTGAACCAATATTTTTAAACTGTTTCAGATTGTAGTGGAGAATCAGTGTATGTTTTTAATATGGTAGTGTGGCCGAGGGGTCTAAGGCGCTGGATTTAGGCTCCAGTCTCTTTGGAGGCCTGGGTTCAAATCCCACCACTGCCAGGTGTGCTTTTAAATGGCTTATTCTGCATTAAGTAGGACCTTTGAAAGTGCCAATTTGGTCTGTGGCTGTTTCATATTGATCTATGTAACTACACTCAGTGCAAGTAGATGAAACATGAGAATTTGCTTACACTGACAGCACCAAGTCCCTTAAGGAAAGTTGTATGTACAGGAGTCAGGTATTTAGTCAAGAATTATCCATCATTTGATCCTCGATGATGACATGTTCCTGGCTTAAAAGGCAGGCAACTCAGTACTACTCCATAAAAAAACCCTTCTTGCAATGTTTGGTTTCAAAACTTGTTTTCATGTCAATCCTAAGGCCTTTATTAGATGACCCAGGTGTGTTTGACAAGAGAAGAAACTTCATTCTGCATGAGGGTGGACCTTCAGCAGAAGGAGTGATTAACAATGGATTATGGAGGCCTTTATACTTGCCAAAGATCTCCTTCAATAAACACTGAGTATTCTTTTAGGCTCCAGTCTCTTTGCAGGCTTAGGTTCAAATCCCACCACTGCCAGGTGTGCTTTTAAATGGCTTATTCTGCATTTAGTAGGCCCTCTGAAAGTGCCCATTTGGTCTGTGGCTGTTTCATATTGAGCTCTGTAACTACACTCAGTGCAAGAAGATGAAACATGAGAATTTGCTTATACTGAGAGCAGCAAGTACCTTAAGGAAAGTTGCCTGTACAGGAGTCAGGTATTTAGTCAAGAATTATCCATCATTTGATCCTCGATGATGACATGATCCTGGCTTAAAAGGCAGGCAACTCAGTACTACTCCATAAAAACACCCTTCTGGCAATGTTTGGTTTCAAAACTTGTTTTCAAGTCAATACTAAGGCCTTTATTAGATGACCCGGGTGTTTTTGACTAGAGATCAATCTGTGGTTGATTTCCATAAAAAATGTCTCTTGAGGCCTTTGCTTTTAGGAAATTGATGATTTCATAGAGATGAGCTGAACCAATATTTTTAAACTGTTTCAGATTGTAGTGGAGAATCAGTGTATGTTTTTAATATGGTAGTGTGGCCGAGGGGTCTAAGGCGCTGGATTTAGGCTCCAGTCTCTTTGGAGGCGTGGGTTCAAATCCCACCACTGCCAGGTGTGCTTTTAAATGGCTTATTCTGCAATAAGTAGGCCCTCTGAAAGTGCCCATTTGGTCTGTGGCTGTTTCATATTGATCTGTGTAACTACACTCAGTGCAAGTAGATGAAACATGAGAATTTGCTTACACTGACAGCACCAAGTCCCTTAAGGAAAGTTGTATGTACAGGAGTCAAGTATTTAGTCAAGAATTATCCATCATTTGATCCTCGATGATGACATGTTCCTGGCTTAAAAGGCAGGCAACTCAGTACTACTCCATAAAAAAACCCTTCTTGCAATGTTTGGTTTCAAAACTTGTTTTCAAGTCAATCCTAAGGCCTTTATTAGATGACCCAGGTGTGTTTGACTAGAGAAGAAACTTCATTCTGCATGAGGGTGGACCTTCAGCAGAAGGAGTGATTAACAATGGATTATGGAGGCCTTTATACTTGCCAAAGATCTCCTTCAATAAACACTGAGTATTCTTTTAGGCTCCAGTCTCTTTGCAGGCTTAGGTTCAAATCCCACCACTGCCAGGTGTGCTTTTAAATGGCTTATTCTGCATTAAGTAGGCCCTCTGAAAGTGCCCATTTGGTCTGTGGCTGTTTCATATTGAGCTCTGTAACTACACTCAGTGCAAGAAGATGAAACATGAGAATTTGCTTATACTGAGAGTAGCAAGTACCTTAAGGAAAGTTGCCTGTACAGGAGTCAGGTATTTAGTCAAGAATTAACCATCATTTGATCCTCGATGATGACATTATCCTGGCTTAAAAGGCAGGCAACTCAGTACTACTCCATAAAAACACCCTTCTGGCAATGTTTGGTTTCAAAACTTGTTTTCAAGTCAATACTAAGGCCTTTATTAGATGACCCGGGTGTTTTTGACTAGAGATCAATCTGTGGTTGATTTCCATAAAAAATGTCTCTTGAGGCCTTTGCTTTTAGGAAATTGATGATTTCATAGAGATGAGCTGAACCAATATTTTTAAACTGTTTCAGATTGTAGTGGAGAATCAGTGTATGTTTTTAATATGGTAGTGTGGCCGAGGGGTCTAAGGCGCTGGATTTAGGCTCCAGTCTCTTTGGAGGCGTGGGTTCAAATCCCACCACTGCCAGGTGTGCTTTTAAATGGCTTATTCTGCAATAAGTAGGCCCTCTGAAAGTGCCCTTTTGGTCTGTGGCTGTTTCATATTGATCTGTGTAACTACACTCAGTGCAAGTAGATGAAACATGAGAATTTGCTTACACTGACAGCACCAAGTCCCTTAAGGAAAGTTGTATGTACAGGAGTCAAGTATTTAGTCAAGAATTATCCATCATTTGATCCTCGATGATGACATGTTCCTGGCTTAAAAGGCAGGCAACTCAGTACTACTCCATAAAAAAACCCTTCTTGCAATGTTTGGTTTCAAAACTTGTTTTCAAGTCAATCCTAAGGCCTTTATTAGATGACCCAGGTTTGTTTGACTAGAGAAGAATCTTCATTCTGCATGAGGGTGGACCTTCAGCAGAAGGAGTGATTAACAATGGATTATGGTAGCCTTTATACGTGCCAAAGATCTCCTTCAATAAACACTGAGTATTCTTTTAGGCTCCAGTCTCTTTGGAGGCTTAGGTTCAAATCCCACCACTGCCAGGTGTGCTTTTAAATGGCTTATTCTGCAATAAGTAGGCCCTCTGAAAGTGCCCATTTGGTCTGTGGCTGTTTCATATTGATCTGTGTAACTACACTCAGTGCAAGTAGATGAAACATGAGAATTTGCTTACACTGAGAGCAGCAAGTCCATTAAAGAAAGTTGTCTGTACAGGAGTCAGGTATTTAGTCAAGAATTATCCATCATTTGTTCCTCGATGATGACATGATCCTGGCTTAAAAGGCAGGCAACTCAGTACTACTCCATAAAAACACCCTTCTGGCAATGTTTGGTTTCAAAACTTGTTTTCAAGTCAATACTAAGGCCTTTATTAGATGACCCGGGTGTTTTTGACTAGAGATCAATCTGTGGTTGATTTCCATAAAAAATGTCTCTTGAGGCCTTTGCTTTTAGGAAATTGATGATTTCATAGAGATGAGCTGAACCAATATTTTTAAAGTGTTTCAGATTGTAGTGGAGAATCAGTGTATGTTTTTAATATGGTAGTGTGGCCGAGGGGTCTAAGGCGCTGGTTTTAGGCTCTAGTCTCTTTGGAGGCGTGGGTTCAAATCCCACCACTGCCAGGTGTGCTTTTAAATGGCTTATTCTGCATTAAGTAGGACCTTTGAAAGTGCCAATTTGGTCTGTGGCTGTTTCATATTGATATATGTAACTACACTCAGTGCAAGTAGATGAAACATGAGAATTTGCTTACACTGAGAGCAGCAAGTCCCTTAAGGAAAGTTGTCTGTACAGGAGTCAGGTATTTAGTCAAGAATTATCCATCATTTGACCCTCGATCATGACATGATCCTGGCTTAAAAGACAGGCAACTCAGTACTACTCCATAAAAAACCCCTTCTTGCAATGTTTGGTTTCAAAACTTGTTTTCAAGTCAATCCTAAGGCCTTTATTAGATGACCCAGGTGTGTTTGACTAGAGAAGAATCTTCATTCTGCATGAGGGTGGACCTTCAGCAGAAGGAGTGATTAACAATGGATTATGGAGGCCTTTATACTTGCCAAAGATCTCCTTCAATAAACACTGAGTATTCTTTTAGGCTCCAGTCTCTTTGCAGGCTTAGGTTCAAATCACACCACTTTCAGGTGTGCTTTTAAATGGCTTATTCTGCATTAAGTATGCCCTCTGAAAGTGCCCATTTGGTCTGTGGCTGTTTCATATTGAGCTCTGTAACTACACTCAGTGCAAGTAGATGAAACATGAGAATTTGCTTACACTGAGAGCAGCAAGTACCTTAAGGAAAGTTGCCTGTACAGGAGTCAGGTATTTAGTCAAGAATTATCCATCATTTGATCCTCGATGATGACATGATCCAGGCTTAAAAGGCAGGCAACTCAGTACTACTCCATAAAAACACCCTTCTGGCAATGTTTGGTTTCAAAACTTGTTTTCAAGTCAATACTAAGGCCTTTATTAGATGACCCGGGTGTTTTTGACTAGAGATCAATCTGTGGTTGATTTCCATAAAAAATGTCTCTTGAGGCCTTTGCTTTTAGGAAATTGATGATTTCATAGAGATGAGCTGAACCAATATTTTTAAACTGTTTCAGATTGTAGTGGAGAATCAGTGTATGTTTTTAATATGGTAGTGTGGCCGAGGGGTCTAAGTCGCTGGATTTAGGCTCCAGTCACTTTGGAGGCGTGGGTTCAAATCCCACCACTGCCAGGTGTGCTTTTAAATGGCTTATTCTGCATTAAGTAGGACCTTTGAAAGTGCCAGTTTGGTCTGTGGCTGTTTCATATTGATCTATGTAACTACACTCAGTGCAAGTAGATGAAACATGAGAATTTGATTACACTGAGAGCAGCAAGTCCCTTAAGGAAAGTTGTATGTACAGGAGTCAGGTATTTAGTCAAGAATTATCCATCATTTGATCCACGATGATGACATGTTCCTGGCTTAAAAGGCAGGCAACTCAGTACTACTCCATAAAAAAATCCTTCTTGCAATGTTTGGTTTCAAAACTTGTTTTCAAGTCAATCCTAAGGCCTTTATTAGATGACCCAGGTGTGATTGACTAGAGAAGAATCTTCATTCTGCATGAGGGTGGACCTTCAGCAGAAGGAGTGATTAACAATGGATTATGGAGGCCTTTATACGTGCCAAAGATCTCCTTCAATAAACACTGAGTATTCTTTTAGGCTCCAGTCTCTTTGGAGGCTTAGGTTCAAATCCCACCACTGCCAGGTGTGCTTTTAAATGGCTTATTCTGCAATAAGTAGGCCCACTGAAAGTGCCCATTTGGTCTGTGGCTTTTTCATATTGATCTGTGTAACTACACTCAGTGCAAGTAGATGAAACATGAGAATTTGCTTACACTGAGAGCAGCAAGTCCATTAAGGAAAGTTGTCTGTACAGGAGTCAGGTATTTAGTCAAGAATTATCCATCATTGATCCTCGGTGATGACATGATCTTGGCTTAAAAGGCAGGCAACTCAGTACTACTCCATAAAAACACCCTTCAGGCAATGTTTGGTTTAAAAACTTGATTTCAAGTCAATACTAAGGCCTTTATTAGATGACCCAGGTGTGTTTGACTAGAGATCAAACTGTGGTTGATTTCCTTAAAAAATGTCTCTTCAGGCCTTTGCTTTTAGGAAATTGATGATTTCATAGAGATGAGCTGAACCAATATTTTTAAACTGTTTCAGATTGTAGTGGAGAATCAATGTATGTTTTTAATATGGTAGTGTGGCTGAGGGTTCTAAGGCGCTGGATTTAGGCTCCAGTCTCTTTGGAGGCGTGGGTTGAAATCCCACCACTGCCAGGTGTGCTTTTAAATGGCTTATTCTGCATTAATTAGGACCTTTGAATGTGCCAATTTGGTCTGTGGCTGTTTCATATTGATCTATGTAACTACACTCAGTGCAAGTAGATGAAACATGAGAATTTGCTTACACTGACAGCACCAAGTCCCTTAAGGAAAGTTGTATGTACAGGAGTCAGGTATTTAGTCAAGAATTATCCATCATTTGATCCTCGATGATGACATGTTCCTGGCTTAAAAGGCAGGCAACTCAGTACTACTCCATAAAAAACCCTTCTTGCAATGTTTGGTTTCAAAACTTGTTTTCATGTCAATCCTAAGGCCTTTATTAGATGACCCAGGTATGTTTGACTAGAGAAGAAACTTCATTCTGCATGAGGGTGGACCTTCAGCAGAAGGAGTGATTAACAATGGATTATGGAGGCCTTTATACTTGCCAAAGATCTCCTTCAATAAACACTGAGAATTATTTTAGGCTCCAGTCTCTTTGCAGGCTTAGGTTCAAATCCCACCACTGCCAGGTGTGCTTTTAAATGGCTTATTCTGCATTAAGTAGGCCCTCTGAAAGTGCCCATTTGGTCTGTGGCTGTTTCATATTGAGCTCTGTAACTACACTCAGTGCAAGAAGATGAAACATGAGAATATGCTTACACTGAGAGCAGCAAGTACCTTAAGGAAAGTTGCCTGTACAGGAGTCAGGTATTTAGTCAAGAATTATCCATCATTTGATCCTCGATGATGACATGATCCTGGCTTAAAAGGCAGGCAACTCAGTACTACTCCATAAAAACACCCTTCTGGCAATGTTTGGTTTCAAAACTTGTTTTCAAGTCAATACTAAGGCCTTTATTAGATGACCCGGGTGTTTTTGACTAGAGATCAATCTGTGGTTGAATTCCATAAAAAATGTATCTTGAGGCCTTTGCTTTTAGGAAATTGATGATTTCATAGAGATGAGCTGAACCAATATTTTTAAACTGTTTCAGATTGTAGTGGAGAATCAGTGTATGTTTTTAATATGGTAGTGTGGCCGAGGGGTCTAAGGCGCTGGATTTAGGCTCCAGTCTCTTTGGAGGCCTGGGTTCAAATCCCACCACTGCCAGGTGTGCTTTTAAATGGCTTATTCTGCATTAAGTAGGACCTTTGAAAGTGCCAATTTGGTCTGTGGCTGTTTCATATTGATCTATGTAACTACACTCAGTGCAAGTAGATGAAACATGAGAATTTGCTTACACTGACAGCACCAAGTCCCTTAAGGAAAGTTGTATGTACAGGAGTCAGGTATTTAGTCAAGAATTATCCATCATTTGATCCTCGATGATGACATGTTCCTGGCTTAAAAGGCAGGCAACTCAGTACTACTCCATAAAAAAACCCTTCTTGCAATGTTTGGTTTCAAAACTTGTTTTCATGTCAATCCTAAGGCCTTTATTAGATGACCCAGGTGTGTTTGACAAGAGAAGAAACTTCATTCTGCATGAGGGTGGACCTTCAGCAGAAGGAGTGATTAACAATGGATTATGGAGGCCTTTATACTTGCCAAAGATCTCCTTCAATAAACACTGAGTATTCTTTTAGGCTCCAGTCTCTTTGCAGGCTTAGGTTCAAATCCCACCACTGCCAGGTGTGCTTTTAAATGGCTTATTCTGCATTAAGTAGGCCCTCTGAAAGTGCCCATTTGGTCTGTGGCTGTTTCATATTGAGCTCTGTAACTACACTCAGTGCAAGAAGATGAAACATGAGAATTTGCTTATACTGAGAGCAGCAAGTACCTTAAGGAAAGTTGCCTGTACAGGAGTCAGGTATTTAGTCAAGAATTATCCATCATTTGATCCTCGATGATGACATGATCCTGGCTTAAAAGGCAGGCAACTCAGTACTACTCCATAAAAACACCCTTCTGGCAATGTTTGGTTTCAAAACTTGTTTTCAAGTCAATACTAAGGCCTTTATTAGATGACCCGGGTGTTTTTGACTAGAGATCAATCTGTGGTTGATTTCCATAAAAAATGTCTCTTGAGGCCTTTGCTTTTAGGAAATTGATGATTTCATAGAGATGAGCTGAACCAATATTTTTAAACTGTTTCAGATTGTAGTGGAGAATCAGTGTATGTTTTTAATATGGTAGTGTGGCCGAGGGGTCTAAGGCGCTGGATTTAGGCTCCAGTCTCTTTGGAGGCGTGGGTTCAAATCCCACCACTGCCAGGTGTGCTTTTAAATGGCTTATTCTGCAATAAGTAGGCCCTCTGAAAGTGCCCATTTGGTCTGTGGCTGTTTCATATTGATCTGTGTAACTACACTCAGTGCAAGTAGATGAAACATGAGAATTTGCTTACACTGACAGCACCAAGTCCCTTAAGGAAAGTTGTATGTACAGGAGTCAAGTATTTAGTCAAGAATTATCCATCATTTGATCCTCGATGATGACATGTTCCTGGCTTAAAAGGCAGGCAACTCAGTACTACTCCATAAAAAAACCCTTCTTGCAATGTTTGGTTTCAAAACTTGTTTTCAAGTCAATCCTAAGGCCTTTATTAGATGACCCAGGTGTGTTTGACTAGAGAAGAAACTTCATTCTGCATGAGGGTGGACCTTCAGCAGAAGGAGTGATTAACAATGGATTATGGAGGCCTTTATACTTGCCAAAGATCTCCTTCAATAAACACTGAGTATTCTTTTAGGCTCCAGTCTCTTTGCAGGCTTAGGTTCAAATCCCACCACTGCCAGGTGTGCTTTTAAATGGCTTATTCTGCATTAAGTAGGCCCTCTGAAAGTGCCCATTTGGTCTGTGGCTGTTTCATATTGAGCTCTGTAACTACACTCAGTGCAAGAAGATGAAACATGAGAATTTGCTTATACTGAGAGCAGCAAGTACCTTAAGGAAAGTTGCCTGTACAGGAGTCAGGTATTTAGTCAAGAATTATCCATCATTTGATCCTCGATGATGACATGATCCTGGCTTAAAAGGCAGGCAACTCAGTACTACTCCATAAAAACACCCTTCTGGCAATGTTTGGTTTCAAAACTTGTTTTCAAGTCAATACTAAGGCCTTTATTAGATGACCCGGGTGTTTTTGACTAGAGATCAATCTGTGGTTGATTTCCATAAAAAATGTCTCTTGAGGCCTTTGCTTTTAGGAAATTGATGATTTCATAGAGATGAGCTGAACCAATATTTTTAAACTGTTTCAGATTGTAGTGGAGAATCAGTGTATGTTTTTAATATGGTAGTGTGGCCGAGGGGTCTAAGGCGCTGGATTTAGGCTCCAGTCTCTTTGGAGGCGTGGGTTCAAATCCCACCACTGCCAGGTGTGCTTTTAAATGGCTTATTCTGCAATAAGTAGGCCCTCTGAAAGTGCCCTTTTGGTCTGTGGCTGTTTCATATTGATCTGTGTAACTACACTCAGTGCAAGTAGATGAAACATGAGAATTTGCTTACACTGACAGCACCAAGTCCCTTAAGGAAAGTTGTATGTACAGGAGTCAAGTATTTAGTCAAGAATTATCCATCATTTGATCCTCGATGATGACATGTTCCTGGCTTAAAAGGCAGGCAACTCAGTACTACTCCATAAAAAAACCCTTCTTGCAATGTTTGGTTTCAAAACTTGTTTTCAAGTCAATCCTAAGGCCTTTATTAGATGACCCAGGTTTGTTTGACTAGAGAAGAATCTTCATTCTGCATGAGGGTGGACCTTCAGCAGAAGGAGTGATTAACAATGGATTATGGTAGCCTTTATACGTGCCAAAGATCTCCTTCAATAAACACTGAGTATTCTTTTAGGCTCCAGTCTCTTTGGAGGCTTAGGTTCAAATCCCACCACTGCCAGGTGTGCTTTTAAATGGCTTATTCTGCAATAAGTAGGCCCTCTGAAAGTGCCCATTTGGTCTGTGGCTGTTTCATATTGATCTGTGTAACTACACTCAGTGCAAGTAGATGAAACATGAGAATTTGCTTACACTGAGAGCAGCAAGTCCATTAAAGAAAGTTGTCTGTACAGGAGTCAGGTATTTAGTCAAGAATTATCCATCATTTGTTCCTCGATGATGACATGATCCTGGCTTAAAAGGCAGGCAACTCAGTACTACTCCATAAAAACACCCTTCTGGCAATGTTTGGTTTCAAAACTTGTTTTCAAGTCAATACTAAGGCCTTTATTAGATGACCCGGGTGTTTTTGACTAGAGATCAATCTGTGGTTGATTTCCATAAAAAATGTCTCTTGAGGCCTTTGCTTTTAGGAAATTGATGATTTCATAGAGATGAGCTGAACCAATATTTTTAAAGTGTTTCAGATTGTAGTGGAGAATCAGTGTATGTTTTTAATATGGTAGTGTGGCCGAGGGGTCTAAGGCGCTGGTTTTAGGCTCTAGTCTCTTTGGAGGCGTGGGTTCAAATCCCACCACTGCCAGGTGTGCTTTTAAATGGCTTATTCTGCAATAAGTAGGACCTTTGAAAGTGCCAATTTGGTCTGTGGCTGTTTCATATTGATATATGTAACTACACTCAGTGCAAGTAGATGAAACATGAGAATTTGCTTACACTGAGAGCAGCAAGTCCCTTAAGGAAAGTTGTCTGTACAGGAGTCAGGTATTTAGTCAAGAATTATCCATCATTTGACCCTCGATCATGACATGATCCTGGCTTAAAAGACAGGCAACTCAGTACTACTCCATAAAAAACCCCTTCTTGCAATGTTTGGTTTCAAAACTTGTTTTCAAGTCAATCCTAAGGCCTTTATTAGATGACCCAGGTGTGTTTGACTAGAGAAGAATCTTCATTCTGCATGAGGGTGGACCTTCAGCAGAAGGAGTGATTAACAATGGATTATGGAGGCCTTTATACTTGCCAAAGATCTCCTTCAATAAACACTGAGTATTCTTTTAGGCTCCAGTCTCTTTGCAGGCTTAGGTTCAAATCACACCACTTTCAGGTGTGCTTTTAAATGGCTTATTCTGCATTAAGTATGCCCTCTGAAAGTGCCCATTTGGTCTGTGGCTGTTTCATATTGAGCTCTGTAACTACACTCAGTGCAAGTAGATGAAACATGAGAATTTGCTTACACTGAGAGCAGCAAGTACCTTAAGGAAAGTTGCCTGTACAGGAGTCAGGTATTTAGTCAAGAATTATCCATCATTTGATCCTCGATGATGACATGATCCAGGCTTAAAAGGCAGGCAACTCAGTACTACTCCATAAAAACACCCTTCTGGCAATGTTTGGTTTCAAAACTTGTTTTCAAGTCAATACTAAGGCCTTTATTAGATGACCCGGGTGTTTTTGACTAGAGATCAATCTGTGGTTGATTTCCATAAAAAATGTCTCTTGAGGCCTTTGCTTTTAGGAAATTGATGATTTCATAGAGATGAGCTGAACCAATATTTTTAAACTGTTTCAGATTGTAGTGGAGAATCAGTGTATGTTTTTAATATGGTAGTGTGGCCGAGGGGTCTAAGTCGCTGGATTTAGGCTCCAGTCACTTTGGAGGCGTGGGTTCAAATCCCACCACTGCCAGGTGTGCTTTTAAATGGCTTATTCTGCATTAAGTAGGACCTTTGAAAGTGCCAGTTTGGTCTGTGGCTGTTTCATATTGATCTATGTAACTACACTCAGTGCAAGTAGATGAAACATGAGAATTTGATTACACTGAGAGCAGCAAGTCCCTTAAGGAAAGTTGTATGTACAGGAGTCAGGTATTTAGTCAAGAATTATCCATCATTTGATCCACGATGATGACATGTTCCTGGCTTAAAAGGCAGGCAACTCAGTACTACTCCATAAAAAACACCTTCTTGCAATGTTTGGTTTCAAAACTTGTTTTCAAGTCAATCCTAAGGCCTTTATTAGATGACCCAGGTGTGTTTGACGAGAAGAATCTTCATTCTGCATGAGGGTGGACCTTAAGCAGAAGGAGTGATTTACAATTGATTATGGAGGCCTTTATACGTGCCAAAGATCTCCTTCAATAAACACTGAGTATTCTTTTAGGCTCCAGTCTCTTTGGAGGCTTAGGTTCAAATCCCACCACTGCCAGGTGTGCTTTTAAATGGCTTATTCTGCAATAAGTAGGCCCTCTAAAAGTGCCCATTTGGTCTGTGGCTGTTTCATATTGATCTGTGTAACTACACTCAGTGCAAGGAGATGAAACATGAGAATTTGCTTACACTGAGAGCAGCAAGTCCATTAAGGAAAGTTGTCTGTACAGGAGTCAGGTATTTAGTCAAGAATTATCCATCATTTGATCCTCGATGATGATATGATCCTGGCTTAAAAGGCAGGCAACTCAGTACTACTCCATAAAAACACACTTCTGGCAATGTTTGGTTTCAAAACTTGATTTCAAGTCAATACTAAGGCCTTTATTAGATGACCCGGGTGTTTTTGACTAGAGATCAATCTGTGGTTGATTTCCATAAAAAATGTCTCTTGAGGCCTTTGCTTTTAGGAAATTGATGATTTCATAGAGATGAGCTGAACCAATATTTTTAAAGTGTTTCAGATTGTAGTGGAGAATCAGTGTATGTTTTTAATATGGTAGTGTGGCCGAGGGGTCTAAGGCGCTGGTTTTAGGCTCTAGTCTCTTTGGAGGCGTGGGTTCAAATCCCACCACTGCCAGGTGTGCTTTTAAATGGCTTATTCTGCATTAAGTAGGACCTTTGAAAGTGCCAATTTGGTCTGTGGCTGTTTCATATTGATATATGTAACTACACTCAGTGCAAGTAGATGAAACATGAGAATTTGCTTACACTGAGAGCAGCAAGTCCCTTAAGGAAAGTTGTCTGTACAGGAGTCAGGTATTTAGTCAAGAATTATCCATCATTTGACCCTCGATCATGACATGATCCTGGCTTAAAAGACAGGCAACTCAGTACTACTCCATAAAAAACCCCTTCTTGCAATGTTTGGTTTCAAAACTTGTTTTCAAGTCAATCCTAAGGCCTTTATTAGATGACCCAGGTGTGTTTGACTAGAGAAGAATCTTCATTCTGCATGAGGGTGGACCTTCAGCAGAAGGAGTGATTAACAATGGATTATGGAGGCCTTTATACTTGCCAAAGATCTCCTTCAATAAACACTGAGTATTCTTTTAGGCTCCAGTCTCTTTGCAGGCTTAGGTTCAAATCACACCACTTTCAGGTGTGCTTTTAAATGGCTTATTCTGCATTAAGTATGCCCTCTGAAAGTGCCCATTTGGTCTGTGGCTGTTTCATATTGAGCTCTGTAACTACACTCAGTGCAAGTAGATGAAACATGAGAATTTGCTTACACTGAGAGCAGCAAGTACCTTAAGGAAAGTTGCCTGTACAGGAGTCAGGTATTTAGTCAAGAATTATCCATCATTTGATCCTCGATGATGACATGATCCAGGCTTAAAAGGCAGGCAACTCAGTACTACTCCATAAAAACACCCTTCTGGCAATGTTTGGTTTCAAAACTTGTTTTCAAGTCAATACTAAGGCCTTTATTAGATGACCCGGGTGTTTTTGACTAGAGATCAATCTGTGGTTGATTTCCATAAAAAATGTCTCTTGAGGCCTTTGCTTTTAGGAAATTGATGAATTCATAGAGATGAGCTGAACCAATATTTTTAAACTGTTTCAGATTGTAGTGGAGAATCAGTGTATGTTTTTAATATGGTAGTGTGGCCGAGGGGTCTAAGTCGCTGGATTTAGGCTCCAGTCACTTTGGAGGCGTGGGTTCAAATCCCACCACTGCCAGGTGTGCTTTTAAATGGCTTATTCTGCATTAAGTAGGACCTTTGAAAGTGCCAGTTTGGTCTGTGGCTGTTTCATATTGATCTATGTAACTACACTCAGTGCAAGTAGATGAAACATGAGAATTTGATTACACTGAGAGCAGCAAGTCCCTTAAGGAAAGTTGTATGTACAGGAGTCAGGTATTTAGTCAAGAATTATCCATCATTTGACCCTCGATCATGACATGATCCTGGCTTAAAAGACAGGCAACTCAGTACTACTCCATAAAAAACCCCTTCTTGCAATGTTTGGTTTCAAAACTTGTTTTCAAGTCAATCCTAAGGCCTTTATTAGATGACCCAGGTGTGTTTGACTAGAGAAGAATCTTCATTCTGCATGAGGGTGGACCTTCAGCAGAAGGAGTGATTAACAATGGATTATGGAGGCCTTTATACGTGCCAAAGATCTCCTTCAATAAACACTGAGAATTCTTTTAGTCTCCAGTCTCTTTGCAGGCTTAGGTTCAAATCACACCACTGCCAGGTGTGCTTTTAAATGGCTTATTCTGCATTAAGTAGGCCCTCTGAAAGTGCCCATTTGGTCTGTGGCTGTTTCATATTGAGCTCTGTAACTACACTCAGTGCAAGTAGATGAAACATGAGAATTTGCTTACACTGAGAGCAGCAAGTACCTTAAGGAAAGTTGCCTGTACAGGAGTCAGGTATTTAGTCAAGAATTATCCATCATTTGATCCTCGATGATGACATGATCCTGGCTTAAAAGGCAGGCAACTCAGTACTACTCCATAAAAACACCCTTCTGGCAATGTTTGGTTTCAAAACTTGTTTTCAAGTCAATACTAAGGCCTTTATTAGATGACCCAGGTGTTTTTGACTAGAGATCAATCTGTGGTTGAATTCCATAAAAAATGTCTCTTGAGTCCTTTGCTTTTAGGAAATTGATGATTTCATAGAGATGAGCTGAACCAATATTTTTAAACTGTTTCAGATTGTAGTGGAGAATCAGTGTATGCTTTTAATATGGTAGTGTGGCCGAGGGGTCTAAGGCGCTGGATTTAGGCTCCAGTCTCTTTGGAGGCGTGGGTTCAAATCCCACCACTGCCAGGTGTGCTTTTAAATGGCTTATTCTGCATTAAGTAGGACCTTTGAAAGTGCCAATTTGGTCTGTGGCTGTTTCATATTGATATATGTAACTACACTCAGTGCAAGTAGATGAAACATGAGAATTTGCTTACACTGAGAGCAGCAAGTCCCTTAAGGAAAGTTGTCTGTACAGGAGTCAGGTATTTAGTCAAGAATTATCCATCATTTGACCCTCGATCATGACATGATCCTGGCTTAAAAGACAGGCAACTCAGTACTACTCCATAAAAAACCCCTTCTTGCAATGTTTGGTTTCAAAACTTGTTTTCAAGTCAATCCTAAGGCCTTTATTAGATGACCCAGGTGTGTTTGACTAGAGAAGAATCTTCATTCTGCATGAGGGTGGACCTTCAGCAGAAGGAGTGATTAACAATGGATTATGGAGGCCTTTATACGTGCCAAAGATCTCCTTCAATAAACACTGAGAATTCTTTTAGGCTCCAGTCTCTTTGCAGGCTTAGGTTCAAATCACACCACTGCCAGGTGTGCTTTTAAATGGCTTATTCTGCATTAAGTAGGCCCTCTGAAAGTGCCCATTTGGTCTGTGGCTGTTTCATATTGAGCTCTGTAACTACACTCAGTGCAAGTAGATGAAACATGAGAATTTGCTTACACTGAGAGCAGCAAGTACCTTAAGGAAAGTTGCCTGTACAGGAGTCAGGTATTTAGTCAAGAATTATCCATCATTTGATCCTCGATGATGACATGATCCTGGCTTAAAAGGCAGGCAACTCAGTACTACTCCATAAAAACACCCTTCTGGCAATGTTTGGTTTCAAAACTTGTTTTCAAGTCAATACTAAGGCCTTTATTAGATGACCCGGGTGTTTTTGACTAGAGATCAATCTGTGGTTGATTTCCATAAAAAATGTCTCTTGAGGCCTTTGCTTTTAGGAAATTGATGATTTCATAGAGATGAGCTGAACCAATATTTTTAAAGTGTTTCAGATTGTAGTGGAGAATCAGTGTATGTTTTTAATATGGTAGTGTGGCCGAGGGGTCTAAGGCGCTGGTTTTAGGCTCTAGTCTCTTTGGAGGCGTGGGTTCAAATCCCACCACTGCCAGGTGTGCTTTTAAATGGCTTATTCTGCATTAAGTAGGACCTTTGAAAGTGCCAATTTGTTCTGTGGCTGTTTCATATTGATATATGTAACTACACTCAGTGCAAGTAGATGAAACATGAGAATTTGCTTACACTGAGAGCAGCAAGTCCCTTAAGGAAAGTTGTCTGTACAGGAGTCAGGTATTTAGTCAAGAATTATCCATCATTTGACCCTCGATCATGACATGATCCTGGCTTAAAAGACAGGCAACTCAGTACTACTCCATAAAAAACCCCTTCTTGCAATGTTTGGTTTCAAAACTTGTTTTCAAGTCAATCCTAAGGCCTTTATTAGATGACCCAGGTGTGTTTGACTAGAGAAGAATCTTCATTCTGCATGAGGGTGGACCTTCAGCAGAAGGAGTGATTAACAATGGATTATGGAGGCCTTTATACGTGCCAAAGATCTCCTTCAATAAACACTGAGAATTCTTTTAGTCTCCAGTCTCTTTGCAGGCTTAGGTTCAAATCACACCACTGCCAGGTGTGCTTTTAAATGGCTTATTCTGCATTAAGTAGGCCCTCTGAAAGTGCCCATTTGGTCTGTGGCTGTTTCATATTGAGCTCTGTAACTACACTCAGTGCAAGTAGATGAAACATGAGAATTTGCTTACACTGAGAGCAGCAAGTACCTTAAGGAAAGTTGCCTGTACAGGAGTCAGGTATTTAGTCAAGAATTATCCATCATTTGTTCCTCGATGATGACATGATCCTGGCTTAAAAGGCAGGCAACTCAGTACTACTCCATAAAAACACCCTTCTGGCAATGTTTGGTTTCAAAACTTGTTTTCAAGTCAATACTAAGGCCTTTATTAGATGACCCGGGTGTTTTTGACTAGAGATCAATCTGTGGTTGATTTCCATAAAAAATGTCTCTTGAGGCCTTTGCTTTTAGGAAATTGATGATTTCATAGAGATGAGCTGAACCAATATTTTTAAAGTGTTTCAGATTGTAGTGGAGAATCTGTGTATGTTTTTAATATGGTAGTGTGGCCGAGGGGTCTAAGGCGCTGGTTTTAGGCTCTAGTCTCTTTGGAGGCGTGGGTTCAAATCCCACCACTGCCAGGTGTGCTTTTAAATGGCTTATTCTGCATTAAGTAGGACCTTTGAAAGTGCCAATTTGTTCTGTGGCTGTTTCATATTGATATATGTAACTACACTCAGTGCAAGGAGATGAAACATGAGAATTTGCTTACACTGAGAGCAGCAAGTCCATTAAGGAAAGTTGTCTGTACAGGAGTCAGGTATTTAGTCAAGAATTATCCATCATTTGACCCTCGATCATGACATGATCCTGGCTTAAAAGGCAGGCAACTCAGTACTACTCCATAAAAACACACTTCTGGCAATGTTTGGTTTCAAAACTTGATTTCAAGTCAATACTAAGGCCTTTATTAGATGACCAAGGTGTGTTTGACTAGAGATCAAACTGTGGTTGATTTCCTTAAAAAATGTCTCTTCAGGCCTTTGCTTTTAGGAAATTGATGATTTCATAGAGATGAGCTGAACCAATATTTTTAAACTGTTTCAGATTGTAGTGGAGAATCAGTGTATGTTTTTAATATGGTAGTGTGGCCGAGGGGTCTAAGGCTCTGGATTTAGGCTCCAGTCTCTTTGGAGGCGTGGGTTCAAATCCCACCACTGCCAGGTGTGCTTTTAAATGGCTTATTCTGCATTAAGTAGGACCTTTGAAAGTGCCAATTTGGTCTGTGGCTGTTTCATATTGATATATGTAACTACACTCAGTGCAAGTAGATGAAACATGAGAATTTGCTTACACTGAGAGCAGCAAGTCCCTTAAGGAAAGTTGTCTGTACAGGAGTCAGGTATTTAGTCAAGAATTATCCATCATTTGACCCTCGATCATGACATGATCCTGGCTTAAAAGACAGGCAACTCAGTACTACTCCATAAAAAACCCCTTCTTGCAATGTTTGGTTTCAAAACTTTTTTTCAAGTCAATCCTAAGGCCTTTATTAGATGACCCAGGTGTGTTTGACTAGAGAAGAATCTTCATTCTGCATGAGGGTGGACCTTCAGCAGAAGGAGTGATTAACAATGGATTATGGAGGCCTTTATACGTGCCAAAGATCTCCTTCAATAAACACTGAGAATTCTTTTAGGCTCCAGTCTCTTTGCAGGCTTAGGTTCAAATCACACCACTGCCAGGTGTGCTTTTAAATGGCTTATTCTGCATTAAGTAGGCCCTCTGAAAGTGCCCATTTGGTCTGTGGCTGTTTCATATTGAGCTCTGTAACTACACTCAGTGCAAGTAGATGAAACATGAGAATTTGCTTACACTGAGAGCAGCAAGTACCTTAAGGAAAGTTGCCTGTACAGGAGTCAGGTATTTAGTCAAGAATTATCCATCATTTGATCCTCGATGATGACATGATCCTGGCTTAAAAGGCAGGCAACTCAGTACTACTCCATAAAAACACCCTTCTGGCAATGTTTGGTTTCAAAACTTGTTTTCAAGTCTATACTAAGGCCTTTATTAGATGACCCGGGTGTTTTTGACTAGAGATCAATCTGTGGTTGAATTCCATAAAAAATGTCTCTTGAGGCCTTTGCTTTTAGGAAATTGATGATTTCATAGAGATGAGCTGAACCAATATTTTTAAACTGTTTCAGATTGTAGTGGAGAATCAGTGTATGTTTTTAATATGGTAGTGTGGCCGAGGGGTCTAAGGCGCTGGATTTAGGCTCCAGTCTCTTTGGAGGCGTGGGTTCAAATCACACCACTGCCAAGTGTGCTTTTAAATGGCTTATTCTGCATTAAGTAGGACCTTTGAAAGTGCCCATTTGGTCTGTGGCTGTTTCATATTGATCTATGTAACTACACTCAGTGCAAGTAGATGAAACATGAGAATTTGCTTACACTGAGAGCAGCAAGTCCCTTAAGGAAAGTTGTCTGTACAGGAGTCAGGTATTTAGTCAAGAATTATCCATCATTTGACCCTCGATCATGACATGATCCTGGCTTAAAAGGCAGGCAACTCAGTACTACTCCATAAAAAACCCCTTCTTGCAATGTTTGGTTTCAAAACTTGTTTTCAAGTCAATCCTAAGGCCTTTATTAGATGACCCAGGTGTGTTTTACTAGAGAAGAATCTTCATTCTGCATGAGGGTGGACCTTAAGCAGAAGGAGTGATTAACAATGGATTATGGAGGCCTTTATACGTGCCAAAGATCTCCTTCAATAAACACTGAGTATTCTTTTAGGCTCCAGTCTCTTTGGAGGCTTAGGTTCAAATCCCACCACTGCCAGGTGTGCTTTTAAATGGCTTATTCTGCAATAAGTAGGCCCTCTGAAAGTGCCCATTTGGTCTGTGGCTGTTTCATATTGATCTGTGTAACTACACTCAGTGCAAGGAGATGAAACATGAGAATTTGCTTACACTGAGAGCAGCAAGTCCATTAAGGAAAGTTGTCTGTACAGGAGTCAGGTATTTAGTCAAGAATTATCCATCATTTGATCCTCGATGATGATATGATCCTGGCTTAAAAGGCAGGCAACTCAGTACTACTCCATAAAAACACACTTCTGGCAATGTTTGGTTTCAAAACTTGATTTCAAGTCAATACTAAGGCCTTTATTAGATGACCCAGGTGTGTTTGACTAGAGATCAAACTGTGGTTGATTTCCTTAAAAAATGTCTCTTCAGGCCTTTGCTTTTAGGAAATTGATGATTTCATAGAGATGAGCTGAACCAATATTTTTAAACTGTTTCAGATTGTAGTGGAGAATCAATGTATGTTTTTAATATGGTAGTGTGGCTGAGGTTTCTAAGGCGCTGGATTTAGGCTCCAGTCTCTTTGGAGGCATGGGTTCAAATCCCACCACTGCCAGGTGTGCTTTTAAATTGCTTATTCTGCAATAAGTAGGACCTTTGAAAGTGCCAATTTGGTCTGTGGCTGTTTCATATTGATCTATGTAACTACACTCAGTGCAAGTAGATGACACATGAGAATTTTCTTACACTGAGAGCATCAAGTCCCTTAAGGAAAGTTGTCTGTACAGGAGTCAGGTATTTAGTCAAGAATTATCCATCATTTGATCCTCGATGATGACATGATCCTGGCTTAAAAGGCAGGCAACTCAGTACTACTCCATAAAAAACCCCTTCTTGCAATGTTTGGTTTCAAAACTTGTTTTCAAGTCAATCCTAAGGCCTTTATTAGATGACCCAGGTGTGTTTGACTAGAGAAGAATCTTCATTCTGCATGAGGGTGGACCTTCAGCAGAAGGAGTGATTAAAAATGGATTATGGAGGCCTTTATACGTGCCAAAGATCTCCTTCAATAAACACTGAGTATTCTTTTAGGCTCCAGTCTCTTTGAAGGCTTAGGTTCAAATCCCACCACTGCCAGGTGTGCTTTTAAATGGCTTATTCTGCAATAAGTAGGCCCTCTGAAAGTGCCCATTTGGTCTGTGGCTGTTTCATATTGATCTGTGTAACTACACTCAGTGCAAGTAGATGAAACATGAGAATTTGCTTACACTGAGAGTATCAAGTCCATTAAGGAAAGTTGTCTGTACAGGAGTCAGGTATTTAGTAAAGAATTATCCATCATTTGATCCTCGATGATGACCTGATCCTGGCTTAAAAGGCAGGCAACTCAGTACTACTCCATAAAAACACCCTTCTGGCAATGTTTGGTTTCAAAACTTGATTTCAAGTCAATACTAAGGCCTTTATTAGATGACCCAGGTGTGTTTGAGTAGAGATCAAACTGTGGTTGATTTCCTTAAAAAATGTCTCTTCAGGCCTTTGCTTTTAGGAAATTGATGATTTAATAGAGATGAGCTGAACCAATATTTTTAAACTGTTTCAGATTGTAGTGGAGAATCAATGTATGTTTTTAATATGGTAGTGGGGCCGAGGTTTCTAAGGCGCTGGATTTAGGCTCCAGTCTCTTTGGAGGCGTGGGTTCAAATCCCACCACTGCCAGGTGTGCTTTTAAATGGCTTATTCTGCATTAAGTAGGACCTTTGAAAGTGCCAATTTGGTCTGTGGCTGTTTCATATTGATCTATGTAACTACACTCAGTGCAAGTAGATGAAACATGAGAATTTGCTTACACTGAGAGCATCAAGTCCCTTAAGGAAAGTTGTCTGTACAGGAGTCAGGTATTTAGTCAAGAATTATCCATCATTTGATCCTCGATGATGACATGATCCTGGCTTAAAAGGCAGTCAACTCAGTACTACTCCATAAAAAACCCCTTCTTGCAATGTTTGGTTTCAAAACTTGTTTTCAAGTCAATCCTAAGGCCTTTATTAGATGACCCAGGTGTGTTTGACTAGAGATCAAACTGTGGTTGATTTCCTTAAAAAATTTCTCTTCAGGCCTTTGCTTTTAGGAAATTGATGATTTCGTAGTGATGAGCTGAACCAATATTTTTAAACTGTTTCAGATTGTAGTGGAGAATCAGTGTACGCTTTTAATATGGTAGTGTGGCAGAGGGGTCTATGGAGCTGGATTTAGACTCCAGTCTCTTTGGAGGCGTGGGTTCAAATCACACCACTGCCAAGTGTGCTTTTAAATGGCTTATTCTGCATTAAGTAGGACCTTTGAAAGTGCCCATTTGGTCTGTGGCTGTTTCATATTGATCTATGTAACTACACTCAGTGCAAGTAGATGAAACATGAGAATTTGCTTACACTGAGAGCAGCAAGTCCCTTAAGGAAAGTTGTCTGTACAGGAGTCAGGTATTTAGTCAAGAATTATCCATCATTTGACCCTCGATCATGACATGATCCTGGCTTAAAAGGCAGGCAACTCAGTACTACTCCATAAAAAACCCCTTCTTGCAATGTTTGGTTTCAAAACTTGTTTTCAAGTCAATCCTAAGGCCTTTATTAGATGACCCAGGTGTGTTTTACTAGAGAAGAATCTTCATTCTGCATGAGGGTGGACCTTCAGCAGGAGTGATTAACAATGTATTATGGAGGCCTTTATACGTGCCAAAGATCTCCTTCAATAAACACTGAGTATTCTTTTAGGCTCCAGTCTCTTTGGAGGCGTGGGTTCAAATCCCACCACTGCCAGGTGTGCTTTTAAATGGCTTATTCTGCATTAAGTAGGACCTTTGAAAGTGCCAATTTGGTCTGTGGCTGTTTCATATTGAGCTCTGTAACTACACTCAGTGCAAGTAGATGAAACATGAGAATTTGCTTACACTGAGAGCAGCAAGTACCTTAAGGAAAGTTGCCTGTACAGGAGTCAGGTATTTAGTCAAGAATTATCCATCATTTGATCCTCGATGATGACATGATCCTGCCTTAAAAGGCAGGCAACTCAGTACTACTCCATAAAAACACCCTTCTGGCAATGTTTGGTTTCAAAACTTTTTTTCAAGTCAATACTAAGGCCTTTATTAGATGAACTGGGTGTTTTTGACTAGAGATCAATCTGTGGTTGAATTCCATAAAAAATGTCTCTTGAGGCCTTTGCTTTAGGAAATTGATTATTTCATAGAGATGAGCTGAACCAATATTTTTAAACTGTTTCAGATTGTAGTGCAGAATTAGTGTATGTTTTTAATATGGTAGTGTGGCCGAGGGGTCTAAGGCGCTGGATTTAGGCTACAGTCTCTTTTGAGGTGTGGGTTCAAATCACACCACTGCCAGGTGTGCTTTTAAATGGCTTATTCTGCATTAAGTAGGACCTTTGAAAGTGCCAATTTGGTCTGTGGCTGTTTCATATTGATCTATGTAACTACACTCAGTGCAAGTAGATGAAACATGAGAATTTGCTTACACTGAGAGCAGCAAGTCCCTTAAGGAAAGTTGTATGTACAGGAGTCAGGTATTTAGTCAAGAATTATCCATCATTTGATCCACGATGATGACATGTTCCTGGCTTAAAAGGCAGGCAACTCAGTACTACTCCATAAAAAAACCCTTCTTGCAATGTTTGGTTTCAAAACTTGTTTTCAAGTCAATACTAAGGCCTTTATTAGATGACCCGGGTGTTTTTGACTAGAGATCAATCTGTGGTTGATTTCCATAAAAAATGTCTCTTGAGGCCTTTGCTTTTAGGAAATTGATGATTTCATAGAGATGAGCTGAACCAATATTTTTAAACTGTTTCAGATTGTAGTGGAGAATCAGTGTATGTTTTTAATATGGTAGTGTGGCCGAGGGGTCTAAGGCACTGGATTTAGGCTCCAGTCTCTTTGGAGGCGTGGGTTCAAATCCCACCACTGCCAGGTGTGCTTTTAAATGGCTTATTCTGCATTAAGTTGGACCTTTGAAAGTGCCAATTTGGTCTGTGGCTGTTTCATATTGATCTATGTAACTACACTCAGTGCAAGTAGATGAAACATGAGAATTTGCTTACACTGAGAGCAGCAAGTCCCTTAAGGAAAGTTGTCTGTACAGGAGTCAGGTATTTAGTCAAGAATTATCCTTCATTTGACCCTCGATCATGACATGATCCTGGCTTAAAAGGCAGGCAACTCAGTACTACTCCATAAAAAACCCCTTCTTGCAATGTTTGGTTTCAAAACTTGTTTTCAAGTCAATCCTAAGGCCTTTATTAGATGACCCAGGTGTGTTTGACTAGAGAAGAATCTTCATTCTGCATGAGGGTGGACCTTCAGCAGAAGGAGTGATTAAAAATGGATTATGGAGGCCTTTATACGTGCCAAAGATCTCCTTCAATAAACACTGAGTATTCTTTAATGCTCCAGTCTCTTTGGAGGCGTGGGTTCAAATCCCACCACTGCCAGGTGTGCTTTTAAATGGCTTATTCTGCATTAAGTAGGACCTTTGAAAGTGCCAATTTGGTCTGTGGCTGTTTCATATTGATCTATGTAACTACACTCAGTGCAAGTATATGAAACATGAGAATTTGCTTACACTGAGAGCAGCAAGTCCCTTAAGGAAAGTTGTCTGTACAGGAGTCAGGTATTTAGTCAAGAATTATCCATCATTTGATCCTCGATGATGACATGATCCTGGCTTAAAAGGCAGGCAACTCAGTACTACTCCATAAAAAAACCCTTCTTGCAATGTTTGGTTTCAAAACTTGTTTTCAAGTCAATCCTAAGGCCTTTATTAGATGACCCAGGTGTGTTTGACTAGAGAAGAATCTTCATTCTGCATGAGGGTGGACCTTCAGCAGAAGGAGTGATTAACAATGGATTATGGAGGCCTTTATACGTGCCAAAGATCTCCTTCAATAAACACTGAGTATTCTTTTAGGCTCCAGTCTCTTTGGAGGCTTAGGTTCAAATCCCACCACTGCCAGGTGTGCTTTTAAATGGCTTATTCTGCAATAAGTAGGCCCTCTGAAAGTGCCCATTTGGTCTGTGGCTGTTTCATATTGATCTGTGTAACTACACTCAGTGCGAGTAGATGAAACATGAGAATTTGCTTACACTGAGAGCAGCAAGTCCCTTAAGGAAAGTTGTCTGTACAGGAGTCAGGTATTTAGTCAAGAATTATCCATCATTTGATCCTCGATGATGACATGATCCTGGCTTAAAAGGCAGGCAACTCAGTACTACTCCATAAAAAACCCCTTCTTGCAATGTTTGGTTTCAAAACTTGTTTTCAAGTCAATCCTAAGGCCTTTATTAGATGACCCAGGTGTGTTTGACTAGAGAAGAATCTTCATTCTGCATGAGGGTGGACCTTCAGCAGAAGGAGTGATTAACAATGGATTATGGAGGCCTTTATACGTGCCAAAGATCTCCTTCAATAAACACTGAGTATTCTTTAATGCTCCAGTCTCTTTGGAGGCTTAGGTTCAAATCCCACCACCGCCAGGTGTGCTTTTAAATGGCTTATTCTGCAATAAATAGGCCCTCTGAAAGTGCCCATTTGGTCTGTGGCTGTTTCATATTGATCTATGTAACTACACTCAGTGCAAGTAGATGAAACATGAGAATTTGCTTACACTGAGAGCAGCAAGTCCCTTAAGGAAAGTTGTCTGTACAGGAGTCAGGTATTTAGTCAAGAATTATCCATCATTTGATCCTCGATGATGACATGATCCTGGCTTAAAAGGCAGGCAACTCAGTACTACTCCATAAAAAACCCCTTCTTGCAATGTTTGGTTTCAAAACGTGTTTTCAAGTCAATCCTAAGGCCTTTATTAGATGACCCAGGTGTGTTTGACTAGAGAAGAATCTTCATTCTGCATGAGGGTGGACCTTCAGCATAAGGAGTGATTAACAATGGATTATGGAGGCCTTTATACGTGCCAAAGATCTCCTTCAATAAACACTGAGTATTCTTTTAGGCTCCAGTCTCTTTGGAGGCTTAGGTTCAAATCCCACCACTGCCAGGTGTGCTTTTAAATGGCTTATTCTGCAATAAGTAGGCCCTCTGAAAGTGCCCATTTGGTCTGTGGCTTTTTCATATTGATCTGTGTAACTACACTCAGTGCAAGTAGATGAAACATGAGAATTTGCTTACACTAAGAGCAGCAAGTCCATTAAGGAAAGTTGTCTGTACAGGAGTCAGGTATTTAGTCAAGAATTATCCATCATTGATCCTCGGTGATGACATGATCCTGGCTTAAAAGGCAGGCAACTCAGTACTACTCCATAAAAAAACCCTTCTTGCAATGTTTGGTTTCAAAACTTGTTTTCAAGTCAATACTAAGGCCTTTATTAGATGACCCGGGTGTTTTTGACTAGAGATCAATCTGTGGTTGATTTCCATAAAAAATGTCTCTTGAGGCCTTTGCTTTTAGGAAATTGATGATTTCATAGAGATGAGCTGAACCAATATTTTTAAACTGTTTCAGATTGTAGTGGAGAATCAGTGCATGTTTTTAATATGGTAGTGTGGCCGAGGGGTCTAAGGCACTGGATTTAGGCTCCAGTCTCTTTGGAGGCGTGGGTTCAAATCCCACCACTGCCAGGTGTGCTTTTAAATGGCTTATTCTGCATTAAGTTGGACCTTTGAAAGTGCCAATTTGGTCTGTGGCTGTTTCATATTGATCTATGTAACTACACTCAGTGCAAGTAGATGAAACATGAGAATTTGCTTACACTGAGAGCAGCAAGTCCCTTAAGGAAAGTTGTCTGTACAGGAGTCAGGTATTTAGTCAAGAATTATCCTTCATTTGACCCTCGATCATGACATGATCCTGGCTTAAAAGGCAGGCAACTCAGTACTACTCCATAAAAAACCCCTTCTTGCAATGTTTGGTTTCAAAACTTGTTTTCAAGTCAATCCTAAGGCCTTTATTAGATGACCCAGGTGTGTTTGACTAGAGAAGAATCTTCATTCTGCATGAGGGTGGACCTTCAGCAGAAGGAGTGATTAAAAATGGATTATGGAGGCCTTTATACGTGCCAAAGATCTCCTTCAATAAACACTGAGTATTCTTTAATGCTCCAGTCTCTTTGGAGGCGTGGGTTCAAATCCCACCACTGCCAGGTGTGCTTTTAAATGGCTTATTCTGCATTAAGTAGGACCTTTGAAAGTGCCAATTTGGTCTGTGGCTGTTTCATATTGATCTATGTAACTACACTCAGTGCAAGTAGATGAAACATGAGAATTTGCTTACACTGAGAGCAGCAAGTCCCTTAAGGAAAGTTGTCTGTACAGGAGTCAGGTATTTAGTCAAGAATTATCCATCATTTGATCCTCGATGATGACATGATCCTGGCTTAAAAGGCAGGCAACTCAGTACTACTACATAAAAAACCCCTTCTTGCAATGTTTGGTTTCAAAACGTGTTTTCAAGTCAATCCTAAGGCCTTTATTAGATGACCCAGGTGTGTTTGACTAGAGAAGAATCTTCATTCTGCATGAGGGTGGACCTTCAGCATAAGGAGTGATTAACAATGGATTATGGAGGCCTTTATACGTGCCAAAGATCTCCTTCAATAAACACTGAGTATTCTTTTAGGCTCCAGTCTCTTTGGAGGCTTAGGTTCAAATCCCACCACTGCCAGGTGTGCTTTTAAATGGCTTATTCTGCAATAAGTAGGCCCTCTGAAAGTGCCCATTTGGTCTGTGGCTTTTTCATATTGATCTGTGTAACTACACTCAGTGCAAGTAGATGAAACATGAGAATTTGCTTACACTAAGAGCAGCAAGTCCATTAAGGAAAGTTGTCTGTACAGGAGTCATGTATTTAGTCAAGAATTATCCATCATTGATCCTCGGTGATGACATGATCCTGGCTTAAAAGGCAGGCAACTCAGTACTACTCCATAAAAAAACCCTTCTTGCAATGTTTGGTTTCAAAACTTGTTTTCAAGTCAATACTAAGGCCTTTATTAGATGACCCGGGTGTTTTTGACTAGAGATCAATCTGTGGTTGATTTCCATAAAAAATGTCTCTTGAGGCCTTTGCTTTTAGGAAATTGATGATTTCATAGAGATGAGCTGAACCAATATTTTTAAACTGTTTCAGATTGTAGTGGAGAATCAGTGTATGTTTTTAGTGTGGCCGAGGGGTCTAAGGCACTGGATTTAGGCTCCAGTCTCTTTGGAGGCGTGGGTTCAAATCCCACCACTGCCAGGTGTGCTTTTAAATGGCTTATTCTGCATTAAGTTGGACCTTTGAAAGTGCCAATTTGGTCTGTGGCTGTTTCATATTGATCTATGTAACTACACTCAGTGCAAGTAGATGAAACATGAGAATTTGCTTACACTGAGAGCAGCAAGTCCCTTAAGGAAAGTTGTCTGTACAGGAGTCAGGTATTTAGTCAAGAATTATCCTTCATTTGACCCTCGATCATGACATGATCCTGGCTTAAAAGGCAGGCAACTCAGTACTACTCCATAAAAAACCCCTTCTTGCAATGTTTGGTTTCAAAACTTGTTTTCAAGTCAATCCTAAGGCCTTTATTAGATGACCCAGGTGTGTTTGACTAGAGAAGAATCTTCATTCTGCATGAGGGTGGACCTTCAGCAGAAGGAGTGATTAAAAATGGATTATGGAGGCCTTTATACGTGCCAAAGATCTCCTTCAATAAACACTGAGTATTCTTTAATGCTCCAGTCTCTTTGGAGGCGTGGGTTCAAATCCCACCACTGCCAGGTGTGCTTTTAAATGGCTTATTCTGCATTAAGTAGGACCTTTGAAAGTGCCAATTTGGTCTGTGGCTGTTTCATATTGATCTATGTAACTACACTCAGTGCAAGTAGATGAAACATGAGAATTTGCTTACACTGAGAGCAGCAAGTCCCTTAAGGAAAGTTGTCTGTACAGGAGTCAGGTATTTAGTCAAGAATTATCCATCATTTGATCCTCGATGATGACATGATCCTGGCTTAAAAGGCAGGCAACTCAGTACTACTCCATAAAAAACCCCTTCTTGCAATGTTTGGTTTCAAAACTTGTTTTCAAGTCAATCCTAAGGCCTTTATTAGATGACCCAGGTGTGTTTGACTAGAGAAGAATCTTCATTCTGCATGAGGGTGGACCTTCAGCAGAAGGAGTGATTAACAATGGATTATGGAGGCCTTTATACGTGCCAAAGATCTCCTTCAATAAACACTGAGTATTCTTTTAGGCTCCAGTCTCTTTGGAGGCTTAGGTTCAAATCCCACCACTGCCAGGTGTGCTTTTAAATGGCTTATTCTGCAATAAGTAGGCCCTCTGAAAGTGCCCATTTGGTCTGTGGCTGTTTCATATTGATCTGTGTAACTACACTCAGTGCGAGTAGATGAAACATGAGAATTTGCTTACACTGAGAGCAGCAAGTCCCTTAAGGAAAGTTGTCTGTACAGGAGTCAGGTATTTAGTCAAGAATTATCCATCATTTGATCCTCGATGATGACATGATCCTGGCTTAAAAGGCAGGCAACTCAGTACTACTCCATAAAAAACCCCTTCTTGCAATGTTTGGTTTCAAAACTTGTTTTCAAGTCAATCCTAAGGCCTTTATTAGATTACCCAGGTGTGTTTGACTAGAGAAGAATCTTCATTCTGCATGAGGGTGGACCTTCAGCAGAAGGAGTGATTAACAATGGATTATGGAGGCCTTTATACGTGCCAAAGATCTCCTTCAATAAACACTGAGTATTCTTTAATGCTCCAGTCTCTTTGGAGGCTTAGGTTCAAATCCCACCACCGCCAGGTGTGCTTTTAAATGGCTTATTCTGCAATAAATAGGCCCTCTGAAAGTGCCCATTTGGTCTGTGGCTGTTTCATATTGATCTATGTAACTACACTCAGTGCAAGTAGATGAAACATGAGAATTTGCTTACACTGAGAGCAGCAAGTCCCTTAAGGAAAGTTGTCTGTACAGGAGTCAGGTATTTAGTCAAGAATTATCCATCATTTGATCCTCGATGATGACACGATCCTGGCTTAAAAGGCAGGCAACTCAGTACTACTCCATAAAAAACCCCTTCTTGCAATGTTTGGTTTCAAAACGTGTTTTCAAGTCAATCCTAAGGCCTTTATTAGATGACCCAGGTGTGTTTGACTAGAGAAGAATCTTCATTCTGCATGAGGGTGGACCTTCAGCATAAGGAGTGATTAACAATGGATTATGGAGGCCTTTATACGTGCCAAAGATCTCCTTCAATAAACACTGAGTATTCTTTTAGGCTCCAGTCTCTTTGGAGGCTTAGGTTCAAATCCCACCACTGCCAGGTGTGCTTTTAAATGGCTTATTCTGCAATAAGTAGGCCCTCTGAAAGTGCCCATTTGGTCTGTGGCTTTTTCATATTGATCTGTGTAACTACACTCAGTGCAAGTAGATGAAACATGAGAATTTGCTTACACTAAGAGCAGCAAGTCCATTAAGGAAAGTTGTCTGTACAGGAGTCAGGTATTTAGTCAAGAATTATCCATCATTGATCCTCGGTGATGACATGATCCTGGCTTAAAAGGCAGGCAACTCAGTACTACTCCATAAAAACACCCTTCAGGCAATGTTTGGTTTCAAAACTTTATTTCAAGTCAATACTAAGGCCTTTATTAGATGACCCAGGTGTGTTTGACTAGAGATCAAACTGTGGTTGATTTCCTTAAAAAATGTCTCTTGAGGCCTTTGCTTTTAGGAAATTGATGATTTCGTAGTGATGAGCTGAACCAATATTTTTAAACTGTTTCAGATTGTAGTGGAGAATCAGTGTACGCTTTTAATATGGCAGTGTGGCCGAGGGGTCTAAGGCACTGGATTTAGGCTCCAGTCTCTTTGGAGGCTTAGGTTCAAATCCCACCACTGCCAGGTGTGCTTTTAAATGGCTTATTCTGCAATAAGTAGGCCCTCTGAAAGTGCCCATTTGGTCTGTGGCTGTTTCATATTGATCTGTGTAACTACACTCAGTGCGAGTAGATGAAACATGAGAATTTGCTTACACTGAGAGCAGCAAGTCCCTTAAGGAAAGTTGTCTGTACAGGAGTCAGGTATTTAGTCAAGAATTATCCATCATTTGATCCTCGATGATGACATGATCCTGGCTTAAAAGGCAGGCAACTCAGTACTACTCCATAAAAAACCCCTTCTTGCAATGTTTGGTTTCAAAACGTGTTTTCAAGTCAATCCTAAGGCCTTTATTAGATGACCCAGGTGTGTTTGACTAGAGAAGAATCTTCATTCTGCATGAGGGTGGACCTTCAGCATAAGGAGTGATTAACAATGGATTATGGAGGCCTTTATACGTGCCAAAGATCTCCTTCAATAAACACTGAGTATTCTTTTAGGCTCCAGTCTCTTTGGAGGCTTAGGTTCAAATCCCACCACTGCCAGGTGTGCTTTTAAATGGCTTATTCTGCAATAAGTAGGCCCTCTGAAAGTGCCCATTTGGTCTGTGGCTTTTTCATATTGATCTGTGTAACTACACTCAGTGCAAGTAGATGAAACATGAGAATTTGCTTACACTAAGAGCAGCAAGTCCATTAAGGAAAGTTGTCTGTACAGGAGTCAGGTATTTAGTCAAGAATTATCCATCATTGATCCTCGGTGATGACATGATCCTGGCTTAAAAGGCAGGCAACTCAGTACTACTCCATAAAAACACCCTTCAGGCAATGTTTGGTTTCAAAACTTGATTTCAAGTCAATACTAAGGCCTTTATTAGATGACCCAGGTGTGTTTGACTAGAGATCAAACTGTGGTTGATTTCCTTAAAAAATGTCTCTTGAGGCCTTTGCTTTTAGGAAATTGATGATTTCGTAGTGATGAGCTGAACCAATATTTTTAAACTGTTTCAGATTGTAGTGGAGAATCAGTGTGCGCTTTTAATATGGTAGTGTGGCCGAGGGGTCTAAGGCACTGGATTTAGGCTCCAGTCTCTTTGGAGGCGTGGGTTCAAATCCCACCACTGCCAGGTGTGCTTTTAAATGGCTTATTCTGCATTAAGTTGGACCTTTGAAAGTGCCAATTTGGTCTGTGGCTGTTTCATATTGATCTATGTAACTACACTCAGTGCAAGTAGATGAAACATGAGAATTTGCTTACACTGAGAGCAGCAAGTCCCTTAAGGAAAGTTGTCTGTACAGGAGTCAGGTATTTAGTCAAGAATTATCCTTCATTTGACCCTCGATCATGACATGATCCTGGCTTAAAAGGCAGGCAACTCAGTACTACTCCATAAAAAACCCCTTCTTGCAATGTTTGGTTTCAAAACTTGTTTTCAAGTCAATCCTAAGGCCTTTATTAGATGACCCAGGTGTGTTTGACTAGAGAAGAATCTTCATTCTGCATGAGGGTGGACCTTCAGCAGAAGGAGTGATTAAAAATGGATTATGGAGGCCTTTATACTTGCCAAAGATCTCCTTCAATAAACACTGAGTATTCTTTAATTCTCCAGTCTCTTTGGATGCGTGGGTTCAAATCCCACCACTGCCAGGTGTGCTTTTAAATGGCTTATTCTGCATAAAGTAGGACCTTTGAAAGTGCCAATTTGGTCTGTGGCTGTTTCATATTGATCTATGTAACTACACTCAGTGCAAGTAGATGAAACATGAGAATTTGCTTACACTGAGAGCAGCAAGTCCCTTAAGGAAAGTTGTCTGTACAGGAGTCAGGTATTTAGTCAAGAATTATCCATCATTTGATCCTCGATGATGACATGATCCTGGCTTAAAAGGCAGGCAACTCAGTACTACTCCATAAAAAAACCCTTCTTGCAATGTTTGGTTTCAAAACTTGTTTTCAAGTCAATCCTAAGGCCTTTATTAGATAACCCAGGTGTGTTTGACTAGAGAAGAATCTTCATTCTGCATGACGGTGGACCTTCAGCAGAAGGAGTGATTAACAATGGATTATGGAGGCCTTTATACGTGCCAAAGATCACCTTCAATAAACACTGAGTATTCTTTTAGGCTCCAGTCTCTTTGGAGGCTTAGGTTCAAATCCCACCACTGCCAGGTGTGCTTTTAAATGGCTTATTCTGCAATAAGTAGGCCCTCTGAAAGTGCCCATTTGGTCTGTGGCTGTTTCATATTGATCTGTGTAACTACACTCAGTGCAAGGAGATGAAACATGAGAATTTGCTTACACTGAGAGCAGCAAGTCCATTAAGGAAAGTTGTCTGTACAGGAGTCAGGTATTTAGTCAAGAATTATCCATCATTTGATCCTCGATGATGATATGATCCTGGCTTAAAAGGCAGGCAACTCAGTACTACTCCATAAAAACACCCTTCTGGCAATGTTTGGTTTCAAAACTTGTTTTCAAGTCAATACTAAGGCCTTTATTAGATGACCCGGGTGTTTTTGACTAGAGATCAATCTGTGGTTGATTTCCATAAAAAATGTCTCTTGAGGCCTTTGCTTTTAGGAAATTGATGATTTCATAGAGATGAGCTGAACCAATATTTTTAAACTGTTTCAGATTGTAGTGGAGAATCAATGTATGTTTTTAATATGGTAGTGTGGCTGAGGTTTCTAAGGCGCTGGATTTAGGCTCCAGTCTCTTTGGAGGCATGGGTTCAAATCCCACCACTGCCAGGTGTGCTTTTAAATGGCTTATTCTGCAATAAGTAGGACCTTTGAAAGTGCCAATTTGGTCTGTGGCTGTTTCATATTGATCTATGTAACTACACTCAGTGCAAGTAGATGAAACATGAGAATTTTCTTACACTGAGAGCATCAAGTCCCTTAAGGAAAGTTGTCTGTACAGGAGTCAGGTATTTAGTCAAGAATTATCCATCATTTGATCCTCGATGATGACATGATCCTGGCTTAAAAGGCAGGCAACTCAGTACTACTCCATAAAAAACCCCTTCTTGCAATGTTTGGTTTCAAAACTTGTTTTCAAGTCAATCCTAAGGCCTTTATTAGATAACCCAGGTGTGTTTGACGAGAAGAATCTTCATTCTGCATGAGGGTGGACCTTAAGCAGAAGGAGTGATTAACAATGGATTATGGAGGCCTTTATACGTGCCAAAGATCTCCTTCAATAAACACTGAGTATTCTTTTAGGCTCCAGTCTCTTTGGAGGCTTAGGTTCAAATCCCACCACTGCCAGGTGTGCTTTTAAATGGCTTATTCTGCAATAAGTAGGCCCTCTGAAAGTGCCCATTTGGTCTGTGGCTGTTTCATATTGATCTGTGTAACTACACTCAGTGCAAGGAGATGAAACATGAGAATTTGCTTACACTGAGAGCAGCAAGTCCATTAAGGAAAGTTGTCTGTACAGGAGTCAGGTATTTAGTCAAGAATTATCCATCATTTGATCCTCGATGATGATATGATCCTGGCTTAAAAGGCAGGCAACTCAGTACTACTCCATAAAAACACCCTTCTGGCAATGTTTGGTTTCAAAACTTGTTTTCAAGTCAATACTAAGGCCTTTATTAGATGACCCGGGTGTTTTTGACTAGAGATCAATCTGTGGTTGATTTCCATAAAAAATGTCTCTTGAGGCCTTTGCTTTTAGGAAATTGATGATTTCATAGAGATGAGCTGAACCAATATTTTTAAACTGTTTCAGATTGTAGTGGAGAATCAATGTATGTTTTTAATATGGTAGTGTGGCTGAGGTTTCTAAGGCGCTGGATTTAGGCTCCAGTCTCTTTGGAGGCATGGGTTCAAATCCCACCACTGCCAGGTGTGCTTTTAAATGGCTTATTCTGCAATAAGTAGGACCTTTGAAAGTGCCAATTTGGTCTGTGGCTGTTTCATATTGATCTATGTAACTACACTCAGTGCAAGTAGATGAAACATGAGAATTTTCTTACACTGAGAGCATCAAGTCCCTTAAGGAAAGTTGTCTGTACAGGAGTCAGGTATTTAGTCAAGAATTATCCATCATTTGATCCTCGATGATGACATGATCCTGGCTTAAAAGGCAGGCAACTCAGTACTACTCCATAAAAAACCCCTTCTTGCAATGTTTGGTTTCAAAACTTGTTTTCAAGTCAATCCTAAGGCCTTTATTAGATGACCCAGGTGTGTTTGACTAGAGAAGAATCTTCATTCTGCATGAGGGTGGACCTTCAGCAGAAGGAGTGATTAAAAATGGATTATGGAGGCCTTTATACGTGCCAAAGATCTCCTTCAATAAACACTGAGTATTCTTTTAGGCTCCAGTCTCTTTGAAGGCTTAGGTTCAAATCCCACCACTGCCAGGTGTGCTTTTAAATGGCTTATTCTGCAATAAGTAGGCCCTCTGAAAGTGCCCATTTTGTCTGTGGCTGTTTCATATTGATCTGTGTAACTACACTCAGTGCAAGTAGATGAAACATGAGAATTTGCTTACACTGAGAGTATCAAGTCCCTTAAGGAAAGTTGTCTGTACAGGAGTCAGGTATTTAGTCAAGAATTATCCATCATTTGATCCTCGATGATGACATGATCCTGGCTTAAAAGGCAGTCAACTCAGTACTACTCCATAAAAAACCCCTTCTTGCAATGTTTGGTTTCAAAACTTGTTTTCAAGTCAATCCTAAGGCCTTTATTAGATGACCCTGGTGTGTTTGACTAGAGATCAAACTGTGGTTGATTTCCTTAAAAAATGTCTCTTCAGGCCTTTGCTTTTAGGAAATTGATGATTTCGTAGTGATGAGCTGAACCAATATTTTTAAACTGTTTCAGATTGTAGTGGAGAATCAGTGTACGCTTTTAATATGGTAGTGTGGCAGAGGGGTCTATGGAGCTGGATTTAGACTCCAGTCTCTTTGGAGGCGTGGGTTCAAATCACACCACTGCCAAGTGTGCTTTTAAATGGCTTATTCTGCATTAAGTAGGACCTTTGAAAGTGCCCATTTGGTCTGTGGCTGTTTCATATTGATCTATGTAACTACACTCAGTGCAAGTAGATGAAACATGAGAATTTGCTTACACTGAGAGCAGCAAGTCCCTTAAGGAAAGTTGTCTGTACAGGAGTCAGGTATTTAGTCAAGAATTATCCATCATTTGACCCTCGATCATGACATGATCCTGGCTTAAAAGGCAGGCAACTCAGTACTACTCCATAAAAAACCCCTTCTTGCAATGTTTGGTTTCAAAACTTGTTTTCAAGTCAATCCTAAGGCCTTTATTAGATGACCCAGGTGTGTTTTACTAGAGAAGAATCTTCATTCTGCATGAGGGTGGACCTTAAGCAGAAGGAGTGATTAACAATGGATTATGGAGGCCTTTATACGTGCCAAAGATCTCCTTCAATAAACACTGAGTATTCTTTTAGGCTCCAGTCTCTTTGGAGGCTTAGGTTCAAATCCCACCACTGCCAGGTGTGCTTTTAAATGGCTTATTCTGCAATAAGTAGGCCCTCTGAAAGTGCCCATTTGGTCTGTGGCTGTTTCATATTGATCTGTGTAACTACACTCAGTGCAAGGAGATGAAACATGAGAATTTGCTTACACTGAGAGCAGCAAGTCCATTAAGGAAAGTTGTCTGTACAGGAGTCAGGTATTTAGTCAAGAATTATCCATCATTTGATCCTCGATGATGATATGATCCTGGCTTAAAAGGCAGGCAACTCAGTACTACTCCATAAAAACACACTTCTGGCAATGTTTGGTTTCAAAACTTGATTTCAAGTCAATACTAAGGCCTTTATTAGATGACCCAGGTGTGTTTGACTAGAGATCAAACTGTGGTTGATTTCCTTAAAAAATGTCTCTTCAGGCCTTTGCTTTTAGGAAATTGATGATTTCATAGAGATGAGCTGAACCAATATTTTTAAACTGTTTCAGATTGTAGTGGAGAATCAATGTATGTTTTTAATATGGTAGTGTGACTGAGGTTTCTAAGGCGCTGGATTTAGGCTCCAGTCTCTTTGGAGGCATGGGTTCAAATCCCACCACTGCCAGGTGTGCTTTTAAATGGCTTATTCTGCAATAAGTAGGACCTTTGAAAGTGCCAATTTGGTCTGTGGCTGTTTCATATTGATCTATGTAACTACACTCAGTGCAAGTAGATGAAACATGAGAATTTTCTTACACTGAGAGCATCAAGTCCCTTAAGGAAAGTTGTCTGTACAGGAGTCAGGTATTTAGTCAAGAATTATCCATCATTTGATCCTCGATGATGACATGATCCTGTCTTAAAAGGCAGGCAACTCAGTACTACTCCATAAAAAACCCCTTCTTGCAATGTTTGGTTTCAAAACTTGTTTTCAAGTCAATCCTAAGGCCTTTATTAGATGACCCAGGTGTGTTTGACTAGAGAAGAATCATCATTCTGCATGAGGGTGGACCTTCAGCAGAAGGAGTGATTAAAAATGGATTATGGAGGCCTTTATACGTGCCAAAGATCTCCTTCAATAAACACTGAGTATTCTTTTAGGCTCCAGTCTCTTTGAAGGCTTAGGTTCAAATCCCACCACTGCCAGGTGTGCTTTTAAATGGCTTATTCTGCAATAAGTAGGCCCTCTGAAAGTGCCCATTTGGTCTGTGGCTGTTTCATATTGATCTGTGTAACTACACTCAGTGCAAGTAGATGAAACATGAGAATTTGCTTACACTGAGAGTATCAAGTCCATTAAGGAAAGTTGTCTGTACAGGAGTCAGGTATTTAGTAAAGAATTATCCATCATTTGATCCTCGATGATGACCTGATCCTGGCTTAAAAGGCAGGCAACTCAGTACTACTCCATAAAAACACCCTTCTGGCAATGTTTGGTTTCAAAACTTGATTTCAAGTCAATACTAAGGCCTTTATTAGATGACCCAGGTGTGTTTGACTAGAGATCAAACTGTGGTTGATTTCCTTAAAAAATGTCTCTTCAGGCCTTTGCTTTTAGGAAATTGATGATTTCATAGAGATGAGCTGAACCAATATTTTTAAACTGTTTCAGATTGTAGTGGAGAATCAATGTATGTTTTTAATATGGTAGTGGGGCCGAGGTTTCTAAGGCGCTGGATTTAGGCTCCAGTCTCTTTGGAGGCGTGGGTTCAAATCCCACCACTGCCAGGTGTGCTTTTAAATGGCTTATTCTGCAATAAGTAGGACCTTTGAAAGTGCCAATTTGGTCTGTGGCTGTTTCATATTGATCTATGTAACTACACTCAGTGCAAGTAGATGAAACATGAGAATTTTCTTACACTGAGAGCATCAAGTCCCTTAAGGAAAGTTGTCTGTACAGGAGTCAGGTATTTAGTCAAGAATTATCCATCATTTGATCCTCGATGATGACATGATCCTGTCTTAAAAGGCAGGCAACTCAGTACTACTCCATAAAAAACCCCTTCTTGCAATGTTTGGTTTCAAAACTTGTTTTCAAGTCAATCCTAAGGCCTTTATTAGATGACCCAGGTGTGTTTGACTAGAGAAGAATCATCATTCTGCATGAGGGTGGACCTTCAGCAGAAGGAGTGATTAAAAATGGATTATGGAGGCCTTTATACGTGCCAAAGATCTCCTTCAATAAACACTGAGTATTCTTTTAGGCTCCAGTCTCTTTGAAGGCTTAGGTTCAAATCCCACCACTGCCAGGTGTGCTTTTAAATGGCTTATTCTGCAATAAGTAGGCCCTCTGAAAGTGCCCATTTGGTCTGTGGCTGTTTCATATTGATCTGTGTAACTACACTCAGTGCAAGTAGATGAAACATGAGAATTTGCTTACACTGAGAGTATCAAGTCCATTAAGGAAAGTTGTCTGTACAGGAGTCAGGTATTTAGTAAAGAATTATCCATCATTTGATCCTCGATGATGACCTGATCCTGGCTTAAAAGGCAGGCAACTCAGTACTACTCCATAAAAACACCCTTCTGGCAATGTTTGGTTTCAAAACTTGATTTCAAGTCAATACTAAGGCCTTTATTAGATGACCCAGGTGTGTTTGACTAGAGATCAAACTGTGGTTGATTTCCTTAAAAAATGTCTCTTCAGGCCTTTGCTTTTAGGAAATTGATGATTTCATAGAGATGAGCTGAACCAATATTTTTAAACTGTTTCAGATTGTAGTGGAGAATCAATGTATGTTTTTAATATGGTAGTGGGGCCGAGGTTTCTAAGGCGCTGGATTTAGGCTCCAGTCTCTTTGGAGGCGTGGGTTCAAATCCCACCACTGCCAGGTGTGCTTTTAAATGGCTTATTCTGCATTAAGTAGGACCTTTGAAAGAGCCAATTTGGTCTGTGGCTGTTTCATATTGATCTATGTAACTACACTCAGTGCAAGTAGATGAAACATGAGAATTTGCTTACACTGAGAGCATCAAGTCCCTTAAGGAAAGTTGTCTGTACAGGAGTCAGGTATTTAGTCAAGAATTATCCATCATTTGATCCTCGATGATGACATGATCCTGGCTTAAAAGGCAGTCAACTCAGTACTACTCCATAAAAAACCCCTTCTTGCAATGTTTGGTTTCAAAACTTGTTTTCAAGTCAATCCTAAGGCCTTTATTAGATGACCCAGGTGTGTTTGACTAGAGATCAAACTGTGGTTGATTTCCTTAAAAAATGTCTCTTCAGGCCTTTGCTTTTAGGAAATTGATGATTTCGTAGTGATGAGCTGAACCAATATTTTTAAACTGTTTCAGATTGTAGTGGAGAATCAGTGTACGCTTTTAATGTGGCAGAGGGGTCTAAGGAGCTGGATTTAGACTCCAGTCTCTTTGGAGGCGTGGGTTCAAATCACACCACTGCCAAGTGTGCTTTTAAATGGCTTATTCTGCATTAAGTAGGACCTTTGAAAGTGCCCATTTGGTCTGTGGCTGTTTCATATTGATCTATGTAACTACACTCAGTGCAAGTAGATGAAACATGAGAATTTGCTTACACTGAGAGCAGCAAGTCCCTTAAGGAAAGTTGTCTGTACAGGAGTCAGGTATTTAGTCAAGAATTATCCATCATTTGACCCTCGATCATGACATGATCCTGGCTTAAAAGGCAGGCAACTCAGTACTACTCCATAAAAAACCCCTTCTTGCAATGTTTGGTTTCAAAACTTGTTTTCAAGTCAATCCTAAGGCCTTTATTAGATGACCCAGGTGTGTTTTACTAGAGAAGAATCTTCATTCTGCATGAGGGTGGACCTTCAGCAGGAGTGATTAACAATGGATTATGGAGGCCTTTATACGTGCCAAAGATCTCCTTCAATAAACACTGAGTATTCTTTTAGGCTCCAGTCTCTTTGGAGGCGTGGGTTCAAATCCCACCACTGCCAGGTGTGCTTTTAAATGGCTTATTCTGCATTAAGTAGGACCTTTGAAAGTGCCAATTTGGTCTGTGGCTGTTTCATATTGAGCTCTGTAACTACACTCAGTGCAAGTAGATGAAACATGAGAATTTGCTTACACTGAGAGCAGCAAGTACCTTAAGGAAAGTTGCCTGTACAGGAGTCAGGTATTTAGTCAAGAATTATCCATCATTTGATCCTCGATGATGACATGATCCTGTCTTAAAAGGCAGGCAACTCAGTACTACTCCATAAAAACACCCTTCTGGCAATGTTTGGTTTCAAAACTTTTTTTCAAGTCAATACTAAGGCCTTTATTAGATGAACTGGGTGTTTTTGACTAGAGATCAATCTGTGGTTGAATTCCATAAAAAATGTCTCTTGAGGCCTTTGCTTTAGGAAATTGATTATTTCATAGAGATGAGCTGAACCAATATTTTTAAACTGTTTCAGATTGTAGTGGAGAATTAGTGTATGTTTTTAATATGGTAGTGTGGCCGAGGGGTCTAAGGCGCTGGATTTAGGCTCCAGTCTCTTTTGAGGTGTGGGTTCAAATCACACCACTGCCAGGTGTGCTTTTAAATGGCTTATTCTGCATTAAGTAGGACCTTTGAAAGTGCCAATTTGGTCTGTGGCTGTTTCATATTGATCTATGTAACTACACTCAGTGCAAGTAGATGAAACATGAGAATTTGCTTACACTGAGAGCAGCAAGTCCCTTAAGGAAAGTTGTATGTACAGGAGTCAGGTATTTAGTCAAGAATTATCCATCATTTGATCCACGATGATGACATGTTCCTGGCTTAAAAGGCAGGCAACTCAGTACTACTCCATAAAAAAACCCTTCTTGCAATGTTTGGTTTCAAAACTTGTTTTCAAGTCAATACTAAGGCCTTTATTAGATGACCCGGGTGTTTTTGACTAGAGATCAATCTGTGGTTGATTTCCATAAAAAATGACTCTTGAGGCCTTTGCTTTTAGGAAATTGATGATTTCATAGAGATGAGCTGAACCAATATTTTTAAACTGTTTCAGATTGTAGTGGAGAATCAGTGTATGTTTTTAATATGGTAGTGTGGCCGAGGGGTCTAAGGCACTGGATTTAGGCTCCAGTCTCTTTGGAGGCGTGGGTTCAAATCCCACCACTGCCAGGTGTGCTTTTAAATGGCTTATTCTGCATTAAGTTGGACCTTTGAAAGTGCCAATTTGGTCTGTGGCTGTTTCATATTGATCTATGTAACTACACTCAGTGCAAGTAGATGAAACATGAGAATTTGCTTACACTGAGAGCAGCAAGTCCCTTAAGGAAAGTTGTCTGTACAGGAGTCAGGTATTTAGTCAAGAATTATCCTTCATTTGACCCTCGATCATGACATGATCCTGGCTTAAAAGGCAGGCAACTCAGTACTACTCCATAAAAAACCCCTTCTTGCAATGTTTGGTTTCAAAACTTGTTTTCAAGTCAATCCTAAGGCCTTTATTAGATGACCCAGGTGTGTTTGACTAGAGAAGAATCTTCATTCTGCATGAGGGTGGACCTTCAGCAGAAGGAGTGATTAAAAATGGATTATGGAGGCCTTTATACGTGCCAAAGATCTCCTTCAATAAACACTGAGTATTCTTTTAGGCTCCAGTCTCTTTGGAGGCTTAGGTTCAAATCCCACCACTGCCAGGTGTGCTTTTAAATGGCTTATTCTGCAATAAGTAGGCCCTCTGAAAGTGCCCATTTGGTCTGTGGCTGTTTCATATTGATCTGTGTAACTACACTCAGTGCGAGTAGATGAAACATGAGAATTTGCTTACACTGAGAGCAGCAAGTCCCTTAAGGAAATTTGTCTGTACAGGAGTCAGGTATTTAGTCAAGAATTATCCTTCATTTGACCCTCGATCATGACATGATCCTGGCTTAAAAGGCAGGCAACTCAGTACTACTCCATAAAAAACCCCTTCTTGCAATGTTTGGTTTCAAAACTTGTTTTCAAGTCAATCCTAAGGCCTTTATTAGATGACCCAGGTGTGTTTGACTAGAGAAGAATCTTCATTCTGCATGAGGGTGGACCTTCAGCAGAAGGAGTGATTAACAATGGATTATGGAGGCCTTTATACGTGCCAAAGATCTCCTTCAATAAACACTGAGTATTCTTTAATGCTCCAGTCTCTTTGGAGGCTTAGGTTCAAATCCCACCACCGCCAGGTGTGCTTTTAAATGGCTTATTCTGCAATAAATAGGCCCTCTGAAAGTGCCCATTTGGTCTGTGGCTGTTTCATATTGATCTATGTAACTACACTCAGTGCAAGTAGATGAAACATGAGAATTTGCTTACACTGAGAGCAGCAAGTCCCTTAAGGAAAGTTGTCTGTACAGGAGTCAGGTATTTAGTCAAGAATTATCCATCATTTGATCCTCGATGATGACATGATCCTGGCTTAAAAGGCAGGCAACTCAGTACTACTCCATAAAAAACCCCTTCTTGCAATGTTTGATTTCAAAACTTGTTTTCAAGTCAATCCTAAGGCCTTTATTAGATGACCCAGGTGTGTTTGACTAGAGAAGAATCTTCATTCTGCATGAGGGTGGACCTTCAGCATAAGTAGTGATTAACAATGGATTATGGAGGCCTTTATACGTGCCAAAGATCTCCTTCAATAAACACTGAGTATTCTTTTAGGCTCCAGTCTCTTTGGAGGCTTAGGTTCAAATCCCACCACTGCCAGGTGTGCTTTTAAATGGCTTATTCTGCATTAAGTAGGCCCTCTGAAAGTGCCCATTTGGTCTGTGGCTGTTTCATATTGAGCTCTGTAACTACACTCAGTGCAAGTAGATGAAACATGAGAATTTGCTTACACTGAGAGCAGCAAGTACCTTAAGGAAAGTTGCCTGTACAGGAGTCAGGTATTTAGTCAAGAATTATCCATCATTTGATCCTCGATGATGATATGATCCTGGCTTAAAAGGCAGGCAACTCAGTACTACTCCATAAAAACACCCTTCTGGCAATGTTTGGTTTCAAAACTTGTTTTCAAGTCAATACTAAGGCCTTTATTAGATGACCCGGGTGTTTTTGACTAGAGATCAATCTGTGGTTGATTTCCATAAAAAATGTCTCTTGAGGCCTTTGCTTTTAGGAAATTGATGATTTCATAGAGATGAGCTGAACCAATATTTTTAAACTGTTTCAGATTGTAGTGGAGAATCAATGTATGTTTTTAATATGGTAGTGTGGCTGAGGTTTCTAAGGCGCTGGATTTAGGCTCCAGTCTCTTTGGAGGCATGGGTTCAAATCCCACCACTGCCAGGTGTGCTTTTAAATGGCTTATTCTGCAATAAGTAGGACCTTTGAAAGTGCCAATTTGGTCTGTGGCTGTTTCATATTGATCTATGTAACTACACTCAGTGCAAGTAGATGAAACATGAGAATTTTCTTACACTGAGAGCATCAAGTCCCTTAAGGAAAGTTGTCTGTACAGGAGTCAGGTATTTAGTCAAGAATTATCCATCATTTGATCCTCGATGATGACATGATCCTGGCTTAAAAGGCAGGCAACTCAGTACTACTCCATAAAAAACCCCTTCTTGCAATGTTTGGTTTCAAAACTTGTTTTCAAGTCAATCCTAAGGCCTTTATTAGATAACCCAGGTGTGTTTGACGAGAAGAATCTTCATTCTGCATGAGGGTGGACCTTAAGCAGAAGGAGTGATTAACAATGGATTATGGAGGCCTTTATACGTGCCAAAGATCTCCTTCAATAAACACTGAGTATTCTTTTAGGCTCCAGTCTCTTTGGAGGCTTAGGTTCAAATCCCACCACTGCCAGGTGTGCTTTTAAATGGCTTATTCTGCAATAAGTAGGCCCTCTGAAAGTGCCCATTTGGTCTGTGGCTGTTTCATATTGATCTGTGTAACTACACTCAGTGCAAGGAGATGAAACATGAGAATTTGCTTACACTGAGAGCAGCAAGTCCATTAAGGAAAGTTGTCTGTACAGGAGTCAGGTATTTAGTCAAGAATTATCCATCATTTGATCCTCGATGATGATATGATCCTGGCTTAAAAGGCAGGCAACTCAGTACTACTCCATAAAAACACCCTTCTGGCAATGTTTGGTTTCAAAACTTGTTTTCAAGTCAATACTAAGGCCTTTATTAGATGACCCGGGTGTTTTTGACTAGAGATCAATCTGTGGTTGATTTCCATAAAAAATGTCTCTTGAGGCCTTTGCTTTTAGGAAATTGATGATTTCATAGAGATGAGCTGAACCAATATTTTTAAACTGTTTCAGATTGTAGTGGAGAATCAATGTATGTTTTTAATATGGTAGTGTGGCTGAGGTTTCTAAGGCGCTGGATTTAGGCTCCAGTCTCTTTGGAGGCATGGGTTCAAATCCCACCACTGCCAGGTGTGCTTTTAAATGGCTTATTCTGCAATAAGTAGGACCTTTGAAAGTGCCAATTTGGTCTGTGGCTGTTTCATATTGATCTATGTAACTACACTCAGTGCAAGTAGATGAAACATGAGAATTTTCTTACACTGAGAGCATCAAGTCCCTTAAGGAAAGTTGTCTGTACAGGAGTCAGGTATTTAGTCAAGAATTATCCATCATTTGATCCTCGATGATGACATGATCCTGGCTTAAAAGGCAGGCAACTCAGTACTACTCCATAAAAAACCCCTTCTTGCAATGTTTGGTTTCAAAACTTGTTTTCAAGTCAATCCTAAGGCCTTTATTAGATGACCCAGGTGTGTTTGACTAGAGAAGAATCTTCATTCTGCATGAGGGTGGACCTTCAGCAGAAGGAGTGATTAAAAATGGATTATGGAGGCCTTTATACGTGCCAAAGATCTCCTTCAATAAACACTGAGTATTCTTTTAGGCTCCAGTCTCTTTGAAGGCTTAGGTTCAAATCCCACCACTGCCAGGTGTGCTTTTAAATGGCTTATTCTGCAATAAGTAGGCCCTCTGAAAGTGCCCATTTGGTCTGTGGCTGTTTCATATTGATCTGTGTAACTACACTCAGTGCAAGTAGATGAAACATGAGAATTTGCTTACACTGAGAGTATCAAGTCCCTTAAGGAAAGTTGTCTGTACAGGAGTCAGGTATTTAGTCAAGAATTATCCATCATTTGATCCTCGATGATGACATGATCCTGGCTTAAAAGGCAGTCAACTCAGTACTACTCCATAAAAAACCCCTTCTTGCAATGTTTGGTTTCAAAACTTGTTTTCAAGTCAATCCTAAGGCCTTTATTAGATGACCCTGGTGTGTTTGACTAGAGAAGAATCTTCATTCTGCATGAGGGTGGACCTTCAGCAGAAGGAGTGATTAACAATGGATTATGGAGGCCTTTATACGTGCCAAAGATCTCCTTCAATAAACACTGAGTATTCTTTAATGCTCCAGTCTCTTTGGAGGCTTAGGTTCAAATCCCACCACCGCCAGGTGTGCTTTTAAATGGCTTATTCTGTAATAAATAGGCCCTCTGAAAGTGCCCATTTGGTCTGTGGCTGTTTCATATTGATCTATGTAACTACACTCAGTGCAAGTAGATGAAACATGAGAATTTGCTTACACTGAGAGCAGCAAGTCCCTTAAGGAAAGTTGTCTGTACAGGAGTCAGGTATTTAGTCAAGAATTATCCATCATTTGATCCTCGATGATGACATGATCCTGGCTTAAAAGGCAGGCAACTCAGTACTACTCCATAAAAAACCCCTTCTTGCAATGTTTGGTTTCAAAACGTGTTTTCAAGTCAATCCTAAGGCCTTTATTAGATGACCCAGGTGTGTTTGACTAGAGAAGAATCTTCATTCTGCATGAGGGTGGACCTTCAGCATAAGGAGTGATTAACAATGGATTATGGAGGCCTTTATACGTGCCAAAGATCTCCTTCAATAAACACTGAGTATTCTTTTAGGCTCCAGTCTCTTTGGAGGCTTAGGTTCAAATCCCACCACTGCCAGGTGTGCTTTTAAATGGCTTATTCTGCAATAAGTAGGCCCTCTGAAAGTGCCCATTTGGTCTGTGGCTTTTTCATATTGATCTGTGTAACTACACTCAGTGCAAGTAGATGAAACATGAGAATTTGCTTACACTGAGAGCAGCAAGTCCATTAAGGAAAGTTGTCTGTACAGGAGTCAGGTATTTAGTCAAGAATTATCCATCATTGATCCTCGGTGATGACATGATCCTGGCTTAAAAGGCAGGCAACTCAGTACTACTCCATAAAAACACCCTTCAGGAAATGTTTGGTTTCAAAACTTGATTTCAAGTCAATACTAAGGCCTTTATTAGATGACCCAGGTGTGTTTGACTAGAGATCAAATTGTGGTTGATTTCCTTAAAAAATGTCTCTTGAGGCCTTTGCTTTTAGGAAATTGATGATTTCGTAGTGATGAGCTGAACCAATATTTTTAAACTGTTTCAGATTGTAGTGGAGAATCAGTGTACGCTTTTAATATGGTAGTGTGGCCGAGGGGTCTAAGGCACTGGATTTAGGCTCCAGTCTCTTTGGAGGCGTGGGTTCAAATCCTGCCAGGTGTGCTTTTAAATGGCTTATTCTGCATTAAGTTGGACCTTTGAAAGTGCCAATTTGGTCTGTGGCTGTTTCATATTGATCTATGTAACTACACTCAGTGCAAGTAGATGAAACATGAGAATTTGCTTACACTGAGAGCAGCAAGTCCCTTAAGGAAAGTTGTCTGTACAGGAGTCAGGTATTTAGTCAAGAATTATCCTTCATTTGACCCTCGATCATGACATGATCCTGGCTTAAAAGGCAGGCAACTCAGTACTACTCCATAAAAAACCCCTTCTTGCAATGTTTGGTTTCAAAACTTGTTTTCAAGTCAATCCTAAGGCCTTTATTAGATGACCCAGGTGTGTTTGACTAGAGAAGAATCTTCATTCTGCATGAGGGTGGACCTTCAGCAGAAGGAGTGATTAAAAATGGATTATGGAGGCCTTTATACTTGCCAAAGATCTCCTTCAATAAACACTGAGTATTCTTTAATGCTCCAGTCTCTTTGGAGGCGTGGGTTCAAATCCCACCACTGCCAGTTGTGCTTTTAAATGGCTTATTCTGCATTAAGTAGGACCTTTGAAAGTGCCAATTTGGTCTGTGGCTGTTTCATATTGATCTATGTAACTACACTCAGTGCAAGTAGATGAAACATGAGAATTTGCTTACACTGAGAGCAGCAAGTCCCTTAAGGAAAGTTGTCTGTACAGGAGTCAGGTATTTAGTCAAGAATTATCCATCATTTGATCCTCGATGATGACATGATCCTGGCTTAAAAGGCAGGCAACTCAGTACTACTCCATAAAAAACCCCTTCTTGCAATGTTTGGTTTCAAAACTTGTTTTCAAGTCAATCCTAAGGCCTTTATTATATGACCCAGGTGTGTTTGACTAGAGAAGAATCTTCATTCTGCATGAGGGTGGACCTTCAGCAGAAGGAGTGATTAACAATGGATTATGGAGTCCTTTATACGTGCCAAAGATCTCCTTCAATAAACACTGAGTATTCTTTTAGGCTCCAGTCTCTTTGGAGGCTTAGGTTCAAATCCCACCACTGCCAGGTGTGCTTTTAAATGGCTTATTCTGCAATAAGTAGGCCCTCTGAAAGTGCCCATTTGGTCTGTGGCTGTTTCATATTGATCTGTGTAACTACACTCAGTGCGAGTAGATGAAACATGAGAATTTGCTTACACTGAGAGCAGCAAGTCCCTTAAGGAAAGTTGTCTGTACAGGAGTCAGGTATTTAGTCAAGAATTATCCATCATTTGATCCTCGATGATGATATGATCCTGGCTTAAAAGGCAGGCAACTCAGTACTACTCCATAAAAAACCCCTTCTTGCAATGTTTGGTTTCAAAACTTGTTTTCAAGTCAATCCTAAGGCCTTTATTAGATGACCCAGGTGTGTTTGACTAGAGAAGAATCTTCATTCTGCATGAGGGTGGACCTTCAGCAGAAGGAGTGATTAACAATGGATTATGGAGGCCTTTATACGTGCCAAAGATCTCCTTCAATAAACACTGAGTATTCTTTTAGGCTCCAGTCTCTTTGGAGGCTTAGGTTCAAATCCCACCACTGCCAGGTGTGCTTTTAAATGGCTTATTCTGCAATAAGTAGGCCCTCTGAAAGTGCCCATTTGGTCTGTGGCTGTTTCATATTGATCTGTGTAACTACACTCAGTGCGAGTAGATGAAACATGAGAATTTGCTTACACTGAGAGCAGCAAGTCCCTTAAGGAAAGTTGTCTGTACAGGAGTCAGGTATTTAGTCAAGAATTATCCATCATTTGATCCTCGATGATGATATGATCCTGGCTTAAAAGGCAGGCAACTCAGTACTACTCCATAAAAAACCCCTTCTTGCAATGTTTGGTTTCAAAACTTGTTTTCAAGTCAATCCTAAGGCCTTTATTAGATGACCCAGGTGTGTTTGACTAGAGAAGAATCTTCATTCTGCATGAGGGTGGACCTTCAGCAGAAGGAGTGATTAACAATGGATTATGGAGGCCTTTATACGTGCCAAAGATCTCCTTCAATAAACACTGAGTATTCTTTTAGGCTCCAGTCTCTTTGGAGGCTTAGGTTCAAATCCCACCACTGCCAGGTGTGCTTTTAAATGGCTTATTCTGCAATAAGTAGGCCCTCTGAAAGTGCCCATTTGGTCTGTGGCTGTTTCATATTGATCTGTGTAACTACACTCAGTGCGAGTAGATGAAACATGAGAATTTGCTTACACTGAGAGCAGCAAGTCCCTTAAGGAAAGTTGTCTGTACAGGAGTCAGGTATTTAGTCAAGAATTATCCATCATTTGATCCTCGATGATGACATGATCCTGGCTTAAAAGGCAGGCAACTCAGTACTACTCCATAAAAAACCCCTTCTTGCAATGTTTGGTTTCAAAACTTGTTTTCAAGTCAATCCTAAGGCCTTTATTAGATGACCCAGGTGTGTTTGACTAGAGAAGAATCTTCATTCTGCATGAGGGTGGACCTTCAGCAGAAGGAGTGATTAACAAGGGATTATGGTGGCCTTTATACGTGCCAAAGATCTCCTTCAATAAACACTGAGTATTCTTTTAGGCTCCAGTCTCTTTGGAGGCTTAGGTTCAAATCCCACCACTGCCAGGTGTGCTTTTAAATGGCTTATTCTGCAATAAGTAGGCCCTCTGAAAGTGCCCATTTGGTCTGTGGCTGTTTCATATTGATCTGTGTAACTACACTCAGTGCAAGTAGATGAAACATGAGAATTTGCTTACACTGAGAGTATCAAGTCCCTTAAGGAAAGTTGTCTGTACAGGAGTCAGGTATTTAGTCAAGAATTATCCATCATTTGATCCTCGATGATGACATGATCCTGGCTTAAAAGGCAGTCAACTCAGTACTACTCCATAAAAAACCCCTTCTTGCAATGTTTGGTTTCAAAACTTGTTTTCAAGTCAATCCTAAGGCCTTTATTAGATGACCCTGGTGTGTTTGACTAGAGAAGAATCTTCATTCTGCATGAGGGTGGACCTTCAGCAGAAGGAGTGATTAACAATGGATTATGGAGGCCTTTATACGTGCCAAAGATCTCCTTCAATAAACACTGAGTATTCTTTAATGCTCCAGTCTCTTTGGAGGCTTAGGTTCAAATCCCATCACCGCCAGGTGTGCTTTTAAATGGCTTATTCTGTAATAAATAGGCCCTCTGAAAGTGCCCATTTGGTCTGTGGCTGTTTCATATTGATCTATGTAACTACACTCAGTGCAAGTAGATGAAACATGAGAATTTGCTTACACTGAGAGCAGCAAGTCCCTTAAGGAAAGTTGTCTGTACAGGAGTCAGGTATTTAGTCAAGAATTATCCATCATTTGATCCTCGATGATGACATGATCCTGGCTTAAAAGGCAGGCAACTCAGTACTACTCCATAAAAAACCCCTTCTTGCAATGTTTGGTTTCAAAACGTGTTTTCAAGTCAATCCTAAGGCCTTTATTAGATGACCCAGGTGTGTTTGACTAGAGAAGAATCTTCATTCTGCATGAGGGTGGACCTTCAGCATAAGGAGTGATTAACAATGGATTATGGAGGCCTTTATACGTGCCAAAGATCTCCTTCAATAAACACTGAGTATTCTTTTAGGCTCCAGTCTCTTTGGAGGCTTAGGTTCAAATCCCACCACTGCCAGGTGTGCTTTTAAATGGCTTATTCTGCAATAAGTAGGCCCTCTGAAAGTGCCCATTTGGTCTGTGGCTTTTTCATATTGATCTGTGTAACTACACTCAGTGCAAGTAGATGAAACATGAGAATTTGCTTACACTGAGAGCAGCAAGTCCATTAAGGAAAGTTGTCTGTACAGGAGTCAGGTATTTAGTCAAGAATTATCCATCATTGATCCTCGGTGATGACATGATCCTGGCTTAAAAGGCAGGCAACTCAGTACTACTCCATAAAAACACCCTTCAGGAAATGTTTGGTTTCAAAACTTGATTTCAAGTCAATACTAAGGCCTTTATTAGATGACCCAGGTGTGTTTGACTAGAGATCAAATTGTGGTTGATTTCCTTAAAAAATGTCTCTTGAGGCCTTTGCTTTTAGGAAATTGATGATTTCGTAGTGATGAGCTGAACCAATATTTTTAAACTGTTTCAGATTGTAGTGGAGAATCAGTGTACGCTTTTAATATGGTAGTGTGGCCGAGGGGTCTAAGGCACTGGATTTAGGCTCCAGTCTCTTTGGAGGCGTGGGTTCAAATCCTGCCAGGTGTGCTTTTAAATGGCTTATTCTGCATTAAGTTGGACCTTTGAAAGTGCCAATTTGGTCTGTGGCTGTTTCATATTGATCTATGTAACTACACTCAGTGCAAGTAGATGAAACATGAGAATTTGCTTACACTGAGAGCAGCAAGTCCCTTAAGGAAAGTTGTCTGTACAGGAGTCAGGTATTTAGTCAAGAATTATCCTTCATTTGACCCTCGATCATGACATGATCCTGGCTTAAAAGGCAGGCAACTCAGTACTACTCCATAAAAAACCCCTTCTTGCAATGTTTGGTTTCAAAACTTGTTTTCAAGTCAATCCTAAGGCCTTTATTAGATGACCCAGGTGTGTTTGACTAGAGAAGAATCTTCATTCTGCATGAGGGTGGACCTTCAGCAGAAGGAGTGATTAAAAATGGATTATGGAGGCCTTTATACTTGCCAAAGATCTCCTTCAATAAACACTGAGTATTCTTTAATGCTCCAGTCTCTTTGGAGGCGTGGGTTCAAATCCCACCACTGCCAGTTGTGCTTTTAAATGGCTTATTCTGCATTAAGTAGGACCTTTGAAAGTGCCAATTTGGTCTGTGGCTGTTTCATATTGATCTATGTAACTACACTCAGTGCAAGTAGATGAAACATGAGAATTTGCTTACACTGAGAGCAGCAAGTCCCTTAAGGAAAGTTGTCTGTACAGGAGTCAGGTATTTAGTCAAGAATTATCCATCATTTGATCCTCGATGATGACATGATCCTGGCTTAAAAGGCAGGCAACTCAGTACTACTCCATAAAAAACCCCTTCTTGCAATGTTTGGTTTCAAAACTTGTTTTCAAGTCAATCCTAAGGCCTTTATTATATGACCCAGGTGTGTTTGACTAGAGAAGAATCTTCATTCTGCATGAGGGTGGACCTTCAGCAGAAGGAGTGATTAACAATGGATTATGGAGTCCTTTATACGTGCCAAAGATCTCCTTCAATAAACACTGAGTATTCTTTTAGGCTCCAGTCTCTTTGGAGGCTTAGGTTCAAATCCCACCACTGCCAGGTGTGCTTTTAAATGGCTTATTCTGCAATAAGTAGGCCCTCTGAAAGTGCCCATTTGGTCTGTGGCTGTTTCATATTGATCTGTGTAACTACACTCAGTGCGAGTAGATGAAACATGAGAATTTGCTTACACTGAGAGCAGCAAGTCCCTTAAGGAAAGTTGTCTGTACAGGAGTCAGGTATTTAGTCAAGAATTATCCATCATTTGATCCTCGATGATGATATGATCCTGGCTTAAAAGGCAGGCAACTCAGTACTACTCCATAAAAAACCCCTTCTTGCAATGTTTGGTTTCAAAACTTGTTTTCAAGTCAATCCTAAGGCCTTTATTAGATGACCCAGGTGTGTTTGACTAGAGAAGAATCTTCATTCTGCATGAGGGTGGACCTTCAGCAGAAGGAGTGATTAACAATGGATTATGGAGGCCTTTATACGTGCCAAAGATCTCCTTCAATAAACACTGAGTATTCTTTTAGGCTCCAGTCTCTTTGGAGGCTTAGGTTCAAATCCCACCACTGCCAGGTGTGCTTTTAAATGGCTTATTCTGCAATAAGTAGGCCCTCTGAAAGTGCCCATTTGGTCTGTGGCTGTTTCATATTGATCTGTGTAACTACACTCAGTGCGAGTAGATGAAACATGAGAATTTGCTTACACTGAGAGCAGCAAGTCCCTTAAGGAAAGTTGTCTGTACAGGAGTCAGGTATTTAGTCAAGAATTATCCATCATTTGATCCTCGATGATGATATGATCCTGGCTTAAAAGGCAGGCAACTCAGTACTACTCCATAAAAAACCCCTTCTTGCAATGTTTGGTTTCAAAACTTGTTTTCAAGTCAATCCTAAGGCCTTTATTAGATGACCCAGGTGTGTTTGACTAGAGAAGAATCTTCATTCTGCATGAGGGTGGACCTTCAGCAGAAGGAGTGATTAACAATGGATTATGGAGGCCTTTATACGTGCCAAAGATCTCCTTCAATAAACACTGAGTATTCTTTTAGGCTCCAGTCTCTTTGGAGGCTTAGGTTCAAATCCCACCACTGCCAGGTGTGCTTTTAAATGGCTTATTCTGCAATAAGTAGGCCCTCTGAAAGTGCCCATTTGGTCTGTGGCTGTTTCATATTGATCTGTGTAACTACACTCAGTGCGAGTAGATGAAACATGAGAATTTGCTTACACTGAGAGCAGCAAGTCCCTTAAGGAAAGTTGTCTGTACAGGAGTCAGGTATTTAGTCAAGAATTATCCATCATTTGATCCTCGATGATGACATGATCCTGGCTTAAAAGGCAGGCAACTCAGTACTACTCCATAAAAAACCCCTTCTTGCAATGTTTGGTTTCAAAACTTGTTTTCAAGTCAATCCTAAGGCCTTTATTAGATGACCCAGGTGTGTTTGACTAGAGAAGAATCTTCATTCTGCATGAGGGTGGACCTTCAGCAGAAGGAGTGATTAACAATGGATTATGGAGGCCTTTATACGTGCCAAAGATCTCCTTCAATAAACACTGAGTATTCTTTTAGGCTCCAGTCTCTTTGGAGGCTTAGGTTCAAATCCCACCACTGCCAGGTGTGCTTTTAAATGGCTTATTCTGCAATAAGTAGGCCCTCTGAAAGTGCCCATTTGGTCTGTGGCTGTTTCATATTGATCTGTGTAACTACACTCAGTGCGAGTAGATGAAACATGAGAATTTGCTTACACTGAGAGCAGCAAGTCCCTTAAGGAAAGTTGTCTGTACAGGAGTCAGGTATTTAGTCAAGAATTATCCATCATTTGATCCTCGATGATGATATGATCCTGGCTTAAAAGGCAGGCAACTCAGTACTACTCCATAAAAAACCCCTTCTTGCAATGTTTGGTTTCAAAACTTGTTTTCAAGTCAATCCTAAGGCCTTTATTAGATGACCCAGGTGTGTTTGACTAGAGAAGAATCTTCATTCTGCATGAGGGTGGACCTTCAGCAGAAGGAGTGATTAACAATGGATTATGGAGGCCTTTATACGTGCCAAAGATCTCCTTCAATAAACACTGAGTATTCTTTAATGCTCCAGTCTCTTTGGAGGCTTAGGTTCAAATCCCACCACCGCCAGGTGTGCTTTTAAATGGCTTATTCTGCAATAAATAGGCCCTCTGAAAGTGCCCATTTGGTCTGTGGCTGTTTCATATTGATCTATGTAACTACACTCAGTGCAAGTAGATGAAACATGAGAATTTGCTTACACTGAGAGCAGCAAGTCCCTTAAGGAAAGTTGTCTGTACAGGAGTCAGGTATTTAGTCAAGAATTATCCATCATTTGATCCTCGATGATGACATTATCCTGGCTTAAAAGGCAGGCAACTCAGTACTACTCCATAAAAAACCCCTTCTTGCAATGTTTGGTTTCAAAACGTGTTTTCAAGTCAATCCTAAGGCCTTTATTAGATGACCCAGGTGTGTTTGACTAGAGAAGAATCTTCATTCTGCATGAGGGTGGACCTTCAGCATAAGGAGTGATTAACAATGGATTATGGAGGCCTTTATACGTGCCAAAGATCTCCTTCAATAAACACTGAGTATTCTTTTAGGCTCCAGTCTCTTTGGAGGCTTAGGTTCAAATCCCACCACTGCCAGGTGTGCTTTTAAATGGCTTATTCTGCAATAAGTAGGCCCTCTGAAAGTGCCCATTTGGTCTGTGGCTTTTTCATATTGATCTATGTAACTACACTCAGTGCAAGTAGATGAAACATGAGAATTTGCTTACACTGAGAGCAGCAAGTCCCTTAAGGAAAGTTGTCTGTACAGGAGTCAGGTATTTAGTCAAGAATTATCCATCATTTGATCCTCGATGATGACATGATCCTGGCTTAAAAGGCATGCAACTCAGTACTACTCCATAAAAAACCCCTTCTTGCAATGTTTGGTTTCAAAACGTGTTTTCAAGTCAATCCTAAGGCCTTTATTAGATGACCCAGGTGTGTTTGACTAGAGAAGAATCTTCATTCTGCATGAGGGTGGACCTTCAGCGTAAGGAGTGATTAACAATGGATTATGGAGGCCTTTATACGTGCCAAAGATCTCCTTCAATAAACACTGAGTATTCTTTTAGGCTCCAGTCTCTTTGGAGGCTTAGGTTCAAATCCCACCACTGCCAGGTGTGCTTTTAAATGGCTTATTCTGCAATAAGTAGGCCCTCTGAAAGTGCCCATTTGGTCTGTGGCTTTTTCATATTGATCTGTGTAACTACACTCAGTGCAAGTAGATGAAACATGAGAATTTGCTTACACTGAGAGCAGCAAGTCCATTAAGGAAAGTTGTCTGTACAGGAGTCAGGTATTTAGTCAAGAATTATCCATCATTGATCCTCGGTGATGACATGATCCTGGCTTAAAAGGCAGGCAACTCAGTACTACTCCATAAAAACACCCTTCAGGCAATGTTTGGTTTCAAAACTTGATTTCAAGTCAATACTAAGGCCTTTATTAGATGACCCAGGTGTGTTTGACTAGAGATCAAACTGTGGTTGATTTCCTTAAAAAATGTCTCTTGAGGCCTTTGCTTTTAGGAAATTGATGATTTCGTAGTGATGAGCTGAACCAATATTTTTAAACTGTTTCAGATTGTAGTGGAGAATCAGTGTACGCTTTTAATATGGTAGTGTGGCCGAGGGGTCTAAGGCACTGGATTTAGGCTCCAGTCTCTTTGGAGGCGTGGGTTCAAATCCCACCACTGCCAGGTGTGCTTTTAAATGGCTTATTCTGCATTAAGTTGGACCTTTGAAAGTGCCAATTTGGTCTGTGGCTGTTTCATATTGATCTATGTAACTACACTCAGTGCAAGTAGATGAAACATGAGAATTTGCTTACACTGAGAGCAGCAAGTCCCTTAAGGAAAGTTGTCTGTACAGGAGTCAGGTATTTAGTCAAGAATTATCCTTCATTTGACCCTCGATCATGACATGATCCTGGCTTAAAAGGCAGGCAACTCAGTACTACTCCATAAAAAACCCCTTCTTGCAATGTTTGGTTTCAAAACTTGTTTTCAAGTCAATCCTAAGGCCTTTATTAGATGACCCAGGTGTGTTTGACTAGAGAAGAATCTTCATTCTGCATGAGGGTGGACCTTCAGCAGAAGGAGTGATTAAAAATGGATTATGGAGGCCTTTATACTTGCCAAAGATCTCCTTCAATAAACACTGAGTATTCTTTAATGCTCCAGTCTCTTTGGAGGCGTCGGTTCAAATCCCACCACTGCCAGGTGTGCTTTTAAATGGCTTATTCTGCATTAAGTAGGACCTTTGAAAGTGCCAATTTGGTCTGTGGCTGTTTCATATTGATCTATGTAACTACACTCAGTGCAAGTAGATGAAACATGAGAATTTGCTTACACTGAGAGCAGCAAGTCCCTTAAGGAAAGTTGTCTGTACAGGAGTCAGGTATTTAGTCAAGAATTATCCATCATTTGATCCTCGATGATGACATGATCCTGGCTTAAAAGGCAGGCAACTCAGTACTACTCCATAAAAAACCCCTTCTTGCAATGTTTGGTTTCAAAACTTGTTTTCAAGTCAATCCTAAGGCCTTTATTAGATGACCCAGGTGTGTTTGACTAGAGAAGAATCTTCATTCTGCATGAGGGTGGACCTTCAGCAGAAGGAGTGATTAACAATGGATTATGGAGGCCTTTATACGTGCCAAAGATCTCCTTCAATAAACACTGAGTATTCTTTTAGGCTCCAGTCTCTTTGGAGGCTTAGGTTCAAATCCCACCACTGCCAGGTGTGCTTTTAAATGGCTTATTCTGCATTAAGTAGGCCCTTTGAAAGTGCCCATTTGGTCTGTGGCTGTTTCATATTGATCTGTGTAACTACACTCACTGCAAGTAGATGAAACATGAGAATTTGCTTACACTGACAGCACCAAGTCCCTTAAGGAAAGTTGTATATACAGGAGTCAGGTATTTAGTCAAGAATTATCCATCATTTGATCCTCGATGATGACATGATCCTGGCTTAAAAGGCAGGCAACTCAGTACTACTCCATAAAAACACCCTTCAGGCAATGTTTGGTTTCAAAACTTGTTTTCAAGTCAATCCTAAGGCCTTTATTAGATGACTCAGGTGTGTTTGACTAGAGAAGAAACTTCATTCTGCATGAGGGTGGACCTTCAGCAGAAGGAGTGATTAACAATGGATTATGGAGGCCTTTATACTTGCCAAAGATCTCCTTCAATAAACACTGAGTATTCTTTTAGGCTCCAGTCTCTTTGGACGATTAGGTTCAAATCACACCACTGCCAGGTGTGCTTTTAAATGGCTTATTCTGCATTAAGCAGGCCCTCTGAAAGTGCCCATTTGGTCTGTGGCTGTTTCATATTGATCTATGTAACTAAACTCAGTGCAAGTAGATGAAACATGAGAATTTGCTTACACTGAGAGCAGCAAGTCCCTTAAGGAAAGTTGTCTGTACAGGAGTCAGGTATTTAGTCAAGAATTATCCATCATTTGATCCTCGATGATGACATGATCCTGGCTTAAAAGGCAGGCAAATCAGTAATACTCCATAAAAACACATTTCTGGCAATGTTTAGTTTCAAAACTTGATTTCAAGTCAATACTAAGACCTTTATTAGATGACCCAGGTGTGTTTGACTAGAGATCAAACTGTGGTTGATTTCCTTAAAAAATGTCTCTTGAGGCCTTTGCTTTTAGGAAATTGTTGATTTCATAGAGATGAGCTGAACCAATATTTTTAAACTGTTTCAGATTGTAGTGGAGATTCAGTGCATGGTTTTAGTGTGGCCGAGGGGTCTAAGGCGCTGGATTAAGGCTCCAGTCTTTTTGGAGGCGTGGGTTCAAATCCCACCACTGCCAGGTGTGCTTTTAAATGGCTTATTCTGCATTAAGTAGGCCCTCTGAAAGTGCCCATTTGGTCTGTGTCTGTTTCATATTATTCTGTGTAACTACACTCAGGTGCAAGTAGATGAAACATGAGAATTTGCTTACAGTGACAGCAGCAAGTCCCTTAAGGAATGTTGTCTGTACAGGAGTCAGGTATTTAGTCAAGAATTATCCATCATTTGATCCTCGATGATGACATGATCCTGGCTTACAAGGCAGGCAACTCAGTACTACTCCATAAAAACACCCTTCTGGCAATGTTTGGTTTCAAAACTTGATTTCAAGTCAATACTAAGGCCTTTATTAGATGACCCAGGTGTGTTTGACTAGAGATCAAACTGTGGTTGATTTCCTTAAAAAATGTCTCTTCAGGCCTTTGCTTTTAGGAAATTGATGATTTCGTAGTGATGAGCTGAACTAATATTTTTAAACTGTTTCAGATTGTAGTGGAGAATCAGTGTTTGTTTTTAATATGGTAGTGTGGCCGAGGGGTCTAAGGCGCTGGATTTAGGCTCCAGTCTCTTTGGAGGCGTGGGTTCAAATCCCACCACTGCCAGGTGTGCTTTTAAATGGCTTATTCTGCATTAAGTAGGACCTTTGAAAGTGCCAATTTGGTCTGTGGCTGTTTCATATTGATCTATGTAACTACACTCAGTGCAAGTAGATGAAACATGAGAATTTGCTTACACTGAGAGCAGCAAGTCCCTTAAGGAAAGTTGTCTGTACAGGAGTCAGGTATTTAGTCAAGAATTATCCATCATTTGATCCTCGATGATGACATGATCCTGGCTTAAAAGGCATGCAACTCAGTACTACTCCATAATAAACCCCTTCTTGCAATGTTTGGTTTCAAAACTTGTTTTCAAGTCAATCCTAAGGCCTTTATTAGATGACCCAGGTTTGTTTGACTAGAGAAGAATCTTCATTCTGCATGAGGGTGGACCTTCAGCAGAAGGAGTGATTAACAAGGGATTATGGTGGCCTTTATACGTGCCAAAGATCTCCTTCAATAAACACTGAGTATTCTTTTAGGCTCCAGTCTCTTTGGAGGCTTAGGTTCAAATCCCACCACTGCCAGGTGTGCTTTTAAATGGCTTATTCTGCAATAAGTAGGCCCTCTGAAAGTGCCCATTTGGTCTGTGGCTGTTTCATATTGATCTGTGTAACTACACTCAGTGCAAGTAGATGAAACATGAGAATTTGCTTACACTGACAGCACCAAGTCCCTTAAGGAAAGTTGTATATACAGGAGTCAGGTATTTAGTCAAGAATTATCCATCATTTGATCCTCGATGATGACATGTTCCTGGCTTAAAAGGCAGGCAACTCAGTACTACTCCATAAAAAAACCCTTCTTGCAATGTTTGGTTTCAAAACTTGTTTTCAAGTCAATCCTAAGGCCTTTATTAGATGACTCAGGTGTGTTTGACTAGAGAAGAAACTTCATTCTGCATGAGGGTGGACCTTCAGCAGAAGGAGTGATTAACAATGGATTATGGAGGCCTTTATACTTGCCAAAGATCTCCTTCAATAAACACTGAGTATTCTTTTAGGCTCCAGTCTCTTTGGAGGATTAGGTTCAAATCACACCACTGCCAGGTGTGCTTTTAAATGGCTTGATTCTGCATTAAGCAGGCCCTCAGAAAGTGCCCATTTGGTCTGTGGCTGTTTCATATTGATCTATGTAACTAAACTCAGTGCAAGTAGATGAAACATGAGAATTTGCTTACACTGAGAGCAGCAAGTCCCTTAAGGAAAGTTGTCTGTACAGGAGTCAGGTATTTAGTCAAGAATTATCCATCATTTGATCCTCGATGATGACATGATCCTGGCTTAAAAGGCATGCAACTCAGTACTACTCCATAAAAAACCCCTTCTTGCAATGTTTGGTTTCAAAACATGTTTTCAAGTCAATCCTAAGGCCTTTATTAGATGACCCAGGTTTGTTTGACTAGAGAAGAATCTTCATTCTGCATGAGGGTGGACCTTCAGCAGAAGGAGTGATTAATAATGGATTATGGTGGCCTTTATACGTGCCAAAGATCTCCTTCAATAAACACTGAGTATTCTTTTAGGCTCCAGTCTCTTTGGAGGCTTAGGTTCAAATCCCACCACAGCCAGGTGTGGTTTTAAATGGCTTATTCTGCAATAAGTAGGCCCTCTGAAAGTGCCCATTTGGTCTGTGGCTGTTTCATATTGATCTGTGTAACTACACTCAGTGCAAGTAGATGAAACATGAGAATTTGCTTACACTGAGAGCAGCAAGTACATTAAGGAAAGTTGTCTGTACAGGAGTCAGGTATTTAGTCAAGAATTATCCATCATTTGTTCCTCGATGATGACATGATCCTGGCTTAAAAGGCAGGCAACTCAGTACTACTCCATAAAAACACCCTTCTGGCAACGTTTGGTTTCAAAATTTGTTTTCAAGTCAATACTAAGGCCTTTATTAGATGACCCGGGTGTTTTTGACTAGAGATCAATCTGTGGTTGATTTACATAAAAAATGTCTCTTGAGGCCTTTGCTTTTAGGAAATTGATGATTTCATAGAGATGAGCTGAACCAATATTTTTAAACTGTTTCAGATTGTAGTGGAGAATCAGTGTATGTTTTTAATATGGTAGTGTGGCCGAGGGGTCTAAGGCGCTGAATTTAGGCTCCAGTCTCTTTTGAGGCGTGGGTTCAAATCCCACCACTGCCAGGTGTGCTTTTAAATGGCTTATTCTGTATTAAGTAGGACCTTTGAAAGTGCCAATTTGGTCTGTGGCTGTTTCATATTGATCTATGTAACTACACTCAGTGCAAGTAGATGAAACATGAGAATTTGCTTACACTGAGAGCAGCAAGTCCCTTAAGGAAAATTGTTTGTACAGGAGTCAGGTATTTAGTCAAGAATTATCCATCATTTGACCCTCGATCATGACATGATCCTGGCTTAAAAGTCAGGCAACTCAGTACTACTCCATAAAAAACCCCTTCTTGCAATGTTTGGTTTCAAAACTTGTTTTCAAGTCAATCCTAAGGCCTTTATTAGATGACCCAGGTGTGTTTGACTAGAGAAGAATCTTCATTCTGCATGAGGGTGGACCTTCAGCAGAAGGAGTGATTAACAATGGATTATAGAGGCCTTTATACGTGCCAAAGATCTCCTTCAATAAACACTGAGTATTCTTTTAGGCTCCAGTCTCTTTGGAGGCTTAGGTTCAAATCCCACCACTGCCAGGTGTGCTTTTAAATGGCTTATTCTGCAATAAGTAGGCCCTCTGAAAGTGCCCATTTGGTCTGTGGCTGTTTCATATTGATCTGTGTAACTACACTCAGTGCAAGTAAATGAAACATGAGAATTTGCTTACACTGAGAGCAGCAAGTCCATTAAGGAAAGTTGTCTGTACAGGAGTCAGGTATTTAGTCAAGAATTATCCATCATTTGATCCTCGATGATGACATGATCCTGGCTTAAAAGGCAGGCAACTCAGTACTACTCCATAAAAACACCCTTCTGGCAATGTTTGGTTTCAAAACTTGATTTCAAGTCAATACTAAGGCCTTTATTAGATGACCCAGGTGTGTTTGACTAGAGATCAAACTGTGGTTGATTTCCTTAAAAAATGTCTCTTCAGGCCTTTGCTTTTAGGAAATTGATGATTTCGTAGTGATGAGCTGAACCAATATTTTTAAACTGTTTCAGATTGTAGTGGAGAATCAGTGTACGCTTTTAATATGGTAGTTTGGCCGAGGGGTCTAAGGAGCTGGATTTAGGCTCCAGTCTCTTTGGAGGCGTGGGTTCAAATCACACCACTGCCAGGTGTGCTTTTAAATGGCTTATTCTGCATTAAGTAGGACCTTTGAAAGTGCCAATTTGGTCTGTGGCTGTTTCATATTGATCTATGTAACTACAATCAGTGCAAGTAGATGAAACATGAGAATTTGCTTACACTGAGAGCAGCAAGTCCCTTAAGGAAAGTTGTCTGTACAGGAGTCAGGTATTTAGTCAAGAATTATCCATCATTTGATCCTCGATGATGACATGATCCTGGCTTAAAAGGCAGGCAACTCAGTACTACTCCATAAAAAACCCCTTCTTGCAATGTTTTGTTTCAAAACTTGTTTTCAAGTCAATCCTAAGGCCTTTATTAGATGACCCAGGTTTGTTTGACTAGAGAAGAATCTTCATTCTGCATGAGGGTGGACCTTCAGCAGAAGGAGTGATTAACAATGGATTATGGTGGCCTTTATACGTGCCAAAGATCTCCTTCAATAAACACTGATATTCTTTTAGGCTCCAGTCTCTTTGGAGGCTTAGGTTCAAATCCCACCACTGCCAGGTGTGCTTATAAATGGCTTATTCTGCAATAAGTAGGCCCTCTGAAAGTGCCCATTTGGTCTGTGGCTGTTTCATATTGATCTGTGTAACTACACTCAGTGCAAGTAGATGAAACATGAGAATTTGCTTACACTGAGAGCAGCTAGTCCATTAAGGAAAGTTGTCTGTACAGGAGTCAGGTATTTAGTCAAGAATTATCCATCATTTGTTCCTCGATGATGACATGATCCTGGCTTAAAAGGCAGGCAACTCAGTATTACTCCATAAAAACACCCTTCTGGCAATGTTTGGTTTCAAAACTTGTTTTCAAGTCAATACTAAGGCCTTTATTAGATGACCCTGGTGTTTTTGACTAGAGATCAATCTGTGGTTGATTTCCATAAAAAATGTCTCTTGAGGCCTTTGCTTTTAGGAAATTGATGATTTCATAGAGATGAGCTGAACCAATATTTTTAAACTGTTTCAGATTGTAGTGGAGAATCAGTATTTGGTTTTAATATGGTAGTGTGGCTGAGGGGTCTAAGGCGCTAGATTTAGGCTCCAGTCTCTTTGGAGGCATGGGTTCAAATCCCACCACTGCCAGGTGTGCTTTTAAATGGCTTATTCTGCATTAAGTAGGACCTTTGAAAGTGCCAATTTGGTCTGTGGCTGTTTCATATTGATCTATGTAACTACACTCAGTGCAAGTAGATGAAACATGAGAATTTGCTTACACTGACAGCACCAAGTCCCTTAAGGAAAGTTGTCTGTACAGGAGTCAGGTATTTAGTCAAGAATTATCCATCATTTGATCCTCGATGATGACATGTTCCTGGCTTAAAAGGCAGGCAACTCAGTACTACTCCATAAAAAAACCCTTCTTGCAATGTTTGGTTTCAAAACTTGTTTTCATGTCAATCCTAAGGCCTTTATTAGATGACCCAGGTGTGTTTGACTAGAGAAGAAACTTCATTCTGCATGAGGGTGGACCTTCAGCAGAAGGAGTGATTAACAATGGATTATGGAGGCCTTTATACGTGCCAAAGATCTCCTTCAATAAACACTGAGTATTCTTTTAGGCTCCAGTCTCTTTGGAGGCTTAGGTTCAAATCCCACCACTGCCAGGTGTGCTTTTAAATGGCTTATTCTGCAATAAGTAGGCCCTCTGAAAGTGCCCATTTGGTCTGTGGCTGTTTCATATTGAGCTCTGTAACTACACTCAGTGCAAGTAGATGAAACATGAGAATTTGCTTACACTGAGAGCAGCAAGTACCTTAAGGAAAGTTGCCTGTACAGGAGTCAGGTATTTAGTCAAGAATTATCCATCATTTGATCCTCGATGATGACATGATCCTGGCTTAAAAGGCAGGCAACTCAGTACTACTCCATAAAAACACCCTTCTGGCAATGTTTGGTTTCAAAACTTGTTTTCAAGTCAATACTAAGGCCTTTATTAGATGACCCGGGTGTTTTTGACTAGAGATCAATCTGTGGTTGAATTCCATAAAAAATGTCTCTTGAGGCCTTTGCTTTTAGGAAATTGATGATTTCATAGAGATGAGCTGAACCAATATTTTTAAACTGTTTCAGATTGTAGTGGAGAATCAGTATTTGGTTTTAATATGGTAGTGTGGCTGAGGGGTCTAAGGCGCTAGATTTAGGCTCCAGTCTCTTTGGAGGCATGGGTTCAAATCCCACCACTGCCAGGTGTGCTTTTAAATGGCTTATTCTGCATTAAGTAGGACCTTTGAAAGTGCCAATTTGGTCTGTGGCTGTTTCATATTGATCTATGTAACTACACTCAGTGCAAGTAGATGAAACATGAGAATTTGCTTACACTGACAGCACCAAGTCCCTTAAGGAAAGTTGTCTGTACAGGAGTCAGGTATTTAGTCAAGAATTATCCATCATTTGATCCTAGATGATGACATGTTCCTGGCTTAAAAGGCAGGCAACTCAGTACTACTCCATAAAAAAACCCTTCTTGCAATGTTTGGTTTCAAAACTTGTTTTCATGTCAATCCTAAGGCCTTTATTAGATGACCCAGGTGTGTTTGACTAGAGAAGAAACTTCATTCTGCATGAGGGTGGACCTTCAGCAGAAGGAGTGATTAACAATGGATTATGGAGGCCTTTATACTTGCCAAAGATCTCCTTCAATAAACACTGAGAATTCTTTTAGGCTCCAGTCTCTTTGCAGGCTTAGGTTCAAATCACACCACTGCCAGGTGTGCTTTTAAATGGCTTATTCTGCATTAAGTAGGCCCTCTGAAAGTGCCCATTTGGTCTGTGGCTGTTTCATATTGAGCTCTGTAACTACACTCAGTGCAAGAAGATGAAACATGAGAATATGCTTACACTGAGAGCAGCAAGTACCTTAAGGAAAGTTGCCTGTACAGGAGTCAGGTATTTAGTCAAGAATTATCCATCATTTGATCCTCAATGATGACATGATCCTGGCTTAAAAGGCAGGCAACTCAGTACTACTCCATAAAAACACTCTTCTGGCAATGTTTGGTTTCAAAACTTGTTTTCATGTCAATCCTAAGGCCTTTATTAGATGACCCAGGTGTGTTTGACTAGAGAAGAATCTTCATTCTGCATGAGGGTGGACCTTCAGCATAAGGAGTGATTAACAATGGATTATGGAGGCCTTTATACGTGCCAAAGATCTCCTTCAATAAACACTGAGTATTCTTTTAGGCTCCAGTCTCTTTAGAAGGCTTAGGTTCAAATCCCACCACTGCCAGGTGTGCTTTTAAATGGCTTATTCTGCAATAAGTAGGCCCACTGAAAGTGCCCATTTGGTCTGTGGCTTTTTCATATTGATCTGTGTAACTACACTCAGTGCAAGTAGATGAAACATGAGAATTTGCTTACACTGAGAGCAGCAAGTCCATTAAGGAAAGTTGTCTGTACAGGAGTCAGGTATTTAGTCAAGAATTATCCATCATTGATCCTCGGTGATGACATGATCCTGGCTTAAAAGGCAGGCAACTCAGTACTACTCCATAAAAACACCCTTCTGGCAATGTTTGGTTTAAAAACTTGATTTCAAGTCAATACTAAGGCCTTTATTAGATGACCCGGGTGTGTTTGACTAGAGATCAAACTGTGGATGATTTCCTTAAAAAATGTCTCTTCAGGCCTTTGCTTTTAGGAAATTGATGATTTCATAGAGATGAGCTGAACCAATATTTTTAAACTGTTTCAGATTGTAGTGGAGAATCAGTGTATGTTTTTAATATGGTAGTGTGGCCGAGGGGTCTAAGGCGCTGGATTTAGGCTCCAGTCTCTTTGGAGGCGTGGGTTCAAATCCCACCACTGCCTGGTGTGCTTTTAAATGGCTTATTCTGCATTAAGTAGGACCTTTGAAAGTGCCAATTTGGTCTGTGGCTGTTTCATATTGATCTATGTAACTACACTCAGTGCAAGTAGATGAAACATGAGAATTTGCTTACACCGACAGCACCAAGTGCCTTAAGGAAAGTTGTATGTACAGGAGTCAGGTATTTAGTCAAGAATTATCCATCATTTGATCCTCGATGATAACATGATCCTGGCTTAAAAGGCAGGCAACTCAGTACTACTCCATAAAAAACCCCTTCTTGCAATGTTTGGTTTCAAAACTTGTTTTCAAGTCAATCCTAAGGCCTTTATTAGATGACCCAGGTGTGTTTGATGAGAAGAATCTTCATTCTGCATGAGGGTGGACCTTAAGCATAAGGAGTGATTAACAATGGATTATGGAGGCCTTTATACGTGCCAAAGATCTCCTTCAATAAACACTGAGTATTCTTTTAGGCTCCAGTCTCTTTGGAGGCTTAGTTTCAAATCCCACCACTGCCAGGTGTGCTTTTAAATGGCTTATTCTGCATTAAGTAGGACCTTTGAAAGTGCCAATTTGGTCTGTGGCTGTTTCATATTGATCTATGTAACTACACTGAGTGCAAGTAGATGAAACATGAGAATTTGCTTACGCTGAGAGCAGCAAGTCCCTTAAGGAAAGTTGTCTGTACAGGATTCAGGTATTTAGTCAAGAATTATCCATCATTTGATCCTCGATGATGACATGATCCTGGCTTAAAAGGCAGGCAACTCAGTACTACTCCATAAAAAACCCTTCTTGCAATGTTTGGTTTCAAAACTTGTTTTCAAGTCAATCCTAAGGCTTTTATTAGATGACCCAGGTGTGTTTGACTAGAGAAGAATCTTCATTCTGCATGAGGGTGGACCTTCAGCAGAAGGAGTGATTAACAATGGATTATGGAGGCCTTTATACGTGCCAAAGATCTCCTTCAATAAACACTGAGTATTCTTTAATGCTCCAGTCTCTTTGGAGGCGTGGGTTCAATATTCACCACTGCCAGGTGTGCTTTTAAATGGCTTATTCTGCATTAAGTAGGACCTTTGAAAGTGCCAATTTGGTCTGTGGCTGTTTCATATTGATCTATGTAACTACACTCAGTGCAAGTAGATGAAACATGAGAATTTGCTTACACTGAGAGCAGCAAGTCCCTTAAGGAAAGTTGTCTGTACAGGAGTCAGGTATTTAGTCAAGAATTATCCATCATTTGAGCCTCGATGATGACATGATCCTGGCTTAAAAGGCAGGCAACTCAGTACTACTCCATAAAAAAACCCTTCTTGCAATGTTTGGTTTCAAAACTTGTTTTCAAGTCAATCCTAAGGCCTTTATTAGATGACCCAGGTGTGTTTGACTAGAGAAGAATCTTCATTCTGCATGAGGGTGGACCTTCAGCAGAAGGAGTGATTAACAATGGATTATGGAGGCCTTTATACGTGCCAAAGATCTCCTTCAATAAACACTGAGTATTCTTTTAGGCTCCAGTCTCTTTGGAGGCTTAGGTTCAAATCCCACTACTGCCAGGTGTGCTTTTAAATGGCTTATTCTGCAATAAGTAGGCCCTCTGAAAGTGCCCATTTGGTCTGTGGCTGTTTCATATTGATCTGTGTAACTACACAGTGCAAGTAGATGAAACATGTGAATTTGCTTAAACTGAGAGCAGCAAGTCCATTAAGGAAAGTTGTCTGTACAGGAGTCAAGTATTTAGTCAAGAATTATCCATCATTTGATCCTCGATGATGATATGATCCTGGCTTAAAAGGCAGGCAACTCAGTACTACTCCATAAAAACACCCTTCTGGCAATGTTTGGTTTCAAAACTTGATTTGAAGTCAATATTAAGGCCTTTATTAGATGACCCAGGTGTGTTTGACTAGAGATCAAACTGTGGTTGATTTCCTTAAAAAATGTCTCTTCAGGCCTTTGCTTTTAGGAAATTGATGATTTCGTAGTGATGAGCTGAACCAATATTTTTAAACTGTTTCAGATTGTAGTGGAGAATCAGTGTATGATTTTAATATGGTAGTGTGGCCAAGGGGTCTAAGGAGCTGGATTTAGGCTCCAGTCTCTTTGGAGGCATGGGTTCAAATCACACCACTGCCAAGTGTGCTTTTAAATGGCTTATTCTGCATTAAGTAGGACCTTTGAAAGTGCCCATTTGGTCTGTGGCTGTTTCATATTGATCTATGTAACTACACTCAGTGCAAGTAGATGAAACATGAGAATTTGCTTACACTGAGAGCAGCAAGTCCCTTAAGGAAAGTTGTCTGTACAGGAGTCAGGTATTTAGTCAAGAATTATCCATCATTTGATCCTCGATGATGACATGATCCTGGCTTAAAAGGCAGGCAACTCAGTACTACTCCATAAAAAACCCCTTCTTGCAATGTTTGGTTTCAAAACTTGTTTTCAAGTCAATCCTAAGGCCTTTATTAGATGACCCAGGTGTGTTTGACTAGAGAAGAATCTTCATTCTGCATGAGGGTGGACCTTCAGCATAAGGAGTGATTAACAATGGATTATGGAGGCCTTTATACGTGCCAAAGATCTCCTTCAATAAACACTGAGTATTCTTTTAGGCTCCAGTCTCTTTGGAGGCTTAGGTTCAAATCCCACCACTGCCAGGTGTGCTTTTAAATGGCTTATTCTGCAATAAGTAGGCCCTCTGAAAGTGCCCATTTGGTCTGTGGCTTTTTCATATTGATCTGTGTAACTACACTCAGTGCAAGTAGATGAAACATGAGAATTTGCTTACACTGAGAGCAGCAAGTCCATTAAGGAAAGTTGTCTGTACAGGAGTCAGGTATTTAGTCAAGAATTATCCATCATTGATCCTCGGTGATGACATGATCCTGGCTTAAAAGGCAGGCAACTCAGTACTACTCCATAAAAACACCCTTCAGGCAATGTTTGGTTTCAAAACTTGATTTCAAGTCAATACTAAGGCCTTTATTAGATGACCCAGGTGTGTTTGACTAGAGATCAAAATGTGGTTGATTTCCTTAAAAAATGTCTCTTCAGGCCTTTGCTTTTAGGAAATTGATGATTTCGTAGTGATGAGCTGAACCAATATTTTTAAACTGTTTCAGATTGTAGTGGAGAATCAGTGTACGCTTTTAATATGGTAGTGTGGCCGAGGGGTCTAAGGAGCTGGATTTAGGCTCCAGACTCTTTGGAGGCGTGGGTTCAAATCACACCACTGCCACGTGTTCTTTTATATGGCTTATTTTGCATTAAGTAGGACCTTTGAAAGTGCCCATTTGGTCTGTGGCTGTTTCATATTGATCTATGTAACTACACTCAGTGCAAGTAGATGAAACATGAGAATTTGCTTACACTGAGAGCAGCAAGTCCCTTAAGGAAAGTTGTCTGTACAGGAGTCAGGTATTTAGTCAAGACTTATTCATCATTTGATCCTCGATGATGACATGATCCTGGCTTAAAAGTCAGGCAACTCAGTACTACTCCATAAAAACCCCTTCTTGCAATGTTTGGTTTCAAAACTTGTTTTCAAGTCAATCCTAAGGCCTTTATTAGATGACCCAGGTGTGTTTGACTAGAGAAGAATCTTCATTCTGCATGAGGTTGGACCTTCAGCAGAAGGAGTGATTAACAATGGATTATGGAGGCCTTTATACGTACCAAAGATCTCCTTCAATAAACACTGAGTATTCTTTTAGGCTCCAGTCTCTTTGGAGGCTTAGGTTCAAATCCCACCACTGCCAGGTGTGCTTTTAAATGGCTTATTCTGCAATAAGTAGGCCGTCTGAAAGTGCACATTTGGTCTGTGGCTGTTTCATATTGATCTGTGTAACTACACTCAGTGCAAGTAGATGAAACATGAGAATTTGCTTACACTGAGAGCAGCAAGTCCCTTAAGGAAAGTTGTCTGTACAGGATTCAGGTATTTAGTCAAGAATTATCCATCATTTGATCCTCGATGATGACATGATCCTGGCTTAAAAGGCAGGCAACTCAGTACTACTCCATAAAAAACCCTTCTTGCAATGTTTGGTTTCAAAACTTGTTTTCAAGTCAATCCTAAGGCTTTTATTAGATGACCCAGGTGTGTTTGACTAGAGAAGAATCTTCATTCTGCATGAGGGTGGACCTTCAGCAGAAGGAGTGATTAACAATGGATTATGGAGGCCTTTATACGTGCCAAAGATCTCCTTCAATAAACACTGAGTATTCTTTAATGCTCCAGTCTCTTTGGAGGCGTGGGTTCAATTCTCACCACTGCCAGGTGTGCTTTTAAATGGCTTATTCTGCATTAAGTAGGACCTTTGAAAGTGCCAATTTGGTCTGTGGCTGTTTCATATTGATCTATGTAACTACACTCAGTGCAAGTAGATGAAACATGAGAATTTGCTTACACTGAGAGCAGCAAGTCCCTTAAGGAAAGTTGTCTGTACAGGAGTCAGGTATTTAGTCAAGAATTATCCATCATTTGAGCCTCGATGATGACATGATCCTGGCTTAAAAGGCAGGCAACTCAGTACTACTCCATAAAAAAACCCTTCTTGCAATGTTTGGTTTCAAAACTTGTTTTCAAGTCAATCCTAAGGCCTTTATTAGATGACCCAGGTGTGTTTGACTAGAGAAGAATCTTCATTCTGCATGAGGGTGGACCTTCAGCAGAAGGAGTGATTAACAATGGATTATGGAGGCCTTTATACGTGCCAAAGATCTCCTTCAATAAACACTGAGTATTCTTTTAGGCTCCAGTCTCTTTGGAGGCTTAGGTTCAAATCCCACTACTGCCAGGTGTGCTTTTAAATGGCTTATTCTGCAATAAGTAGGCCCTCTGAAAGTGCCCATTTGGTCTGTGGCTGTTTCATATTGATCTGTGTAACTACACAGTGCAAGTAGATGAAACATGTGAATTTGCTTAAACTGAGAGCAGCAAGTCCATTAAGGAAAGTTGTCTGTACAGGAGTCAAGTATTTAGTCAAGAATTATCCATCATTTGATCCTCGATGATGATATGATCCTGGCTTAAAAGGCAGGCAACTCAGTACTACTCCATAAAAACACCCTTCTGGCAATGTTTGGTTTCAAAACTTGATTTGAAGTCAATATTAAGGCCTTTATTAGATGACCCAGGTGTGTTTGACTAGAGATCAAACTGTGGTTGATTTCCTTAAAAAATGTCTCTTCAGGCCTTTGCTTTTAGGAAATTGATGATTTCGTAGTGATGAGCTGAACCAATATTTTTAAACTGTTTCAGATTGTAGTGGAGAATCAGTGTATGATTTTAATATGGTGGTGTGGCCAAGGGGTCTAAGGAGCTGGATTTAGGCTCCAGTCTCTTTGGAGGCATGGGTTCAAATCACACCACTGCCAAGTGTGCTTTTAAATGGCTTATTCTGCATTAAGTAGGACCTTTGAAAGTGCCCATTTGGTCTGTGGCTGTTTCATATTGATCTATGTAACTACACTCAGTGCAAGTAGATGAAACATGAGAATTTGCTTACACTGAGAGCAGCAAGTCCCTTAAGGAAAGTTGTCTGTACAGGAGTCAGGTATTTAGTCAAGACTTATTCATCATTTGATCCTCGATGATGACATGATCCTGGCTTAAAAGTCAGGCAACTCAGTACTACTCCATAAAAACCCCTTCTTGCAATGTTTGGTTTCAAAACTTGTTTTCAAGTCAATCCTAAGGCCTTTATTAGATGACCCAGGTGTGTTTGACTAGAGAAGAATCTTCATTCTGCATGAGGTTGGACCTTCAGCAGAAGGAGTGATTAACAATGGATTATGGAGGCCTTTATACGTACCAAAGATCTCCTTCAATAAACACTGAGTATTCTTTTAGGCTCCAGTCTCTTTGGAGGCTTAGGTTCAAATCCCACCACTGCCAGGTGTGCTTTTAAATGGCTTATTCTGCAATAAGTAGGCCGTCTGAAAGTGCACATTTGGTCTGTGGCTGTTTCATATTGATCTGTGTAACTACACTCAGTGCAAGTAGATGAAACATGAGAATTTGCTTACACTGAGAGCAGCAAGTCCCTTAAGGAAAGTTGTCTGTACAGGATTCAGGTATTTAGTCAAGAATTATCCATCATTTGATCCTCGATGATGACATGATCCTGGCTTAAAAGGCAGGCAACTCAGTACTACTCCATAAAAAACCCTTCTTGCAATGTTTGGTTTCAAAACTTGTTTTCAAGTCAATCCTAAGGCTTTTATTAGATGACCCAGGTGTGTTTGACTAGAGAAGAATCTTCATTCTGCATGAGGGTGGACCTTCAGCAGAAGGAGTGATTAACAATGGATTATGGAGGCCTTTATACGTGCCAAAGATCTCCTTCAATAAACACTGAGTATTCTTTAATGCTCCAGTCTCTTTGGAGGCGTGGGTTCAATTCTCACCACTGCCAGGTGTGCTTTTAAATGGCTTATTCTGCATTAAGTAGGACCTTTGAAAGTGCCAATTTGGTCTGTGGCTGTTTCATATTGATCTATGTAACTACACTCAGTGCAAGTAGATGAAACATGAGAATTTGCTTACACTGAGAGCAGCAAGTCCCTTAAGGAAAGTTGTCTGTACAGGAGTCAGGTATTTAGTCAAGAATTATCCATCATTTGAGCCTCGATGATGACATGATCCTGGCTTAAAAGGCAGGCAACTCAGTACTACTCCATAAAAAAACCCTTCTTGCAATGTTTGGTTTCAAAACTTGTTTTCAAGTCAATCCTAAGGCCTTTATTAGATGACCCAGGTGTGTTTGACTAGAGAAGAATCTTCATTCTGCATGAGGGTGGACCTTCAGCAGAAGGAGTGATTAACAATGGATTATGGAGGCCTTTATACGTGCCAAAGATCTCCTTCAATAAACACTGAGTATTCTTTTAGGCTCCAGTCTCTTTGGAGGCTTAGGTTCAAATCCCACTACTGCCAGGTGTGCTTTTAAATGGCTTATTCTGCAATAAGTAGGCCCTCTGAAAGTGCCCATTTGGTCTGTGGCTGTTTCATATTGATCTGTGTAACTACACAGTGCAAGTAGATGAAACATGTGAATTTGCTTAAACTGAGAGCAGCAAGTCCATTAAGGAAAGTTGTCTGTACAGGAGTCAAGTATTTAGTCAAGAATTATCCATCATTTGATCCTCGATGATGATATGATCCTGGCTTAAAAGGCAGGCAACTCAGTACTACTCCATAAAAACACCCTTCTGGCAATGTTTGGTTTCAAAACTTGATTTGAAGTCAATATTAAGGCCTTTATTAGATGACCCAGGTGTGTTTGACTAGAGATCAAACTGTGGTTGATTTCCTTAAAAAATGTCTCTTCAGGCCTTTGCTTTTAGGAAATTGATGATTTCGTAGTGATGAGCTGAACCAATATTTTTAAACTGTTTCAGATTGTAGTGGAGAATCAGTGTATGATTTTAATATGGTAGTGTGGCCAAGGGGTCTAAGGAGCTGGATTTAGGCTCCAGTCTCTTTGGAGGCATGGGTTCAAATCACACCACTGCCAAGTGTGCTTTTAAATGGCTTATTCTGCATTAAGTAGGACCTTTGAAAGTGCCCATTTGGTCTGTGGCTGTTTCATATTGATCTATGTAACTACACTCAGTGCAAGTAGATGAAACATGAGAATTTGCTTACACTGAGAGCAGCAAGTCCCTTAAGGAAAGTTGTCTGTACAGGAGTCAGGTATTTAGTCAAGAATTATCCATCATTTGATCCTCGATGATGACATGATCCTGGCTTAAAAGGCAGGCAACTCAGTACTACTCCATAAAAAACCCCTTCTTGCAATGTTTGGTTTCAAAACTTGTTTTCAAGTCAATCCTAAGGCCTTTATTAGATGACCCAGGTGTGTTTGACTAGAGAAGAATCTTCATTCTGCATGAGGGTGGACCTTCAGCATAAGGAGTGATTAACAATGGATTATGGAGGCCTTTATACGTGCCAAAGATCTCCTTCAATAAACACTGAGTATTCTTTTAGGCTCCAGTCTCTTTGGAGGCTTAGGTTCAAATCCCACCACTGCCAGGTGTGCTTTTAAATGGCTTATTCTGCAATAAGTAGGCCCTCTGAAAGTGCCCATTTGGTCTGTGGCTTTTTCATATTGATCTGTGTAACTACACTCAGTGCAAGTAGATGAAACATGAGAATTTGCTTACACTGAGAGCAGCAAGTCCATTAAGGAAAGTTGTCTGTACAGGAGTCAGGTATTTAGTCAAGAATTATCCATCATTGATCCTCGGTGATGACATGATCCTGGCTTAAAAGGCAGGCAACTCAGTACTACTCCATAAAAACACCCTTCAGGCAATGTTTGGTTTCAAAACTTGATTTCAAGTCAATACTAAGGCCTTTATTAGATGACCCAGGTGTGTTTGACTAGAGATCAAAATGTGGTTGATTTCCTTAAAAAATGTCTCTTCAGGCCTTTGCTTTTAGGAAATTGATGATTTCGTAGTGATGAGCTGAACCAATATTTTTAAACTGTTTCAGATTGTAGTGGAGAATCAGTGTACGCTTTTAATATGGTAGTGTGGCCGAGGGGTCTAAGGAGCTGGATTTAGGCTCCTGACTCTTTGGAGGCGTGGGTTCAAATCACACCACTGCCACGTGTTCTTTTAAATGGCTTATTTTGCATTAAGTAGGACCTTTGAAAGTGCCCATTTGGTCTGTGGCTGTTTCATATTGATCTATGTAACTACACTCAGTGCAAGTAGATGAAACATGAGAATTTGCTTACACTGAGAGCAGCAAGTCCCTTAAGGAAAGTTGTCTGTACAGGAGTCAGGTATTTAGTCAAGACTTATTCATCATTTGATCCTCGATGATGACATGATCCTGGCTTAAAAGTCAGGCAACTCAGTACTACTCCATAAAAACCCCTTCTTGCAATGTTTGGTTTCAAAACTTGTTTTCAAGTCAATCCTAAGGCCTTTATTAGATGACCCAGGTGTGTTTGACTAGAGAAGAATCTTCATTCTGCATGAGGTTGGACCTTCAGCAGAAGGAGTGATTAACAATGGATTATGGAGGCCTTTATACGTACCAAAGATCTCCTTCAATAAACACTGAGTATTCTTTTAGGCTCCAGTCTCTTTGGAGGCTTAGGTTCAAATCCCACCACTGCCAGGTGTGCTTTTAAATGGCTTATTCTGCAATAAGTAGGCCGTCTGAAAGTGCACATTTGGTCTGTGGCTGTTTCATATTGATCTGTGTAACTACACTCAGTGCAAGTAGATGAAACATGAGAATTTGCTTACACTGAGAGCAGCAAGTCCATTAAGGAAAGTTGTCTGTACAGGAGTCAGGTATTTAGTCAAGAATTATCCATCATTTGATCCTCGATGATGACATGATCCTGGCTTAAAAGGCAGGCAACTCAGTACTACTCCATAAAAACACCCTTCTGGCAATGTTTGGTTTCAAAACTTGATTTCAAGTCAATACTAAGGCCTTTATTTGATGACCCAGGTGTGTTTGACTTGAGATCAAACTGTGGTTGATTTCCTTAAAAAATGTCTCGTCAGGCCTTTGCTTTTAGGAAACTGATGATTTCATAGAGATGAGCTGAACCAATATTTTTAAACTGTTTCAGATTGTAGTGGAGAATCAGTGTGTGTTTTTAATATGGAAGTGTGGCCGAGGGGTCTAAGGCGTTGGATTTAGGCTCCAGTCTCTTTGGAGGCGTGGGTTCAAATCCCACCACTGCCAGGTGTGCTTTTAAATGGCTTATTCTGCATTAAGTAGGCCCTTTGAAAGTGCCCATTTGGTCTGTGGCTGTTTCATATTGATCTGTGTAACTACACTCAGTGCAAGTAGATGAAACATGAGAATTTGCTTACACTGACAGCACCAAGTCCCTTAAGGAAAGTTGTATGTACAGGAGTCATTTATTTAGTCAAGAATTATCCATCATTTGATACTCGATGATGACATGTTCCTGGCTTAAAAGGCAGGCAACTCAGTACTACTCCATAAAAAAAACCTTCTTGCAATGTTAGGTTTCAAAACTTGTTTTCAAGTCAATCCTAAGGCCTTTATTAGATGACCCAGGTGTGTTTGACTAGAGAAGAAACTTCATTCTGCATGAGGGTGGACCTTCAGCAGAAGGAGTGATTAACAATGGATTATGGAGGCCTTTATACTTGCCAAAGATCTCCTTCAATAAACACCGTGTATTCTTTTAGGCTCCAGTCTCTTTGGAGGCGTGGGTTCAAGTCCCACCACTGCCAGGTGTGCTTTTAAATGGCTTATTCTGCATTAAGTAGGACCTTTGAAAGTTCCAATTTGGTCTGTGGCTGTTTCATATTGATCTATGTAACTACACTCAGTGCAAGTAGATGAAACATGAGAATTTGCATACACTGAGAGCAGCAAGTCCCTTAAGGAAAGTTGTCTATACAGGAGTCAGGTATTTAGTCAAGAATTATCCATCATTTGACCCTCGATGATGACATGATCCTGGCTTAAAAGGCAGGAAACTCAGTACTACTCCATAAAAAACCCCTTCTTGCAATGTTTGGTTTCAAAACTTGTTTTCTAGTCAATCCTAAGGCCTTTATTAGATGACCCAGGTGTGTTTGACTAGAGAAGAATCTTCATTCTGCATGAGGGTGGACCTTCAGCAGAAGGAGTGATTAACAATGGATTATGGAGGCCTTTATACGTGCCAAAGATCTCCTTCAATAAACACTGAGTATTCTTTTAGGCTCCAGTCTCTTTGGAGGCTTAGGTTCAAATCCCACCACTGCCAGGTGTGCTTTTAAATGGCTTATTCTGCAATAAGTAGGCCCTCTGATAGTGCCCATTTGGTCTGTGGCTGTTTCATATTGATCTGTGTAACTACACTCAGTGAGAGTAGATGAAACATGAGAATTTGCTTACACTGAGAGCAGCAAGTCCCTTAAGGAAATTTGTCTGTACAGGAGTCAGGTATTTAGTCAAGAATTATCCATCAGTTGATCCTCGATGATGACATGATCCTGGCTTAAAAGGCAGGCAACTCAGTACTACTCCATAAAAAACCCCTTCTTGCAATGTTTGGTTTCAAAACTTGTTTTCAAGTCAATCCTAAGGCCTTTATTAGATGACCCAGGTGTGTTTGACTAGAGAAGAATCTTCATTCTGCATGAGGGTGGACCTTCAGCAGAAGGAGTGATTAACAATGGATTATGGAGGCCTTTATACGTGCCAAAGATCTCCTTCAATAAACACTGAGTATTCTTTAATGCTCCAGTCTCTTTGGAGGCTTAGGTTCAAATCCCACCACTGCCAGGTGTGCTTTTAAATGGCTTATTCTGCAATAAATAGGCCCTCTGAAAGTGCCCATTTGGTCTGTGGCTGTTTCATATTGATCTATGTAACTACACTCAGTGCAAGTAGATGAAACATGAGAATTTGCTTACACTGAGAGCAGCAAGTCCCTTAAGGAAAGTTGTCTGTACAGGAGTCAGGTATTTAGTCAAGAATTATCCATCATTTGATCCTCGATGATGACATGATCCTGGCTTAAAAGGCAGGCAACTCAGTACTACTCCATAAAAAACCCCTTCTTGCAATGTTTGGTTTCAAAACTTGTTTTCTAGTCAATCCTAAGGCCTTTATTAGATGACCCAGGTGTGTTTGACTAGAGAAGAATCTTCATTCTGCATGAGGGTGGACCTTCAGCAGAAGGAGTGATTAACAATGGATTATGGAGGCCTTTATACGTGCCAAAGATCTCCTTCAATAAACACTGAGTATTCTTTTAGGCTCCAGTCTCTTTGGAGGCTTAGGTTCAAATCCCACCACTGCCAGGTGTGCTTTTAAATGGCTTATTCTGCAATAAGTAGGCCCTCTGAAAGTGCCCATTTGGTCTGTGGCTGTTTCATATTGATCTGTGTAACTACACTCAGTGCGAGTAGATGAAACATGAGAATTTGCTTACACTGAGAGCAGCAAGTCCCTTAAGGAAAGTTGTCTGTACAGGAGTCAGGTATTTAGTCAAGAATTATCCATCATTTGATCCTCGATGATGACATGATCCTGGCTTAAAAGGCAGGCAACTCAGTACTACTCCATAAAAAACCCCTTCTTGCAATGTTTGGTTTCAAAACTTGTTTTCTAGTCAATCCTAAGGCCTTTATTAGATGACCCAGGTGTGTTTGACTAGAGAAGAATCTTCATTCTGCATGAGGGTGGACCTTCAGCAGAAGGAGTGATTAACAATGGATTATGGAGGCCTTTATACGTGCCAAAGATCTCCTTCAATAAACACTGAGTATTCTTTTAGGCTCCAGTCTCTTTGGAGGCTTAGGTTCAAATCCCACCACTGCCAGGTGTGCTTTTAAATGGCTTATTCTGCAATAAGTAGGCCCTCTGAAAGTGCCCATTTGGTCTGTGGCTGTTTCATATTGATCTGTGTAACTACACTCAGTGCGAGTAGATGAAACATGAGAATTTGCTTACACTGAGAGCAGCAAGTCCCTTAAGGAAAGTTGTCTGTACAGGAGTCAGGTATTTAGTCAAGAATTATCCATCATTTGATCCTCGATGATGACATGATCCTGGCTTAAAAGGCAGGCAACTCAGTACTACTCCATAAAAAACCCCTTCTTGCAATGTTTGGTTTCAAAACTTGTTTTCAAGTCAATCCTAAGGCCTTTATTAGATGACCCAGGTGTGTTTGACTAGAGAAGAATCTTCATTCTGCATGAGGGTGGACCTTCAGCAGAAGGAGTGATTAACAATGGATTATGGAGGCCTTTATACGTGCCAAAGATCTCCTTCAATAAACACTGAGTATTCTTTAATGCTCCAGTCTCTTTGGAGGCTTAGGTTCAAATCCCACCACTGCCAGGTGTGCTTTTAAATGGCTTATTCTGCAATAAATAGGCCCTCTGAAAGTGCCCATTTGGTCTGTGGCTGTTTCATATTGATCTATGTAACTACACTCAGTGCAAGTAGATGAAACATGAGAATTTGCTTACACTGAGAGCAGCAAGTCCCTTAAGGAAAGTTGTCTGTACAGGAGTCAGGTATTTAGTCAAGAATTATCCATCATTTGATCCTCGATGATGACATGATCCTGGCTTAAAAGGCAGGCAACTCAGTACTACTCCATGAAAAACCCCTTCTTGCAATGTTTGGTTTCAAAACGTGTTTTCAAGTCAATCCTAAGGCCTTTATTAGATGACCCAGGTGTGTTAGACTAGAGAAGAATCTTCATTCTGCATGAGGGTGGACCTTCAGCAGAAGGAGTGATTAACAATGGATTATGGAGGCCTTTATACGTGCCAAAGATCTCCTTCAATAAACACTGAGTATTCTTTTAGGCTCCAGTCTCTTTGGAGGCTTAGGTTCAAATCCCACCACTGCCAGGTGTGCTTTTAAATGGCTTATTCTGCAATAAGTAGGCCCTCTGAAAGTGCCCATTTGGTCTGTGGCTTTTTCATATTGATCTGTGTAACTACACTCAGTGCAAGTAGATGAAACATGAGAATTTGCTTACACTGAGAGCAGCAAGTCCATTAAGGAAAGTTGTCTGTACAGGAGTCAGGTATTTAGTCAAGAATTATCCATCATTGATCCTCGGTGATGACATGATCCTGGCTTAAAAGGCAGGCAACTCAGTACTACTCCATAAAAACACCCTTCAGGCAATGTTTGGTTTCAAAACTTGATTTCAAGTCAATACTAAGGCCTTTATTAGGTGACCCAGGTGTGTTTGACTAGAGATCAAAATGTGGTTGATTTCCTTAAAAAATGTCTCTTCAGGCCTTTGCTTTTAGGAAATTGATGATTTCGTAGTGATGAGCTGAACCAATATTTTTAAACTGTTTCAGATTGTAGTGGAGAATCAGTGTACACTTTTAATATGGTAGTGTGGCCGAGGGGTCTAAGGAGCTGGATTTAGGCTCCAGACTCTTTGGAGGCGTGGATTCAAATCACACCACTGCCACGTGTTCTTTTAAATGGCTTATTTTGCATTAAGTAGGACCTTTGAAAGTGCCCATTTGGTCTGTGGCTGTTTCATATTGATCTATGTAACTACACTCAGTGCAAGTAGATGAAACATGAGAATTTGCTTACACTGAGAGCAGCAAGTCCCTTAAGGAAAGTTGTCTGTACAGGAGTCAGGTATTTAGTCAAGAATTATCCATCATTTGATCCTCGATGATGACATGATCCTGGCTTAAAAGTCAGGCAACTCAGTACTACTCCATAAAAACCCCTTCTTGCAATGTTTGGTTTCAAAACTTGTTTTCAAGTCAATCCTAAGGCCTTTATTAGATGACCCAGGTGTGTTTGACTAGAGAAGAATCTTCATTCTGCATGAGGTTGGACCTTCAGCAGAAGGAGTGATTAACAATGGATTATGGAGGCCTTTATACGTACCAAAGATCTCCTTCAATAAACACTGAGTATTCTTTTAGGCTCCAGTCTCTTTGGAGGCTTAGGTTCAAATCCCACCACTGCCAGGTGTGCTTTTAAATGGCTTATTCTGCAATAAGTAGGCCGTCTGAAAGTGCACATTTGGTCTGTGGCTGTTTAATATTGATCTGTGTAACTACACTCAGTGCAAGTAGATGAAACATGAGAATTTGCTTACACTGAGAGCAGCAAGTCCATTAAGGAAAGTTGTCTGTACAGGAGTCAGGTATTTAGTCAAGAATTATCCATCATTTGATCCTCGATGATGACATGATCCTGGCTTAAAAGGCAGGCAACTCAGTACTACTCCATAAAAACACCCTTCTGGCAATGTTTGGTTTCAAAACTTGATTTCAAGTCAATACTAAGGCCTTTATTTGATGACCCAGGTGTGTTTGACTTGAGATCAAACTGTGGTTGATTTCCTTAAAAAATGTCTCGTCAGGCCTTTGCTTTTAGGAAACTGATGATTTCATAGAGATGAGCTGAACCAATATTTTTAAACTGTTTCAGATTGTAGTGGAGAATCAGTGTGTGTTTTTAATATGGAAGTGTGGCCGAGGGGTCTAAGGCGTTGGATTTAGGCTCCAGTCTCTTTGGATGCGTGGGTTCAAATCCCACCACTGCCAGGTGTGTTTTTAAATGGCTTATTCTGCATTAAGTAGGCCCTTTGAAAGTGCCCATTTGGTCTGTGGCTGTTTCATATTGATCTGTGTAACTACACTCAGTGCAAGTAGATGAAACATGAGAATTTGCTTACACTGACAGCACCAAGTCCCTTAAGGAAAGTTGTATGTACAGGAGTCATTTATTTAGTCAAGAATTATCCATCATTTGATACTCGATGATGACATGTTCCTGGCTTAAAAGGCAGGCAACTCAGTACTACTCCATAAAAAAACCCTTCTTGCAATGTTAGGTTTCAAAACTTGTTTTCAAGTCAATCCTAAGGCCTTTATTAGATGACCCAGGTGTGTTTGACTAGAGAAGAAACTTCATTCTGCATGAGGGTGGACCTTCAGCAGAAGGAGTGATTAACAATGGATTATGGAGGCCTTTATACTTGCCAAAGATCTCCTTCAATAAACACAGTGTATTCTTTTAGGCTCCAGTCTCTTTGGAGGCGTGGGTTCAAGTCCCACCACTGCCAGGTGTGCTTTTAAATGGCTTATTCTGCATTAAGTAGGACCTTTGAAAGTTCCAATTTGGTCTGTGGCTGTTTCATATTGATCTATGTAACTACACTCAGTGCAAGTAGATGAAACATGAGAATTTGCATACACTGAGAGCAGCAAGTCCCTTAAGGAAAGTTGTCTGTACAGGAGTCAGGTATTTAGTCAAGAATTATCCATCATTTGACCCTCGATGATGACATGATCCTGGCTTAAAAGGCAGGCAACTCAGTACTACTCCATAAAAAACCCCTTCTTGCAATGTTTGGTTTCAAAACTTGTTTTCTAGTCAATCCTAAGGCCTTTATTAGATGACCCAGGTGTGTTTGACTAGAGAAGAATCTTCATTCTGCATGAGGGTGGACCTTCAGCAGAAGGAGTGATTAACAATGGATTATGGAGGCCTTTATACGTGCCAAAGATCTCCTTCAATAAACACTGAGTATTCTTTTAGGCTCCAGTCTCTTTGGAGGCTTAGGTTCAAATCCCACCACTGCCAGGTGTGCTTTTAAATGGCTTATTCTGCAATAAGTAGGCCCTCTGAAAGTGCCCATTTGGTCTGTGGCTGTTTCATATTGATCTATGTAACTACACTCAGTGCGAGTAGATGAAACATGAGAATTTGCTTACACTGAGAGCAGCAAGTCACTTAAGGAAAGTTGTCTGTACAGGAGTCAGGTATTTAGTCAAGAATTATCCATCAGTTGATCCTCGATGATGACATGATCCTGGCTTAAAAGGCAGGCAACTCAGTACTACTCCATAAAAAACCCCTTCTTGCAATGTTTGGTTTCAAAACGTGTTTTCCAGTCAATCCTAAGGCCTTTATTAGATGACCCAGGTGTGTTTGACTAGAGAAGAATCTTCATTCTGCATGAGTGTGGACCTTCAGCAGAAGGAGTGATTAACAATGGATTATGGATGCCTTTATACTTGCCAAAGATCTCCTTCAATAAACACCGTGTATTCTTTTAGGCTCCAGTCTCTTTGGAGGCGTGGGTTCAAATCCCACCACTGCCAGGTGTGCTTTTAAATGGCTTATTCTGCATTAAGTAGGACCTTTGAAAGTTCCAATTTCCCAGCTAACAATTTTATGTTCTAAGAACGTTTTCCTAACGTTAGTATTTGGTTGTGGGAACATGAAAATGTCCAGTTTTCTTAACATTAGTAGAACGTTTTTTAAGGTTAATAACGTTATAAGGATGTTCCATTAACGTTTTATATAATTTTTTTCCCCCCAAACCTTTAAATAATGTTAGCCAAAGTTGTTGGAACGTTCCCTGTTAGGTGGGTTGGTCTGTGGCTGTTTCATATTGATCTATGTAACTACACTCAGTGCAAGTAGATGAAACATGAGAATTTGCATACACTGAGAGCAGCAAGTCCCTTAAGGAAAGTTGTCTGTACAGGAGTCAGGTATTTAGTCAAGAATTATCCATCATTTGACCCTCGATGATGACATGATCCTGGCTTAAAAGGCAGGAAACTCAGTACTACTCCATAAGAAACCCCTTCTTGCAATGTTTGGTTTCAAAACTTGTTTTCAAGTCAATCCTAAGGCCTTTATTAGATGACCCAGGTGTGTTTGACTAGAGAAGAATCTTCATTCTGCATGAGGGTGGACCTTCAGCAGAAGGAGTGATTAACAATGGATTATGGAGGCCTTTATACGTGCCAAAGATCTCCTTCAATAAACACTGAGTATTCTTTTAGGCTCCAGTCTCTTTGGAGGCTTAGGTTCAAATCCCACCACTGCCAGGTGTGCTTTTAAATGGCTTATTCTGCAATAAGTAGGCCCTCTGAAAGTGCCCATTTGGTCTGTGGCTTTTTCATATTGATCTGTGTAACTACACTCAGTGCAAGTAGATGAAACATGAGAATTTGCTTACACTGAGAGCAGCAAGTCCATTAAGGAAAGTTGTCTGTACAGGAGTCAGGTATTTAGTCAAGAATTATCCATCATTGATCCTCGGTGATGACATGATCCTGGCTTAAAAGGCAGGCAACTCAGTACTACTCCATAAAAACACCCTTCAGGCAATGTTTGGTTTCAAAACTTGATTTCAAGTCAATACTAAGGCCTTTATTAGATGACCCAGGTGTGTTTGACTAGAGATCAAACTGTGGTTGATTTCCTTAAAAAATGTCTCTTCAGGCCTTTGCTTTTAGGAAATTGATGATTTCGTAGTGATGAGCTGAACCAATATTTTTAAACTGTTTCAGATTGTAGTGGAGAATCAGTGTACGCTTTTAATATGGTAGTGTGGCCGAGGGGTCTAAGGAGCTGGATTTCGGCTCCCGACTCTTTGGAGGCGTGGGTTCAAATCCCACCACTGCCAGGTGTGCTTTTAAATGGCTTATTCTGCATTAAGTAGGCCCTTTGAAAGTGCCCATTTGGTCTGTGGCTGTTTCATATTGATCTGTGTAACTACACTCAGTGCAAGTAGATGAAACATGAGAATTTGCTTACACTGAGAGCAGCAAGTCCCTTAAGGAAAGTTGTATGTACAGGAGTCATTTATTTAGTCAAGAATTATCCATCATTTGATACTCGATGATGACATGTTCCTGGCTTAAAAGGCAGGCAACTCAGTACTACTCCATAAAAAAAACCTTCTTGCAATGTTAGGTTTCAAAACTTGTTTTCAAGTCAATCCTAAGGCCTTTATTAGATGACCCAGGTCTGTTTGACTAGAGAAGAAACTTCATTCTGCATGAAGGTGGACCTTCAGCAGAAGGAGTGATTAACAATGGATTATGGAGGCCTTTATACTTGCCAAATATCTCCTTCAATAAACACCGTGTATTCTTTTAGGCTCCAGTCTCTTTGGAGGCGTGGGTTCAAATCCCACCACTGCCAGGTGTGCTTTTAAATGGCTTATTCTGCATTAAATAGGACCTTTGAAAGTTCCAATTTGGTCTGTGGCTGTTTCATATTGATCTATGTAACTACACTCAGTGCAAGTAGATGAAACATGAGAATTTGCATACACTGAGAGCAGCAAGTCCCTTAAGGAAAGTTGTCTGTACAGGAGTCAGGTATTTAGTCAAGAATTATCCATCATTTGACCCTCGATGATGACATGATCCTGGCTTAAAAGGAAGGCAACTCAGTACTACTCCATAAAAAACCCCTTCTTGCAATGTTTGGTTTCAAAACTTGTTTTCAACTCAATCCTAAGGCCTTTATTAGATGACCCAGGTGTGTTTGACTAGAGAAGAATCTTCATTCTGCATGAGGGTGGACCTTCAGCAGAAGGAGTGATTAACAATGGATTATGGAGGCCTTTATACGTGCCAAAGATCTCCTTCAATAAACACTGAGTATTCTTTTAGGCTCCAGTCTCTTTGGAGGCTTAGGTTCAAATCCCACCACTGCCAGGTGTGCTTTTAAATGGCATATTCTGCAATAAGTAGGCCCTCTGAAAGTGCCCATTTGGTCTGTGGCTGTTTCATATTGATCTGTGTAACTACACTCAGTGCAAGTAGATGAAACATGAGAATTTGCTTACACTGAGAGCAGCAAGTCCATTAAGGAAAGTTGTCTGTACAGGAGTCAGGTATTTAGTCAAGAATTATCCATCATTTGATCCTCGATGATGACATGATCCTGGCTTAAAAGGCAGGCAACTCAGTACTACTCCATAAAAACACCCTTCTGGCAATGTTTGGTTTCAATCTTGATTTCAAGTCAATACTAAGGCCTCTATTAGATGACACAGGTGTGTTTGACTAGAGATCAAACTGTGGTTGATTTCCTTAAAAAATGTCTCTTGAGGCCTTTGCTTTTAGGAAATTGATGATTTCGTAGTGATGAGCTGAACCAATATTTTTAAACTGTTTCAGATTGTAGTGGAGAATCAATGTATGTTTTTAATATGGAAGTGTGGCCGAGGGGTCTAAGGCGCTGGATTTAGGCTCCAGTCTCTTTGGAGGCGTGGGTTCAAATCCCACCACTGCCAGGTGTGCTTTTAAATGGCTTATTCTGCATTAAGTATGACCTTTGAAAGTGCCAATTTGGTCTGTGGCTGTTTCATATTGATCTATGTAACTACACTCAGTGCAAGTAGATGAAACATGAGAATTTGCTTTCACTGAGAGCATCAAGTCCCTTAAGGAAAGTTGTCTGTACAGGAGTCAGGTATTTAGTCAAGAATTATCCATCATTTGATCCTCGATGATGACATGATCCTGGCTTAAAAGGCAGGCAACTCAGTACTACTCCATAAAAAAACCCTTCTTGCAATGTTTGGTTTCAAAACTTGTTTTCAAGTCAATCCTAAGGCCTTTATTAGATGACCCAGGTGTGTTTGACTAGAGAAGAAACTTCATTCTGCATGAGGGTGGACCTTCAGCAGAAGGAGTGATTAACAATGGATTATGGAGGCCTTTATACGTGCCAAAGATCTCCTTCGATAAACACTGAGTATTCTTTTAGGCTCCATTCTCTTTGCAGGCTTAGGTTCAAATCCCACCACTGCCAGGTGTGCTTTTAAATGGCATATTCTGCAATAAGTAGGCCCTCTGAAAGTGCCCATTTGGTCTGTGGCTGTTTCATATTGATCTGTGTAACTACACTCAGTGCAAGTAGATGAAACATGAGAATTTGCTTACACTGAGAGCAGCAAGTCCATTAAGGAAAGTTGTCTGTACAGGAGTCAGGTATTTAGTCAAGAATTATCCATCATTTGATCCTCGATGATGACATGATCCTGGCTTAAAAGGCAGGCAACTCAGTACTACTCCATAAAAACACCCTTCTGGCAATGTTTGGTTTCAAAACTTGATTTCAAGTCAATACTAAGGCCTCTATTAGATGACACAGGTGTGTTTGACTAGAGATCAAACTGTGGTTGATTTCCTTAAAAAATGTCTCTTGAGGCCTTTGCTTTTAGGAAATTGATGATTTCGTAGTGATGAGCTGAACCAATATTTTTAAACTGTTTCAGATTGTACTGGAGAATCAGTGTACGCTTTTAATATGATAGTGTGGCCGAGGGGTCTAAGGAGCTGGATTTAGGCTCCAGTCTCTTTGGAGGCGTGGGTTCAAATCCCACCACTGCCAGGTGTGCTTTTAAATGGCTTATTCTGCATTAAGTAGGACCTTTGAAAGTGCCAATTTGGTCTGTGGCTGTTTCATATTGATCTATGTAACTAAACTCAGTGCAAGTAGATGAAACATGAGAATTTGCTTACACTGAGAGCAGCAAGTCCCTTAAGGAAAGTTGTCTGTACAGGAGACAGGTATTTAGTCAAGAATTATCCATCATTTGATCCTCGATGATGACATGATCCTGGCTTAAAAGGCAGGCAACTCAGTACTACTCCATAAAAAACCCCTTCTTGCAATGTTTGGTTTCAAAACTTGTTTTCAAGTAAATCCTAACGCCTTTATTAGATGACCCAGGTGTGTTTGACTAGAGAAGAATCTTCATTCTGCATGAGGGTGGACCTTCAGCAGAAGGAGTGATTAACAATGGATTATGGAGGCCTTTATACGTGCCAAAGATCTCCTTAAATAAACACTGAGTATTCTTTTAGGCTCCAGTCTCTTTGGAGGCTTAGGTTCAAATCCCACCACTGCCAGGTGTGCTTTTAAATGGCTTATTCTGCAATAAGTAGGCCCTCTGAAAGTGCCCATTTGGTCTGTGGCTGTTTCATATTGATCTGTGTAACTACACTCAGTGCATTTAGATGAAACATGAGAATTTACTTACACTGAGAGCAGCAAGTCCATTAAGGAAAGTTGTCTGTACAGGAGTCAGGTATTTAGTCAAGAATTATCCATCATTCGATCCTCGATGATGACATGATCCTGGCTTAAAAGGCAGGCAACTCAGTACTACTCCAAAAAAACACCCTTCTGGCAATGTTTGGTTTCAAAACTTGATTTCAAGTCAATACTAAGGCCTTTATTAGATGACCCAGGTGTGTTTGACTAGAGATCAAACTGTGGTTGATTTCCTTAAAAAATGTCTCTTCAGGCTTTTGCTTTTAGGAAATTGATGATTTCATAGAGATGAGCTGAACCAATATTTTTAAACTGTTTCAGATTGTAGTGGAGAATCATTGTATGTTTTTAATATGGAAGTGTGGCCGAGGGGTCTAAGGCGCCGGATTTAGGCTCCAGTCTCTTTGGAGACGTGGGTTCAAATCCCACCACTGCCAGGTGTGCTTTCAAATGGCTTATTCTGCATTAAGTATGACCTTTGAAAGTGCCAATTTGGTCTGTGGCTGTTTCATATTGATCTATGTAACTACACTCAGTGCAAGTAGATGAAACATGAGAATTTGCTTTCACTGAGAGCATCAAGTCCCTTAAGGAAAGTTGTCTGTACAGGAGTCATGTATTTAGTCAAGAATTATCCATCATTTGATCCTCGATGATGACATGATCCTGGCTTAAAAGGCAGGCAACTCTGTACTACTCCATAAAAAAACCCTTCTTGCAATGTTTGGTTTCAAAACTTGTTTTCAAGTCAATCCTAAGGCCTTTATTAGATGACCCAGGTGTGTTTGACTAGAGAAGAAACTTCATTCTGCATGAGGGTGGACCTTCAGCAGACGGAGTGATTAACAATGGATTATGGAGGCCTTTATACTTGCCAAAGATCTCCTTCGATAAACACTGAGTATTCTTTTAGGCTCCATTCTCTTTGCAGGCTTAGGTTCAAATCACACCACTGCCAGGTGTGCTTTTAAATGGCTTATTCTGCATTAAGTAGGCCCTCTGAAAGTGCCCATTTGGTCTGTGGCTGTTTCATATTGAGCTCTGTAACTACACTCAGTGCAAGTAGATGAAACATGAGAATTTGCTTACACTGAGAGCAGCAAGTACCTTAAGGAAAGTTGCCTGTACAGGAGTCAGGTATTTAGTCAAGAATTATCCATCATTTGATCCTCGATGATGACATGATCCTGGCTTAAATGGCAGGCAACTCAGTACTACTCCATAAAAACACCCTTCTGGCAATGTTTGGTTTCAAAACTTGTTTTCAAGTCAATACTAAGGCGTTTATTAGATGACCCGGGTGTTTTTGACTAGAGATCAATCTGTGGTTGAATTCCATAAAAAATGTCTCTTGAGTCCTTTGCTTTTAGGAAATTGATGATTTCATAGAGATGAGCTGAACCAATATTTTTAAACTGTTTCAGATTGTAGTGGAGAATCAGTGTATGTTTTTAGTGTGGCCGAGGGGTCTAAGGCGCTGGATTTAGGCTCCAGTCTCTTTGGAGGCGTGGGTTCAAATCCCACCACTACCAGGTGTGCTTTTAAATGGCTTATTCTGCATTAAGTAGGACCTTTGAAAGTGCCAATTTGGTCTGTGGCTGTTTCATATTGATCTATGTAACTACACTCAGTGCAAGTAGATGTAACATGAGAATTTGCTTACACTGACAGCACCAAGTCCCTTAAGGAAAGTTGTATGTACAAGAGTCAGGTATTTAGTCAAGAATTATCCATCATTTGATCCTCGATGATGACATGTTCCTGGCTTAAAAGGCAGGCAACTCAGTACTACTCCATAAAAAAACCCTTCTTGCAATGTTTGGTTTCAAAACTTGTTTTCAAGTCAATCCTAAGGCCTTTATTAGATGACCCAGGTGTGTTTGACTAGAGAAGAAACTTCATTCTGCATGAGGGTGGACCTTCAGCAGAAGGAGTGATTAACAATGGATTATGGAGGCCTTTATACTTGCCAAAGATCTCCTTCAATAAACACTGAGTATTCTTTTAGGCTCCAGTCTCTTTAAAGGCTTAGGTTCAAATCACACCACTGCCAGGTGTGCTTTTAAATGGCTTATTCTGCATTAAGTAGGACCTTTGAAAGTGCCAATTTGGTCTGTGGCTGTTTCATATTGATCTATGTAACTACACTCAGTGCAAGTAGATGAAACATGAGAATTTGATTACACTGAGAGCAGCAAGTACCTTAAGGAAAGTTGTCTGTACAGGAGTCAGGTATTTAGTCAAGAATTATCCATCATTTGATCCTCGATGATGACATGATCCTGGCTTAAAAGGCAGGCAACTCAGTACTACTCCATAAAAACACCCTTCTGGCAATGTTTGGTTTCAAAACTTGATTTCAAGTCAATACTAAGGCCTCTATTTGATGACCCAGGTGTGTTTGACTAGAGATCAAACTGTAGTTGATTTCCTTAAAAAATGTCTCTTGAGGCCTTTGCTTTTAGGAAATTGATGATTTCATAGAGATGAGCTGAACCAATATTTTTAAACTGTTTCAGATTGTAGTGGAGAATCAGTGTATGTTTTTAATATGGTAGTGTGGCCAAGGGGGTCTAAGGCGCTGGATTTAGGCTCCAGTCTCTTTGGAGGCGTGGGTTCAAATCCCACCACTGCCAGGTGTGCTTTTAAATGGCTTATTCTGCATTAAGTAGGACCTTTGGAAGTGCCAATTTGGTCTGTGGCTGTTTCATATTGATCTATGTAACTACACTCAGTGCAAGTAGATGAAACATGAGAATTTTCTTACACTGAGAGCAGCAAGTCCCTTAAGGAAAGTTGTTTGTACAGGAGTCAGGTATTTAGTCAAGAATTATCCATCATTTGATCCTCGATGATGACATGATCCTGGCTTAAAAGGCAGGCAACTCAGTACTACTCCATAAAAAAACCCTTCTTGCAATGTTTGGTTTCAAAACTTGTTTTCAAGTCAATCCTAAGGCCTTTATTAGATGACCCAGGTGTGTTTATCTAGAGAAGAATATGCATTCTGCATGAGGGTGGACATTAAGCAGAAGGAGTGATTAACAATGGATTATAGAGTCCTTTATACTTGCCAAAGATCTCTTTCAATAAACACTGAGTATTCTTTTTTGCTCCAGTCTCTTTGGAGGATTAGGTTCAAATCACACCACTGCCAGGTGTGCTTTTAAATGGCATATTCTGCATTAAGCAGGCCCTCTGAAAGTGCCCATTTGGTCTGTGGCTGTTTCATATTGATCTGTGTAACTACACTCAGTACAAGTAGATGAAACATGAGAATTTGCTTACACTGACAGCAGGAAGTACCTTAAGGAAAGTTGTCTGTACAGGAGTCAGGTATTTAGTCAAGAATTATCCATCATTTGATCCTCAATTATAACATGATCCTGGCTTAAAAGGCAGGCAACTCAGTACTACTCCATAAAAACACCCTTCTGGCAATGTTTGGTTTCAAAACTTGATTTCAAGTCAATACTAAGGCCTTTATTAGATGACCCAGGTGTGTTTGACTAGAGATCAAACTGTGGTTGATTTCCTTAAAAAATGTCTCTTGAGGCCTTTGCTTTTAGGAAATTGTTGATTTCATAGAGATGAGCTGAACCAATATTTTTAAACTGTTTCAGATTGTAGTGGAGACTCAGTGCATGGTTTTAGTGTGGCCGAGGGGTCTAAGGCGCTGGATTTAGGCTCCAGTCTCTTTGGAGGCGTGGGTTCAAATCCCACCACTGCCAGGTGTGCTTTTAAATGGCTTATTCTGCTTTAAGTAGGCCCTCTGAAAGTGCCCATTTGGTCTGTGTCTGTTTCATATTATTCTGTGTAACTACACTCAGGTGCAAGTAGATGAAACATGAGAATTTGCTTACAGTGACAGCAGCAAGTCCCTTAAGGAATGTTGTCTGTACAGGAGTCAGGTATTTAGTCAAGAATTATCCATCATTTGATCCTCGATGATGACATGATCCTGGCTTAAAAGGCAGGCAACTCAGTACTACTCCATAAAATTACCCTTCTGGCAATGTTTGGTTTCAAAACTTGATTTCAAGTCAATACTAAGGCCTTTATTAGATGACCCAGGTGTGTTTGACTAGAGATCAAACTGTGGTTGATTTCCTTAAAAAATGTCTCTTCAGGCCTTTGCTTTTAGGAAATTGATGATTTCGTAGTTATGAGCTGAACCAATATTTTTAAACTGTTTCAGATTGTAGTGGAGAATCAGTGTACGCTTTTAATGTGGTAGTGTGGCCGAGGGGTCTAAGGAGCTGGATTTAAGCTCCAGTCTCTTTGGAGGCGTGGGTTCAAATCACACCACTGCCAGGTGTGTTTTTAAATGGCTTATTCTGCATTAAGTAGGACCTTTGAAAGTTCCAATTTGGTCTGTGGCTGTTTCATATTGATCTATGTAACTACACTCAGTGCAAGTAGATGAAACATGAGAATTTGCTTACAGTGAGAGCAGCAAGTCCCTTAAGGAAAGTTGTCTGTACAGGAGTCAGGTATTTAGTCAAGAATTATCCATCATTTGATCCTCGATGATGACATGTTCCTGGCTTAAAAGGCAGGCAACTCAGTACTACTCCATAAAAAAACCCTTCTTGCAATGTTTGGTTTCAAAACTTGTTTTCAAGTCAATCCTAAGGCCTTTATTAGATGACCCAGGTGTGTTTGACTAGAGAAGAATCTTCATTCTGCATGAGGGTGGACCTTCAGCAGAAGGAGTGATTAACAATGGATTATGGAGGCCTTTATACGTGCCAAAGATCTCCTTCAATAAACACTGAGTATTCTTTTAGGCTCCAGTCTCTTTGGAGGCTTAGGTTCAAATCCCACCAATGCCAGGTGTGCTTTTAAATGGCTTATTCTGCAATAAGTAGGCCCTCTGAAAGTGCCCATTTGGTCTGTGGCTGTTTCATATTGAGCTCTGTAACTACACTCAGTGCAAGTTGATGAAACATGAGAATTTGCTTACACTGAGAGCAGCAAGTCCATTAAGGAAAGTTGTCTGTACAGGAGTCACGTATTTAGTCAAGAATTATCCATCATTTGATCCTCGATGATGACATGATCCTGGCTTAAAAGGCAGGCAACTCAGTACTACTCCATAAAAACACCCTTCTGGCAATGTTTGGTTTCAAAACTTGATTTCAAGTCAATTCTAAGGCCTTTATTAGATGACCCAAGTGTGTTTGACTAGAGATCAAACTGTGGTTGATTTCCTTAAAAAATGTCTCTTCAGGCCTTTGCTTTTAGGAAATTGATGATTTCATAGAGATGAACCAATATTTTTAAACTGTTTCAGATTGTAGTGGAGAATCAGTGTATGTTTTTAATATGGTAGTGTGGCCGAGGGGTCTAAGGCGCTGGATTTAGGCTCCAGTCTCTTTGGAGGCGTGGGTTCAAATCCCACCACTGCCAGGTGTGCTTTTAAATGGCTTATTCTGCATTAAGTAGGACCTTTGGAAGTGCCAATTTGGTCTGTGGCTGTTTCATGTAACTACACTCAGTGCAAGTAGATGAAACATGAGAATTTGCTTACACTGAGAGCAGCAAGTCCCTTAAGGAAAGTTGTCTGTACAGGAGTCAGGTATTTAGTCAAGAATTATCCATTATTTGATCCTCGATGATAACATGATCCTGGCTTAAAAGGCAGGCAGCTCAGTACTACTCCATAAAAAAACCCTTCTTGCAATGTTTGGTTTCAAAACTTGTTTTCAAGTCAATCCTAAGGCCTTTATTAGATGACCCAGGTGTGTTTATCTAGAGAAGAAAATGCATTCTGCATGAGGGTGGACCTTAAGCAGAAGGAGTGATTAACAATGGATTATAGTGGCCTTTATACTTGCCAAAGATCTCTTTCAATACACACTGAGTATTCTTTTTTGCTCCAGTCTCTTTGGAGGATTAGGTTCAAATCACACCACTGCCAGGTGTGCTTTTAAATGGCATATTCTGCATTAAGCAGGCCCTCTGAAAGTGCCCATTTGGTCTGTGGCTGTTTCATATTGATCTTTGTAACTACACTCAGTACAAGTAGATGAAACATGAGAATTTGCTTACACTGACAGCAGGAAGTACCTTAAGGAAAGTTGTCTGTACAGGAGTCAGGTATTTAGTCAAGAATTATCCATCATTTGATCCTCGATGATGACATGTTCCTGGCTTAAAAGGCAGGCAACTCAGTTCTACTCCATAAAAAAACCCTTCTTGCAATGTTTGGTTTCAAAACTTGTTTTCAAGTCAATCCTAAGGCATTTATTAGATGACCCAGGTGTGTTTGACTAGAGAAGAAACTTCATTCTGCATGAGGGTGGACCTTCAGCAGAAGGAGTGATTAACAATGGATTATGGAGGCCTTTATACTTGCCAAAGATCTCCTTCAATAAACACTGAGTATTCTTTTAGGCTCCAGTCTCTTTAAAGGCTTAGGTTCAAATCACACCACTGCCAGGTGTGCTTTTAAATGGCTTATTCTGCATTAAGTAGGCCCTCTGAAAGTGCCCATTTGGTCTGTGGCTGTTTCATATTGAGCTCTGTAACTACACTCAGTGCAAGTAGATGAAACATGAGAATTTGCTTACACTGAGAGCAGCAAGTACCTTAAGGAAAGTTGCCTGTACAAGAGTCAGGTATTTAGTCAAGAATTATCCATCATTTGATCCTCGATGATGACATGATCCTGGCTTACAAGGCAGGCAACTCAGTACTACTCCATAAAAACACCCTTCTGGCAATGTTTGGTTTCAAAACTTGTTTTCAAGTCAATACTAAGGCCTTTATTAGATGACCCGGGTGTTTTTGACTAGAGATCAATCTGTGGTTGATTTCCATAAAAAATGTCTCTTGAGGCCTTTGCTTTTAGGAAATTGATGATTTCATAGAGATGAGCTGAACCAATATTTTTAAACTGTTTCAGATTGTAGTGGAGAATCAGTGTATGTTTTTAATATGGTAGTGTGGCCGAGGGGTCTAAGGCGCTGGATTTAGGCTCCAGTCTCTTTGGAGGCGTGGGTTCAAATCCCACCACTGCCAGGTGTGCTTTTAAATGGCTTATTCTGCATTAAGTAGGACCTTTGGAAGTGCCAATTTGGTCTGTGCCTGTTTCATATGGATCTATGTTACTACACTCAGTGCAAGTAGATGAAACATGAGAATTTGCTTACACTGAGAGCAGCAAGTCCCTTAAGGAATGTTGTCTGTACAGGAGTCAGGTATTTAGTCAAGAATTATCCATCATTTGATCCTCGATGATGACATGATCCTGGCTTAAAAGGCAGGCAACTCAGTACTACTCCATAAAAACACCCTTCTTGCAATGTTTGGTTTCAAAACTTGTTTTCAAGTCAATCCTAAGACCTTTATTAGATGACCCAGGTGTGTTTATCTAGAGAAGAAAATGCATTCTGCATGAGGGTGGACCTTAAGCAGAAGGAGTGATTAACAATGGATTATAGAGGCCTTTATACTTGCCAAAGATCTCTTTCAATAAACACTGAGTATTCTTTTTTGCTCCAGTCTCTTTGGAGGATTAGGTTCAAATCACACCACTGCCAGGTGTGCTTTTAAATGGCATATTCTGCATTAAGCAGGCCCTCTGAAAGTGCCCATTTGGTCTGTGGCTGTTTCATATTGATCTGTGTAACTATACTCAGTACAAGTAGATGAAACATGAGAATTTGCTTACACTGACAGCAGGAAGTACCTTAAGGAAAGTTGTCTGTACAGGAGTCAGGTATTTAGTCAAGAATTATCAATCATTTGATCCTCAATTATGACATGATCCTGGCTTAAAAGGCAGGCAACTCAGTACTACTCCATAAAAACACCCTTCTGGCAATGTTTGGTTTCAAAACTTGTTTTCAAGTCAATACTAAGGCCTTTATTAGATGACCCAGGTGTGTTTGACTAGAGATCAAACTGTGGTTGATTTCCTTAAAAAATGTCTCTTTAGGCCTTTGCTTTGCTTTAGGAAATTGATAATTTCATAGAGATGAGCTGAACCAATATTTTTAAACTATTTCAGATTGTAGTGGAGAATCAGTGTATGCATTTAATATGGTAGTGTGGCTGAGGGGTCTAAGGCGCTGGATTTAGGCTTCAGTCTCTTTGGAGGTGTGGGTTCAAATCCCACCACTGCCAGGTGTGCTTTTAAATGGCTTATTCTGCATTAAGAAGGCCCTTTGAAAGTGCCCATTTGGTCTGTGGCTGTTTCATATTGATCTGTGTAACTACACTCAGTGCAAGTAGATGAAACATGAGAATTTGCTTACACTGACAGCACCAAGTCCCTGAAGGAAAGTTGTATATACAGGAGTCAGGTATTTAGTCAAGAATTATCCATCATTTGATCCTCGATGATGACATGTTCCTGGCTTAAAAGGCAGGCAACTCAGTACTACTCCATAAAAAAACCCTTCTTGCAATGTTTGGTTTCAAAACTTGTTTTCAAGTCAATCCTAAGGCCTTTATTAGATGACCCAGGTGTGTTTATCTAGAGAAGAAAATGCATTCTGCATGAGGGTGGACCTTAAGCAGAAGGAGTGATTAACAATGGATTATAGAGGCCTTTATACTTGCCAAAGATCTCTTTCAATAAACACTGAGTATTCTTTTTTGCTCCAGTCTCTTTGGAGGATTAGGTTCAAATCACAACACTGCCAGGTGTGCTTTTAAATGGCATATTCTGCATTAAGCAGGCCCTCTGAAAATGCCCATTTGGTCTGTGGCTGTTTCATATTGATCTGTGTAACTACACTCAGTACAAGTAGATGAAACATGAGAATTTGCTTACAATGACAGCAGGAAGTACCTTAAGGAAAGTTGTCTGTACAGGAGTCAGGTATTTAGTCAAGAATTATCCATCATTTGATCCTCAATTATGACATGATCCTGGCTTAAAAGGCAGGCAACTCAGTACTACTCCATAAAAACACCCTTCTGGCAATGTTTGGTTTCAAAACTTGATTTCAAGTCAATACTAAGGCCTTTATTAGATGACCCAGGTGTGTTTGACTAGAGATCAAACTGTGGTTGATTTCCTTAAAAAATGTCTCTTGAGGCCTTTGCTTTGCTTTAGGAAATTGATGATTTCATAGAGATGAGCTGAACCAATATTTTTAAACTATTTCAGATTGTAGTGGAGAATCAGTGTAAGCTTTTAGTGTGGCCGAGGGGTCTAAGGCGCTGGATTTAGGCTTCAGTCTCTTTGGAGGCGTGGGTTCAAATCCCACCACTGCCAGGTGTGCTTTTAAATGGCTTATTCTGCATTAAGTAGGCCCTTTGAAAGTGCTCATTTGGTCTGTGGCTGTTTCATATTGATCTGTGTAACTACACTCAGTGCAAGTTGATGAAACATGAGAATTTGCTTACACTGACAGCACCAAGTCCCTTAAGGAAAGTTGTATATACAGGAGTCAGGTATTTAGTCAAGAATTATCCATCATTTGATCCTCGATGATGACATGTTCCTGGCTTAAAAGGCAGGCAACTCAGTACTACTCCATAAAAAACCCTTCTTGCAATGTTTGGTTTCAAAACTTGTTTTCAAGTCAATCCTAAGGCCTTTATTAGATGACCCAGGTGTGTTTGACTAGAGAAGAAACTTCATTCTGCATGAGGGTGGACCTTCAGCAGAAGGAGTGATTAACAATGGATTATGGAGGCCTTTATACTTGCCAAAGATCTCCTTCAATAAACACTGAGTATTCTTTTAGGCTCCAGTCTCTTTAAAGGCTTAGGTTCAAATCACACCACTGCCAGGTGTGCTTTTAAATGGCTTATTCTGCATTAAGTAGGCCCCTGAAAGTGCCTATTTGGTCTGTGGCTGTTTCATATTGAGCTCTGTAACTACACTCAGTGCAAGTAGATGAAACATGAGAATTTGCTTACACTGAGAGCAGCAAGTACCTTAAGGAAAGTTGCCTGTACAGGAGTCAGGTATTTAATCAAGAATTATCCATCATTTGATCCTCGATGATGACATGATCCTGGCTTACAAGGCAGGCAACTCAGTACTACTCCATAAAAACACCCTTCTGGCAATGTTTGGTTTCAAAACTTGTTTTCAAGTCAATACTAAGGCCTTTATTAGATGACCCGGGTGTTTTTGACTAGAGATCAATCTGTGGTTGATTTCCATAAAAAATGTCTCTTGAGGCCTTTGCTTTTAGGAAATTGATGATTTCATAGAGATGAGCTGAACCAATATTTTTAAACTGTTTCAGATTGTAGTGGAGAATCAGTGTATGTTTTTAATATGGTAGTGTGGCCGAGGGGTCTAAGGCGCTGGATTTAGGCTCCAGTCTCTTTGGAGGCGTGGGTTGAAATCCCACCACTGCCAGGTGAGCTTTTAAATGGCTTATTCTGCATTAAGTAGGCCCTCTGAAAATGCCCATTTGGTCTGTGGCTGTATCAAATTGATCTATGTAACTACACTCAGTGCAAGTAGATGAAAAATGAGAATTTGCTTACACTGAGAGCAGCAAGTCCCTTAAGGAAAGTTGTCTTTACAGGAGTCAGGTATTTACTCAAGAATTATCCATCATTTGATCCTCGATGATGACATGTTCCTGGCTTAAAAGGCAGGCAACTCAGTACTACTCCATAAAAAAACCCTTCTTGCAATGTTTGGTTTCAAAACTTGTTTTCAAGTCAATCCTAAGGCCTTTATTAGATGACCCAGGTGTGTTTGACTAGAGAAGAATCTTCATTCTGCATGAGGGTGGACCTTCAGCAGAAGGAGTGATTAACAATGGATTATGGAGGCCTTTATACGTGCCAAAGATCTCCTTCAATAAACACCGAGTATTCTTTTAGGCTCCAGTCTCTTTGGAGGCTTAGGTTCAAATCCCACCAATGCCAGGTGTGCTTTTAAATGGCTTATTCTGCAATAAGTAGGCCCTCTGAAAGTGCCCATTTGGTCTGTGGCTGTTTCATATTGAGCTCTGTAACTACACTCAGTGCAAGTTGATGAAACATGAGAATTTGCTTACACTGAGAGCAGCAAGTCCATTAAGGAAAGTTGTCTGTACAGGAGTCAGGTATTTAGTCAAGAATTATCCATCATTTGATCCTCGATGATGACATGATCCTTGCTTAAAAGGCAGGCAACTCAGTACTACTCCATAAAAACACACTTCTGGCAATGTTTGGTTTCAAAACTTGATTTCAAGTCAATTCTAAGGCCTTTATTAGATGACCCAGGTGTGTTTGACTAGAGATCAAACTGAGGTTGATTTCCTTAAAAAATGTCTCTTCAGGCCTTTGCTTTTAGGAAATTGATGAGTTCATAGAGATGAGCTGAACCAATATTTTTAAACTGTTTCAGATTGTAGTGGAGAATCAGTGTATGTGTTTAATATGGTAGTCTGGCCGAGGGGTCTAAGGCGCTGGATTTAGGCTCCAGTCTCTTTGGAGGCGTGGGTTCAAATCCCACCACTGCCAGGTGTGCTTTTAAATGGCTTATTCTGCATTAAGTAGGACCTTTGGAAGTGCCAATTTGGTCTGTGGCTGTTTCATGTAACTACACTCAGTGCAAGTAGATGAAACATGAGAATTTGCTTACACTGAGAGCAGCAAGTCCCTTAAGGAAAGTTGTCTGTACAGGAGTCAGGTATTTAGTCAAGAATTATCCATTATTTGATCCTCGATGATGACATGATCCTGGCTTAAAAGGCAGGCAACTCAGTACTACTCCATAAAAAAACCCTTCTTGCAATGTTTGGTTTCAAAACTTGTTTTCAAGTCAATCCTAAGGCCTTTATTAGATGACCCAGGTGTGTTTATCTAGAGAAGAAAATGCATTCTGCATGAGAGTGGACCTTAAGCAGAAGGAGTGATTAACAATGGATTATAGTGGCCTTTTTACTTGCCAAAGATCTCTTTCAATACACACTGAGTATTCTTTTTTGCTCCAGTCTCTTTGGAGGATTAGGTTCAAATCACACCACTGCCAGGTGTGCTTTTAAATGGCATATTCTGCATTAAGCAGGCCCTCTGAAAGTGCCCATTTGGTCTGTGGCTGTTTCATATTGATCTGTGTAACTACACTCAGTGCAAGTAGATGAAGCATGAGAATTTGCTTACACTGAGAGCAGCAAGTCTGGCAATGTTTGGTTTCAAAACTTGATTTCAAGTCAATTCTAAGGCCTTTATTAGATGACCCAAGTGTGTTTGACTAGAGATCAAACTGTGGTTGATTTCCTTAAAAAATGTCTCTTCAGGCCTTTGCTTTTAGAAAATTGATGATTTCATAGAGATAAACCAATATTTTTAAACTGTTTCAGATTGTAGTGGAGAATCAGTGTATGTTTTTAATATGGTAGTGTGGCCGAGGGGTCTAAGGCGCTGGAATTAGGCTCCAGTCTCTTTGGAGGCGTGGGTTCAAATCCCACCACTGCCAGGTGTGCTTTTAAATGGCTTATTCTGCATTAAGTAGGACCTTTGGAAGTGTCAATTTGGTCTGTGGCTGTTTCATGTAACTACACTCAGTGCAAGTAGATGAAACATGAGAATTTGCTTACACTGAGAGCAGCAAGTCCCTTAAGGAAAGTTGTCTGTACAGGAGTCAGGTATTTAGTCAAGAATTATCCATTATTTGATCCTCGATGATGACATGATCCTGGCTTAAAAGGCAGGCAACTCAGTACTACTCCATAAAAAAACCCTTCTTGCAATGTTTGGTTTCAAAACTTGTTTTCAAGTCAATCCTAAGGCCTTTATTAGATGACCCAGGTGTGTTTGACTAGAGAAGAAACTTCATTCTGCATGAGGGTGGACCTTCAGCAGAAGGAGTGATTAACAATGGATTATGGAGGCCTTTATACTTGCCAAAGATCTCCTTCAATAAACACTGAGTATTCTTTTAGGCTCCAGTCTCTTTGCAGGCTTAGGTTCAAATCACACCACTGCCAGGTGTGCTTTTAAATGGCTTATTCTGCATTAAGTAGGCCCTCTGAAAGTGCCCATTTGGTCTGTGGCTGTTTCATATTGAGCTCTGTAACTACACTCAGTGCAAGTAGATGAAACATGAGAATTTGCTTACACTGAGAGCAGCAAGTACCTTAAGGAAAGTTGCCTGTACAGGAGTCAGGTATTTAGTCAAGAATTATCCATCATTTGATCCTCGATGATGACATGATCCTGGCTTAAAAGGCAGGCAACTCAGTACTACTCCATAAAAACACCCTTCTGGCAATGTTTGGTTTCAAAACTTGTTTTCAAGTCAATACTAAGGCCTTTATTAGATGACCCGGGTGTTTTTGACTAGAGATCAATCTGTGGTTGATTTCCATAAAAAATGTCTCTTGAGGCCTTTGCTTTTAGGAAATTGATGATTTCATAGAGATGAGCTGAACCAATATTTTTAAACTGTTTCAGATTGTAGTGGAGAATCAGTGTATGTTTTTAGTGTGGCCGAGGGGTCTAAGGCGCTGGATTTAGGCTCCAGTCTCTTTGGAGACGTGGGTTCAAATCCCACCACTGCCAGTTGTGCTTTTAAATGGCTTATTCTGCATTAAGTAGGACCTTTGGAAGTGCCAATTTGGTCTGTGGCTGTTTCATATTGATCTATGTAACTACACTCAGTGCAAGTAGATGAAACATAAGAATTTGCTTATACTGAGAGCAGCAAGTCCCTTAAGGAAAGTTGTCTGTACAGGAGTCAGGTATTTAGTCAAGAATTATCCATCATTTGATCCTCGATGATGACATGATCCTGGCTTAAAAGGCAGGCAACTCAGTACTACTCCATAAAAAAACACTTCTTGCAATGTTTGGTTTCAAAACTTGTTTTCAAGTCAATCCTAAGGCCTTTATTAGATGACCCAGGTGTGTTTATCTAGAGAAGAAAATGCATTCTGCATGAGGGTGGACCTTAAGCAGAAGGAGTGATTAACAATGGATTATAGAGGCCTTTATACTTGCCAAAGATCTCTTTCAATAAACACTGAGTATTCTTTTTTGCTCCAGTCTCTTTGGAGGATTAGGTTCAAATCACACCACTGCCAGGTGTGCTTTTAAATGGCATATTCTGCATTAAGCAGGCCCTCTGAAAGTGCCCATTTGGTCTGTGGCTGTTTCATATTGATCTGTGTAACTACACTCAGTACGAGTAGATGAAACATGAGAATTTGCTTACACTGACAGCAGGAAGTACCTTAAGTAAAGTTGTCTGTACAGGAGTCAGGTATTTAGTCAAGAATTAGCCATCATTTGATCCTCAATTATGACATGATCCTGGCTTAAAAGGCAGGCAACTCAGTACTACTCCATAAAAACACCCTTCTGGCAATGTTTGGTTTCAAAACTTGTTTTCAAGTCAATACTAAGGCCTTTATTAGATGACCCAGGTGTGTTTGACTAGAGATCAAACTGTGGTTGATTTCCTTAAAAAATGTCTCTTTAGGCCTTTGCTTTGCTTTAGGAAATTGATGATTTCATAGAGATGAGCTGAACCAATATTTTTAAACTATTTCAGATTGTAGTGGAGAATCAGTGTAAGCTTTTAATATGGTAGTGTGGCCGAGGGGTCTAAGGCGCTGGATTTAGGCTTCAGTCTCTTTGGAGGTGTGGGTTCAAATCCCACCACTCTCAGGTGTGCTTTTAAATGGCTTATTCTGCATTAAGTAGGCCCTTTGAAAGTGCCCATTTGGTCTGTGGCTGTTTCATATTGATCTGTGTAACTACACTCAGTGCAAGTTGATGAAACATGAGAATTTGCTTACACTGACAGCACCAAGTCCCTTAAGGAAAGTTGTATATACAGGAGTCAGGTATTTAGTCAAGAATTATCCATCATTTGATCCTCGATGATGACATGTTCCTGGCTTAAAAGGCAGGCAACTCAGTACTACTCCATAAAAAAACCCTTCTTGCAATGTTTGGTTTCAAAACTTGTTTTCAAGTCAATCCTAAGGCCTTTATTAGATGACCCAGGTGTGTTTGACTAGAGAAGAAACTTCATTCTGCATGAGGGTGGACCTTCAGCAGAAGGAGTGATTAACAATGGATTATGGAGGCCTTTATTCTTGCCAAAGATCTCCTTCAATAAACACTGAGTATTCTTTTAGGCTCCAGTCTCTTTAAAGGCTTAGGTTCAAATCACACCACTGCCAGGTGTGCTTTTAAATGGCTTATTCTGCATTAAGTAGGCCCTCTGAAAGTGCCGATTTGGTCTGTGGCTGTTTCATATTGAGCTCTGTAACTACACTCAGTGCAAGTAGATGAAACATGAGAATTTGCTTACACTGAGAGCAGCAAGTACCTTAAGGAAAGTTGCCTGTACAGGAGTCAGGTATTTAGTCAAGAATTATCCATCATTTGATCCTCGATGATGACATGATCCTGGCTTACAAGGCAGGCAACTCAGTACTACTCCATAAAAACACCCTTCTGGCAATGTTTGGTTTCAAAACTTGTTTTCAAGTCAATACTAAGGCCTTTATTAGATGACCCGGGTGTTTTTGACTAGAGATCAATCTGTGGTTGATTTCCATAAAAAATGTCTCTTTAGGCCTTTGCTTTGCTTTAGGAAATTGATAATTTCATAGAGATGAGCTGAACCAATATTTTTAAACTATTTCAGATTGTAGTGGAGAATCAGTGTATGCATTTAATATGGTAGTGTGGCTGAGGGGTCTAAGGCGCTGGATTTAGGCTTCAGTCTCTTTGGAGGTGTGGGTTCAAATCCCACCACTGCCAGGTGTGCTTTTAAATGGCTTATTCTGCATTAAGAAGGCCCTTTGAAAGTGCCCATTTGGTCTGTGGCTGTTTCATATTGATCTGTGTAACTACACTCAGTGCAAGTAGATGAAACATGAGAATTTGCTTACACTGACAGCACCAAGTCCCTGAAGGAAAGTTGTATATACAGGAGTCAGGTATTTAGTCAAGAATTATCCATCATTTGATCCTCGATGATGACATGTTCCTGGCTTAAAAGGCAGGCAACTCAGTACTACTCCATAAAAAAACCCTTCTTGCAATGTTTGGTTTCAAAACTTGTTTTCAAGTCAATCCTAAGGCCTTTATTAGATGACCCAGGTGTGTTTATCTAGAGAAGAAAATGCATTCTGCATGAGGGTGGACCTTAAGCAGAAGGAGTGATTAACAATGGATTATAGAGGCCTTTATACTTGCCAAAGATCTCTTTCAATAAACACTGAGTATTCTTTTTTGCTCCAGTCTCTTTGGAGGATTAGGTTCAAATCACAACACTGCCAGGTGTGCTTTTAAATGGCATATTCTGCATTAAGCAGGCCCTCTGAAAATGCCCATTTGGTCTGTGGCTGTTTCATATTGATCTGTGTAACTACACTCAGTACAAGTAGATGAAACATGAGAATTTGCTTACAATGACAGCAGGAAGTACCTTAAGGAAAGTTGTCTGTACAGGAGTCAGGTATTTAGTCAAGAATTATCCATCATTTGATCCTCAATTATGACATGATCCTGGCTTAAAAGGCAGGCAACTCAGTACTACTCCATAAAAACACCCTTCTGGCAATGTTTGGTTTCAAAACTTGATTTCAAGTCAATACTAAGGCCTTTATTAGATGACACAGGTGTGTTTGACTAGAGATCAAACTGTGGTTGATTTCCTTAAAAAATGTCTCTTGAGGCCTTTGCTTTGCTTTAGGAAATTGATGATTTCATAGAGATGAGCTGAACCAATATTTTTAAACTATTTCAGATTGTAGTGGAGAATCAGTGTAAGCTTTTAGTGTGGCCGAGGGGTCTAAGGCGCTGGATTTAGGCTTCAGTCTCTTTGGAGGCGTGGGTTCAAATCCCACCACTGCCAGGTGTGCTTTTAAATGGCTTATTCTGCATTAAGTAGGCCCTTTGAAAGTGCTCATTTGGTCTGTGGCTGTTTCATATTGATCTGTGTAACTACACTCAGTGCAAGTTGATGAAACATGAGAATTTGCTTACACTGACAGCACCAAGTCCCTTAAGGAAAGTTGTATATACAGGAGTCAGGTATTTAGTCAAGAATTATCCATCATTTGATCCTCGATGATGACATGTTCCTGGCTTAAAAGGCAGGCAACTCAGTACTACTCCATAAAAAACCCTTCTTGCAATGTTTGGTTTCAAAACTTGTTTTCAAGTCAATCCTAAGGCCTTTATTAGATGACCCAGGTGTGTTTGACTAGAGAAGAAACTTCATTCTGCATGAGGGTGGACCTTCAGCAGAAGGAGTGATTAACAATGGATTATGGAGGCCTTTATACTTGCCAAAGATCTCCTTCAATAAACACTGAGTATTCTTTTAGGCTCCAGTCTCTTTAAAGGCTTAGGTTCAAATCACACCACTGCCAGGTGTGCTTTTAAATGGCTTATTCTGCATTAAGTAGGCCCCTGAAAGTGCCTATTTGGTCTGTGGCTGTTTCATATTGAGCTCTGTAACTACACTCAGTGCAAGTAGATGAAACATGAGAATTTGCTTACACTGAGAGCAGCAAGTACCTTAAGGAAAGTTGCCTGTACAGGAGTCAGGTATTTAATCAAGAATTATCCATCATTTGATCCTCGATGATGACATGATCCTGGCTTACAAGGCAGGCAACTCAGTACTACTCCATAAAAACACCCTTCTGGCAATGTTTGGTTTCAAAACTTGTTTTCAAGTCAATACTAAGGCCTTTATTAGATGACCCGGGTGTTTTTGACTAGAGATCAATCTGTGGTTGATTTCCATAAAAAATGTCTCTTGAGGCCTTTGCTTTTAGGAAATTGATGATTTCATAGAGATGAGCTGAACCAATATTTTTAAACTGTTTCAGATTGTAGTGGACAATCAGTGTATGTTTTTAATATGGTAGTGTGGCCGAGGGGTCTAAGGCGCTGGATTTAGGCTCCAGTCTCTTTGGAGGCGTGGGTTGAAATCCCACCACTGCCAGGTGTGCTTTTAAATGGCTTATTCTGCATTAAGTAGGCCCTCTGAAAATGCCCATTTGGTCTGTGGCTGTATCAAATTGATCTATGTAACTACACTCAGTGCAAGTAGATGAAACATGAGAATTTGCTTACACTGAGAGCAGCAAGTCCCTTAAGGAAAGTTGTCTTTACAGGAGTCAGGTATTTACTCAAGAATTATCCATCATTTGATCCTCGATGATGACATGTTCCTGGCTTAAAAGGCAGGCAACTCAGTACTACTCCATAAAAAAACCCTTCTTGCAATGTTTGGTTTCAAAACTTGTTTTCAAGTCAATCCTAAGGCCTTTATTAGATGACCCAGGTGTGTTTGACTAGAGAAGAATCTTCATTCTGCATGAGGGTGGACCTTCAGCAGAAGGAGTGATTAACAATGGATTATGGAGGCCTTTATACGTGCCAAAGATCTCCTTCAATAAACACCGAGTATTCTTTTAGGCTCCAGTCTCTTTGGAGGCTTAGGTTCAAATCCCACCAATGCCAGGTGTGCTTTTAAATGGCTTATTCTGCAATAAGTAGGCCCTCTGAAAGTGCCCATTTGGTCTGTGGCTGTTTCATATTGAGCTCTGTAACTACACTCAGTGCAAGTTGATGAAACATGAGAATTTGCTTACACTGAGAGCAGCAAGTCCATTAAGGAAAGTTGTCTGTACAGGAGTCAGGTATTTAGTCAAGAATTATCCATCATTTGATCCTCGATGATGACATGATCCTTGCTTAAAAGGCAGGCAACTCAGTACTACTCCATAAAAACACACTTCTGGCAATGTTTGGTTTCAAAACTTGATTTCAAGTCAATTCTAAGGCCTTTATTAGATGACCCAGGTGTGTTTGACTAGAGATCAAACTGAGGTTGATTTCCTTAAAAAATGTCTCTTCAGGCCTTTGCTTTTAGGAAATTGATGAGTTCATAGAGATGAGCTGAACCAATATTTTTAAACTGTTTCAGATTGTAGTGGAGAATCAGTGTATGTGTTTAATATGGTAGTGTGGCCGAGGGGTCTAAGGCGCTGGATTTAGGCTCCAGTCTCTTTGGAGGCGTGGGTTCAAATCCCACCACTGCCAGGTGTGCTTTTAAATGGCTTATTCTGCATTAAGTAGGACCTTTGGAAGTGCCAATTTGGTCTGTGGCTGTTTCATGTAACTACACTCAGTGCAAGTAGATGAAACATGAGAATTTGCTTACACTGAGAGCAGCAAGTCCCTTAAGGAAAGTTGTCTGTACAGGAGTCAGGTATTTAGTCAAGAATTATCCATTATTTGATCCTCGATGATGACATGATCCTGGCTTAAAAGGCAGGCAACTCAGTACTACTCCATAAAAAAACCCTTCTTGCAATGTTTGGTTTCAAAACTTGTTTTCAAGTCAATCCTAAGGCCTTTATTAGATGACCCAGGTGTGTTTATCTAGAGAAGAAAATGCATTCTGCATGAGAGTGGACCTTAAGCAGAAGGAGTGATTAACAATGGATTATAGTGGCCTTTTTACTTGCCAAAGATCTCTTTCAATACACACTGAGTATTCTTTTTTGCTCCAGTCTCTTTGGAGGATTAGGTTCAAATCACACCACTGCCAGGTGTGCTTTTAAATGGCATATTCTGCATTAAGCAGGCCCTCTGAAAGTGCCCATTTGGTCTGTGGCTGTTTCATATTGATCTGTGTAACTACACTCAGTGCAAGTAGATGAAGCATGAGAATTTGCTTACACTGAGAGCAGCAAGTCTGGCAATGTTTGGTTTCAAAACTTGATTTCAAGTCAATTCTAAGGCCTTTATTAGATGACCCAAGTGTGTTTGACTAGAGATCAAACTGTGGTTGATTTCCTTAAAAAATGTCTCTTCAGGCCTTTGCTTTTAGAAAATTGATGATTTCATAGAGATAAACCAATATTTTTAAACTGTTTCAGATTGTAGTGGAGAATCAGTGTATGTTTTTAATATGGTAGTGTGGCCGAGGGGTCTAAGGCGCTGGAATTAGGCTCCAGTCTCTTTGGAGGCGTGGGTTCAAATCCCACCACTGCCAGGTGTGCTTTTAAATGGCTTATTCTGCATTAAGTAGGACCTTTGGAAGTGTCAATTTGGTCTGTGGCTGTTTCATGTAACTACACTCAGTGCAAGTAGATGAAACATGAGAATTTGCTTACACTGAGAGCAGCAAGTCCCTTAAGGAAAGTTGTCTGTACAGGAGTCAGGTATTTAGTCAAGAATTATCCATTATTTGATCCTCGATGATGACATGATCCTGGCTTAAAAGGCAGGCAACTCAGTACTACTCCATAAAAAAACCCTTCTTGCAATGTTTGGTTTCAAAACTTGTTTTCAAGTCAATCCTAAGGCCTTTATTAGATGACCCAGGTGTGTTTGACTAGAGAAGAAACTTCATTCTGCATGAGGGTGGACCTTCAGCAGAAGGAGTGATTAACAATGGATTATGGAGGCCTTTATACTTGCCAAAGATCTCCTTCAATAAACACTGAGTATTCTTTTAGGCTCCAGTCTCTTTGCAGGCTTAGGTTCAAATCACACCACTGCCAGGTGTGCTTTTAAATGGCTTATTCTGCATTAAGTAGGCCCTCTGAAAGTGCCCATTTGGTCTGTGGCTGTTTCATATTGAGCTCTGTAACTACACTCAGTGCAAGTAGATGAAACATGAGAATTTGCTTACACTGAGAGCAGCAAGTACCTTAAGGAAAGTTGCCTGTACAGGAGTCAGGTATTTAGTCAAGAATTATCCATCATTTGATCCTCGATGATGACATGATCCTGGCTTAAAAGGCAGGCAACTCAGTACTACTCCATAAAAACACCCTTCTGGCAATGTTTGGTTTCAAAACTTGTTTTCAAGTCAATACTAAGGCCTTTATTAGATGACCCGGGTGTTTTTGACTAGAGATCAATCTGTGGTTGATTTCCATAAAAAATGTCTCTTGAGGCCTTTGCTTTTAGGAAATTGATGATTTCATAGAGATGAGCTGAACCAATATTTTTAAACTGTTTCAGATTGTAGTGGAGAATCAGTGTATGTTTTTAGTGTGGCCGAGGGGTCTAAGGCGCTGGATTTAGGCTCCAGTCTCTTTGGAGACGTGGGTTCAAATCCCACCACTGCCAGTTGTGCTTTTAAATGGCTTATTCTGCATTAAGTAGGACCTTTGGAAGTGCCAATTTGGTCTGTGGCTGTTTCATATTGATCTATGTAACTACACTCAGTGCAAGTAGATGAAACATAAGAATTTGCTTATACTGAGAGCAGCAAGTCCCTTAAGGAAAGTTGTCTGTACAGGAGTCAGGTATTTAGTCAAGAATTATCCATCATTTGATCCTCGATGATGACATGATCCTGGCTTAAAAGGCAGGCAACTCAGTACTACTCCATAAAAAAACACTTCTTGCAATGTTTGGTTTCAAAACTTGTTTTCAAGTCAATCCTAAGGCCTTTATTAGATGACCCAGGTGTGTTTATCTAGAGAAGAAAATGCATTCTGCATGAGGGTGGACCTTAAGCAGAAGGAGTGATTAACAATGGATTATAGAGGCCTTTATACTTGCCAAAGATCTCTTTCAATAAACACTGAGTATTCTTTTTTGCTCCAGTCTCTTTGGAGGATTAGGTTCAAATCACACCACTGCCAGGTGTGCTTTTAAATGGCATATTCTGCATTAAGCAGGCCCTCTGAAAGTGCCCATTTGGTCTGTGGCTGTTTCATATTGATCTGTGTAACTACACTCAGTACGAGTAGATGAAACATGAGAATTTGCTTACACTGACAGCAGGAAGTACCTTAAGTAAAGTTGTCTGTACAGGAGTCAGGTATTTAGTCAAGAATTAGCCATCATTTGATCCTCAATTATGACATGATCCTGGCTTAAAAGGCAGGCAACTCAGTACTACTCCATAAAAACACCCTTCTGGCAATGTTTGGTTTCAAAACTTGTTTTCAAGTCAATACTAAGGCCTTTATTAGATGACCCAGGTGTGTTTGACTAGAGATCAAACTGTGGTTGATTTCCTTAAAAAATGTCTCTTTAGGCCTTTGCTTTGCTTTAGGAAATTGATGATTTCATAGAGATGAGCTGAACCAATATTTTTAAACTATTTCAGATTGTAGTGGAGAATCAGTGTAAGCTTTTAATATGGTAGTGTGGCCGAGGGGTCTAAGGCGCTGGATTTAGGCTTCAGTCTCTTTGGAGGTGTGGGTTCAAATCCCACCACTCTCAGGTGTGCTTTTAAATGGCTTATTCTGCATTAAGTAGGCCCTTTGAAAGTGCCCATTTGGTCTGTGGCTGTTTCATATTGATCTGTGTAACTACACTCAGTGCAAGTTGATGAAACATGAGAATTTGCTTACACTGACAGCACCAAGTCCCTTAAGGAAAGTTGTATATACAGGAGTCAGGTATTTAGTCAAGAATTATCCATCATTTGATCCTCGATGATGACATGTTCCTGGCTTAAAAGGCAGGCAACTCAGTACTACTCCATAAAAAAACCCTTCTTGCAATGTTTGGTTTCAAAACTTGTTTTCAAGTCAATCCTAAGGCCTTTATTAGATGACCCAGGTGTGTTTGACTAGAGAAGAAACTTCATTCTGCATGAGGGTGGACCTTCAGCAGAAGGAGTGATTAACAATGGATTATGGAGGCCTTTATTCTTGCCAAAGATCTCCTTCAATAAACACTGAGTATTCTTTTAGGCTCCAGTCTCTTTAAAGGCTTAGGTTCAAATCACACCACTGCCAGGTGTGCTTTTAAATGGCTTATTCTGCATTAAGTAGGCCCTCTGAAAGTGCCGATTTGGTCTGTGGCTGTTTCATATTGAGCTCTGTAACTACACTCAGTGCAAGTAGATGAAACATGAGAATTTGCTTACACTGAGAGCAGCAAGTACCTTAAGGAAAGTTGCCTGTACAGGAGTCAGGTATTTAGTCAAGAATTATCCATCATTTGATCCTCGATGATGACATGATCCTGGCTTACAAGGCAGGCAACTCAGTACTACTCCATAAAAACACCCTTCTGGCAATGTTTGGTTTCAAAACTTGATTTCAAGTCAATACTAAGGCCTTTATTAGATGACCCGGGTGTTTTTGACTAGAGATCAATCTGTGGTTGATTTCCATAAAAAATGTCTCTTGAGGCCTTTGCTTTTAGGAAATTGATGATTTCATAGAGATGAGCTGAACCAATATTTTTAAACTGTTTCAGATTGTAGTGGAGAATCAGTGTATGTTTTTAATATGGTAGTGTGGCCGAGGGGTCTAAGGCGCTGGATTTAGGCTTCAGTCTCTTTGGAGGCGTGGGTTCAAATCCCACCACTGCCAGGTGTGCTTTTAAATGGCTTATTCTGCATTAAGTAGGACCTTTGAAAGTGCCAATTTGGTCTGTGGCTGTTTCATATTGATCTATGTAACTACACTCAGTGCAAGTAGATGAAACATGAGAATTTGATTACACTGAGAGCAGCAAGTCCCTTAAGAAAAGTTGTCTGTACAGGAGTCAGGTATTTAGTCAAGAATTATCCATCATTTGATCCTCGATGATGCCATGATCCTGGCTTAAAAGGCAGGCAACTCAGTACTACTCCATAAAAAAATCCTTCTTGCAATGTTTGGTTTCAAAACTTGTTTTCAAGTCAATCCTAAAGCCTTTATTAGATGACCCAGGTGTGTTTGACTAGAGAAGAAACTTCATTCTGCATGAGGGTGGACCTTCAGCAGAAGGACTGATTAACAATGGATAATGGAGGCCTTTATATGTGCCAAAGATCTCCTTCAATAAACACTGAGTATTCTTTTAGGCTCCAGTCTCTTTGGAGGATTAGGTTCAAATCACACCACTGCCAGATGTACTTTTAAATGGCTTATTCTGCATTAAGTAGGCCCTCTGAAAGTGCCCATTTGGTCTGTGGCTGTTTCATATTGATCTGTGTAACTACACTCAGGTGCAAGTAGATGAAATATGAGAATTTGCTTACACTGACAGCAGCAAGTCCCTTAAGGAATGTTGTCTGTACAGGAGTCAGGTATTTAGTAAAGAATTATCCATCATTTGATCCTCAATGATGACATGATCCTGGCTTAAAAGGCAGGCAACTCAGTACTACTCCATAAAAACACCCGTCTTGCAATGTTTCGTTTCAAAACTTGTTTTCAAGTCAATCCTAAAGCCTTTATTAGATGACCCAGGTGTGTTTGACTAGAGATCAATCTGTGGTTGATTTGCTTAAAAAATGTCTCTTGAGGCCTTTGCTTTGCTTTTAGGAAATTGATGATTTCATAGAGATGAGCTGAACCAATATTTTTCCACTGTTTCAGAATGTAGTGGAGAATCAGTGTATGTTTTTTAATATGGTAGTGTGGCCGAGGGGTCTAAGGCGCTAGATTTAGGCTCCAGTCTCTTTGGAGGTGTGTTTTCAAACCCCACCACTGCCAGGTGTGCTTTTAAATGGCTTATTCTGTGTTCTGCCCTTTATCTCAAACGCCTTGCTTGAGTATGCAGTCAGATAACGCCTCCCAAAGACAACAGACACAGGGATTGTTTCCACTATTTACTGCTGTCCAAAGAATAACGTAAAACTGTAAAAATACAAAATACAGAATCCTCTTAATTTCGATTTGAACAATTAAAGTCAATTACATTATAGCATTAGCACAATAAAGGCTTTTACATAACATATAATTAACATCCACTGTATCAGAAACAGATTGTGCCTTTTACAAAACAGAGGAAACTAAATTAACGTCTGGGATATAAAATATAACAATTAAAATGCATAGGAGTTATAATGTAACAGCATATACATACCGAAAGTGCCTTCAAAACAACTTAAATAAAGGAGCAATAATAGCCATGACCGCATGCTCTTCTTTGCTGCTGGGCTCACATTAGTGATGTCATCATATAAAGACTTTAACAATATTGAATGCAATACCCAACTTTGAACACAAGGGGTCACTTTACTACAACTTTTATATCAAATAAATGCTAAATGTTCATATAGAACAGCACACTCCCCGTCTGGTATTCAGGGAATACCAAACCTTCTTTCTTGAGTTTAAACCTGAGTGATCTATTCCGAATCTTCATGTAGGAGGAGTACTATCTCATTAATAGGTCTCAGAAACAGTTTGGGTCCATCTTTCCCAATGATTTTTACTTGAACTTTTCGAACTTGCCCGTCTTGGCTGGGGTAAGTTTCCGTTATGATGCCAAGGGGCCAATTGTTTCGTTTTGACTGAAAGTCCTTGAGTAGGACTATGCATCCTTTGGAAACATTGGGCTGTTGGTGTTGCCACTTCCGGCGATGCTGTAGGGTTGAAAGGTACTGTTTACGCCATCTGTCCCAGAAAGTGTTTGCAAGGCTTTGCACAGTACGCCACTGTTGTTTGTACAGTTCAGGCTTTCCAAAGTCCCCAGGTGGAACTGAGTTAGTACCAGTCTTTTGGGTAAGTAATGTGGCAGGTGTTAGGATGAAAGGATCTGTTGGATCAGTAGACACAGGTATCAGTGGTCTGTTGTTTATAATGGCAGTAACTTCAGCCATGAAGGTGGAGAGTACCTCGTGCGTGAGTTTAGAGGATGCCATCTGAAGAAGCATAGAGTCCAAAATCCTGCGAGCAATGCCAATCATCCTCTCCCATGCACCGCCCATGTGCGACGAATGCGGAGGGTTGAAAGTCCATATGCATCCGTGATCTGACAGGAATTGTTTCACTGCCTTCTCATCAACATTGGAAGGAATCTGCAGGTCTTTACAGGCTCCAATGAAATTGGTCCCTCTATCAGAACGAATCCGTTTCACTGGACCCCGGATTGCCAGAAACCTCCTTAAAGCGTTAATGAAACTGGAGGTATCCAAGGACTCGATCACTTCTATATGAATGGCTCTGACACTTAGACATGTGAACAGCACCGCCCATCTTTTGCTTTCTGCATACCCGCCTCTTGTCCTACGAGCAGATACTGACCAGGGGCCGAACACATCTAATCCCACATGTGTGAAGGGAGGATCCAAGCTGAGCCTGTCAGCGGGCAGATCTGCCATCTTTTGAGTCTCGCAGCCCCTCCTGAGTCTACGGCATACAACACAGGTATGGATGAGACTGTTTACGCATCTTTTGCCTCCTATTATCCAGTAGCCGGCAGATCTTATCGCTCCCTCTGTGAAGTGCCGTCCCTGATGATGCGTTTGCTCATGAAAGTGTCGTGTTAGAAGCAATGCTACATGGTTCCTACCCGGTATGATGAGGGGTCTCTTTTCTTCAGAACCTAGATCTGCTTTGACCAGACGACCCCCAACCCTCAACAGTCCACTTTGATCAATGAAGGGATCTAGTTTTCGAAGTGTGCTAGTTTTGGGAAGTGGTTCGTTCCGTTTGAGGCACTGCAACTCGTCAGCAAAAGTTTCCTGTTGGACTGCTCGTATGACAACTTCTGTACTCTGAAATATTGTGTCAGCACTAAGAGGAAGTTTGCAACAATGCCATCCTTTGCATGCCTGAGGGGTGTCGTTTTGACCCAGCTTATAAGAGCGTGCAATATGAATCAGTTTTCCAACAGCTCGGATCAGACGGCTCCAGTCCGAAAAGCGTTCAAAGCGATTTGAGACCGTGGTATGCAATACTGTTACTTGTGGACGAACTTCCGAATCTCGATCAGGATCAACAAGTGCGAAAGGTTCTCTAGGGAAAGTCTCTGTTTTTGGACGATGCAAGAATGCAGGTCCACTGAACCAGATAGTGTCCTGCAGTTTGCTTGGAGCTATTGGTCGCGTTGCAACGTCAGCTGGATTTTGCTCTGAGCTCACATAATGCCATTGTTCTGGATTAGTGCTTGTCCGGATTCTCTGTACACGATTGCTTACATAGACATGAAATCTGCGTTTCTCGTTGTATATATAGCCAAGGACCACTCTACTATCTGTATAGAACGTGATCTCATCAAATTTGACAGCAATCTCTGCAATGATGGTTTCCATCATGTTCACAGCCAAGACAGCCGCACAGAGTTCCAGACGAGGTATAGTGTGCTCTGGTTGCGGCGCTAGCCTTGCTTTGCCTGTGATGAACCCCATGTGACAGCCACCATCTGAATCAACTGTTTTGAGATAAGCAACTGCTGCGATTACTTTCTCAGAAGCATCCGAAAAAACACAGAGCTCCTTGAACTTTGCGCATGACGACGATGTGGGCCCATAGCTTCTTGGGACTTGCACATGTTGCAGTTCTTGCAGAGAATCTCTCCACTCCTCCCACACCTTTTGTTTGTTCACAGGTAAGGATGCATCCCAGTCAACAGCATTCTCAGTTAGCTCCCTCAGCAGTACTTTACCTTGCACTGTGATGGGAGCCACAAATCCTAGCGGGTCGTACAAACTGTTTATAACAGATAGCAATCCACGCCTAGTGTAGGGCCTTCTATCCTTTTGAACGTGGAAGTTGAAGCAGTCTGTCTCCAGATTCCAAAGCAAGCCAAGACTGCGTTGCGTAGGAAGTGCGCTAGCACCTAAATCCAGTTCTTTCATTGAGTTGGCATAATCCTCAGATGGGAACGCTCCCATAACTTCCTTGCTGTTTGAAGCCAGTTTATGCAACTTCAAATTAGATACAGCCAGCATATCCTGTGTCCTTTTTAACAGGTCAATTGCCATCTCTGCGGAAGGTAAGGACTTCAATCCATCATCCATATAAAAGTCTTGCTCCACAAACTGTAGGGCGTCTTGACCGAATTCCTCTTGTCCTTCTTGAGCTGCACGACGAAGACAGTAAATGGCCACTGCCGGAGAGGGACTGTTCCCAAATACGTGTACCTTCATACGGTATTCCGTGACCTCGTTCTCTGGGTTATTTTCATGAAACCAGAGGAACCTGAGGTGGTTCCTGTCTGCAGATCGAACTTTAAAGCAGTGGAACATTTGCTGTATATCTACCATGAAGGCGACAGGCTCTTTGCGAAACCGCATGAGGACACCGAGGAGACTGTTGTTGAGGTCAGGACCCGTCAAGAGAACCTTGTTCAGTGATGCACCTTTGTATACAGCACTCGAGTCAAAGACCACTCGGATCTGTGATGGCTTTTTAGGATGGTACACGGCAAAAGAAGGTAGATACCAACACTGTTCATTGGGACCAACTGAAGGAGCTATTTCTGCATGATCATTTTGGAATAACCTTTCCATAAAGGCTACGAAGTCTTTTTTCATCTCAGGCTTGTTCCTGAAAGATCGAAGAAGTGAATTGAAACGTTCCACAGCTTGTGGACGATTGTTTGGAAGATATTGCCTTGGCTGCTTGAATGGGAGTGGAGCAACCCATGCATTTTCCTTGTCTTTATAAACTTCTCTGTCCATGATCTGCAGAAAGAGCCTGTCCTCAATAGACGGAGCTGTTCTCTCGTCATCTTTTGTTCTCTGAAATATGTCCCATTCTGCTAGTCTTTGAGAACTATCCTTTACGGTGTAGTTGTTAGGACATGGGTGAAAGTATGTAGACTGACCGTTCTCCATAATGTTGGTGTGGTAAGTTCGGATGGAAGTCGGTTTATGAACTTTTCCGAGGCACATGTCTCCAATGATTACCCACCCGAAGTCTAACTTTTGCGCAAAGGGAGCATTTGGTGGCCCATTCACTTGCTTATGGGCTTTGTGGACTCTGATCATATCTCTGCCTAACAGAAGAAGAATGGGAACATAATGATCGGGCTCTGGAATGTACCTCGCAAGATGTTTTAGGTGCCTGTGGTTACTTACTACTTCTGGAGTGGGTATTTCAGAGCGATTATCTGGAATTTCGTTACACTCAAGTAGCACTGGTAAGGGTAAGACTAAGCTTCCATCAAAGGATTCCACTTGAAAGCCCCGTGCTAGCCTGCCTTCTGTTTCAACTGTGCCTGCGCATGTTTTGAGAGTGTAGGCTACGTTACGCTCCATAATACCAAACAGATCGAAGAATTCTGATCTTGCGAGCGATCTGTTGCTTTGATCATCTAGTATCACATACGTTTTGACTGCCTTTTCTGGGTGGCCTTCAGGAAATACTTTCACGAGACATACTTTAGAGCATGAGCGCGGAAGTTGACTGTCTCCACATACCTCTGTACAAGCTGAGGAAACCTCCGATTCCACAGGTACGTCCTCACTCACTTTGTGATCCTCCGATGTCTGGAATTGTGGTTCTTTCATCCATGGTGCTGGGCCTGGATGGAGCGCTGCCATGTGGGTAACGCTGCCACATTCCGAACACTTCACATCCTGATCACAGTTCTTTGCCATGTGAAATATGGAGCTGCAACATTTAAAGCATATTCCTTGTTGTTTGAGCAATGACTTTCTCTCTTCCATAGGTTTCATCCTGAATCCTCTACATCTGGACAGAGGGTGAGGCTTATTGTGTAGAAAGCACTGTTTTGCTGGATTTACCTTATTTTTGAGTTCGCTGGCAGCTGATGAATTCTCGGAGGAGACCTGTGTCTTGTGTGTGATAACAGCTCTGGGAAAAACAGGTTTGTTTAACTGTCTGTTTGGTTTGCGAGTTTCTTCCTGTACAGCTGTGAGAAAGAAACTTGGATCATTGCGCATTTTAGCTTGCTGACACACAAAGTCTACTAAGAACTTGAAGGGTGGAAAGGAAACTCTGCAGTCCTCTTTGTACTTAGATCCCACCGTGAGCCACTTCTCTTGTAAGCTGAATGGCAATTTCTGAATTATCGGATTTACTCCCCGTGGTGTGTCTAGATAGGAAAGACCCTTTAGATCACCATCCTGCTTAGCTGCTTGGATCTCCATGAGCAAATCTCCCAGCTCGCGCAGTCTGTGACTGTCTCTGTTTGCTATTTTCGGGAAGTTCTCCAGTTTAGTGAATAGAGCACTTTCTACCATTTCCGGCGAGCCATATGTTTCATAAAGTCTGTCCCAAATCAAACTGAGCCCTTGTAACGGATGGTTAATGTGCACAGCTCTGATCCGTTTTGCATGCTCAGCTGACTCACACCCCAGCCATTTTACCAGCAAGTCCATCTCCTCGCTAGGTGAGAGGTTAAGGTCTTTAGTAACATTTATAAAGGATGCCCTCCATGCTCTGAAAGTCTCTGGATGATCATTAAACTGCGTAAGGCCGGTAGACACTAATTCACGTCTTGCAATAAACTTGACGACATCAGACATTTGATTATTTGCATACAGATTACCTTGATACTGTCCAGCTTGTAAAGGTGTAGCTGACTGAGTCTGATAATAGTCGAGCGGCACCCTTCTGTCTCCGCTCCTTTTCTCACTGCCTGGAAATGGTGCAGATTGTGGATGATGCACATCTTGAGGTGACCTGCAGAATGCCTCATGCTGAGCCGGGCGTGTAAACTGTACACCCTTGGATTGCGAAACAGTATGGTACTGCACACACTCTGCATCGACGGGCTGAGACTTGGGTAGTACGGCATGAAAACCACGCCGACCCTCCTGCTGCAAATAGGATGCAGTAGTCTGTGGTTGTTGCACTTTTGAAACGTTTATCCCTCCGTTATCATAAAACGGCCCATCCAGTACTGGCATTTGTGAATCTATGGCATTATTCGCTTGTTCCGATAAGTAAGCTTGTGTGCGTTCTGTTGTATCCTCTATAGGTAGGTCTATTACACTCGAATTCCCTCGACTTTCTTGCTCTGCAGCTGATTCTAAAGCCTCTGCCTTCGCTTGTATGGCTGCAGCTCTTTTTTCAAGCCTTAAAGTCTCTAATGATGCCTCAAGCTGTGCTTGTTGTATTTTAAGTTCACTTTCTTTCTTTGCAAATGCTATTTCCGCTTTAACCGCTTCAGCCTCTGCTCTAGCCATTGCAGCAGCTGTGATTACGGCCGATGAGCCTCGTGAGCGCTGTGACGAACATGATACATTAGATGCTTGCCTCCGTGATCCAGATTTGGAGCTTGACTTAGACATTGTAGGAGGAAGATCACCTTATGGGTTAGCTTGCTCCCCGCCGTGGAGTTAGAAACTAGAAGTTGGTCACCGAAGAGCTTTTCGTTTTACTGTTCTGCCCTTTATCTCAAACGCCTTGCTTGAGTATGCAGTCAGATAACGCCTCCCAAAGACAACAGACACAGGGATTGTACCACTATTTACTGCTGTCCAAAGAATAACGTAAAACTGTAAAAATACAAAATACAGAATCCTCTTAATTTCGATTTGAACAATTAAAGTCAATTACATTATAGCATTAGCACAATAAAGGCTTTTACATAACATATAATTAACATCCACTGTATCAGAAACAGATTGTGCCTTTTACAAAACAGAGGAAACTAAATTAACGTCTGGGATATAAAATATAACAATTAAAATGCATAGGAGTTATAATGTAACAGCATATACATACCGAAAGTGCCTTCAAAACAACTTAAATAAAGGAGCAATAATAGCCATGACCGCATGCTCTTCTTTGCTGCTGGGCTCACATTAGTGATGTCATCATATAAAGACTTTAACAATATTGAATGCAATACCCAACTTTGAACACAAGGGGTCACTTTACTACAACTTTTATATCAAATAAATGCTAAATGTTCATATAGAACAGCACATTCTGCATTAAGTAGGCCCTCTGAAAGTGCCCATTTGGTCTGTGGCTGTTTCATATTGATCTGTGTAACTACACTCAGTGCAAGTAGATGAAACATGAGAATTTTCTTACACTGACAGCAGCAAGTCCCTTAAGGAAAGTTGTCTGTACAGGAGTCAGGTATTTAGCCAAGAATTATCCATCATTTGATCCTCGATGATGACATGATCCTGGCTTAAAAGGCAGGCAGCTCAGTACTACTCCATAAAAACACCCTTCTTGCTATGTTTGGTTTCAAAACTTGTTTTCAAGTCAATACTAAGGCCTTTATTAGATGATCCAGGTGTGTTTGACTAGAGATTAAACTGTGGTTGATTTGCTTAAAAAATGTCTCTTGAGGCCTTTGCTTTGCTTTTAGGAAATTGATGATTTCATAGAGATGAGCTGAACCAATATTTTTAAACTGTTTCAGATTGTAGTGGAGAATAAGTGTATGGTTTTAATTTGGTGGTGTGGCAAAGGGGTCTAAGGCGCTGGATTTAGGCTCCAGTCTCTTTGGAGGTGTGGGATCAAATCCCACCACTACCAGGTGTGCTTTTAAATGGCTTATTCTGCATTAAGTAGGCCCTCTGAAAGTGCCCATTTGGTCTGTGGCTGTTTCATATTGATCTGTGTAACTACACTCAGGTGCAAGTAGATGAAACATGAGAATTTGCTTGCACTGACAGCAGCAAGACCCTTAAGGAAAGTTGTCTGTACAGGAGTCAGATATTTAGTCAAGAATTATCCATCATTTGATCCTCGATGATGACATGATCCTGGCGTAAAAGGCAGGCAACTCAGTACTACTCCATGAAAACACCCTTCTTGCAATGTTTGGTTTCAAAACTTGTTTTCCAGTCAATCCTAGGGCCTTAATTAGATAACACAGGTGTTTTTGACTAGAGAAGAAACTTCATTCTGCATGAGGGTGGACCTTCAGCAGAAGGAGTGTAACAATGGATTATGGAGGCCTTTATACATGCCAAAGATCTCCTTCAATAAACACTGATTATTCTTTTAGGCTCCAGTCTCTTTAGAGGCTTAGGTTCAAATCCCACCACTGCCAGTTGTGCTTTTAAATGGCTTATTCTGCATTAAGTAGGCCCTCTGAAAGTGCCCAATTGGTCTGTTGCTGTTTCATATTGATCTGTGTAACTACACTCAGGTGCAAGTAGATGAAACATGAGAATTTGCTTACACTGACAGCAGCAAGTCCCTTAAGGAAAGTTGTCTGTACAGGAGTCAGGTATTTAGTCAAGAATTATCCATCATTTGATCCTCGATGATGACATGATCCTGGCTTAAAAGGCAGGCAACTCAGTACTACTCCATAAAAACACCCTTCTTGCAATGTTTGGTTTCAAAACATGTTTTCAAGTCAATCCTAAGGCCTTTATTAGATGACCCAGGTGTGTTTGACTAGAGATCAATCTGTGGTTGATTTGCTTAAAAAATGTCTCTTGAGGCCTTTGCTTTGCTTTTAGGAAATTGATGATTTCATAGAGATGAGCTGAACCAATATTTTTCCACAGTTTCAGAATGTAGTGGAGAATCAGTGTATGTTTTTTAATATGGTAGTGTGGCCGAGGGGTCTAAGGCGCTGGATTTAGGCTTTTTTTTAGACTTTAGGCCTCTTTGGAGGTGTGTTTTCAAACCCCACCACTGCCAGGTGTGCTTTTAAATGGCTTATTCTGCATTAAGTAGGCCCTCTGAAAGTGCCCATTTGGTCTGTGGCTGTTTCATATTGATCTGTGTAACTACACTCAGTGCAAGAAGATGAAACATGAAAATTTGCTTACACTGACAGCAGCAAGTCCCTTAAGGAAAGTTGTCTGTACAGGAGTCAGATATTTAGTCAAGAATTATCCATCATTTGATCCTCGATGATGACATGATCCTGGCTTAAAAGGCAGGCAGCTCAGTAATACTCCATAAAAACACCCTTCTTGCAATGTTTGGTTTCAAAACTTGTTTTCAAGTCAATACTAAGGCCTTTATTAGATGATCCAGGTGTGTTTGACTAGAGATTAAACTGTGGTTGATTTGCTTAAAAAATGTCTCTTGAGGCCTTTGCTTTGCTTTTAGGAAATTGATGATTTCATAGAGATGAGCTGAACCAATATTTTTATACTGTTTCAGATTGTAGTGGAGAATCAGTGTATGGTTTTAATTTGGTGGTGTGGCCGAGGGGTCTAAGGTGCTGTATTTAGGCTCCACTCTCTTTGGAGGTGTGGGTTGAAATCCCACCACTGCCAGGTGTGCTTTAAAATTGCTTATTCTGCATTAAGTAGGCCCTCTGAAAATATACATTTGGTCTGTGGCTGTTTCATATTGATCTGTGTAACTACACTCAGGTGCAAGTAGATGAAACATGAGAATTTGCTTGCACTGACAGCAGCAAGTCCCTTAAGGAAAGTTGTCTGTACAGGAGTCAGGTATTTAGTCAAGAATTATCCATCATTTGATCCTCGATGATGACATGATCCTGGCTTAAAAGGCAGGCAACTCAGTACTACTCCATAAAAACACTATTCTTGCAATGTTTGGTTTCAAAACTTGTTTTCAAGTCAATACTAAGGCCTTTATTAGATGATCCAGGTATGTTTGACTAGAGATTAAACTGTGGTTTATTTGCTTAAAAAAATGTCTCTTGAGGCCTTTGCTTTGCTTTTAGGAAATTGATGATTTCATAAAGATGAGCTGAACCAATATTTTTAAACTGTTTCAGATTGTAGTGGAGAATCAGTGTATGGTTTTAATTTGGTGGTGTGGCCGAGGGGTCTAAGGCGCTGGATTTAGGCTCCAGTCTCTTTGGAGGTGTGGGTTCAAATCCCACCACTACCAGGTGTGCTTTTAAATGGCTTATTCTGCATTAAGTAGGCCCTCTGATAGTGTCCATTTGGTCTGTGGCTGTTTCATATTGATCTGTGTAACTACACTCAGGTGCAAGTAGATCAAACATGAGAATTTGCTTGCACTGACAGCAGCAAGTCCCTTAAGGAAAGTTGTCTGTACATGAGTCAGATATTTAGTCAAGAATTATCCATCATTTGACCCTCGATGATGACATGATCCTGGCGTAAAAGGCAGGCAACTCAGTACTACTCCATGAAAACACCCTTCTTGCAATGTTTGGTTTCAAAACTTGTTTTCCAGTCAATCCTAGGGCCTTAATTAGATGAAACAGGTGTTTTTGACTAGAGAAGAAACTTCATTCTGCATGAGGGGCGACCTTCTGCAGAAGGAGTGTAACAATGGATTATGGAGGCCTTTATACATGCCAAAGATCTCCTTCAATAAACACTGATAATTCTTTTAGGCTCCAGTCTCTTTAGAGGCTTAGTTTCAAATCCCACCACTGCCAGTTGTGCTTTTAAATGGCTTATTCTGCATTAAGTAGGCCCTCTGAAAGTGCCCATTTGGTCTGTTGCTGTTTCATATTGATCTGTGTAACTACACTCAGGTGCAAGTAGATGAAACATGAGAATTTGCTTACACTGACAGCAGCAAGTCCCTTAAGGAAAGTTGTCTGTACAGGAGTCAGGTATTTAGTCAAGAATTATCCATCATTTGATCCTCGATGATGACATGATCCTGGCTTAAAAGGCAGGCAACTCAGTACTACTCCATAAAAACACCCTTCTTGCAATGTTTGGTTTCAAAACTTGTTTTCAAGTCAATTCTAAGGCCTTTATTAGATGACCCAGGTGTGTTTGACTAGAGATCAATCTGTGGTTGATTTGCTTAAAAAATGTCTCTTGAGGCCTTTGCTTTGCTTTTAGGAAATTGATGATTTCATAGAGATGAGCTGAACCAATATTTTTCCACTGTTTCAGAATGTAGTGGAGAATCAGTGTATGTTTTTTAATATGGTAGTGTGGCCGAGGGGTCTAAGGCGCTGCATTTAGGCTCCAGTCTCTTTAGAGGCTTAGGTTCAAATCCCACCACTGCCAGTTGTGCTTTTAATTGGCTTATTTTGCATTAAGTAGTCCCTCTGAAAGTGCCCATTTGGTCTGTGGCTGTTTCATATTGATCTGTGTAACTACACTCAGGTGCAAGTAGATGAAACATGAGAATTTGCTTACACTGACAGCAGCAAGTCCCTTAAGGACAGTTGTCTGTACAGGAGTCAGGTATTTAGTCAAGAATTATCCATCATTTGATCCTCGATGATGACATGATCCTGGCTTAAAAGGCAGGCAACTCAGTACTACTCCATAAAAACACTATTCTTGCAATGTTTGGTTTCAAAACTTGTTTTCCAGTCAATCCTAGGGCCTTAATTAGATGACACAGGTGTTTTTGACTAGAGAAGAAACTTCATTCTGCATGAGGGTGGACCTTCAGCAGAAGGAGTGTAACATTGTATTATGGAGGCCTTTATACATGCCAAAGATCTCCTTCAATAAACACTGATTATTCTTTTAGGCTCCAGTCTCTTTAGAGGCTTAGGTTCAAATCCCACCACTGCCAGTTGTGCTTTTAAATGGCTTATTCTGCATTAAGTAGGCCCTCTGAAAGTGCCCATTTGGTCTGTGGCTGTTTCATATTGATCTGTGTAACTACACTCAGGTGCAAGTAGATGAAACATGAGAATTTGCTTACACTGACAGCAGCAAGTCCCTTAAGGAAAGTTGTCTGTACAGGAGTCAGGTATTTAGTCAAGAATTATCCATCATTTGATCCTCGATGATGACATGATCCTGGCTTAAAAGGCAGGCAACTCAGCACTACTCCATAAAAACACCCTTCTTGTAATGTTTGGTTTCAAAACTTGTTTTCAAGTCAATCCTAAGGCCTTTATTAGATGACCCAGGTGTGTTTGACTAGAGATCAATCTGTGGTTGATTTGCTTAAAAAATGTCTCTTGAGGCCTTTGCTTTGCTTTTAGGAAATTGATGATTTCATAGAGATGAGCTGAACCAATATTTTTCCACTGTTTCAGAATGTAGTGGAGAATCAGTGTATGTTTTTTAATATGGTAGTGTGGCCGAGGGGTCTAAGGCGCTGGATTTAGGCTCCAGTCTCTTTGGAGGTGTGTTTTCAAACCCCACCACTGCCAGGTGTGCTTTTAAATGGCTTATTCTGCATTAAGTAGGCCCTCTGAAAGTGCCCATTTGGTCTGTGGCTGTTTCATATTGATCTGTGTAACTACACTCAGTGCAAGTAGATGAAACATGATAATTTTCTTACACTGACAGCAGCAAGTCCCTTAAGGAAAGTTGTCTGTACAGGAGTCAGGTATTTAGTCATGAATTATCCATCATTTGATCCTCGATGATGACATGATCCTGGCTTAAAAGGCAGGCAGCTCAGTAATACTCCATAAAAACACCCTTCTTGCAATGTTTGGTTTCAAAACTTGTTTTCAAGTCAATACTAAGGCCTTTATTAGATGATCCAGGTGTGTTTGACTAGAGATTAAACTGTGGTTGATTTGCTTAAAAAATGTCTCTTGAGGCCTTTGCTTTGCTTTTAGGAAATTGATGATTTCATAGAGATGAGCTGAACCAATATTTTTATACTGTTTCAGATTGTAGTGGAGAATCAGTGTATGGTTTTAATTTGGTGGTGTGGCCGAGGGGTCTAAGGTGCTGTATTTAGGCTCCACTCTCTTTGGAGGTGTGGGTTGAAATCCCACCACTGCCAGGTGTGCTTTAAAATTGCTTATTCTGCATTAAGTAGGCCCTCTGAAAATATACATTTGGTCTGTGGCTGTTTCATATTGATCTGTGTAACTACACTCAGGTGCAAGTAGATGAAACATGAGAATTTGCTTGCACTGACAGCAGCAAGTCCCTTAAGGAAAGTTGTCTGTACAGGAGTCAGGTATTTAGTCAAGAATTATCCATCATTTGATCCTCGATGATGACATGATCCTGGCTTAAAAGGCAGGCAACTCAGTACTACTCCATAAAAACACTATTCTTGCAATGTTTGGTTTCAAAACTTGTTTTCAAGTCAATACTAAGGCCTTTATTAGATGATCCAGGTATGTTTGACTAGAGATTAAACTGTGGTTTATTTGCTTAAAAAAATGTCTCTTGAGGCCTTTGCTTTGCTTTTAGGAAATTGATGATTTCATAAAGATGAGCTGAACCAATATTTTTAAACTGTTTCAGATTGTAGTGGAGAATCAGTGTATGGTTTTAATTTGGTGGTGTGGCCGAGGGGTCTAAGGCGCTGGATTTAGGCTCCAGTCTCTTTGGAGGTGTGGGTTCAAATCCTACCACTACCAGGTGTGCTTTTAAATGGCTTATTCTGCATTAAGTAGGCCCTCTGATAGTGTCCATTTGGTCTGTGGCTGTTTCATATTGATCTGTGTAACTACACTCAGGTGCAAGTAGATCAAACATGAGAATTTGCTTGCACTGACAGCAGCAAGTCCCTTAAGGAAAGTTGTCTGTACATGAGTCAGATATTTAGTCAAGAATTATCCATCATTTGACCCTCGATGATGACATGATCCTGGCGTAAAAGGCAGGCAACTCAGTACTACTCCATGAAAACACCCTTCTTGCAATGTTTGGTTTCAAAACTTGTTTTCCAGTCAATCCTAGGGCCTTAATTAGATGAAACAGGTGTTTTTGACTAGAGAAGAAACTTCATTCTGCATGAGGGGGGACCTTCTGCAGAAGGAGTGTAACAATGGATTATGGAGGCCTTTATACATGCCAAAGATCTCCTTCAATAAACACTGATAATTCTTTTAGGCTCCAGTCTCTTTAGAGGCTTAGTTTCAAATCCCACCACTGCCAGTTGTGCTTTTAAATGGCTTATTCTGCATTAAGTAGGCCCTCTGAAAGTGCCCATTTGGTCTGTTGCTGTTTCATATTGATCTGTGTAACTACACTCAGGTGCAAGTAGATGAAACATGAGAATTTGCTTACACTGACAGCAGCAAGTCCCTTAAGGAAAGTTGTCTGTACAGGAGTCAGGTATTTAGTCAAGAATTATCCATCATTTGATCCTCGATGATGACATGATCCTGGCTTAAAAGGCAGGCAACTCAGTACTACTCCATAAAAACACCCTTCTTGCAATGTTTGGTTTCAAAACTTGTTTTCAAGTCAATTCTAAGGCCTTTATTAGATGACCCAGGTGTGTTTGACTAGAGATCAATCTGTGGTTGATTTGCTTAAAAAATGTCTCTTGAGGCCTTTGCTTTGCTTTTAGGAAATTGATGATTTCATAGAGATGAGCTGAACCAATATTTTTCCACTGTTTCAGAATGTAGTGGAGAATCAGTGTATGTTTTTTAATATGGTAGTGTGGCCGAGGGGTCTAAGGCGCTGCATTTAGGCTCCAGTCTCTTTAGAGGCTTAGGTTCAAATCCCACCACTGCCAGTTGTGCTTTTAATTGGCTTATTTTGCATTAAGTAGTCCCTCTGAAAGTGCCCATTTGGTCTGTGGCTGTTTCATATTGATCTGTGTAACTACACTCAGGTGCAAGTAGATGAAACATGAGAATTTGCTTACACTGACAGCAGCAAGTCCCTTAAGGAAAGTTGTCTGTACAGGAGTCAGGTATTTAGTCAAGAATTATCCATCATTTGATCCTCGATGATGACATGATCCTGGCTTAAAAGGCAGGCAACTCAGTACTACTCCATAAAAACACTATTCTTGCAATGTTTGGTTTCAAAACTTGTTTTCCAGTCAATCCTAGGGCCTTAATTAGATGACACAGGTGTTTTTGACTAGAGAAGAAACTTCATTCTGCATGAGGGTGGACCTTCAGCAGAAGGAGTGTAACATTGTATTATGGAGGCCTTTATACATGCCAAAGATCTCCTTCAATAAACACTGATTATTCTTTTAGGCTCCAGTCTCTTTAGAGGCTTAGGTTCAAATCCCACCACTGCCAGTTGTGCTTTTAAATGGCTTATTCTGCATTAAGTAGGCCCTCTGAAAGTGCCCATTTGGTCTGTGGCTGTTTCATATTGATCTGTGTAACTACACTCAGGTGCAAGTAGATGAAACATGAGAATTTGCTTACACTGACAGCAGCAAGTCCCTTAAGGAAAGTTGTCTGTACAGGAGTCAGGTATTTAGTCAAGAATTATCCATCATTTGATCCTCGATGATGACATGATCCTGGCTTAAAAGGCAGGCAACTCAGTACTACTCCATAAAAACACTATTCTTGCAATGTTTGGTTTCAAAACTTGTTTTCAAGTCAATACTAAGGCCTTTATTAGATGATCCAGGTGTGTTTGACTAGAGATTAAACTGTGGTTTATTTGCTTAAAAAATGTCTCTTGAGGCCTTTGCTTTGCTTTTAGGAAATTGATGATTTCATAGAGATGAGCTGAACCAATATTTTTCCACTGTTTCAGAATGTAGTGGAGAATCAGTGTATGTTTTTTAATATGGTAGTGTGGCCGAGGGGTCTAAGGCGCTGCATTTAGGCTCCAGTCTCTTTAGAGGCTTAGGTTCAAATCCCACCACTGCCAGTTGTGCTTTTAAATGGCTTATTTTGCATTAAGTAGTCCCTCTGAAAGTGCCCATTTGGTCTGTGGCTGTTTCATATTGATCTGTGTAACTACACTCAGGTGCAAGTAGATGAAACATGAGAATTTGCTTACACTGACAGCAGCAAGTCCCTTAAGGAAAGTTGTCTGTACAGGAGTCAGGTATTTAGTCAAGAATTATCCATCATTTGATCCTCGATGATGACATGATCCTGGCTTAAAAGGCAGGCAACTCAGTACTACTCCATAAAAACACTATTCTTGCAATGTTTGGTTTCAAAACTTGTTTTCCAGTCAATCCTAGGGCCTTAATTAGATGACACAGGTGTTTTTGACTAGAGAAGAAACTTCATTCTGCATGAGGGTGGACCTTCAGCAGAAGGAGTGTAACATTGTATTATGGAGGCCTTTATACATGCCAAAGATCTCCTTCAATAAACACTGATTATTCTTTTAGGCTCCAGTCTCTTTAGAGGCTTAGGTTCAAATCCCACCACTGCCAGTTGTGCTTTTAAATGGCTTATTCTGCATTAAGTAGGCCCTCTGAAAGTGCCCATTTTGTCTGTGGCTGTTTCATATTGATCTGTGTAACTACACTCAGGTGCAAGTAGATGAAACATGAGAATTTGCTTACACTGACAGCAGCAAGTCCCTTAAGGAAAGTTGTCTGTACAGGAGTCAGGTATTTAGTCAAGAATTATCCATCATTTGATCCTCGATGATGACATGATCCTGGCTTAAAAGGCAGGCAACTCAGTACTACTCCATAAAAACACTATTCTTGCAATGTTTGGTTTCAAAACTTGTTTTCAAGTCAATACTAAGGCCTTTATTAGATGATCCAGGTGTGTTTGACTAGAGATTAAACTGTGGTTTATTTGCTTAAAAAATGTCTCTTGAGTCCTTTGCTTTGATTTTAGGAAATTGATGATTTCATAAAGATGAGCTGAACCAATATTTTTAAACTGTATCAGATTGTAGTGGAGAATCAGTGTATAGTTTCAATTTGGTGTTGTGGCCGAAGGGTCTAAGGCGCTGGATTTAGGCTCCAGTCTCTTTGGAGGTGTGGTTTCAAATCCCACCACTACCAGGTGTGCTTTTAAATGGCTTATTCTGCATTAAGTAGGCCCTCTGAAAGTGTCCATTAGGTCTGTGGCTGTTTCATATTGATCTGTGTAACTACACTCAGGTGCAAGTAGATGAAACATGAGAATTTGCTTGCACTGACAGCAGCAAGTCCCTTAAGGAAAGTTGTCTGTATAGGAGTCAGATATTTAGTCAAGAATTATCCATCATTTGATCCTCGATGATGACATGATCCTGGCGTAAAAGGCAGGCAACTCAGTACTACTCCATGAAAACACCCTCCTTGCAATGTTTGGTTTCAAAACTTGTTTTCCAGTCAATCCTAGGGCCTTAATTAGATGACACAGGTGTTTTTGACTAGAGAAGAAACTTCATTCTGCATGAGGGTGGACCTTCAGCAGAAGGAGTGTAACAATGGATTATGGAGGCCTTTATACATGCCAAAGATCTCCTTCAATAAACACTGATTATTCTTTTAGGCTCCAGTCTCTTTAGAGGCTTAGGTTCAAATCCCACCACTGCCAGTTGTGCTTTTAAATGGCTTATTCTGCATTAAGTAGGCCCTCTGAAAGTACCCATTTGGTCTGTTGCTGTTTCATATTGATCTGTGTAACTACACTCAGGTGCAAGTAGATGAAACATGAGAATTTGCTTACACTGACAGCAGCAAGTCCCTTAAGGAAAGTTGTCTGTACAGGAGTCAGGTATTTAGTCAAGAATTATCCATCATTTGATCCTCGATGATGACATGATCCTGGCTTAAAAGGCAGGCAACTCAGTACTACTCCATAAAAACACCCTTCTTGCAATGTTTGGTTTCAAAACTTGTTTTCAAGTCAATCCTAAGGCCTTTATTAGATGACCCAGGTGTGTTTGACTAGAGATCAATCTGTGGTTGATTTGCTTAAAAAATGTCTCTTGAGGCCTTTGCTTTGCTTTTAGGAAATTGATGATTACATAGAGATGAGCTGAACCAATATTTTTCCACTGTTTCAGAATGTAGTGGAGAATCAGTAAATGTTTTTTAATATGGTAGTGTGGCCGAGGGGTCTAAGGCGCTGGATTTAGGCTCCAGTCTCTTTGGAGGTGTGTTTTCAAACCCCACCACTGCCAGGTGTGCTTTTAAATGGCTTATTCTGCATTAAGTAGGCCCTCTGAAAGTGCTCATTTGGTCTGTGGCTGTTTCATATTGATCTGTGTAACTAAACTCAGTGCAAGTAGATGAAACATGAGAATTTTCTTACACTGACAGCAGCAAGTCCCTTAAGGAAAGTTGTCTGTACAGGAGTCAGGTATTTAGTCAAGAATTATCCATCATTTGATCCTCGATGATGACATGATCCTGGCTTAAAAGGCAGGCAGCTCAGTACTACTCCATAAAAACACTATTCTTGCAATGTTTGGTTTCAAAACTTGTTTTCAAGTCAATACTAAGGCCTTTATTAGATGATCCAGGTGTGTTTGACTAGATATTAAACTGTGGTTTATTTGCTTAAAAAATGTCTCTTGAGGCATTTGCTTTGCTTTTAGGAAATTGATGATTTCATAGAGATGAGCTGAACCAATATTTTTAAACTGTATCAGAAGGTAGTGGAGAATCAGTGTATGGTTTTAATTTGGTGGTGTGGCCGAGGGGTCTAAGGCGCTGGATTTAGGCTCCAGTCTCTTTGGAGGTGTGTTTTCAAACCCCACCACTGCCAGGTGTGCTTTTAAATGGCTTATTCTGCATTAAGTAGGCCCTCTGAAAGTGCTCATTTGGTCTGTGGCTGTTTCATATTGATCTGTGTAACTAAACTCAGTGCAAGTAGATGAAACATGAGAATTTTCTTACACTGACAGCAGCAAGTCCCTTAAGGAAAGTTGTCTGTACAGGAGTCAGGTATTTAGTCAAGAATTATCCATCATTTGATCCTCGATGATGACATGATCCTGGCTTAAAAGGCAGGCAGCTCAGTACTACTCCATAAAAACACTATTCTTGCAATGTTTGGTTTCAAAACTTGTTTTCAAGTCAATACTAAGGCCTTTATTAGATGATCCAGGTGTGTTTGACTAGATATTAAACTGTGGTTTATTTGCTTAAAAAATGTCTCTTGAGGCATTTGCTTTGCTTTTAGGAAATTGATGATTTCATAGAGATGAGCTGAACCAATATTTTTCCACTGTATCAGATTGTAGTGGAGAATCAGTGTATGGTTTTAATTTGGAGGTGTGGCCGAGGGGTCTAAGGCGCTGATTTTAGGCTCCAGTCTCTTTGGAGGTGTGTTTTCAAACCCCACCACTGCCAGGTGTGCTTTTAAATGGCTTATTCTGCATTAAGTAGGCCCTCTGAAAGTGCCCATTTGGTCTGTTGCTGTTTCATATTGATCTGTGTAACTACACTCAGGTGCAAGTAGATGAAACATGAGAATTTGCTTACACTGAAAGCAGCAAGTCCCTTAAGGAAAGTTGTCTGTACAGGAGTCAGGTATTTAGTCATGAATTATCCATCATTTAATCCTCGATGATGACATGATCCTGGCTTAAAAGGCAGGCAGCTCAGTACTACTCCATAAAAACACCATTCTTGCAATGTTTGGTTTCAAAACTTGTTTTCAAGTCAATACTAAGGCCTTTATTAGATGACCCAGGTGTGTTTGACTAGAGATCAATCTGTGGTTGATTTGCATAAAAAATGTCTCTTGAGGCCTATGCTTTGCTTTTAGGAAATTGATGATTTCATAGAGATGAGCTGAACCAATATTTTTAAACTGTTTCAGATTGTAGTGTAGAATCAGTGTATGGTTTTAATTTGGTGGTGTGGCCGAGGGGTCTAAGGTGCTGTATTTAGGCTCCACTCTCTTTGTAGGTGTGGGTTGAAATCCCACCACTGCCAGGTGTGCTTTTAAATGGCTTATTCTGCATTAAGTAGGCCCTCTGAAAATGCCAATTTGGTCTGTGGCTGTTTCATATTGATCTGTTTAACTACAATCAGTGCAAGTAGATGAAACATGAAAATTTGCTTACACTGACAGCAGCAAGTCCCTTAAGGAAAGTTGTCTGTACAGGAGTCAGATATTTAGTCAAGAATTATCCATCATTTGATCCTCGATGATGACATGATCCTGGCTTAAAAGGCAGGCAGCTCAGTACTACTCCATAAAAACACTATTCTTGCAATGTTTGGTTTCAAAACTTGTTTTCAAGTCAATACTAAGGCCTTTAATAGATGATCCAGGTGTGTTTGACTAGAGATTAAACTGTGGTTTATTTGCTTAAAAAATGTCTCTTGAGGCCTTTGCTTTGCTTTTAGGAAACTGATGATTTCATAGAGATGAGCTGAACCAATATTTTTCCACTGTTTCAGAATGTAGTGGAGAATCAGTGTATGTTTTTTAATATGGTAGTGTGACCGAGGGGTCTAAGGCGCTGGATTTAGGCTCCAGTCTCTTTGGAGGTGTGTTTTCAAACCCCACCACTGCCAGGTGTGCTTTTAAATGGCTTATTCTGCATTAAGTAGGCCCTCTGAAAGTGCCCATTTGGTCTGTGGCTGTTTCATATTGATCTGTGTAACTACACTCAGTGCAAGTAGATGAAACATGAGAATTTTCTTACACTGACAGCAGCAAGTCCCTTAAGGAAAGTTGTCTGTACAGGAGTCAGGTATTTAGTCATGAATTATCCATCATTTGATCCTCGATGATGACATGATCCTGGCTTAAAAGGCAGGCAGCTCAGTACTACTCCATAAAAACACCCTTCTTGCAATGTTTGGTTTCAAAACTTGTTTTCAAGTCAATACTAAGGTCTTTATTAGATGACCCAGGTGTGTTTGACTAGAGATCAATCTGTGGTTGATTTGCTTAAAAAATGTCTCTTGAGGCCTTTGCTTTGCTTTTAGGAAATTGATGATTTCATAGAGATGAGCTGAACCAATATTTTTCAACTGTATCAGATTGTAGTGGAGAATCAGTGTATGGTTTTAATTTGGTGGTGTGGCAGAGGGGTCTAAGGCGCTGGATTTAGGCTCCAGTCTCTTTGGAGGTGTGGTTTCAAATCCCACCACTGCCAGGTGTGCTTTTAAATGGCTTATTCTGCATTAAGTAGGCCCTCTGAAAGTGTCCATTTGGTCTGTGGCTGTTTCATATTGATCTGTGTAACTACACTCAGGTGCAAGTAGATGAAACATGAGAATTTGCTTGCACTGACAGCAGGAAGTCCCTTAAGGAAAGTTGTCTGTACAGGAGTCAGATATTTAGTCAAGAATTATCCATCATTTGATCCTCGATGATGACATGATCCTGGCGTAAAAGGCAGGCATCTCAGTACTACTCCATGAAAACACCCTTCTTGCAATGTTTGGTTTCAAAACTTGTTTTCCAGTCAATCCTAGGGCCTTAATTAGATTACACAGGTGTTTTTGACTAGAGAAGAAACTTCATTCTGCATGAGGGTGGACCTTCAGCAGAAGGAGTGTAACAATGGATTATGGAGGCCTTTATACATGCCAAAGTTCTCCTTCAATAAACACTGATTATTCTTTTAGGCTCCAGTCTCTTTAGAGGCTTAGGTTCAAATCCCAACACTGCCAGTTGTGCTTTTAAATGGCTTATTCTGCATTAAGTAGGCCCTCTGAAAGTGCCCATTTGGTCTGTGGCTGTTTCATATTGATCTGTGTAACTACACTCAGGTGCAAGTAGATGAAACATGAGAATTTGCTTACACTGACAGCAGCAAGTCCCTTAAGGAAAGTTGTCTGTACAGGAGTCAGGTATTTAGTCAAGAATTATCCATCATTTGATCCTCGATGATGACATGATCCTGGCTTAAAAGGCAGGCAACTCAGTACTACTCCATAAAAACACCCTTCTTGCAATGTTTGGTTTCAAAACTTGTTTTCAAGTCAATCCTAAGGCCTTTATTAGATGACCCAGGTGTGTTTGACTAGAGATCAATCTGTTGTTGATTTGCTTAAAAAATGTCTCTTGAGGCCTTTGCTTTGCTTTTAGGAAATTGATGATTACATAGAGATGAGCTGAACCAATATTTTTCCACTGTTTCAGAATGTAGTGGAGAATCAGTAAATGTTTTTTAATATGGTAGTGTGGCCGAGGGGTCTAAGGTGCTGGATTTAGGCTCCAGTCTCTTTGGAGGTGTGTTTTCAAACCCCACCACTGCCAGGTGTGCTTTTAAATGGCTTATTCTGCATTAAGTAGGCCCTCTGAAAGTGCTCATTTGGTCTGTGGCTGTTTCATATTGATCTGTGTAACTAAACTCAGTGCAAGTAGATGAAACATGAGAATTTTCTTACACTGACAGCAGCAAGTCCCTTAAGGAAAGTTGTCTGTACAGGAGTCAGGTATTTAGTCAAGAATTATCCATCATTTGATCCTCGATGATGACATGATCCTGGCTTAAAAGGCAGGCAGCTCAGTACTACTCCATAAAAACACTATTCTTGCAATGTTTGGTTTCAAAACTTGTTTTCAAGTCAATACTAAGGCCTTTATTAGATGATCCAGGTGTGTTTGACTAGATATTAAACTGTGGTTTATTTGCTTAAAAAATGTCTCTTGAGGCATTTGCTTTGCTTTTAGGAAATTGATGATTTCATAGAGATGAGCTGAACCAATATTTTTCCACTGTATCAGATTGTAGTGGAGAATCAGTGTATGGTTTTAATTTGGAGGTGTGGCCGAGGGGTCTAAGGCGCTGATTTTAGGCTCCAGTCTCTTTGGAGGTGTGTTTTCAAACCCCACCACTGCCAGGTGTGCTTTTAAATGGCTTATTCTGCATTAAGTAGGCCCTCTGAAAGTGCCCATTTGGTCTGTTGCTGTTTCATATTGATCTGTGTAACTACACTCAGGTGCAAGTAGATGAAACATGAGAATTTGCTTACACTGAAAGCAGCAAGTCCCTTAAGGAAAGTTGTCTGTACAGGAGTCAGGTATTTAGTCATGAATTATCCATCATTTAATCCTCGATGATGACATGATCCTGGCTTAAAAGGCAGGCAGCTCAGTACTACTCCATAAAAACACCATTCTTGCAATGTTTGGTTTCAAAACTTGTTTTCAAGTCAATACTAAGGCCTTTATTAGATGACCCAGGTGTGTTTGACTAGAGATCAATCTGTGGTTGATTTGCATAAAAAATGTCTCTTGAGGCCTATGCTTTGCTTTTAGGAAATTGATGATTTCATAGAGATGAGCTGAACCAATATTTTTAAACTGTTTCAGATTGTAGTGTAGAATCAGTGTATGGTTTTAATTTGGTGGTGTGGCCGAGGGGTCTAAGGTGCTGTATTTAGGCTCCACTCTCTTTGTAGGTGTGGGTTGAAATCCCACCACTGCCAGGTGTGCTTTTAAATGGCTTATTCTGCATTAAGTAGGCCCTCTGAAAATGCCAATTTGGTCTGTGGCTGTTTCATATTGATCTGTTTAACTACAATCAGTGCAAGTAGATGAAACATGAAAATTTGCTTACACTGACAGCAGCAAGTCCCTTAAGGAAAGTTGTCTGTACAGGAGTCAGATATTTAGTCAAGAATTATCCATCATTTGATCCTCGATGATGACATGATCCTGGCTTAAAAGGCAGGCAGCTCAGTACTACTCCATAAAAACACTATTCTTGCAATGTTTGGTTTCAAAACTTGTTTTCAAGTCAATACTAAGGCCTTTAATAGATGATCCAGGTGTGTTTGACTAGAGATTAAACTGTGGTTTATTTGCTTAAAAAATGTCTCTTGAGGCCTTTGCTTTGCTTTTAGGAAACTGATGATTTCATAGAGATGAGCTGAACCAATATTTTTCCACTGTTTCAGAATGTAGTGGAGAATCAGTGTATGTTTTTTAATATGGTAGTGTGACCGAGGGGTCTAAGGCGCTGGATTTAGGCTCCAGTCTCTTTGGAGGTGTGTTTTCAAACCCCACCACTGCCAGGTGTGCTTTTAAATGGCTTATTCTGCATTAAGTAGGCCCTCTGAAAGTGCCCATTTGGTCTGTGGCTGTTTCATATTGATCTGTGTAACTACACTCAGTGCAAGTAGATGAAACATGAGAATTTTCTTACACTGACAGCAGCAAGTCCCTTAAGGAAAGTTGTCTGTACAGGAGTCAGGTATTTAGTCATGAATTATCCATCATTTGATCCTCGATGATGACATGATCCTGGCTTAAAAGGCAGGCAGCTCAGTACTACTCCATAAAAACACCCTTCTTGCAATGTTTGGTTTCAAAACTTGTTTTCAAGTCAATACTAAGGTCTTTATTAGATGACCCAGGTGTGTTTGACTAGAGATCAATCTGTGGTTGATTTGCTTAAAAAATGTCTCTTGAGGCCTTTGCTTTGCTTTTAGGAAATTGATGATTTCATAGAGATGAGCTGAACCAATATTTTTCAACTGTATCAGATTGTAGTGGAGAATCAGTGTATGGTTTTAATTTGGTGGTGTGGCAGAGGGGTCTAAGGCGCTGGATTTAGGCTCCAGTCTCTTTGGAGGTGTGGTTTCAAATCCCACCACTACCAGGTGTGCTTTTAAATGGCTTATTCTGCATTAAGTAGGCCCTCTGAAAGTGTCCATTTGGTCTGTGGCTGTTTCATATTGATCTGTGTAACTACACTCAGGTGCAAGTAGATGAAACATGAGAATTTGCTTGCACTGACAGCAGGAAGTCCCTTAAGGAAAGTTGTCTGTACAGGAGTCAGATATTTAGTCAAGAATTATCCATCATTTGATCCTCGATGATGACATGATCCTGGCGTAAAAGGCAGGCATCTCAGTACTACTCCATGAAAACACCCTTCTTGCAATGTTTGGTTTCAAAACTTGTTTTCCAGTCAATCCTAGGGCCTTAATTAGATTACACAGGTGTTTTTGACTAGAGAAGAAACTTCATTCTGCATGAGGGTGGACCTTCAGCAGAAGGAGTGTAACAATGGATTATGGAGGCCTTTATACATGCCAAAGTTCTCCTTCAATAAACACTGATTATTCTTTTAGGCTCCAGTCTCTTTAGAGGCTTAGGTTCAAATCCCAACACTGCCAGTTGTGCTTTTAAATGGCTTATTCTGCATTAAGTAGGCCCTCTGAAAGTGCCCATTTGGTCTGTGGCTGTTTCATATTGATCTGTGTAACTACACTCAGGTGCAAGTAGATGAAACATGAGAATTTGCTTACACTGACAGCAGCAAGTCCCTTAAGGAAAGTTGTCTGTACAGGAGTCAGGTATTTAGTCAAGAATTATCCATCATTTGATCCTCGATGATGACATGATCCTGGCTTAAAAGGCAGGCAACTCAGTACTACTCCATAAAAACACCCTTCTTGCAATGTTTGGTTTCAAAACTTGTTTTCAAGTCAATCCTAAGGCCTTTATTAGATGACCCAGGTGTGTTTGACTAGAGATCAATCTGTTGTTGATTTGCTTAAAAAATGTCTCTTGAGGCCTTTGCTTTGCTTTTAGGAAATTGATGATTACATAGAGATGAGCTGAACCAATATTTTTCCACTGTTTCAGAATGTAGTGGAGAATCAGTAAATGTTTTTTAATATGGTAGTGTGGCCGAGGGGTCTAAGGTGCTGGATTTAGGCTCCAGTCTCTTTGGAGGTGTGTTTTCAAACCCCACCACTGCCAGGTGTGCTTTTAAATGGCTTATTCTGCATTAAGTAGGCCCTCTGAAAGTGCTCATTTGGTCTGTGGCTGTTTCATATTGATCTGTGTAACTAAACTCAGTGCAAGTAGATGAAACATGAGAATTTTCTTACACTGACAGCAGCAAGTCCCTTAAGGAAAGTTGTCTGTACAGGAGTCAGGTATTTAGTCAAGAATTATCCATCATTTGATCCTCGATGATGACATGATCCTGGCTTAAAAGGCAGGCAGCTCAGTACTACTCCATAAAAACACTATTCTTGCAATGTTTGGTTTCAAAACTTGTTTTCAAGTCAATACTAAGGCCTTTATTAGATGATCCAGGTGTGTTTGACTAGATATTAAACTGTGGTTTATTTGCTTAAAAAATGTCTCTTGAGGCATTTGCTTTGCTTTTAGGAAATTGATGATTTCATAGAGATGAGCTGAACCAATATTTTTAAACTGTATCAGAAGGTAGTGGAGAATCAGTGTATGGTTTTAATTTGGTGGTGTGGCCGAGGGGTCTAAGGCGCTGGATTTAGGCTCCAGTCTCTTTGGAGGTGTGTTTTCAAACCCCACCACTGCCAGGTGTGCTTTTAAATGGCTTATTCTGCATTAAGTAGGCCCTCTGAAAGTGCTCATTTGGTCTGTGGCTGTTTCATATTGATCTGTGTAACTAAACTCAGTGCAAGTAGATGAAACATGAGAATTTTCTTACACTGACAGCAGCAAGTCCCTTAAGGAAAGTTGTCTGTACAGGAGTCAGGTATTTAGTCAAGAATTATCCATCATTTGATCCTCGATGATGACATGATCCTGGCTTAAAAGGCAGGCAGCTCAGTACTACTCCATAAAAACACTATTCTTGCAATGTTTGGTTTCAAAACTTGTTTTCAAGTCAATACTAAGGCCTTTATTAGATGATCCAGGTGTGTTTGACTAGATATTAAACTGTGGTTTATTTGCTTAAAAAATGTCTCTTGAGGCATTTGCTTTGCTTTTAGGAAATTGATGATTTCATAGAGATGAGCTGAACCAATATTTTTAAACTGTATCAGAAGGTAGTGGAGAATCAGTGTATGGTTTTAATTTGGTGGTGTGGCCGAGGGGTCTAAGGCGCTGGATTTAGGCTCCAGTCTCTTTGGAGGTGTGGTTTCAAATCCCACCACTACCAGGTGTGCTTTTAAATGGCTTATTCTGCATTAAGTAGGCCCTCTGAAAGTGTCCATTTGGTCTGTGGCTGTTTCATATTGATCTGTGTAACTACACTCAGGTGCAAGTAGATGAAACATGAGAATTTGCTTGCACTGACAGCAGCAAGTCCCTTAAGGAAAGTTGTCTGTACAGGAGTCAGATATTTAGTCAAGAATTATCCATCATTTGATCCTCGATGATGACATGATCCTGGCGTAAAAGGCAGGCAACTCAGTACTACTCCATGAAAACACCCTTCTTGCAATGTTTGGTTTCAAAACTTGTTTTCCAGTCAATCCTAGGGCCTTAATTAGATGACACAGGTGTTTTTGACTAGAGAAGAAACTTCATTCTGCATGAGGGTGGACCTTCAGCAGAAGGAGTGTAACAATGGATTATGGAGGCCTTTATACATGCCAAAGATCTCCTTCAATAAACACTGATTATTCTTTTAGGCTCCAGTCTCTTTAGAGACTTAGGTTCAAATCCCACCACTGCCAGTTGTGCTTTTAAATGGCTTATTCTGCATTAAGTAGGCCCTCTGAAAGTGCCCATTTGGTCTGTTGCTGTTTCATATTGATCTGTGTAACTACACTCAGGTGCAAGTAGATGAAACATGAGAATTTGCTTACACTGACAGCAGCAAGTCCCTTAAGGAAAGTTGTCTGTACAGGAGTCAGGTATTTAGTCAAGAATTATCCATCATTTGATCCTCGATGATGACATGATCCTGGCTTAAATGGCAGGCAACTCAGTACTACTCCATAAAAACACCCCTCTTGCAATGTTTGGTTTCAAAACTTGTTTTCAAGTCAATCCTAAGGCCTTTATTAGATGACCCAGGTGTGTTTGACTAGAGATCAATCTGTGGTTGATTTGCTTAAAAAATGTCTCTTGAGGCCTTTGCTTTGCTTTTAGGAAATTGATGATTTCATAGAGATGAGCTGAACCAATATTTTTCCACGGTTTCAGAATGTAGTGGAGAATCAGTGTATGGTTTTAATTTGGTGGTGTGGCCGAGGGGTCTAAGGCGCTGGATTTAGGCTCCAGTCTCTTTAGAGACTTAGGTTCAAATCCCACCACTGCCAGTTGTGCTTTTAAATGGCTTATTCTGCATTAAGTAGGCCCTCTGAAAGTGCCCATTTGGTCTGTTGCTGTTTCATATTGATCTGTGTAACTACACTCAGGTGCAAGTAGATGAAACATGAGAATTTGCTTACACTGACAGCAGCAAGTCCCTTAAGGAAAGTTGTCTGTACAGGAGTCAGGTATTTAGTCAAGAATTATCCATCATTTGATCCTCGATGATGACATGATCCTGGCTTAAAAGGCAGGCAACTCAGTACTACTCCATAAAAACACCCCTCTTTCAATGTTTGGTTTCAAAACTTGTTTTCAAGTCAATCCTAAGGCCTTTATTAGATGACCGAGGTGTGTTTGACTAGAGATCAATCTGTGGTTGATTTGCTTAAAAAATGTCTCTTGAGGCCTTTGTTTTGCTTTTAGGAAATTGATGATTTCATAGAGATGAGCTGAACCAATATTTTTCCACTGTTTCAGAATGTAGTGGAGAATCAGTGTATGTTTTTTAATATGGTAGTGTGACCGAGGGGTCTAAGGCGCTGGATTTAGGCTCCAGTCTCTTTGGAGGTGTGTTTTCAAACCCCACCACTGCCAGGTGTGCTTTTAAATGGCTTATTCTGCATTAAGTAGGCCCTCTGAAAGTGCCCATTTGGTCTGTGGCTGTTTCATATTGATCTGTGTAACTACACTCAGTGCAAGTAGATGAAACATGAGAATTTTCTTACACTGACAGCAGCAAGTCCCTTAAGGAAAGTTGTCTGTACAGGAGTCAGGTATTTAGTCATGAATTATCCATCATTTGATCCTCGATGATGACATGATCCTGGCTTAAAAGGCAGGCAGCTCAGTACTACTCCATAAAAACACCCTTCTTGCAATGTTTGGTTTCAAAAATTGTTTTCAAGTCAATACTAAGGCCTTTTTTAGATGACCCAGGTGTGTTTGACTAGAGATCAATCTGTGGTTGATTTGCTTAAAAAATGTCTCTTGAGGCCTTTGCTTTGCTTTTAGGAAATTGATGATTTCATAGAGATGAGCTGAACCAATATTTTTAAACTGTATCAGATTGTAGTGGAGAATCAGTGTATGGTTTTAATTTGGTGGTGTGGCCGAGGGGTCTAAGGCGCTGGATTTAGGCTCCAGTCTCTTTGGAGGTGTGGTTTCAAATCCCACCACTACCAGGTGTGCTTTTAAATGGCTTATTCTGCATTAAGTAGGCCCTCTGAAAGTGTCCATTTGGTCTGTGGCTGTTTCATATTGATCTGTGTAACTACACTCAGGTGCAAGTAGATGAAACATGAGAATTTGCTTGCACTGACAGCAGGAAGTCCCTTAAGGAAAGTTGTCTGTACAGGAGTCAGATATTTAGTCAAGAATTATCCATCATTAGATCCTCGATGATGACATGATCCTGGCGTAAAAGGCAGGCATCTCAGTACTACTCCATGAAAACACCCTTCTTGCAATGTTTGGTTTCAAAACTTGTTTTCCATTCAATCCTAGGGCCTTAATTAGATTACACAGGTGTTTTTGACTAGAGAAGAAACTTCATTCTGCATGAGGGTGGACCTTCAGCAGAAGGAGTGTAACAATGGATTATGGAGGCCTTTATACATGCCAAAGTTCTCCTTCAATAAACACTGATTATTCTTTTAGGCTCCAGTCTCTTTAGAGGCTTAGGTTCAAATCCCAACACTGCCAGTTGTGCTTTTAAATGGCTTATTCTGCATTAAGTAGGCCCTCTGAAAGTGCCCATTTGGTCTGTGGCTGTTTCATATTGATCTGTGTAACTACACTCAGGTGCAAGTAGATGAAACATGAGAATTTGCTTACACTGACAGCAGCAAGTCCCTTAAGGAAAGTTGTCTGTACAGGAGTCAGGTATTTAGTCAAGAATTATCCATCATTTGATCCTCGATGATGACATGATCCTGGCTTAAAATGCAGGCAACTCAGTACTACTCCATAAAAACACCCTTCTTGCAATGTTTGGTTTCAAAACTTGTTTTCAAGTCAATCCTAAGGCCTTTATTAGATGACCCAGGTGTGTTTGACTAGAGATCAATCTGTTGTTGATTTGCTTAAAAAATGTCTCTTGAGGCCTTTGCTTTGCTTTTAGGAAATTGATGATTACATAGAGATGAGCTGAACCAATATTTTTCCACTGTTTCAGAATGTAGTGGAGAATCAGTAAATGTTTTTTAATATGGTAGTGTGGCCGAGGGGTCTAAGGCGCTGGATTTAGGCTCCAGTCTCTTTGGAGGTGTGTTTTCAAACCCCACCACTGCCAGGTGTGCTTTTAAATGGCTTATTCTGCATTAAGTAGGCCCTCTGAAAGTGCTCATTTGGTCTGTGGCTGTTTCATATTGATCTGTGTAACTAAACTCAGTGCAAGTAGATGAAACATGAGAATTTTCTTACACTGACAGCAGCAAGTCCCTTAAGGAAAGTTGTCTGTACAGGAGTCAGGTATTTAGTCAAGAATTATCCATCATTTGATCCTCGATGATGACATGATCCTGGCTTAAAAGGCAGGCAGCTCAGTACTACTCCATAAAAACACTATTCTTGCAATGTTTGGTTTCAAAACTTGTTTTCAAGTCAATACTAAGGCCTTTATTAGATGATCCAGGTGTGTTTGACTAGATATTAAACTGTGGTTTATTTGCTTAAAAAATGTCTCTTGAGGCATTTGCTTTGCTTTTAGGAAATTGATGATTTCATAGAGATGAGCTGAACCAATATTTTTAAACTGTATCAGAAGGTAGTGGAGAATCAGTGTATGGTTTTAATTTGGTGGTGTGGCCGAGGGGTCTAAGGCGCTGGATTTAGGCTCCAGTCTCTTTGGAGGTGTGTTTTCAAACCCCACCACTGCCAGGTGTGCTTTTAAATGGCTTATTCTGCATTAAGTAGGCCCTCTGAAAGTGCTCATTTGGTCTGTGGCTGTTTCATATTGATCTGTGTAACTAAACTCAGTGCAAGTAGATGAAACATGAGAATTTTCTTACACTGACAGCAGCAAGTCCCTTAAGGAAAGTTGTCTGTACAGGAGTCAGGTATTTAGTCAAGAATTATCCATCATTTGATCCTCGATGATGACATGATCCTGGCTTAAAAGGCAGGCAGCTCAGTACTACTCCATAAAAACACTATTCTTGCAATGTTTGGTTTCAAAACTTGTTTTCAAGTCAATACTAAGGCCTTTATTAGATGATCCAGGTGTGTTTGACTAGATATTAAACTGTGGTTTATTTGCTTAAAAAATGTCTCTTGAGGCATTTGCTTTGCTTTTAGGAAATTGATGATTTCATAGAGATGAGCTGAACCAATATTTTTCCACTGTATCAGATTGTAGTGGAGAATCAGTGTATGGTTTTAATTTGGAGGTGTGGCCGAGGGGTCTAAGGCGCTGATTTTAGGCTCCAGTCTCTTTGGAGGTGTGTTTTCAAACCCCACCACTGCCAGGTGTGCTTTTAAATGGCTTATTCTGCATTAAGTAGGCCCTCTGAAAGTGCCCATTTGGTCTGTTGCTGTTTCATATTGATCTGTGTAACTACACTCAGGTGCAAGTAGATGAAACATGAGAATTTGCTTACACTGAAAGCAGCAAGTCCCTTAAGGAAAGTTGTCTGTACAGGAGTCAGGTATTTAGTCATGAATTATCCATCATTTAATCCTCGATGATGACATGATCCTGGCTTAAAAGGCAGGCAGCTCAGTACTACTCCATAAAAACACCATTCTTGCAATGTTTGGTTTCAAAACTTGTTTTCAAGTCAATACTAAGGCCTTTATTAGATGACCCAGGTGTGTTTGACTAGAGATCAATCTGTGGTTGATTTGCATAAAAAATGTCTCTTGAGGCCTATGCTTTGCTTTTAGGAAATTGATGATTTCATAGAGATGAGCTGAACCAATATTTTTAAACTGTTTCAGATTGTAGTGTAGAATCAGTGTATGGTTTTAATTTGGTGGTGTGGCCGAGGGGTCTAAGGTGCTGTATTTAGGCTCCACTCTCTTTGTAGGTGTGGGTTGAAATCCCACCACTGCCAGGTGTGCTTTTAAATGGCTTATTCTGCATTAAGTAGGCCCTCTGAAAATGCCAATTTGGTCTGTGGCTGTTTCATATTGATCTGTTTAACTACAATCAGTGCAAGTAGATGAAACATGAAAATTTGCTTACACTGACAGCAGCAAGTCCCTTAAGGAAAGTTGTCTGTACAGGAGTCAGATATTTAGTCAAGAATTATCCATCATTTGATCCTCGATGATGACATGATCCTGGCTTAAAAGGCAGGCAGCTCAGTACTACTCCATAAAAACACTATTCTTGCAATGTTTGGTTTCAAAACTTGTTTTCAAGTCAATACTAAGGCCTTTAATAGATGATCCAGGTGTGTTTGACTAGAGATTAAACTGTGGTTTATTTGCTTAAAAAATGTCTCTTGAGGCCTTTGCTTTGCTTTTAGGAAACTGATGATTTCATAGAGATGAGCTGAACCAATATTTTTCCACTGTTTCAGAATGTAGTGGAGAATCAGTGTATGTTTTTTAATATGGTAGTGTGACCGAGGGGTCTAAGGCGCTGGATTTAGGCTCCAGTCTCTTTGGAGGTGTGTTTTCAAACCCCACCACTGCCAGGTGTGCTTTTAAATGGCTTATTCTGCATTAAGTAGGCCCTCTGAAAGTGCCCATTTGGTCTGTGGCTGTTTCATATTGATCTGTGTAACTACACTCAGTGCAAGTAGATGAAACATGAGAATTTTCTTACACTGACAGCAGCAAGTCCCTTAAGGAAAGTTGTCTGTACAGGAGTCAGGTATTTAGTCATGAATTATCCATCATTTGATCCTCGATGATGACATGATCCTGGCTTAAAAGGCAGGCAGCTCAGTACTACTCCATAAAAACACCCTTCTTGCAATGTTTGGTTTCAAAACTTGTTTTCAAGTCAATACTAAGGTCTTTATTAGATGACCCAGGTGTGTTTGACTAGAGATCAATCTGTGGTTGATTTGCTTAAAAAATGTCTCTTGAGGCCTTTGCTTTGCTTTTAGGAAATTGATGATTTCATAGAGATGAGCTGAACCAATATTTTTCAACTGTATCAGATTGTAGTGGAGAATCAGTGTATGGTTTTAATTTGGTGGTGTGGCAGAGGGGTCTAAGGCGCTGGATTTAGGCTCCAGTCTCTTTGGAGGTGTGGTTTCAAATCCCACCACTACCAGGTGTGCTTTTAAATGGCTTATTCTGCATTAAGTAGGCCCTCTGAAAGTGTCCATTTGGTCTGTGGCTGTTTCATATTGATCTGTGTAACTACACTCAGGTGCAAGTAGATGAAACATGAGAATTTGCTTGCACTGACAGCAGGAAGTCCCTTAAGGAAAGTTGTCTGTACAGGAGTCAGATATTTAGTCAAGAATTATCCATCATTAGATCCTCGATGATGACATGATCCTGGCGTAAAAGGCAGGCATCTCAGTACTACTCCATGAAAACACCCTTCTTGCAATGTTTGGTTTCAAAACTTGTTTTCCATTCAATCCTAGGGCCTTAATTAGATTACACAGGTGTTTTTGACTAGAGAAGAAACTTCATTCTGCATGAGGGTGGACCTTCAGCAGAAGGAGTGTAACAATGGATTATGGAGGCCTTTATACATGCCAAAGTTCTCCTTCAATAAACACTGATTATTCTTTTAGGCTCCAGTCTCTTTAGAGGCTTAGGTTCAAATCCCAACACTGCCAGTTGTGCTTTTAAATGGCTTATTCTGCATTAAGTAGGCCCTCTGAAAGTGCCCATTTGGTCTGTGGCTGTTTCATATTGATCTGTGTAACTACACTCAGGTGCAAGTAGATGAAACATGAGAATTTGCTTACACTGACAGCAGCAAGTCCCTTAAGGAAAGTTGTCTGTACAGGAGTCAGGTATTTAGTCAAGAATTATCCATCATTTGATCCTCGATGATGACATGATCCTGGCTTAAAATGCAGGCAACTCAGTACTACTCCATAAAAACACCCTTCTTGCAATGTTTGGTTTCAAAACTTGTTTTCAAGTCAATCCTAAGGCCTTTATTAGATGACCCAGGTGTGTTTGACTAGAGATCAATCTGTTGTTGATTTGCTTAAAAAATGTCTCTTGAGGCCTTTGCTTTGCTTTTAGGAAATTGATGATTACATAGAGATGAGCTGAACCAATATTTTTCCACTGTTTCAGAATGTAGTGGAGAATCAGTAAATGTTTTTTAATATGGTAGTGTGGCCGAGGGGTCTAAGGCGCTGGATTTAGGCTCCAGTCTCTTTGGAGGTGTGTTTTCAAACCCCACCACTGCCAGGTGTGCTTTTAAATGGCTTATTCTGCATTAAGTAGGCCCTCTGAAAGTGCTCATTTGGTCTGTGGCTGTTTCATATTGATCTGTGTAACTAAACTCAGTGCAAGTAGATGAAACATGAGAATTTTCTTACACTGACAGCAGCAAGTCCCTTAAGGAAAGTTGTCTGTACAGGAGTCAGGTATTTAGTCAAGAATTATCCATCATTTGATCCTCGATGATGACATGATCCTGGCTTAAAAGGCAGGCAGCTCAGTACTACTCCATAAAAACACTATTCTTGCAATGTTTGGTTTCAAAACTTGTTTTCAAGTCAATACTAAGGCCTTTATTAGATGATCCAGGTGTGTTTGACTAGATATTAAACTGTGGTTTATTTGCTTAAAAAATGTCTCTTGAGGCATTTGCTTTGCTTTTAGGAAATTGATGATTTCATAGAGATGAGCTGAACCAATATTTTTAAACTGTATCAGAAGGTAGTGGAGAATCAGTGTATGGTTTTAATTTGGTGGTGTGGCCGAGGGGTCTAAGGCGCTGGATTTAGGCTCCAGTCTCTTTGGAGGTGTGTTTTCAAACCCCACCACTGCCAGGTGTGCTTTTAAATGGCTTATTCTGCATTAAGTAGGCCCTCTGAAAGTGCTCATTTGGTCTGTGGCTGTTTCATATTGATCTGTGTAACTAAACTCAGTGCAAGTAGATGAAACATGAGAATTTTCTTACACTGACAGCAGCAAGTCCCTTAAGGAAAGTTGTCTGTACAGGAGTCAGGTATTTAGTCAAGAATTATCCATCATTTGATCCTCGATGATGACATGATCCTGGCTTAAAAGGCAGGCAGCTCAGTACTACTCCATAAAAACACTATTCTTGCAATGTTTGGTTTCAAAACTTGTTTTCAAGTCAATACTAAGGCCTTTATTAGATGATCCAGGTGTGTTTGACTAGATATTAAACTGTGGTTTATTTGCTTAAAAAATGTCTCTTGAGGCATTTGCTTTGCTTTTAGGAAATTGATGATTTCATAGAGATGAGCTGAACCAATATTTTTCCACTGTATCAGATTGTAGTGGAGAATCAGTGTATGGTTTTAATTTGGAGGTGTGGCCGAGGGGTCTAAGGCGCTGATTTTAGGCTCCAGTCTCTTTGGAGGTGTGTTTTCAAACCCCACCACTGCCAGGTGTGCTTTTAAATGGCTTATTCTGCATTAAGTAGGCCCTCTGAAAGTGCCCATTTGGTCTGTTGCTGTTTCATATTGATCTGTGTAACTACACTCAGGTGCAAGTAGATGAAACATGAGAATTTGCTTACACTGAAAGCAGCAAGTCCCTTAAGGAAAGTTGTCTGTACAGGAGTCAGGTATTTAGTCATGAATTATCCATCATTTAATCCTCGATGATGACATGATCCTGGCTTAAAAGGCAGGCAGCTCAGTACTACTCCATAAAAACACCATTCTTGCAATGTTTGGTTTCAAAACTTGTTTTCAAGTCAATACTAAGGCCTTTATTAGATGACCCAGGTGTGTTTGACTAGAGATCAATCTGTGGTTGATTTGCATAAAAAATGTCTCTTGAGGCCTATGCTTTGCTTTTAGGAAATTGATGATTTCATAGAGATGAGCTGAACCAATATTTTTAAACTGTTTCAGATTGTAGTGTAGAATCAGTGTATGGTTTTAATTTGGTGGTGTGGCCGAGGGGTCTAAGGTGCTGTATTTAGGCTCCACTCTCTTTGTAGGTGTGGGTTGAAATCCCACCACTGCCAGGTGTGCTTTTAAATGGCTTATTCTGCATTAAGTAGGCCCTCTGAAAATGCCAATTTGGTCTGTGGCTGTTTCATATTGATCTGTTTAACTACAATCAGTGCAAGTAGATGAAACATGAAAATTTGCTTACACTGACAGCAGCAAGTCCCTTAAGGAAAGTTGTCTGTACAGGAGTCAGATATTTAGTCAAGAATTATCCATCATTTGATCCTCGATGATGACATGATCCTGGCTTAAAAGGCAGGCAGCTCAGTACTACTCCATAAAAACACTATTCTTGCAATGTTTGGTTTCAAAACTTGTTTTCAAGTCAATACTAAGGCCTTTAATAGATGATCCAGGTGTGTTTGACTAGAGATTAAACTGTGGTTTATTTGCTTAAAAAATGTCTCTTGAGGCCTTTGCTTTGCTTTTAGGAAACTGATGATTTCATAGAGATGAGCTGAACCAATATTTTTCCACTGTTTCAGAATGTAGTGGAGAATCAGTGTATGTTTTTTAATATGGTAGTGTGACCGAGGGGTCTAAGGCGCTGGATTTAGGCTCCAGTCTCTTTGGAGGTGTGTTTTCAAACCCCACCACTGCCAGGTGTGCTTTTAAATGGCTTATTCTGCATTAAGTAGGCCCTCTGAAAGTGCCCATTTGGTCTGTGGCTGTTTCATATTGATCTGTGTAACTACACTCAGTGCAAGTAGATGAAACATGAGAATTTTCTTACACTGACAGCAGCAAGTCCCTTAAGGAAAGTTGTCTGTACAGGAGTCAGGTATTTAGTCATGAATTATCCATCATTTGATCCTCGATGATGACATGATCCTGGCTTAAAAGGCAGGCAGCTCAGTACTACTCCATAAAAACACCCTTCTTGCAATGTTTGGTTTCAAAACTTGTTTTCAAGTCAATACTAAGGTCTTTATTAGATGACCCAGGTGTGTTTGACTAGAGATCAATCTGTGGTTGATTTGCTTAAAAAATGTCTCTTGAGGCCTTTGCTTTGCTTTTAGGAAATTGATGATTTCATAGAGATGAGCTGAACCAATATTTTTCAACTGTATCAGATTGTAGTGGAGAATCAGTGTATGGTTTTAATTTGGTGGTGTGGCAGAGGGGTCTAAGGCGCTGGATTTAGGCTCCAGTCTCTTTGGAGGTGTGGTTTCAAATCCCACCACTACCAGGTGTGCTTTTAAATGGCTTATTCTGCATTAAGTAGGCCCTCTGAAAGTGTCCATTTGGTCTGTGGCTGTTTCATATTGATCTGTGTAACTACACTCAGGTGCAAGTAGATGAAACATGAGAATTTGCTTGCACTGACAGCAGGAAGTCCCTTAAGGAAAGTTGTCTGTACAGGAGTCAGATATTTAGTCAAGAATTATCCATCATTTGATCCTCGATGATGACATGATCCTGGCGTAAAAGGCAGGCATCTCAGTACTACTCCATGAAAACACCCTTCTTGCAATGTTTGGTTTCAAAACTTGTTTTCCAGTCAATCCTAGGGCCTTAATTAGATTACACAGGTGTTTTTGACTAGAGAAGAAACTTCATTCTGCATGAGGGTGGACCTTCAGCAGAAGGAGTGTAACAATGGATTATGGAGGCCTTTATACATGCCAAAGTTCTCCTTCAATAAACACTGATTATTCTTTTAGGCTCCAGTCTCTTTAGAGGCTTAGGTTCAAATCCCAACACTGCCAGTTGTGCTTTTAAATGGCTTATTCTGCATTAAGTAGGCCCTCTGAAAGTGCCCATTTGGTCTGTGGCTGTTTCATATTGATCTGTGTAACTACACTCAGGTGCAAGTAGATGAAACATGAGAATTTGCTTACACTGACAGCAGCAAGTCCCTTAAGGAAAGTTGTCTGTACAGGAGTCAGGTATTTAGTCAAGAATTATCCATCATTTGATCCTCGATGATGACATGATCCTGGCTTAAAAGGCAGGCAACTCAGTACTACTCCATAAAAACACCCTTCTTGCAATGTTTGGTTTCAAAACTTGTTTTCAAGTCAATCCTAAGGCCTTTATTAGATGACCCAGGTGTGTTTGACTAGAGATCAATCTGTTGTTGATTTGCTTAAAAAATGTCTCTTGAGGCCTTTGCTTTGCTTTTAGGAAATTGATGATTACATAGAGATGAGCTGAACCAATATTTTTCCACTGTTTCAGAATGTAGTGGAGAATCAGTAAATGTTTTTTAATATGGTAGTGTGGCCGAGGGGTCTAAGGTGCTGGATTTAGGCTCCAGTCTCTTTGGAGGTGTGTTTTCAAACCCCACCACTGCCAGGTGTGCTTTTAAATGGCTTATTCTGCATTAAGTAGGCCCTCTGAAAGTGCTCATTTGGTCTGTGGCTGTTTCATATTGATCTGTGTAACTAAACTCAGTGCAAGTAGATGAAACATGAGAATTTTCTTACACTGACAGCAGCAAGTCCCTTAAGGAAAGTTGTCTGTACAGGAGTCAGGTATTTAGTCAAGAATTATCCATCATTTGATCCTCGATGATGACATGATCCTGGCTTAAAAGGCAGGCAGCTCAGTACTACTCCATAAAAACACTATTCTTGCAATGTTTGGTTTCAAAACTTGTTTTCAAGTCAATACTAAGGCCTTTATTAGATGATCCAGGTGTGTTTGACTAGATATTAAACTGTGGTTTATTTGCTTAAAAAATGTCTCTTGAGGCATTTGCTTTGCTTTTAGGAAATTGATGATTTCATAGAGATGAGCTGAACCAATATTTTTAAACTGTATCAGAAGGTAGTGGAGAATCAGTGTATGGTTTTAATTTGGTGGTGTGGCCGAGGGGTCTAAGGCGCTGGATTTAGGCTCCAGTCTCTTTGGAGGTGTGTTTTCAAACCCCACCACTGCCAGGTGTGCTTTTAAATGGCTTATTCTGCATTAAGTAGGCCCTCTGAAAGTGCTCATTTGGTCTGTGGCTGTTTCATATTGATCTGTGTAACTAAACTCAGTGCAAGTAGATGAAACATGAGAATTTTCTTACACTGACAGCAGCAAGTCCCTTAAGGAAAGTTGTCTGTACAGGAGTCAGGTATTTAGTCAAGAATTATCCATCATTTGATCCTCGATGATGACATGATCCTGGCTTAAAAGGCAGGCAGCTCAGTACTACTCCATAAAAACACTATTCTTGCAATGTTTGGTTTCAAAACTTGTTTTCAAGTCAATACTAAGGCCTTTATTAGATGATCCAGGTGTGTTTGACTAGATATTAAACTGTGGTTTATTTGCTTAAAAAATGTCTCTTGAGGCATTTGCTTTGCTTTTAGGAAATTGATGATTTCATAGAGATGAGCTGAACCAATATTTTTAAACTGTATCAGAAGGTAGTGGAGAATCAGTGTATGGTTTTAATTTGGTGGTGTGGCCGAGGGGTCTAAGGCGCTGGATTTAGGCTCCAGTCTCTTTGGAGGTGTGGTTTCAAATCCCACCACTACCAGGTGTGCTTTTAAATGGCTTATTCTGCATTAAGTAGGCCCTCTGAAAGTGTCCATTTGGTCTGTGGCTGTTTCATATTGATCTGTGTAACTACACTCAGGTGCAAGTAGATGAAACATGAGAATTTGCTTGCACTGACAGCAGCAAGTCCCTTAAGGAAAGTTGTCTGTACAGGAGTCAGATATTTAGTCAAGAATTATCCATCATTTGATCCTCGATGATGACATGATCCTGGCGTAAAAGGCAGGCAACTCAGTACTACTCCATGAAAACACCCTTCTTGCAATGTTTGGTTTCAAAACTTGTTTTCCAGTCAATCCTAGGGCCTTAATTAGATGACACAGGTGTTTTTGACTAGAGAAGAAACTTCATTCTGCATGAGGGTGGACCTTCAGCAGAAGGAGTGTAACAATGGATTATGGAGGCCTTTATACATGCCAAAGATCTCCTTCAATAAACACTGATTATTCTTTTAGGCTCCAGTCTCTTTAGAGACTTAGGTTCAAATCCCACCACTGCCAGTTGTGCTTTTAAATGGCTTATTCTGCATTAAGTAGGCCCTCTGAAAGTGCCCATTTGGTCTGTTGCTGTTTCATATTGATCTGTGTAACTACACTCAGGTGCAAGTAGATGAAACATGAGAATTTGCTTACACTGACAGCAGCAAGTCCCTTAAGGAAAGTTGTCTGTACAGGAGTCAGGTATTTAGTCAAGAATTATCCATCATTTGATCCTCGATGATGACATGATCCTGGCTTAAATGGCAGGCAACTCAGTACTACTCCATAAAAACACCCCTCTTGCAATGTTTGGTTTCAAAACTTGTTTTCAAGTCAATCCTAAGGCCTTTATTAGATGACCCAGGTGTGTTTGACTAGAGATCAATCTGTGGTTGATTTGCTTAAAAAATGTCTCTTGAGGCCTTTGCTTTGCTTTTAGGAAATTGATGATTTCATAGAGATGAGCTGAACCAATATTTTTCCACGGTTTCAGAATGTAGTGGAGAATCAGTGTATGGTTTTAATTTGGTGGTGTGGCCGAGGGGTCTAAGGCGCTGGATTTAGGCTCCAGTCTCTTTAGAGACTTAGGTTCAAATCCCACCACTGCCAGTTGTGCTTTTAAATGGCTTATTCTGCATTAAGTAGGCCCTCTGAAAGTGCCCATTTGGTCTGTTGCTGTTTCATATTGATCTGTGTAACTACACTCAGGTGCAAGTAGATGAAACATGAGAATTTGCTTACACTGACAGCAGCAAGTCCCTTAAGGAAAGTTGTCTGTACAGGAGTCAGGTATTTAGTCAAGAATTATCCATCATTTGATCCTCGATGATGACATGATCCTGGCTTAAAAGGCAGGCAACTCAGTACTACTCCATAAAAACACCCCTCTTTCAATGTTTGGTTTCAAAACTTGTTTTCAAGTCAATCCTAAGGCCTTTATTAGATGACCGAGGTGTGTTTGACTAGAGATCAATCTGTGGTTGATTTGCTTAAAAAATGTCTCTTGAGGCCTTTGTTTTGCTTTTAGGAAATTGATGATTTCATAGAGATGAGCTGAACCAATATTTTTCCACTGTTTCAGAATGTAGTGGAGAATCAGTGTATGTTTTTTAATATGGTAGTGTGACCGAGGGGTCTAAGGCGCTGGATTTAGGCTCCAGTCTCTTTGGAGGTGTGTTTTCAAACCCCACCACTGCCAGGTGTGCTTTTAAATGGCTTATTCTGCATTAAGTAGGCCCTCTGAAAGTGCCCATTTGGTCTGTGGCTGTTTCATATTGATCTGTGTAACTACACTCAGTGCAAGTAGATGAAACATGAGAATTTTCTTACACTGACAGCAGCAAGTCCCTTAAGGAAAGTTGTCTGTACAGGAGTCAGGTATTTAGTCATGAATTATCCATCATTTGATCCTCGATGATGACATGATCCTGGCGTAAAAGGCAGGCATCTCAGTACTACTCCATGAAAACACCCTTCTTGCAATGTTTGGTTTCAAAACTTGTTTTCCATTCAATCCTAGGGCCTTAATTAGATTACACAGGTGTTTTTGACTAGAGAAGAAACTTCATTCTGCATGAGGGTGGACCTTCAGCAGAAGGAGTGTAACAATGGATTATGGAGGCCTTTATACATGCCAAAGTTCTCCTTCAATAAACACTGATTATTCTTTTAGGCTCCAGTCTCTTTAGAGGCTTAGGTTCAAATCCCAACACTGCCAGTTGTGCTTTTAAATGGCTTATTCTGCATTAAGTAGGCCCTCTGAAAGTGCCCATTTGGTCTGTGGCTGTTTCATATTGATCTGTGTAACTACACTCAGGTGCAAGTAGATGAAACATGAGAATTTGCTTACACTGACAGCAGCAAGTCCCTTAAGGAAAGTTGTCTGTACAGGAGTCAGGTATTTAGTCAAGAATTATCCATCATTTGATCCTCGATGATGACATGATCCTGGCTTAAAATGCAGGCAACTCAGTACTACTCCATAAAAACACCCTTCTTGCAATGTTTGGTTTCAAAACTTGTTTTCAAGTCAATCCTAAGGCCTTTATTAGATGACCCAGGTGTGTTTGACTAGAGATCAATCTGTTGTTGATTTGCTTAAAAAATGTCTCTTGAGGCCTTTGCTTTGCTTTTAGGAAATTGATGATTACATAGAGATGAGCTGAACCAATATTTTTCCACTGTTTCAGAATGTAGTGGAGAATCAGTAAATGTTTTTTAATATGGTAGTGTGGCCGAGGGGTCTAAGGCGCTGGATTTAGGCTCCAGTCTCTTTGGAGGTGTGTTTTCAAACCCCACCACTGCCAGGTGTGCTTTTAAATGGCTTATTCTGCATTAAGTAGGCCCTCTGAAAGTGCTCATTTGGTCTGTGGCTGTTTCATATTGATCTGTGTAACTAAACTCAGTGCAAGTAGATGAAACATGAGAATTTTCTTACACTGACAGCAGCAAGTCCCTTAAGGAAAGTTGTCTGTACAGGAGTCAGGTATTTAGTCAAGAATTATCCATCATTTGATCCTCGATGATGACATGATCCTGGCTTAAAAGGCAGGCAGCTCAGTACTACTCCATAAAAACACTATTCTTGCAATGTTTGGTTTCAAAACTTGTTTTCAAGTCAATACTAAGGCCTTTATTAGATGATCCAGGTGTGTTTGACTAGATATTAAACTGTGGTTTATTTGCTTAAAAAATGTCTCTTGAGGCATTTGCTTTGCTTTTAGGAAATTGATGATTTCATAGAGATGAGCTGAACCAATATTTTTAAACTGTATCAGAAGGTAGTGGAGAATCAGTGTATGGTTTTAATTTGGTGGTGTGGCCGAGGGGTCTAAGGCGCTGGATTTAGGCTCCAGTCTCTTTGGAGGTGTGTTTTCAAACCCCACCACTGCCAGGTGTGCTTTTAAATGGCTTATTCTGCATTAAGTAGGCCCTCTGAAAGTGCTCATTTGGTCTGTGGCTGTTTCATATTGATCTGTGTAACTAAACTCAGTGCAAGTAGATGAAACATGAGAATTTTCTTACACTGACAGCAGCAAGTCCCTTAAGGAAAGTTGTCTGTACAGGAGTCAGGTATTTAGTCAAGAATTATCCATCATTTGATCCTCGATGATGACATGATCCTGGCTTAAAAGGCAGGCAGCTCAGTACTACTCCATAAAAACACTATTCTTGCAATGTTTGGTTTCAAAACTTGTTTTCAAGTCAATACTAAGGCCTTTATTAGATGATCCAGGTGTGTTTGACTAGATATTAAACTGTGGTTTATTTGCTTAAAAAATGTCTCTTGAGGCATTTGCTTTGCTTTTAGGAAATTGATGATTTCATAGAGATGAGCTGAACCAATATTTTTCCACTGTATCAGATTGTAGTGGAGAATCAGTGTATGGTTTTAATTTGGAGGTGTGGCCGAGGGGTCTAAGGCGCTGATTTTAGGCTCCAGTCTCTTTGGAGGTGTGTTTTCAAACCCCACCACTGCCAGGTGTGCTTTTAAATGGCTTATTCTGCATTAAGTAGGCCCTCTGAAAGTGCCCATTTGGTCTGTTGCTGTTTCATATTGATCTGTGTAACTACACTCAGGTGCAAGTAGATGAAACATGAGAATTTGCTTACACTGAAAGCAGCAAGTCCCTTAAGGAAAGTTGTCTGTACAGGAGTCAGGTATTTAGTCATGAATTATCCATCATTTAATCCTCGATGATGACATGATCCTGGCTTAAAAGGCAGGCAGCTCAGTACTACTCCATAAAAACACCATTCTTGCAATGTTTGGTTTCAAAACTTGTTTTCAAGTCAATACTAAGGCCTTTATTAGATGACCCAGGTGTGTTTGACTAGAGATCAATCTGTGGTTGATTTGCATAAAAAATGTCTCTTGAGGCCTATGCTTTGCTTTTAGGAAATTGATGATTTCATAGAGATGAGCTGAACCAATATTTTTAAACTGTTTCAGATTGTAGTGTAGAATCAGTGTATGGTTTTAATTTGGTGGTGTGGCCGAGGGGTCTAAGGTGCTGTATTTAGGCTCCACTCTCTTTGTAGGTGTGGGTTGAAATCCCACCACTGCCAGGTGTGCTTTTAAATGGCTTATTCTGCATTAAGTAGGCCCTCTGAAAATGCCAATTTGGTCTGTGGCTGTTTCATATTGATCTGTTTAACTACAATCAGTGCAAGTAGATGAAACATGAAAATTTGCTTACACTGACAGCAGCAAGTCCCTTAAGGAAAGTTGTCTGTACAGGAGTCAGATATTTAGTCAAGAATTATCCATCATTTGATCCTCGATGATGACATGATCCTGGCTTAAAAGGCAGGCAGCTCAGTACTACTCCATAAAAACACTATTCTTGCAATGTTTGGTTTCAAAACTTGTTTTCAAGTCAATACTAAGGCCTTTAATAGATGATCCAGGTGTGTTTGACTAGAGATTAAACTGTGGTTTATTTGCTTAAAAAATGTCTCTTGAGGCCTTTGCTTTGCTTTTAGGAAACTGATGATTTCATAGAGATGAGCTGAACCAATATTTTTCCACTGTTTCAGAATGTAGTGGAGAATCAGTGTATGTTTTTTAATATGGTAGTGTGACCGAGGGGTCTAAGGCGCTGGATTTAGGCTCCAGTCTCTTTGGAGGTGTGTTTTCAAACCCCACCACTGCCAGGTGTGCTTTTAAATGGCTTATTCTGCATTAAGTAGGCCCTCTGAAAGTGCCCATTTGGTCTGTGGCTGTTTCATATTGATCTGTGTAACTACACTCAGTGCAAGTAGATGAAACATGAGAATTTTCTTACACTGACAGCAGCAAGTCCCTTAAGGAAAGTTGTCTGTACAGGAGTCAGGTATTTAGTCATGAATTATCCATCATTTGATCCTCGATGATGACATGATCCTGGCTTAAAAGGCAGGCAGCTCAGTACTACTCCATAAAAACACCCTTCTTGCAATGTTTGGTTTCAAAACTTGTTTTCAAGTCAATACTAAGGTCTTTATTAGATGACCCAGGTGTGTTTGACTAGAGATCAATCTGTGGTTGATTTGCTTAAAAAATGTCTCTTGAGGCCTTTGCTTTGCTTTTAGGAAATTGATGATTTCATAGAGATGAGCTGAACCAATATTTTTCAACTGTATCAGATTGTAGTGGAGAATCAGTGTATGGTTTTAATTTGGTGGTGTGGCAGAGGGGTCTAAGGCGCTGGATTTAGGCTCCAGTCTCTTTGGAGGTGTGGTTTCAAATCCCACCACTACCAGGTGTGCTTTTAAATGGCTTATTCTGCATTAAGTAGGCCCTCTGAAAGTGTCCATTTGGTCTGTGGCTGTTTCATATTGATCTGTGTAACTACACTCAGGTGCAAGTAGATGAAACATGAGAATTTGCTTGCACTGACAGCAGGAAGTCCCTTAAGGAAAGTTGTCTGTACAGGAGTCAGATATTTAGTCAAGAATTATCCATCATTTGATCCTCGATGATGACATGATCCTGGCGTAAAAGGCAGGCATCTCAGTACTACTCCATGAAAACACCCTTCTTGCAATGTTTGGTTTCAAAACTTGTTTTCCAGTCAATCCTAGGGCCTTAATTAGATTACACAGGTGTTTTTGACTAGAGAAGAAACTTCATTCTGCATGAGGGTGGACCTTCAGCAGAAGGAGTGTAACAATGGATTATGGAGGCCTTTATACATGCCAAAGTTCTCCTTCAATAAACACTGATTATTCTTTTAGGCTCCAGTCTCTTTAGAGGCTTAGGTTCAAATCCCAACACTGCCAGTTGTGCTTTTAAATGGCTTATTCTGCATTAAGTAGGCCCTCTGAAAGTGCCCATTTGGTCTGTGGCTGTTTCATATTGATCTGTGTAACTACACTCAGGTGCAAGTAGATGAAACATGAGAATTTGCTTACACTGACAGCAGCAAGTCCCTTAAGGAAAGTTGTCTGTACAGGAGTCAGGTATTTAGTCAAGAATTATCCATCATTTGATCCTCGATGATGACATGATCCTGGCTTAAAAGGCAGGCAACTCAGTACTACTCCATAAAAACACCCTTCTTGCAATGTTTGGTTTCAAAACTTGTTTTCAAGTCAATCCTAAGGCCTTTATTAGATGACCCAGGTGTGTTTGACTAGAGATCAATCTGTTGTTGATTTGCTTAAAAAATGTCTCTTGAGGCCTTTGCTTTGCTTTTAGGAAATTGATGATTACATAGAGATGAGCTGAACCAATATTTTTCCACTGTTTCAGAATGTAGTGGAGAATCAGTAAATGTTTTTTAATATGGTAGTGTGGCCGAGGGGTCTAAGGTGCTGGATTTAGGCTCCAGTCTCTTTGGAGGTGTGTTTTCAAACCCCACCACTGCCAGGTGTGCTTTTAAATGGCTTATTCTGCATTAAGTAGGCCCTCTGAAAGTGCTCATTTGGTCTGTGGCTGTTTCATATTGATCTGTGTAACTAAACTCAGTGCAAGTAGATGAAACATGAGAATTTTCTTACACTGACAGCAGCAAGTCCCTTAAGGAAAGTTGTCTGTACAGGAGTCAGGTATTTAGTCAAGAATTATCCATCATTTGATCCTCGATGATGACATGATCCTGGCTTAAAAGGCAGGCAGCTCAGTACTACTCCATAAAAACACTATTCTTGCAATGTTTGGTTTCAAAACTTGTTTTCAAGTCAATACTAAGGCCTTTATTAGATGATCCAGGTGTGTTTGACTAGATATTAAACTGTGGTTTATTTGCTTAAAAAATGTCTCTTGAGGCATTTGCTTTGCTTTTAGGAAATTGATGATTTCATAGAGATGAGCTGAACCAATATTTTTAAACTGTATCAGAAGGTAGTGGAGAATCAGTGTATGGTTTTAATTTGGTGGTGTGGCCGAGGGGTCTAAGGCGCTGGATTTAGGCTCCAGTCTCTTTGGAGGTGTGTTTTCAAACCCCACCACTGCCAGGTGTGCTTTTAAATGGCTTATTCTGCATTAAGTAGGCCCTCTGAAAGTGCTCATTTGGTCTGTGGCTGTTTCATATTGATCTGTGTAACTAAACTCAGTGCAAGTAGATGAAACATGAGAATTTTCTTACACTGACAGCAGCAAGTCCCTTAAGGAAAGTTGTCTGTACAGGAGTCAGGTATTTAGTCAAGAATTATCCATCATTTGATCCTCGATGATGACATGATCCTGGCTTAAAAGGCAGGCAGCTCAGTACTACTCCATAAAAACACTATTCTTGCAATGTTTGGTTTCAAAACTTGTTTTCAAGTCAATACTAAGGCCTTTATTAGATGATCCAGGTGTGTTTGACTAGATATTAAACTGTGGTTTATTTGCTTAAAAAATGTCTCTTGAGGCATTTGCTTTGCTTTTAGGAAATTGATGATTTCATAGAGATGAGCTGAACCAATATTTTTAAACTGTATCAGAAGGTAGTGGAGAATCAGTGTATGGTTTTAATTTGGTGGTGTGGCCGAGGGGTCTAAGGCGCTGGATTTAGGCTCCAGTCTCTTTGGAGGTGTGGTTTCAAATCCCACCACTACCAGGTGTGCTTTTAAATGGCTTATTCTGCATTAAGTAGGCCCTCTGAAAGTGTCCATTTGGTCTGTGGCTGTTTCATATTGATCTGTGTAACTACACTCAGGTGCAAGTAGATGAAACATGAGAATTTGCTTGCACTGACAGCAGCAAGTCCCTTAAGGAAAGTTGTCTGTACAGGAGTCAGATATTTAGTCAAGAATTATCCATCATTTGATCCTCGATGATGACATGATCCTGGCGTAAAAGGCAGGCAACTCAGTACTACTCCATGAAAACACCCTTCTTGCAATGTTTGGTTTCAAAACTTGTTTTCCAGTCAATCCTAGGGCCTTAATTAGATGACACAGGTGTTTTTGACTAGAGAAGAAACTTCATTCTGCATGAGGGTGGACCTTCAGCAGAAGGAGTGTAACAATGGATTATGGAGGCCTTTATACATGCCAAAGATCTCCTTCAATAAACACTGATTATTCTTTTAGGCTCCAGTCTCTTTAGAGACTTAGGTTCAAATCCCACCACTGCCAGTTGTGCTTTTAAATGGCTTATTCTGCATTAAGTAGGCCCTCTGAAAGTGCCCATTTGGTCTGTTGCTGTTTCATATTGATCTGTGTAACTACACTCAGGTGCAAGTAGATGAAACATGAGAATTTGCTTACACTGACAGCAGCAAGTCCCTTAAGGAAAGTTGTCTGTACAGGAGTCAGGTATTTAGTCAAGAATTATCCATCATTTGATCCTCGATGATGACATGATCCTGGCTTAAATGGCAGGCAACTCAGTACTACTCCATAAAAACACCCCTCTTGCAATGTTTGGTTTCAAAACTTGTTTTCAAGTCAATCCTAAGGCCTTTATTAGATGACCCAGGTGTGTTTGACTAGAGATCAATCTGTGGTTGATTTGCTTAAAAAATGTCTCTTGAGGCCTTTGCTTTGCTTTTAGGAAATTGATGATTTCATAGAGATGAGCTGAACCAATATTTTTCCACGGTTTCAGAATGTAGTGGAGAATCAGTGTATGGTTTTAATTTGGTGGTGTGGCCGAGGGGTCTAAGGCGCTGGATTTAGGCTCCAGTCTCTTTAGAGACTTAGGTTCAAATCCCACCACTGCCAGTTGTGCTTTTAAATGGCTTATTCTGCATTAAGTAGGCCCTCTGAAAGTGCCCATTTGGTCTGTTGCTGTTTCATATTGATCTGTGTAACTACACTCAGGTGCAAGTAGATGAAACATGAGAATTTGCTTACACTGACAGCAGCAAGTCCCTTAAGGAAAGTTGTCTGTACAGGAGTCAGGTATTTAGTCAAGAATTATCCATCATTTGATCCTCGATGATGACATGATCCTGGCTTAAAAGGCAGGCAACTCAGTACTACTCCATAAAAACACCCCTCTTTCAATGTTTGGTTTCAAAACTTGTTTTCAAGTCAATCCTAAGGCCTTTATTAGATGACCGAGGTGTGTTTGACTAGAGATCAATCTGTGGTTGATTTGCTTAAAAAATGTCTCTTGAGGCCTTTGTTTTGCTTTTAGGAAATTGATGATTTCATAGAGATGAGCTGAACCAATATTTTTCCACTGTTTCAGAATGTAGTGGAGAATCAGTGTATGTTTTTTAATATGGTAGTGTGACCGAGGGGTCTAAGGCGCTGGATTTAGGCTCCAGTCTCTTTGGAGGTGTGTTTTCAAACCCCACCACTGCCAGGTGTGCTTTTAAATGGCTTATTCTGCATTAAGTAGGCCCTCTGAAAGTGCCCATTTGGTCTGTGGCTGTTTCATATTGATCTGTGTAACTACACTCAGTGCAAGTAGATGAAACATGAGAATTTTCTTACACTGACAGCAGCAAGTCCCTTAAGGAAAGTTGTCTGTACAGGAGTCAGGTATTTAGTCATGAATTATCCATCATTTGATCCTCGATGATGACATGATCCTGGCTTAAAAGGCAGGCAGCTCAGTACTACTCCATAAAAACACCCTTCTTGCAATGTTTGGTTTCAAAAATTGTTTTCAAGTCAATACTAAGGCCTTTTTTAGATGACCCAGGTGTGTTTGACTAGAGATCAATCTGTGGTTGATTTGCTTAAAAAATGTCTCTTGAGGCCTTTGCTTTGCTTTTAGGAAATTGATGATTTCATAGAGATGAGCTGAACCAATATTTTTAAACTGTATCAGATTGTAGTGGAGAATCAGTGTATGGTTTTAATTTGGTGGTGTGGCCGAGGGGTCTAAGGCGCTGGATTTAGGCTCCAGTCTCTTTGGAGGTGTGGTTTCAAATCCCACCACTACCAGGTGTGCTTTTAAATGGCTTATTCTGCATTAAGTAGGCCCTCTGAAAGTGTCCATTTGGTCTGTGGCTGTTTCATATTGATCTGTGTAACTACACTCAGGTGCAAGTAGATGAAACATGAGAATTTGCTTGCACTGACAGCAGCAAGTCCCTTAAGGAAAGTTGTCTGTACAGGAGTCAGATATTTAGTCAAGAATTATCCATCATTTGATCCTCGATGATGACATTATCCTGGCGTAAAAGGCAGGCAACTCAGTACTACTCCAAGAAAACACCCTTCTTGCAATGTTTGGTTTCAAAACTTGTTTTCCAGTCAATCCTAGGGCCTTAATTAGATGACACAGGTGATTTTGACTAGAGAAGAAACTTCATTCTGCATGAGGGTGGACCTTCAGCAGAAGGAGTGTAACAATGGATTATGGAGGCCTTTATACATGCCAAAGATCTCCTTCAATAAACACTGATTATTCTTTTAGGCTCCAGTCTCTTTAGAGGCTTAGGTTCAAATCCCACCACTGCCAGTTGTGCTTTTAAATGGCTTATTCTGCATTAAGTAGGCCCTCTGAAAGTGCCCATTTGGTCTGTTGCTGTTTCATATTGATCTGTGTAACTACACTCAGGTGCAAGTAGATGAAACATGAGAATTTGCTTACACTGACAGCAGCAAGTCCCTTAAGGAAAGTTGTCTGTGCAGGAGTCAGGTATTTAGTCAAGAATTATCCATCATTTGATCCTCGATGATGACATGATCCTGGCTTAAAAGGCAGGCAACTCAGTACTACTCCATAAAAACACCCTTCTTGCAATGTTTGGTTTCAAAACTTGTTTTCAAGTCAATCCTAAGGCCTTTATTAGATGACCCAGGTGTGTTTGACTAGAGATCAATCTGTGGTTGATTTGCTTAAAAAATGTCTCTTGAGGCCTTTGCTTTGCTTTTAGGAAATTGATGATTTCATAGAGATGAGCTGAACCAATATTTTTAAACTGTTTCAGATTGTAGTGGAGAATCAGTGTATGGTTTTAATTTGGTGGTGTGGCCGAGGGGTCTAAGGTGCTGTATTTATGCTCCACTCTCTTTGGAGGTGTGGGTTGAAATCCCACCACTGCCAGGTGTGCTTTTAAATTGCTTATTCTGCATTAAGTAGGCCCTCTGAAAATGCCCATTTGGTCTGTGGCTGTTTCATATTGATCTGTTTAACTACACTCAGTGCAAGTAGATGAAACATGAAAATTTGCTTACACTGACAGCTGCAAGTCCCTTAAGGAAAGTTGTCTGTACAGGAGTCAGATATTTAGTCAAGAATTATCCATCATTTGATCATCGATGATGACATGATCCTGGCTTAAAAGGCAGGCAGCTCAGTACTACTCCATAAAAACACCCTTCTTGCAATGTTTGGTTTCAAAACTTGTTTTCAAGTCAATACTAAGGCCTTTATTAGATGATCCAGGTGTGTTTGACTAGAGATTAAGCTGTGGTTTATTTGCTTAAAAAATGTCTCTTGAGGCCTTTGCTTTGCTTTTAGGAAATTGATGATTTCATAGAGATGAGCTGAACCAATATTTTTAAACTGTATCAGATTGTAGTGGAGAATCAGTGTATGGTTTTAATTTGGTGGTGTGGCCGAGGGGTCTAAGGCGCTGGATTTAGGCTCCAGTCTCTTTGTAGGTGTGGTTTCAAATCCCACCACTACCAGGTGTGCTTTTAAATGGCTTATTCTGCATTAAGTAGGCCCTCTGAAAGTGTCCATTTGGTCTGTGGCTGTTTCATATTGATCTGTGTAACTACACTCAGGTGCAAGTAGATGAAACATGAGAATTTGCTTGCACTGACAGCAGCAAGTCCCTTAAGGAAAGTTGTCTGTACAGGAGTCAGATATTTAGTCAAGAATTATCCATCATTTGATCCTCGATGATGACATGATCCTGGCGTAAAAGGCAGGCAACTCAGTACTACTCCATGAAAACATCCTTCTTGCAATGTTTGGTTTCAAAACTTGTTTTCAAGTCAATCCTAAGGCCTTTATTAGATGACCCAGGTGTGTTTGACTAGAGATCAATCTGTGGTTGATTTGCTTAAAAAATGTCTCTTGAGGCCTTTGCTTTGCTTTTAGGAAATTGATGATTTCATAGAGATGAGCTGAACCAATATTTTTAAACTGTTTCAGATTGTAGTGGAGAATCAGTGTATGGTTTTAATTTGGTGGTGTGGCCGAGGGGTCTAAGGTGCTGTATTTATGCTCCACTCTCTTTGGAGGTGTGGGTTGAAATCCCACCACTGCCAGGTGTGCTTTTAAATTGCTTATTCTGCATTAAGTAGGCCCTCTGAAAATGCCCATTTGGTCTGTGGCTGTTTCATATTGATCTGTTTAACTACACTCAGTGCAAGTAGATGAAACATGAAAATTTGCTTACACTGACAGCAGCAAGTCCCTTAAGGAAAGTTGTCTGTGCAGGAGTCAGGTATTTAGTCAAGAATTATCCATCATTTGATCCTCGATGATGACATGATCCTGGCTTAAAAGGCAGGCTACTCAGTACTACTCCATAAAAACACCCTTCTTGCAATGTTTGGTTTCAAAACTTGTTTTCAAGTCAATCCTAAGGCCTTTATTAGATGACCCAGGTGTGTTTGACTAGAGATCAATCTGTGGTTGATTTGCTTAAAAAATGTCTCTTGAGGCCTTTGCTTTGCTTTTAGGAAATTGATGATTTCATAGAGATGAGCTGAACCAATATTTTTAAACTGTTTCAGATTGTAGTGGAGAATCAGTGTATGGTTTTAATTTGGTGGTGTGGCCGAGGGGTCTAAGGTGCTGTATTTATGCTCCACTCTCTTTGGAGGTGTGGGTTGAAATCCCACCACTGCCAGGTGTGCTTTTAAATTGCTTATTCTGCATTAAGTAGGCCCTCTGAAAATGCCCATTTGGTCTGTGGCTGTTTCATATTGATCTGTTTAACTACACTCAGTGCAAGTAGATGAAACATGAAAATTTGCTTACACTGACAGCTGCAAGTCCCTTAAGGAAAGTTGTCTGTACAGGAGTCAGATATTTAGTCAAGAATTATCCATCATTTGATCATCGATGATGACATGATCCTGGCTTAAAAGGCAGGCAGCTCAGTACTACTCCATAAAAACACCCTTCTTGCAATGTTTGGTTTCAAAACTTGTTTTCAAGTCAATACTAAGGCCTTTATTAGATGATCCAGGTGTGTTTGACTAGAGATTAAGCTGTGGTTGATTTGCTTAAAAAATGTCTCTTGAGGCCTTTGCTTTGCTTTTAGGAAATTGATGATTTCATAGAGATGAGCTGAACCAATATTTTTAAACTGTATCAGATTGTAGTGGAGAATCAGTGTATGGTTTTAATTTGGTGGTGTGGCCGAGGGGTCTAAGGCGCTGGATTTAGGCTCCAGTCTCTTTGTAGGTGTGGTTTCAAATCCCACCACTACCAGGTGTGCTTTTAAATGGCTTATTCTGCATTAAGTAGGCCCTCTGAAAGTGCCCATTTGGTCTGTGGCTGTTTCATATTGATCTGTGTAACTACACTCAGTGTAAGTAGATGAAACATGAGAATTTTCTTACACTGACAGCAGCAAGTCCCTTAAGGAAAGTTGTCTGTACAGGAGTCAGGTATTTAGTCATGAATTATCCATCATTTGATCCTCGATGATGGCATGATCCTGGCTTAAAAGGCAGGCAGCTCAGTACTACTCCATAAAAACAACCTTCTTGCAATGTTTGGTTTCAAAACTTGTTTTCAAGTCAATACTAAGGCCTTTATTAGATGACCCAGGTGTGTTTGACTAGAGATCAATCTGTGGTTGATTTGCTTAAAAAATGTCTCTTGAGGCCTTTGCTTTGCTTTTAGGAAATTGATGATTTCATAGAGATGAGCTGAACCAATATTTTTAAACTGTTTCAGATTGTAGTGGAGAATCAGTGTATGGTTTTAATTTGGTGGTGTGGCCGAGGGGTCTAAGGTGCTGTATTTAGGCTCCACTCTCTTTGGAGGTGTGGGTTGAAATCCCACCACTGCCAGGTGTGCTTTTAAATGGCTTATTCTGCATTAAGTAGGCCCTCTGAAAGTGCACATTTGGTCTGTGGCTGTTTCATATTGATCTGTTTAACTACACTCAGTGCAAGTAGATGAAACATGAAAATTTGCTTACACTGACAGCAGCAAGTCCCTTAAGGAAAGTTGTCTGTACAGGAGTCAGATATTTAGTCAAGAATTATCCATCATTTGATCCTCGATGATGACATGATCCTGGCGTAAAAGGCAGGCAACTCAGTACTACTCCATGAAAACATCCTTCTTGCAATGTTTGGTTTCAAAACTTGTTTTCAAGTCAATACTAAGGCCTTTATTAGATGATCCAGGTGTGTTTGACTAGAGATCAATCTGTGGTTGATTTGCTTAAAAAATGTCTCTTGAGGCCTTTGCTTTGCTTTTAGGAAATTGATGATTTCATAGAGATGAGCTGAACCAATATGTTTCCACTGTTTCAGAATGTAGTGGAGAATCAGTGTATGTTTTTTAATATGGTAGTGTGGCCGAGGGGTCTAAGGCTCTGGATTTAGGCTCCAGTCTCTTTGGAGGAGAGTTTTCAAACCCCACCACTGCCAGGTGTGCTTTTAAATGGCTTATTCTGCATTAAGTAGGCCCTCTGAAAGTGCCCATTTGGTCTGTGGCTGTTTCATATTGATCTGTGTAACTACACTCAGTGTAAGTAGATGAAACATGAGAATTTTCTTACACTGACAGCAGCAAGTCCCTTAAGGAAAGTTGTCTGTACAGGAGTCAGGTATTTAGTCATGAATTATCCATCATTTGATCCTCGATGATGGCATGATCCTGGCTTAAAAGGCAGGCAGCTCAGTACTACTCCATAAAAACAACCTTCTTGCAATGTTTGGTTTCAAAACTTGTTTTCAAGTCAATACTAAGGCCTTTATTAGATGACCCAGGTGTGTTTGACTAGAGATCAATCTGTGGTTGATTTGCTTAAAAAATGTCTCTTGAGGCCTTTGCTTTGCTTTTAGGAAATTGATGATTTCATAGAGATGAGCTGAACCAATATTTTTAAACTGTTTCAGATTGTAGTGGAGAATCAGTGTATGGTTTTAATTTGGTGGTGTGGCCGAGGGGTCTAAGGTGCTGTATTTATGCTCCACTCTCTTTGGAGGTGTGGGTTGAAATCCCACCACTGCCAGGTGTGCTTTTAAATTGCTTATTCTGCATTAAGTAGGCCCTCTGAAAATGCTCATTTGGTCTGTGGCTGTTTCATATTGATCTGTTTAACTACACTCAGTGCAAGTAGATGAAACATGAAAATTTGCTTACACTGACAGCTGCAAGTCCCTTAAGGAAAGTTGTCTGTACAGGAGTCAGATATTTAGTCAAGAATTATCCATCATTTGATCATCGATGATGACATGATCCTGGCTTAAAAGGCAGGCAGCTCAGTACTACTCCATAAAAACACCCTTCTTGCAATGTTTGGTTTCAAAACTTGTTTTCAAGTCAATACTAAGGCCTTTATTAGATGATCCAGGTGTGTTTGACTAGAGATTAAGCTGTGGTTGATTTGCTTAAAAAATGTCTCTTGAGGCCTTTGCTTTGCTTTTAGGAAATTGATGATTTCATAGAGATGAGCTGAACCAATATTTTTAAACTGTATCAGATTGTAGTGGAGAATCAGTGTATGGTTTTAATTTGGTGGTGTGGCCGAGGGGTCTAAGGCGCTGGATTTAGGCTCCAGTCTCTTTGTAGGTGTGGTTTCAAATCCCACCACTACCAGGTGTGCTTTTAAATGGCTTATTCTGCATTAAGTAGGCCCTCTGAAAGTGCCCATTTGGTCTGTGGCTGTTTCATATTGATCTGTGTAACTACACTCAGTGTAAGTAGATGAAACATGAGAATTTTCTTACACTGACAGCAGCAAGTCCCTTAAGGAAAGTTGTCTGTACAGGAGTCAGGTATTTAGTCATGAATTATCCATCATTTGATCCTCGATGATGGCATGATCCTGGCTTAAAAGGCAGGCAGCTCAGTACTACTCCATAAAAACAACCTTCTTGCAATGTTTGGTTTCAAAACTTGTTTTCAAGTCAATACTAAGGCCTTTATTAGATGACCCAGGTGTGTTTGACTAGAGATCAATCTGTGGTTGATTTGCTTAAAAAATGTCTCTTGAGGCCTTTGCTTTGCTTTTAGGAAATTGATGATTTCATAGAGATGAGCTGAACCAATATTTTTAAACTGTTTCAGATTGTAGTGGAGAATCAGTGTATGGTTTTAATTTGGTGGTGTGGCCGAGGGGTCTAAGGTGCTGTATTTAGGCTCCACTCTCTTTGGAGGTGTGGGTTGAAATCCCACCACTGCCAGGTGTGCTTTTAAATGGCTTATTCTGCATTAAGTAGGCCCTCTGAAAGTGCACATTTGGTCTGTGGCTGTTTCATATTGATCTGTTTAACTACACTCAGTGCAAGTAGATGAAACATGAAAATTTGCTTACACTGACAGCAGCAAGTCCCTTAAGGAAAGTTGTCTGTACAGGAGTCAGATATTTAGTCAAGAATTATCCATCATTTGATCCTCGATGATGACATGATCCTGGCGTAAAAGGCAGGCAACTCAGTACTACTCCATGAAAACATCCTTCTTGCAATGTTTGGTTTCAAAACTTGTTTTCAAGTCAATACTAAGGCCTTTATTAGATGATCCAGGTGTGTTTGACTAGAGATCAATCTGTGGTTGATTTGCTTAAAAAATGTCTCTTGAGGCCTTTGCTTTGCTTTTAGGAAATTGATGATTTCATAGAGATGAGCTGAACCAATATGTTTCCACTGTTTCAGAATGTAGTGGAGAATCAGTGTATGTTTTTTAATATGGTAGTGTGGCCGAGGGGTCTAAGGCTCTGGATTTAGGCTCCAGTCTCTTTGGAGGAGAGTTTTCAAACCCCACCACTGCCAGGTGTGCTTTTAAATGGCTTATTCTGCATTAAGTAGGCCCTCTGAAAGTGCCCATTTGGTCTGTGGCTGTTTCATATTGATCTGTGTAACTACACTCAGTGTAAGTAGATGAAACATGAGAATTTTCTTACACTGACAGCAGCAAGTCCCTTAAGGAAAGTTGTCTGTACAGGAGTCAGGTATTTAGTCATGAATTATCCATCATTTGATCCTCGATGATGGCATGATCCTGGCTTAAAAGGCAGGCAGCTCAGTACTACTCCATAAAAACAACCTTCTTGCAATGTTTGGTTTCAAAACTTGTTTTCAAGTCAATACTAAGGCCTTTATTAGATGACCCAGGTGTGTTTGACTAGAGATCAATCTGTGGTTGATTTGCTTAAAAAATGTCTCTTGAGGCCTTTGCTTTGCTTTTAGGAAATTGATGATTTCATAGAGATGAGCTGAACCAATATTTTTAAACTGTTTCAGATTGTAGTGGAGAATCAGTGTATGGTTTTAATTTGGTGGTGTGGCCGAGGGGTCTAAGGTGCTGTATTTAGGCTCCACTCTCTTTGGAGGTGTGGGTTGAAATCCCACCACTGCCAGGTGTGCTTTTAAATGGCTTATTCTGCATTAAGTAGGCCCTCTGAAAGTGCACATTTGGTCTGTGGCTGTTTCATATTGATCTGTTTAACTACACTCAGTGCAAGTAGATGAAACATGAAAATTTGCTTACACTGACAGCAGCAAGTCCCTTAAGGAAAGTTGTCTGTACAGGAGTCAGATATTTAGTCAAGAATTATCCATCATTTTATCCTCGATGATGACATGATCCTGGCTTAAAAGGCAGGCAGCTCAGTACTACTCCATAAAAACACCCTTCTTGCAATGTTTGGTTTCAAAACTTGTTTTAAAGTCAATACTAAGGCCTTTATTAGATGATCCAGGTGTGTTTGACTAGAGATTAACCTGTGGTTTATTTGCTTAAAAAATTTCTCTTGAGGCCTTTGCTTTTCTTTTAGGAAATTGATGATTTCATAGAGATGAGCTGAACCAATATTTTTAAACTGTATCAGATTGTAGTGGAGAATCAGTGTATGGTTTTAATTTGGTGGTGTGGCCGAGGGGTCTAAGGCGCTGGATTTAGGCTCCAGTCTCTTTGGAGGTGTGGTTTCAAATCCCACCACTACCAGGTGTGCTTTTAAATGGCTTATTCTGCATTAAGTAGGCCCTCTGAAAGTGTCAATTTGGTCTGTGGCTGTTTCATATTGATCTGTGTAACTACACTCAGTGCAAGTAGATGAAACATGAGAATTTGCTTACACTGACAGCAGCAAGTCCCTTAAGGAAAGTTGTCTGTACAGGAGTCAGGTATTTAGTCAAGAATTATCCATCATTTGATCCTCGATGATGACATGATCCTGGCTTAAAAGGCAGGCAGCTCAGTACTACTCCATAAAAACACCCTTCTTGCAATGTTTGGTTTCAAAACTTGTTTTCAAGTCAATACTAAGGCCTTTATTAGATGATCCAGGTGTGTTTGACTAGAGATTAAACTGTGGTTGATTTGCTTAAAAAATGTCTCTTGAGGCCTTTGCTTTGCTTTTAGGAAATTGATGATTTCATAGAGATGAGCTGAACCAATATTTTTAAACTGTTTCTGATTGTAGTGGAGAATCAGTGTATGGTTTTAATTTGGTGGTGTGGCGAGGGGTCTAAGGTGCTGTATTTAGGCTCCACTCTCTTTGGAGGTGTGGGTTGAAATCCCACCACTGCCAGGTGTGCTTTTAAATTGCTTATTCTGCATTAAGTAGGCCCTCTGAAAATGCCCATTTGGTCTGTGGCTGTTTCATATTGATCTGTTTAACTACACTCAGTGCAAGTAGATGAAACATGAAAATTTGCTTACACTGACAGCAGCAAGTCCCTTAAGGAAAGTTGTCTGTACAGGAGTCAGGTATTTAGTCATGAATTATCCATCATTTGATCCTCGATGATGACATGATCCTGGCTTAAAAGGCAGGCAGCTCAGTACTACTCCATAAAAACACCCTTCTTGCAATGTTTGGTTTCAAAACTTGTTTTCAAGTCAATACTAAGGCCTTTATTGGATGACCCAGGTGTGTTTGACTAGAGATCAATCTGTGGTTGATTTGCTTAAAAAATGTCTCTTGAGGCCTTTGCTTTGCTTTTAGGAAATTGATGATTTCATAGAGATGAGCTGAACCAATATTTTTAAACTGTTTCAGATTGTAGTGGAGAATCAGTGTATGGTTTTAATTTGGTGGTGTGGCCGAGGGGTCTAAGGTGCTGTATTTAGGCTCCACTCTCTTTGGAGGTGTGGGTTGAAATCCCACCACTGCCAGGTGTGCTTTTAAATTGCTTATTCTGCATTAAGTAGGCCCCCTGAAAATGCCCATTTGGTCTGTGGCTGTTTCATATTGAACTGTTTAACTACACTCAGTGCAAGTAGATGAAACATGAAAATTTGCTTACACTGACAGCAGCAAGTCCCTTAAGGAAAGTTGTCTGTACAGGAGTCAGATATTTAGTCAAGAATTATCCATCATTTGATCCTCGATAATGACATGATCCTGGCTTAAAAGGCAGGCAGCTCAGTACTACTCCATTAAAACACCCTTTTTGCAATGTTTGGTTTCAAAACTTGTTTTCAAGTCAATACTAAGGCCTTTATTAGATGACCCAGGTGTGTTTGACTAGAGATCAATCTGTGGTTGATTTGCTTAAAAAATGTCTCTTGAGGCCTTTGCTTTGCTTTTAGGAAATTGATGATTTCATAGAGATGAGCTGAACCAATATTTTTCAACTGTATCAGATTGTAGTGGAGAATCAGTGTATGGTTTTAATTTGGTGGTGTGGCCGAGGGGTCTAAGGCGCTGGATTTAGGCTCCAGTCTCTTTGGAGGTGTGGTTTCAAATCCCACCACTACCAGGTGTGCTTTTAAATGGCTTATTCTGCATTAAGTAGGCCCTCTGAAAGTGTCCATTTGGTCTGTGGCTGTTTCATATTGATCTGTGTAACTACACTCAGGTGCAAGTAGATGAAACATGAGAATTTGCTTGCACTGACAGCAGCAAGTCCCTTAAGGAAAGTTGTCTGTACAGGAGTCAGATATTTAGTCAAGAATTATCCATCATTTGATCCTCGATGATGACATTATCCTGGCGTAAAAGGCAGGCAACTCAGTACTACTCCATGAAAACACCCTTTCTTGCAATATTTGGTTTCAAAACTTGTTTTCCAGTCAATCCTAGGGCCTTAATTAGATGACACAGGTGTTTTTGACTAGAGAAGAAACTTCATTCTGCATGAGGGTGGACCTTCAGCAGAAGGAGTGTAACAATGGATTATGGAGGCCTTTATACATGCCAAAGATCTCCTTCAATAAACACTGATTATTCTTTTAGGCTCCAGTCTCTTTAGAGGCTTAGGTTCAAATCCCACCACTGCCAGTTGTGCTTTTAAATGGCTTATTCTGCATTAAGTAGGCCCTCTGAAAGTGCACATTTGGTCTGTTGATGTTTCATATTGATCTGTGTAACTACACTCAGGTGAAAGTAGATGAAACATGAAAATTTGCTTACACTGACAGCAGCAAGTCCCTTAAGGAAAGTTGTCTGTACAGGAGTCAGATATTTAGTCAAGAATTATCCATCATTCGATCCTCGATGACATGATCCTGGCTTAAAAGGCAGGCAGGTCAGTACTACTCCATAAAAACACCCTTCTTGCAATGTTTGGTTTCAAAACTTGTTTTCAAGTCAATACTAAGGCCTTTATTAGATGATCCAGGTGTGTTTGACTAGAGATTAAACTGTGGTTTATTTGCTTAAAAAATGTCTCTTGAGGCCTTTGCTTTGCTTTTAGGAAATTGATGATTTCATAGAGATGAGCTGAACCAATATGTGCTGTTCTCGGTATATATTCTATATATAACTTGACAGCCAGGTAAACTCTTCCTAACATCAAGACTCTGAAGACGGTTAGCTCCTTGTCCACAGGTTTATTGACTTTGCAAGGAAAGAGTGAAACTGAAACATACAAAGGCATAATCAGCACTAAGTTTCCCCTTTAACATGCACAGAAATGCATTAACTCAAATTATATTAATTAAATCCCTGAGTTTTTATCGTTACAAGTTTTAATATTTAGTAGATATTTCTGTAAATAATATGATATTATATTTTAACCTGAAGACAATTATCAAATCACTTATTTATCTGTACATGTAATATGAACTTTCAATGATCTAGAAACAGCACATTCATAGCACATAAGGATATGAACATCAACAACAGTGATGCAGATAGTAAATAACAGACTTCTAAGGGTTAACTTATGAAACGTAACATAGTCCCAAAATAATGATCTACAATCATAAATATTGTTAAAACAATCAATACATACACACGATGCTACAACAGGCATAAGATGAATGCAGATATCACAGGATTAACCCAGATACAATAACATACTGCTCTCTGCAATGCTTGCTTACTTCCTGATTAACAGTCACATGACATAACTCCTTACTGAAGATGTAGATACTTAAAGGGAACACGGCCAAATAATAAAAGGCACAAAGAATACTTGAAGAATGGAAACAAGTCTTCTAACACATTAAGTGGTAACAGAACACTCCCCACCTGATGTGCTATACATCACTAAATTTTATGACAATCCATCTACTTTGGCATCTGGGGGAAGTAGAACCACGATCTCTGTAATAGGCCTAAGAAACAATTTAGTACCTCCTGGTTTGTTGACCTTGACTTCAACCTGACGCACCTTACCGTCTTGGCTAAGGAAGGTCTTTGTTACCAGTCCAAGAGGCCATTCATTTCGTGGTACTTGGCTGTTCTTGAGGAGAACAACACTTCCTTGACTGACGTTTGGATGAACAGACTGCCATTTCTTGCGTGTCTGTAAGATTGGTAGGAATTGCTTTCGCCATCTGTCCCAGAAGGTGTTAGAAAGGTGTTGAACTTGCCGCCATTGACACTTATAGAGGTCTGCAACTCCAAACTCGCCAGCGGGTGCAGCAACAAAGTTCACCTTTTGTGTGAGAAGAACAGCTGGGGTGAGTATAAACGACTCATCAGGATCCTTTGTCACAGGAACGAGAGGTCTGGCATTGATAATGGCTGCTACCTCTGCCATGAAGGTTACCAGCACTTCGTGAGTAAGTTTGTCCTTCAGCTGAAGGAACATGGAGTCAAGAATTCTTCTTGCAAGTCCAATCATTCTTTCCCAAGTTCCACCGCAATGGGAAGCGTGTGGAGCATTAAAAGTCCAAGTACAACCTTGATCTAACAGATACATTTTCACTGTTTTGCTGTCAATGTTTGAAGGTATCTTCAAATCCTTGCATGCCCCAACAAAGTTTGTGCCACGGTCTGAACGAATGTGTTTGACAGGTCCACGCACAGCAAGAAAACGTCTAAGAGCATTGATGAAGCTGGATGTGTCGAGGGACTCTATCACTTCGATATGAACGGCTCTTATGCTCATGCATGTAAAAATTACAGCCCATCTCTTATTGTGCGAAAATCCTCCTCTTGTCCGACGTGAGGAGACACTCCAAGGTCCAAATACGTCAAGTCCAATATTGGTAAAGGGAGGGTCTGTTGAGAGACGATCTGCTGGAAGGCTGGCCATTTTCTGAATGCTGAGTGGAGCTCTGAGCCGTCTGCAAGTTACACACTGATGGATGATGCTGCTCACTCTTCGTTTCCCACCAACTATCCAAAGGCCAGCTGAGCGGACAGCTCCTTCTGTGAAGTGACGCCCTTGATGTTGAATATGTTCATGGTGGTGTCTAATGAGCAAAGTTGCAATGTGATGCTTGCCAGGAATTATCAAAGGAGACTTCTCACTCTGATTAAGGCTTGAATAGTGGAGACGACCTCCGACTCTTAGAAGGCCTTGCGCATCAATGAATGGATCCAGAGTTTGAAGAGGACTACTTTTTGGAATTCTCTCTTGCTTTTGGATACATTTGATCTCTTGAACATACACTTGTTCTTGTGTCGCTCGGATAATAATGGCTGAAGCTTTATTGCATTCCTCTACTTTGAATTCTGCTTTGCAGTAATGCCAGCCCTTACAAGTACTGTTTTTCTTCACATCTTTGTTGAAAAGATGGGCTATGTGAATAAGGCGAGTAATAGCACCTGTTAGTGATTTCCAAGAAGAGAACTTGACAAATCGTTGGGAACCAAGCTGCTTGGATGACGTTGTAGTGCTTAAACTGGACACTAGAGGCCGTACGTCTGGATCTGAACTTGAATCAACAAGGTTGAAGGTGCTCTCTGAGGCACCTGGTTCTGCCATGAGCAGAAATTTGGGTCCACTTAGCCAATTAGTGTTTCGTAAGTGGGTTGCGGGAACAGAACGTGTCGCATGATCTGCCGGGTTCTGATCTGTTGACACATAGCGCCATTGGTCAGGATGAGAGGACCTTCGGATACGTTGTACCCGGTTACTAACATAAACATAAAAGCGCCTGGTTTCATTACAAATGTAGCCCAGAACCACCTTACTGTCTGAGTAGTAGGTTATAGCATCAAGCTGGAGATCCAGTTCTACTGAGATCAAGTCTGCTAACTCAACAGCAAGTACTGCAGCACAAAGTTCTAGTCTTGGCACTGTGTGCTCGGGGCGGGGGGCAAGTTTGGCTTTCCCCATTACAAACCCAATGTGATTATTCCCTGCAGCGTCTGTGACTTTTAGATACGTCACTGCAGCGATAGCTTTGGTTGATGCATCAGAAAAGACACACAATTCCCTTCTGACAGCTGCCGATGGTGAAGTTTCAGTATAGGGTCTGGAGATGGAAAGACTGGATAGCTCTGTCAGAGAAGCTCTCCATGATGTCCAAGCTTCCTCCATTTCTTGTGGTAGTGGAGCATCCCAATCACTGTTCTCAGTTGTGAGTTCTCTCAGAATAGCTTTCCCTTGGATTGTGACTGGTGCTACAAATCCAAGAGGATCATAGAGGCTGTTAATAGTGGATAAGACACCTCGTCGGGTGTAAGGTTTTATCTCATCACAGACACTGAAGTGGAAACAGTCAGTATGAAGGTTCCAATTGAGTCCAAGGCTACGTTGCATTGGTAGTGCATCTGCCTCAAGGTCAAGATCTTTCAGTTCACTTGCATGATCTTTGGACGGAAAAGCTTCCATGACTTCTTTGTTATTCGATGCAATCTTATGTAGTCTCAGATTTGATTTGGAGAGAACTTCCTGTGTCTTTTTCAGCAAATTGATAGCAGCTTCTACTGAAAGCAGAGACTTCAGGCCATCATCTACGTAGAAGTCACGCATCACAAAATTCTTGACGTCAGGGTCGACATGGTACTCGGCAATCTGAACAGACTGGTGTAGGCAATGAATAGCCACTGCAGGTGAGGGGCTATTACCAAAGACATGGACCCTCATGCGATACTCCACAATATCTTTGGAAAGGTCATTGTCTTGGAACCAAAGAAAACGTAAAAAGTTCCTGTCTTCTTTCCTTACTAAAAAACAATAGAACATCTGTTCTATGTCCGCTGTGAAGGCAATGGCTTCTTTCCTGAAGCGGATCAGTACTCCCAGCAGTGTGTTGTTTAGGTCAGGGCCAGTTAAAAGCACATCATTAAGTGATACACCATTGTGTTGGGCACTGGAATCAAACACTACTCTGATTTGCTTAGGTTTCTTCGGAAGATACACTCCAAATGTTGGCAGGTACCATTGTTCTTCTTTTGCACTCAGAGGAGGGGCTAACTCAGCATGACCATTTTTAAACATCTTGTCCATGAAGCTGAGAAAGTGGTCTCTCATTTCAGGCTTCCTTTCAAAGTTGCGCTTGAGAGACATAAGACGTTTCAGTGCTTGAGGCCTGTTGTTGGGAAGATGCTGACGTGGACTCTTAAAGGGTAATGGTGCTACCCAACTGTTGTTAGAATCTTTTTGTAGACCTTCATTCATGATTTTCATGAAAGAGGCATCCTGAATCGAAGGTGTAACCCGATTGTCATTTTTGGTTTGCTTAAACACCGAGCATCCCAGGTGGTCAGCATCACAGATAGATTCATCCAAAGAATATGTTGGGGAGTAGTTAGTTAGTTGGATGTCTCTGTATTTTTCCTTAACATGGAAGACGTTTGGACAAGGACGAAAGAGAGTCGGGCGTTTTGACTCTATGATGTTAGTGTGGAAGGTTTTGATTGTCAGCGGTTTGTGGACATTTCCCAGACACACATTGCCTACAATGACCCATCCCAGATCTAACTTCTGTGCATAGGGTAGGTTGTGTGAGCCATTCACCTGTTTACGGACTTTATGCACTCTTATAATATCCCGACCTAAGAGAAGCATAATTGGGGCTTGTGGGTCCTGTTCTGGGATGAAGTTTGCCACAGACTTTAGGTGTGCATGCCTACGAGCCACATCAGGAGTTGGAATCTCATCTCTGTTATTAGGAATGTCATTGCATTCTATAAGGCTTGGTAATGGAATGCGAACTGTTCCATCCAAAGATTCTACTTCATAGCCACTGGCCCTTCTTCCAACTGATTCCTTTACTCCTGCACATGTTCTTAATATGTAAGGAGCACTAGGACTTTGGTCGCTGAACATTTCAAAGAACTGTGAACGAACCAGCGACCTGTTGCTTTGTTCGTCCAGAATTGCATAAAGATTCACTGCTTTGTCTCTGTGGCCAGCTGGAAAAACTTTTACAAGACATATTTTGGAGCAAGATCGGTCTGTCTGATCTTCCCCACAGACTTCCGTACATTTGATGGTGACTTGAGATTGAGGGGAGATTTCCTCCCTCTCCCCACCGTGCTCAGAAGCATCGTTTACCTCTTCTATCCAGGGCGCGGGTCCAGGGTGGAGCGCTGTCTGATGTTTTTCACTTTTACACTCAGAACATTGGACATTAATATTACAGTTCTTTGCGATATGTGATGTCGAAGAGCAGCATTTAAAGCACACATTATTCTCTTTTAGAATTGCCTTGCGAGCTTCAATGTGCTTTTCCCGGAATGCACGGCATTTACGCAGTGGGTGTGGTTTTCTATGAATGGGACACAGTTTTTCACAGTCATCAGATTTTTTGGAGAGTTCGCCACTATTAATGGGAACCCTGGAAAATACCTCTGTCTTGTGTACAGAGATTTCTCGTTGTTTGCTAGGCTTCCAAGCTGTCTTTTCAATTTTTGGAGCCATGTCTACGTGAGAGATAAAGTTAAAGCTTGGATCATTCCCAATTCTAGCCTCCTGACTAACAAAGTTTACGAAGTAAGCAAAGGGAGGATAGGGAACATGGTTTTGTTGCTTGTAGGCTGCACCAACTGATGCCCACTTTTCTTGCAGACGAAACGGTAGCTTCTGTACTATTGGATTGACACCCCTTGCCGTGTCTAAGAAAGCAAGGCCAAGCAAGTCTCCTTCGGCCTTAGCAGACTGAAGTTCCATTAGTAGATCGCTCAACTTTGTCAGTTTAGGATAATCTCGGTTTGCTATTTTTGGAAAGGTGTCAATTCGTTTGAACAAAGCATCTTCTATCACTTCCATTGAGCCATATGTTTGTTCAAGTCTCTCCCATGCCATAGCCAGTCCTGCTTGCGGATGATTAATATGTATTGCCCTTATCTGTTCGACATGCTCTGCTGACTCCTTGCCAAGCCACTTCAGCAGGAGATCCATCTCTTCATTTGATGCCAGGTTTAAATCAGCAGTTGCGGTCTGAAAAGAACGTTTCCAGGCTCGGTAGTTCTGAGGTTTGTCATTAAACTGAAGTAAGCCTGTTGCCACGAGCTCACGGCGAGCTAGATATCTTACAAAGTCATTTATGCTTGAGCTGCCATTGTTTGAGTCTGGAGATATGGGGTAGGATAGAGTAGGATGACCACTGTTATTTTGCGGTCTAAAATGTTGCACAGGAGTAGCATGGTTGTTCTCGAACCTAACTTCATATGACTCATGAGCATCTTCATTTTTACAGATGCATGGCTGTTTTGAGGTAATATGAGATGGTTGGAAAACAGTATTGGTTTGGCGTGAAATGAAAGGTTTGGCTTCAGGTTTAAGATGTGAAGCTGAAATGTTGTGGATTGGGCTTTGTTCTGTTTTTATAGGGACACCATCATCACATAACTGAGGTTCAGTTTCTATTACTTTGGTTTGATCAATAACATATTGTTCAATGCGTTGTTTGGTTTCTAAGGGATCGGAATTTAAACTTAGCCTGCAACTGTGTTTCTCAATATTTTCATCAAAAGCAGCTTCCAGCACTTCCGCTTCTGCGATAGCTGCTGCTGTCTCTTTCTTTTGCTTAAGCATTTCCATAGATGCCTCCAGCTTAGCTTTTTGTAGCTTTAAATGAACTTCCTCTTCGGCGAAGGCAAGCCGTGCTTTTGCTGCTTCTGCTCTTGCTCTTGCCTTAGCCGCTGCTGACCCAGTTGACGATGTACTTGATTGTACTGAAGAACACGAAGCACGAGAGCGTGTTTTTAATGAAGATGCTTTTGTTGCCATAGCGAAGTCTGGTGGTGTATCTCTCCACTCACTGATAATCAGACAGTTGTCACTGGCTGTGTGTGACAATGCTATAATCGCTATCTGTCAGCCTGCTTTGCAATATCTTGCCTGATAAAAAGGCGTGTTTTCACTGTGCTGTCCTCGGTATATATTCTATATATAACTTGACAGCCAGGTAAACTCTTCCTAACATCAAGACTCTGAAGACGGTTAGCTCCTTGTCCACAGGTTTATTGACGTTGCAAGGAAAGAGTGAAACTGAAACATACAAAGGCATAATCAGCACTAAGTTTGCCCTTTAACATGCACAGAAATGCATTAACTCAAATTATATTAATTAAATCCCTGAGTTTTTATCGTTACAAGTTTTAATATTTAGTAGACATTTCTGTAAATAATATGATATTATATTTTAACCTGAAGACAATTATCAAATCACTTATTTATCTGTACATGTAATATGAACTTTCAATGATCTAGAAACAGCACATTCATAGCACATAAGGATATGAACATCAACAACAGTGATGCAGATAGTAAATAACAGACTTCTAAGGGTTAACTTATGAAACGTAACATAGTCCCAAAATAATGATCTACAATCATAAATATTGTTAAAACAATCAATACATACACACGATGCTACAACAGGCATAAGATGAATGCAGATATCACAGGATTAACCCAGATACAATAACATACTGCTCTCTGCAATGCTTGCTTACTTCCTGATTAACAGTCACATGACATAACTCCTTACTGAAGATGTAGATACTTAAAGGGAACACGGCCAAATAATAAAAGGCACAAAGAATACTTGAAGAATGGAAACAAGTCTTCTAACACATTAAGTGGTAACAGAACACAATATGTTTCCACTGTTTCAGAATGTAGTGGAGAATCAGTGTATGTTTTTTTAATATGGTAGTGTGGCCGAGGGGTCTAAGGCTCTGGATTTAGGCTCCAGTCTCTTTGGAGGAGAGTTTTCAAACCCCACCACTGCCAGGTGTGCTTTTAAATGGCTTATTCTGCATTAAGTAGGCCCTCTGAAAGTGCCCATTTGGTCTGTGGCTGTTTCATATTGATCTGTGTAACTACACTCAGTGTAAGTAGATGAAACATGAGAATTTTCTTACACTGACAGCAGCAAGTCCCTTAAGGAAAGTTGTCTGTACAGGAGTCAGGTATTTAGTCATGAATTATCCATCATTTGATCCTCGATGATGACATGATCCTGGCTTAAAAGGCAGGCAGCTCAGTACTACTCCATAAAAACACCCTTTCTTGCAATATTTGGTTTCAAAACTTGTTTTCCAGTCAATCCTAGGGCCTTAATTAGATGACACAGGTGTTTTTGACTAGAGAAGAAACTTCATTCTGCATGAGGGTGGACCTTCAGCAGAAGGAGTGTAACAATGGATTATGGAGGCCTTTATACATGCCAAAGATCTCCTTCAATAAACACTGATTATTCTTTTAGGCTCCAGTCTCTTTAGAGGCTTAGGTTCAAATCCCACCACTGCCAGTTGTGCTTTTAAATGGCTTATTCTGCATTAAGTAGGCCCTCTGAAAGTGCCCATTTTGTCTGTGGCTGTTTCATATTGATCTGTGTAACTACACTCAGTGCAAGTAGATGAAACATGAAAATTTGCTTACACTGACAGCAGCAAGTCCCTTAAGGAAAGTTGTCTGTACAGGAGTCAGATATTTAGTCAAGAATTATCCATCATTTGATCCTCGATGATGACATGATCCTGGCTTAAAAGGCAGGCAGCTCAGTACTACTCCATAAAAACACCCTTCTTGCAATGTTTGGTTTCAAAACTTGTTTTCAAGTCAATACTAAGGCCTTTATTAGATGATCCAGGTGTGTTTGACTAGAGATTAAGCTGTGGTTTATTTGCTTAAAAAATGTCTCTTGATTCCTTTGCTTTGCTTTTAGGAAATTGATGATTTCATAGAGATGAGCTGAACCAATATTTTTAAACTGTATCAGATTGTAGTGGAGAATCAGTGTATGGTTTTAATTTGGTGGTGTGGCCGAGGGGTCTAAGGCGCTGGATTTAGGCTCCAGTCTCTTTGGAGGTGTGGTTTCAAATCCCACCACTACCAGGTGTGCTTTTAAATGGCTTATTCTGCATTAAGTAGGCCCTCTGAAAGTGTCCATTTGGTCTGTGGCTGTTTCATATTGATCTGTGTAACTACACTCAGGTGCAAGTAGATGAAACATGAGAATTTGCTTGCACTGACAGCAGCAAGTCCCTTAAGGAAAGTTGTCTGTACAGGAGTCAGATATTTAGTCAAGAATTATCCATCATTTGATCCTCGATGATGACATGATCCTGGCGTAAAAGGCAGGCAACTCAGTACTACTCCATAAAAACACCCTTCTTGCAATGTTTGGTTTCAAAACTTGTTTTCCAGTCAATCCTAGGGCCTTAATTAGATGACACAGGTGTTTTTGACTAGAGAAGAAACTTCATTCTGCATGAGGGTGGACCTTCAGCAGAAGGAGTGTAACAATGGATTATGGAGGCCTTTATACATGCCAAAGATCTCCTTCAATAAACACTGATTATTCTTTTAGGCTCCAGTCTCTTTAGAGGCTTAGGTTCAAATCCCACCACTGCCAGTTGTGCTTTTAAATGGCTTATTCTGCATTAAGTAGGCCCTCTGAAAGTGCCCATTTGGTCTGTTGCTGTTTCATATTGATCTGTGTAACTACACTCAGGTGCAAGTAGATGAAACATGAGAATTTGCTTACACTGACAGCAGCAAGTCCCTTAAGGAAAGTTGTCTGTACAGGAGTCAGGTATTTAGTCAAGAATTATCCATCATTTGATCCTCGATGATGACATGATCCTGGCTTAAAAGGCAGGCAACTCAGTACTACTCCATAAAAACACTATTCTTGCAATGTTTGGTTTCAAAACTTGTTTTCAAGTCAATCCTAAGGCCTTTATTAGATGACCCAGGTGTGTTTGACTAGAGATCAATCTGTGGTTGATTTGCTTAAACAATGTCTCTTGAGGCCTTTGCTTTGCTTTTAGGAAATTGATGATTTCATAGAGATGAGCTGAACCAATATGTTTCCACTGTTTCAGAATGTAGTGGAGAATCAGTGTATGTTTTTTAATATGGTAGTATGGCCGAGGGGTCTAAGGCTCTGGATTTAGGCTCCAGTCTCTTTGGAGGAGAGTTTTCAAACCCCACCACTGCCAGGTGTGCTTTTAAATGGCTTATTCTGCATTAAGTAGGCCCTCTGAAAGTGCCCATTTGGTCTGTGGCTGTTTCATATTGATCTGTGTAACTACACTCAGTGTAAGTAGATGAAACATGAGAATTTTCTTACACTGACAGCAGCAAGTCCCTTAAGGAAAGTTGTCTGTACAGGAGTCAGGTATTTAGTCATGAATTATCCATCATTTGATCCTCGATGATGGCATGATCCTGGCTTAAAAGGCAGGCAGCTCAGTACTACTCCATAAAAACAACCTTCTTGCAATGTTTGGTTTCAAAACTTGTTTTCAAGTCAATACTAAGGCCTTTATTAGATGACCCAGGTGTGTTTGACTAGAGATCAATCTGTGGTTGATTTGCTTAAAAAATGTCTCTTGTGGCCTTTGCTTTGCTTTTAGGAAATTGATGATTTCATAGAGATGAGCTGAACCAATATTTTTAAACTGTTTCAGATTGTAGTGGAGAATCAGTGTTTGGTTTTAATTTGGTGGTGTGGCCGAGGGGTCTAAGGTGCTGGATTTAGGCTCCAGTCTCTTTGGAGTTGTGTTTTCAAACCCAACCACTGCCAGGTGTGCTTTTAAATGAATTATTCTGCATTAAGTAAGCCCTCTGAAAGTGCCCATTTGGTCTGTGGCTGTTTCATATTGATCTGTGTAACTACACTCAGTGCAAGTAGATGAAACATGAGAATTTTCTTACACTGACAGCAGCAAGTCCCTTAAGGAAAGTTGTCTGTACAGGAGTCAGGTATTTAGTCATGAATTATCCATCATTTGATCCACGATGATGACATGATCCTGGCTTAAAAGGCAGGCAGCTCAGTACTACTCCATAAAAACACCCTTCTTGCAATGTTTGGTTTCAAAACTTGTTTTCAAGTCAATCCTAAGGCCTTTATTAGATGACCCAGGTGTGTTTGACTAGAGATCAATCTGTGGTTGATTTGCTTAAACAATGTCTCTTGAGGCCTTTGCTTTGCTTTTAGGAAATTGATGATTTCATAGAGATGAGCTGAACCAATATGTTTCCACTGTTTCAGAATGTAGTGGAGAATCAGTGTATGTTTTTTAATATGGTAGTATGGCCGAGGGGTCTAAGGCTCTGGATTTAGGCTCCAGTCTCTTTGGAGGAGAGTTTTCAAACCCCACCACTGCCAGGTGTGCTTTTAAATGGCTTATTCTGCATTAAGTAGGCCCTCTGAAAGTGCCCATTTGGTCTGTGGCTGTTTCATATTGATCTGTGTAACTACACTCAGTGTAAGTAGATGAAACATGAGAATTTTCTTACACTGACAGCAGCAAGTCCCTTAAGGAAAGTTGTCTGTACAGGAGTCAGGTATTTAGTCATGAATTATCCATCATTTGATCCTCGATGATGACATGATCCTGGCTGAAAAGGCAGGCAGCTCAGTACTACTCCATAAAAACACTATTCTTGCAATGTTTGGTTTCAAAACTTGTTTTCAAGTCAATACTAAGGCCTTTATTAGATGATCCAGGTGTGTTTGACTAGAGATTAAACTGTGGTTTATTTGCTTAAAAAATGTCTCTTGAGGCCTTTGCTTTGCTTTTAGGAAATTGATGATTTCATAGAGATGAGCTGAACCAATATTTTTAAACTGTATCAGATTGTAGTGGAGAATCAGTGTATGGTTTTAATTTAGTGGTGTGGCCGAGGGGTCTAAGGTGCTGTATTTAGGCTCCACTCTCTTTGTAGGTGTGGGATGAAATCCCACCACTGCCAGGTGTGCTTTTAAATGGCTTATTCTGCATTAAGTAGGCCCTCTGAAAATGCCCAATTGGTCTGTGGCTGTTTCATATTGATCTGTTTAACTACACTCAGTGCAAGTAGATGAAACATGAGAATTTGCTTACACTGACAGCAGCAAGTCCCTTAAGGAAAGTTGTCTGTACAGGAATCAGATATTTAGTCAAGAATTATCCATCATTTGATCCTCGATGATGACATGATCCTGGCTTAAAAGGCAGGCAACTCAGTACTATTCCATAAAAACACCCTTCTTGCAATGTTTGGTTTCAAAACTTGTTTTCAAGTCAATCCTAAGGCCTTTATTAGATGACCCAGGTGTGTTTGACTAGAGATCAATCTGTGGTTGATTTGCTTAAAAAATGTCTCTTGAGGCCTTTGCTTTGCTTTTAGGAAATTGATGATTTCATAGAGATGAGCTGAACCAATATTTTTCCACTGTTTCAGAATGTAGTGGAGAATCAGTGTATGTTTTTTAATATGGTAGTGTGGCTGAGGGGTCTAAGGCGCTGGATTTAGGCTCCAGTCTCTTTGGAGGTGTGTTTTCAAACCCCACCACTGCCAGGTGTGCTTTTAAATGGTATATTCTGCATTAAGTAGGCCCTCTGAAAGTGCCCATTTGGTCTGTGGCTGTTTCATATTGATCTGTGTAACTACACTCAGTGCAAGTAGATGAAACATGAGAATTTACTTACACTGACAGCAGCAAGTCCCTTAAGGAAAGTTGTCTGTACAGGAGTCAGATATTTAGTCAAGAATTATCCATCATTTGATCCTCGATGATGACATGATCCTGGCGTAAAAGGCAGGCAACTCAGTACTACTCCATGAAAACACCCTTCTTGCAATGTTTGGTTTCAAAACTTGTTTTCCAGTCAATCCTAGGGCCTTAATTAGATGACACAGGTGTTTTTGACTAGAGAAGAAACTTCAATCTGCATGAGGGTGGACCTTCAGCAGAAGGAGTGTAACAATGGATTATGGAGGCCTTTATACATGCCAAAGATCGCCTTCAATAAACACTGATGATTCTTTTAGGCTCCTGTCTCTTTAGAGGCTTAGGTTCAAATCCCACCACTGCCAATTGTGCTTTTAAATGGCTTATTCTGCATTAAGTAGGCCCTCTGAAAGTGCCCATTTGGTCTGTGGCTGTTTCATATTGATCTGTATAACTACACTCAGGTGCAAGTAGATGAAACATGAGAATTTGCTTACACTGACAGCAGCAAGTCCCTTAAGGAAAGTTGTCTGTACAGGAGTCAGGTATTTAGTCAAGAATTATCCATCATTTGATCCTCGATGATGACATGATCCTGGCTTAAAAGGCAGGCAACTCAGTACTACTCCATAAAAACACCCTTCTTGCAATGTTTGGTTTCAAAACTTGTTTTCAAGTAAATCCTAAGGCCTTTATTAGATGACCCAGTTGTGTTTGACTAGAGATCAATCTGTGGTTGATTTGCTTAAAAAATGTCTCTTGAGGCCTTTGCTTTGCTTTTAGGAAATTGATGATTTCATAGAGATGAGCTGAACCAATATTTTTCCACTGTTTCAGAATGTAGTGGAGAATCAGTGTATGTTTTTTAATATGGTAGTGTGGCCGAGGGGTCTAAGGCACTGGATTTAGGCTCCAGTCTCTTTGGAGGTGTGTTTTCAAACCCCACCACTGCCAGGTGTGCTTTTAAATGAATTATTCTTAAGCCCTCTGAAAGTTCCCATTTGGTCTGTGGCTGTTTCATATTGATCTGTGTAACTACACTCAGTGCAAGTAGATGAAACATGAGAATTTTCTTACACTGACAGCAGCAAGTCCCTTAAGGAAAGTTGTCTGTACAGGAGTCAGGTATTTAGTCATGAATTATCCATCATTTGATCCACGATGATGACATGATCCTGGCTTAAAAGGCAGGCAGCTCAGTACTAATCCATAAAAACACCCTTCTTGCAATGTTTGGTTTCAAAACTTGTTTTCAAGTCAATACTAAGGCCTTTATTAGATGATCCAGGTGTGTTTGACTAGAGATTAAACTGTTGATTTGCTTAAAAAATGTCTCTTGAGGCCTTTGCTTTGCTTTTAGGAAATTGATGATTTCATAGAGATGAGCTGAACCAATATTTTTAAACTGTTTCATATTGTAGTGGAGAATCAGTGTATGGTTTTAATTTGGTGGTGTGGCGAGGTGTCTAAGGTGCTGTATTGAGGCTCCACTCTCTTTGGAGGTGTGGGTTGAAATCCCACCACTGCCAGGTGTGCTTGTAAATTGCTTATTCTGCATTAAGTAGGCCCTCTGAAAATGCCCATTTGGTCTGTGGCTGTTTCATATTGATCTGTTTAACTACACTCAGTGCAAGTAGATGAAACATGAAAATTTGCTTACACTGACAGCAGAAAGTCACTTAAGGAAAGTTGTCTGTACAGGAGTCAGGTATTTAGTCAAGAATTATCCATCATTTGATCCTCGATGATGATATGGTCCTGTCTTAAAAGGCAGGCAACTCAGTACTACTCCATAAAAACCCTTCTTGCAATGTTTGGTTTCAAAACTTGTTTTCAAGTCAATCCTAAAGCCTTTATTAGATGACCCAGGTGTGTTTGACTAGACAAGAAACTTCATTCTGCATGAGGGTGGACCTTCAGCAGAAGGACTGATTAACATGGATAATGGAGGCCTTTATATGTGCCAAAGATCTCCTTCAATAAACACTGAGTATTCTTTTAGGCTCCAGTCTCTTTAGAGGCTTAGGTTCAAATCCCACCACTGCCAGTTGTGCTTTTAAATGGCTTAATCTGCAATAAGTAGGCCCTCTGAAAGTGCCCATTTGGTCTGTGGCTGTTTCATATTGATCTGTGAAACTACACTCAGGTGCAAGTAGATGAAATATGAGAATTTGCTTACACTGACAGCAGCAAGTCCCTTAAGGAAAGTTGTCTGTACAAGAGTCAGGTATTTAGTCAAGAATTATCCATCATTTGATCCTCGATGATGACATGATCCTGGCTTAAAAGGCAGGCAACTCAGTACTACTCCATAAAAACACCCTTCTTGCAATGTTTGGTTTCAAAACTGGTTTTCAAGTCAATCCTAGGGCCTTAATTAGATGACCCAGGTGTTTTTGACTAGAGAAGAAACTTCAATCTGCATGAGGGTGGACCTTCAGCAGAAGGAGTGTAACAATGGATTATGGAGGCCTTTATACATGCCAAAGATCTCCTTCAATAAACACTGATTATTCTTTTAGGCTCCAGACTCTTTAGAGGCTTAGGTTCAAATCCCACCACTGCCAGTTGTGCTTTTAAATGGCTTATTCTGCATTAAGTAGGCCCTCTGAAAGTGCCCATTTGGTCTGTTGCTGTTTCATATTGATCTGTGTAACTACACTCAGGTGCAAGTAGATGAAACATGAAAATTTGCTTACACTGACAGCAGCAAGTCCCTTAAGGAAAGTTGTCTGTACAAGAGTCAGGTATTTAGTCAAGAATTATCCATCATTTGATCCTCGATGATGACATGATCCTGGCTTAAAAGGCAGGCAACTCAGTACTACTCCATAAAAACACCCTTCTTGCAATGTTTGGTTTCAAAACTTGTTTTCAAGTCAATCCTAAGGCCTTTATTAGATGATCCAGGTATGTTTGACTAGAGATTAGACTGTGGTTGATTTGCTTAAAAAATGTCTCTTGAGGCCTTTGCTTTGCTTTTAGGAAATTGATGATTTCATAGAGATGAGCTGAACCAATATTTTTAAACTGTTTCAGATTGTAGTGGAGAATCAGTGTATGGTTTTAATTTGGTGGTGTGGCCGAGGGGTCTAAGGCGCTGTATTTAGGCTCCACTCTCTTTGGAGGTGTGGGTTGAAATCCCACCACTGCCAGGTGTGCTTTTAAATGGCTTATTCTGCATTAAGTAGGCCCTCTGAAAGTGCCCATTTGGTCTGTGGCTGTTTCATATTGATCTGTGTAACTACACTCAGGTGCAAGTAGATGAAACATGAGAATTTGCTTACACTGACAGCAGCAAGTCCCTTAAGGAAAGTTGTCTGTACAGGAGTCAGATATTTAGTCATGAATTATCCATCATTTGATCCTCGATGATGACATGATCCTGGCTTAAAAGGCAGGCAGCTCAGTACTACTCCATAAAAACACCCTTCTTGCAATGTTTGGTTTCAAAACTTGTTTTCAAGTCAATACTAAGGCCTTTATTAGATGACCCAGGAGTGTTTGACTAGAGATCAATCTGTGGTTGATTTGCTTAAAAAATGTCTCTTGAGGCCTTTGCTTTGCTTTTAGGAAAATGATGATTTCATAGAGATGAGCTGAACCAATATTTTTAAACTGTATCAGATTGTAGTGGAGAATCAGTGTATGGTTTTAATTTGGTGGTGTGGCCGAGGGGTCTAAGGCGCTGGATTTAGGCTCCAGTCTCTTTGGAGGTGTGGTTTCAAATCCCACCACTACCAGGTGTGCTTTTAAATGGCTTATTCTGCATTAAGTAGGCCCTCTGAAAGTGTCCATTTGGTCTGTGGCTGTTTCATATTGATCTGTGTAACTACACTCAGGTGCAAGTAGATGAAACATGAGAATTTGCTTGCACTGACAGCAGCAAGTCCCTTAAGGAAATTTGTCTGTACAGGAGTCAGATATTTAGTCAAGAATTATCCATCATTTGATCCTCGATGATGACATGATCCTGGCGTAAAAGGCAGGCAACTCAGTACTACTCCATGAAAACATCCTTCTTGCAATGTTTGGTTTCAAAACTTGTTTTCCAGTCAATCCTAGGGCCTTAATTAGATGACCCAGGTGTTTTTGACTAGAGAAGAAACTTCAATCTGCATGAGGGTGGACCTTCAGCAGAAGGAGTGTAACAATGGATTATGGAGGCCTTTATACATGCCAAAGATCTCCTTCAATAAACACTGATTATTCTTTTAGGCTCCAGACTCTTTAGAGGCTTAGGTTCAAATCCCACCACTGCCAGTTGTGCTTTTAAATGGCTTATTCTGCATTAAGTAGGCCCTCTGAAAGTGCCCATTTGGTCTGTTGCTGTTTCATATTGATCTGTGTAACTACACTCAGGTGCAAGTAGATGAAACATGAAAATTTGCTTACACTGACAGCAGCAAGTCCCTTAAGGAAAGTTGTCTGTACAAGAGTCAGGTATTTAGTCAAGAATTATCCATCATTTGATCCTCGATGATGACATGATCCTGGCTTAAAAGGCAGGCAACTCAGTACTACTCCATAAAAACACCCTTCTTGCAATGTTTGGTTTCAAAACTTGTTTTCAAGTCAATCCTAAGGCCTTTATTAGATGATCCAGGTATGTTTGACTAGAGATTAGACTGTGGTTGATTTGCTTAAAAAATGTCTCTTGAGGCCTTTGCTTTGCTTTTAGGAAATTGATGATTTCATAGAGATGAGCTGAACCAATATTTTTAAACTGTTTCAGATTGTAGTGGAGAATCAGTGTATGGTTTTAATTTGGTGGTGTGGCCGAGGGGTCTAAGGCGCTGTATTTAGGCTCCACTCTCTTTGGAGGTGTGGGTTGAAATCCCACCACTGCCAGGTGTGCTTTTAAATGGCTTATTCTGCATTAAGTAGGCCCTCTGAAAGTGCCCATTTGGTCTGTGGCTGTTTCATATTGATCTGTGTAACTACACTCAGGTGCAAGTAGATGAAACATGAGAATTTGCTTACACTGACAGCAGCAAGTCCCTTAAGGAAAGTTGTCTGTACAGGAGTCAGATATTTAGTCATGAATTATCCATCATTTGATCCTCGATGATGACATGATCCTGGCTTAAAAGGCAGGCAGCTCAGTACTACTCCATAAAAACACCCTTCTTGCAATGTTTGGTTTCAAAACTTGTTTTCAAGTCAATACTAAGGCCTTTATTAGATGACCCAGGAGTGTTTGACTAGAGATCAATCTGTGGTTGATTTGCTTAAAAAATGTCTCTTGAGGCCTTTGCTTTGCTTTTAGGAAAATGATGATTTCATAGAGATGAGCTGAACCAATATTTTTAAACTGTATCAGATTGTAGTGGAGAATCAGTGTATGGTTTTAATTTGGTGGTGTGGCCGAGGGGTCTAAGGCGCTGGATTTAGGCTCCAGTCTCTTTGGAGGTGTGGTTTCAAATCCCACCACTACCAGGTGTGCTTTTAAATGGCTTATTCTGCATTAAGTAGGCCCTCTGAAAGTGTCCATTTGGTCTGTGGCTGTTTCATATTGATCTGTGTAACTACACTCAGGTGCAAGTAGATGAAACATGAGAATTTGCTTGCACTGACAGCAGCAAGTCCCTTAAGGAAATTTGTCTGTACAGGAGTCAGATATTTAGTCAAGAATTATCCATCATTTGATCCTCGATGATGACATGATCCTGGCGTAAAAGGCAGGCAACTCAGTACTACTCCATGAAAACATCCTTCTTGCAATGTTTGGTTTCAAAACTTGTTTTCCAGTCAATCCTAGGGCCTTAATTAGATGACACAGGTGTTTTTGACTAGAGAAAAAACTTCAATCTGCATGAGGGTGGACCTTCAGCAGAAGGAGTGTAACAATGGATTATGGAGGCCTTTATACATGCCAAAGATCTCCTTCAATAAACACTGATTATTCTTTTAGGCTCCAGTCTCTTTAGAGGCTTAGGTTCAAATCCCACCACTGCCAGTTGTGCTTTTAAATGGCTTATTCTGCATTAAGTAGGCCCTCTGAAAGTGCCCATTTGGTCTGTTGCTGTTTCATATTGATCTGTGTAACTACACTCAGGTGCAAGTAGATGAAACATGAAAATTTGATTACACTGACAGCAGCAAGTCCCTTAAGGAAAGTTGTCTGTACAAGAGTCAGGTATTTAGTCAAGAATTATCCATCATTTGATCCTCGATGATGACATGATCCTGGCTTAAAAGGCAGGCAACTCAGTACTACTCCATAAAAACACCCTTCTTGCAATGTTTGGTTTCAAAACTTGTTTTCAAGTCAATCCTAAGGCCTTTATTAGATGACCCAGGTGTGTTTGACTAGAAATCAATCTGTGGTTGATTTGCTTAAAAAATGTCTCTTGAGGCCTTTGCTTTGCTTTTAGGAAATTGATGATTTCATAGAGATGAGCTGAACCAATATTTTTCCACTGTTTCAGAATGTAGTGGAGAATCAGTGTATGTTTTTTAATATGGTAGTGTGGCCGAGGGGTCTAAGGCGATGGATTTAGGCTCCAGTCTCTTTGGAGGTGTGTTTTCAAACCCCACCACTGCCAGGTGTGCTTTTAAATGTCTTATTCTGCATTAAGTAGGCCCTCTGAAAGTGCCCATTTGGTCTGTGGCTGTTTCATATTGAACTGTGTAACTACACTCAGTGCAAGTAGATGAAACATGAGAATTTTCTTACACTGACAGCAGCAAGTCCCTTAAGGAAAGTTGTCTGTACAGGAGTCAGGTATTTTGTCATGAATTATCCATCATTTGATCCTCGATGATGACATGATCCTGGCTTAAAAGGCAGGCAGCTCAGTACTACTTCATAAAAACACCCTTCTTGCAATGTTTGGTTTCAAAACTTGTTTTCAAGTCAATACTAAGGCCTTTATTAGATGACCCAGGTGTGTTTGACTAGAGATCAATCTGTGGTTGATTTGCTTAAAAAATGTCTCTTGAGTCCTTTGCTTTGCTTTTAGGAAATTGATGATTTCATAGAGATGAGCTGAACCAATATTTTTAAACTGTTTCAGATTGTAGTGGAGAATCAGTGTATGGTTTTAATTTGGTGGTGTGGCCGAGGGGTCTAAGGTGCTGTATTTAGGCTCCACTCTCTTTGGAGGTGTGGGTTGAAATCCCACCACTGCCAGGTGTGCTTTTAAATTGCTTATTCTGCATTAAGTAGGCCCTCTGAAAATGCCCATTTGGTCTGTGGCTGTTTCATATTGATCTGTTTAACTACACTCAGTGCAAGTAGATGAAACATGAAAATTTGCTTTCACTGACAGCAGCAAGTCCCTTAAGGAAAGTTGTCTGTACAGGAGTCAGATATTTAGTCAAGAATTATCCATCATTTGATCCTCGATGATGACATGATCCTGGCTTAAAAGGCAGGCAGCTCAGTACTACTCCATAAAAACACCCTTCTTGCAATGTTTGGTTTCAAAACTTGTTTTCAAGTCAATACTAAGGCCTTTATTAGATGATCCAGGTGTGTTTGACTAGAGATTAAGCTGTGGTTTATTTGCTTAAAAAATGTCTCTTGAGGCCTTTGCTTTGCTTTTAGGAAATTGATGATTTCATAGAGATGAGCTGAACCAATATTTTTAAACTGTATCAGATTGTAGTGGAGAATCAGTGTATGGTTTTAATTTGGTGGTGTGGCCGAGGGGTCTAAGGCGCTGGATTTAGGCTCCAGTCTCTTTGGAGGTGTGGTTTCAAATCCCACCACTACCAGGTGTGCTTTTAAATGGCTTATTCTGCATTAAGTAGGCCCTCTGAAAGTGTCCATTTGGTCTGTGGCTGTTTCATATTGATCTTTGTAACTACACTCAGGTGCAAGTAGATGAAACATGAGAATTTGCTTGCACTGACAGCTGCAAGTCCCTTAAGGAAAGTTTTCTGTACAGGAGTCAGATATTTAGTCAAGAATTATCCATCATTTGATCCTCGATGATGACATGATCCTGGCGTAAAAGGCAGGCAACTCAGTACTACTCCATGAAAACACCCTTCTTGCAATGTTTGGTTTCAAAACTTGTTTTCCAGTCAATCCTAGGGCCTTAATTAGATGACACAGGTGTTTTTGACTAGAGAAGAAACTTCATTCTGCATGAGGGTGGACCTTCAGCAGAAGGAGTGTAACAATGGATTATGGAGGCCTTTATACATGCCAAAGATCTCCTTCAATAAACACTGATTATTCTTTTAGGCTCCAGTCTCTTTAGAGGCTTAGGTTCAAATCCCACCACTGCCAGTTGTGCTTTTAAATGGCTTATTCTGCATTAAGTAGGCCCTCTGAAAGTGCCCATTTGGTCTGTGGCTGTTTCATATTGATCTGTATAACTACACTCAGGTGCAAGTAGATGAAACATGAGAATTTGCTTACACTGACAGCAGCAAGTCCCTTAAGGAAAGTTGTCTGTACAGGAGTCAGGTATTTAGTCAAGAATTATCCATCATTTGATCCTCGATGATGACATGATCCTGGCTTAAAAGGCAGGCAACTCAGTACTACTCCATAAAAACACCCTTCTTGCAATGTTTGGTTTCAAAACTTGTTTTCAAGTCAATCCTAAGGCCTTTATTAGATGACCCAGGTGTGTTTGACTAGAGATCAATCTGTGGTTGATTTGCTTAAAAAATGTCTCTTGAGGCCTTTGCTTTGCTTTTAGGAAATTGATGATTTCATAGAGATGAGCTGAACCAATATTTTTCCACTGTTTCAGAATGTAGTGGAGAATCAGTGTATGTTTTTTAATATGGTAGTGTGGCCGAGGGTCTAAGGCGCTGGATTTAGGCTCCAGTCTCTTTGGAGGTGTGTTTTCAAATCCCACCACTGCCAGGTGTGCTTTTAAATGGCTTAATCTGCATTAAGTAGGCCCTCTGAAAGTGCCCATTTGGTCTGTGGCTGTTTCATATTGATCTGTGTAACTACACTCAGGTGCAAGTAGATGAAATATGAGAATTTGCTTACACTGACAGCAGCAAGTCCCTTAAGGAAAGTTGTCTGTACAGGAGTCAGATATTTAGTCAAGAATTATCCATCATTTGATCCTCGATGATGACATGATCCTGGCTTAAAAGGCAGGCAGCTCAGTACTACTCCTTAAAAACACCCTTTTTGCAATGTTTGGTTTCAAAACTTGTTTTCAAGTCAATCCTAAGGCCTTTATTAGATGACCCAGGTGTGTTTGACTAGAGATCAATCTGTGGTTGATTTGCTTAAAAAATGTCTCTTGAGGCCTTTGCTTTGCTTTTAGGAAATTGATGATTTTATAGAGATGAGCTGAACCAATATTTTTCCACTGTTTCAGAATGTAGTGGAGAATCAGTGTATGTTTTTTAATATGGTAGTGTGGCCGAGGGGTCTAAGGCGCTGGATTTAGGCTCCAGTCTCTTTGGAGGTGTGTTTTCAAACCCCACCACTGCCAGGTGTGCTTTTAAATGTCTTATTCTGCATTAAGTAGGCCCTCTGAAAATGCCCATTTGGTCTGTGGCTGTTTCATATTGATCTGTTTAACTACACTCAGTGCAAGTAGATGAAACATGAAAATTTGCTTTCACTGACAGCAGCAAGTCCCTTAAGGAAAGTTGTCTGTACAGGAGTCAGATATTTAGTCAAGAATTATCCATCATTTGATCCTCGATGATGACATGATCCTGGCTTAAAAGGCAGGCAACTCAGTACTACTCCATAAAAACACCCTTCTTGCAATGTTTGGTTTCAAAACTTGTTTTCAAGTCAATCCTAAGGCCTTTATTAGATGACCCAGGTGTGTTTGACTAGAGATCAATCTGTGGTTGATTTGCTTAAAAAATGTCTCTTGAGGCCTTTGCTTTGCTTTTAGGAAATTGATGATTTTATAGAGATGAGCTGAACCAATATTTTTCCACTGTTTCAGAATGTAGTGGAGAATCAGTGTATGTTTTTTAATATGGTAGTGTGGCCGAGGGGTCTAAGGCGCTGGATTTAGGCTCCAGTCTCTTTGGAGGTGTGTTTTCAAACCCCACCACTGCCAGGTGTGCTTTTAAATGTCTTATTCTGCATTAAGTAGGCCCTCTGAAAATGCCCATTTGGTCTGTGGCTGTTTCATATTGATCTGTTTAACTACACTCAGTGCAAGTAGATGAAACATGAAAATTTGCTTTCACTGACAGCAGCAAGTCCCTTAAGGAAAGTTGTCTGTACAGGAGTCAGATATTTAGTCAAGAATTATCCATCATTTGATCCTCGATGATGACATGATCCTGGCTTAAAAGGCAGGCAGCTCAGTACTACTCCATAAAAACACCCTTCTTGCAATGTTTGGTTTCAAAACTTGTTTTCAAGTCAATACTAAGGCCTTTATTAGATGATCCAGGTGTGTTTGACTAGAGATCAATCTGTGGTTTATTTGCTTAAAAAATGTCTCTTGAGGCCTTTGCTTTGCTTTTAGGAAATTGATGATTTCATAGAGATGAGCTGAACCAATATTTTTCCACTGTTTCAGAATGTAGTGGAGAATCAGTGTGTTTTTTAATATGGTAGTGTGGCCGAGGGGTCTAAGGTGCTGTATTTAGGCTCCACTCTCTTTGGAGGTGTGGGTTGAAATCCCACCACTGCCAGGTGTGCTTTTAAATTGCTTATTCTGCATTAAGTAGGCCCTCTGAAAATGCCCATTTGGTCTGTGGCTGTTTCATATTGATCTGTTTAACTACACTCAGTGCAAGTAGATGAAACATGAAAATTTGCTTACACTGACAGCAGCAAGTCCCTTAAGGAAAGTTGTCTGTACAGGAGTCAGGTATTTAGTCAAGAATTATCCATCATTTGATCCTCGATGATGACATGATCCTGGCTTAAAAGGCAGGCAGCTCAGTACTACTCCATAAAAACACCCTTCTTGCAAAGTTTGGTTTCAAAACTTGTTTTCAAGTCAATACTAAGGCCTTTATTAGATGATCCAGGTGTGTTTGACTAGAGATCAATCTGTGGTTGATTTGCTTAAAAAATGTCTCTTGAGTCCTTTGCTTTGCTTTTAGGAAATTGATGATTTCATAGAGATGAGCTGAACCAATATTTTTAAACTGTTTCAGATTGTAGTGGAGAATCAGTGTATGGTTTTAATTTGGTGGTGTGGCCGAGGGGTCTAAGGTGCTGTATTTAGGCTCCACTCTCTTTGGAGGTGTGGGTTGAAATCCCACCACTGCCAGGTGTGCTTTTAAATTGCTTATTCTGCATTAAGTAGGCCCTCTGAAAATGCCCATTTGGTCTGTGGCTGTTTCATATTGATCTGTTTAACTACACTCAGTGCAAGTAGATGAAACATGAAAATTTGCTTTCACTGACAGCAGCAAGTCCCTTAAGGAAAGTTGTCTGTACAGGAGTCAGATATTTAGTCAAGAATTATCCATCATTTGATCCTCGATGATGACATGATCCTGGCTTAAAAGGCAGGCAGCTCAGTACTACTCCATAAAAACACCCTTCTTGCAATGTTTGGTTTCAAAACTTGTTTTCAAGTCAATACTAAGGCCTTTATTAGATGATCCAGGTGTGTTTGACTAGAGATTAAGCTGTGGTTTATTTGCTTAAAAAATGTCTCTTGAGGCCTTTGCTTTGCTTTTAGGAAATTGATGATTTCATAGAGATGAGCTGAACCAATATTTTTAAACTGTATCAGATTGTAGTGGAGAATCAGTGTATGGTTTTAATTTGGTGGTGTGGCCGAGGGGTCTAAGGCGCTGGATTTAGGCTCCAGTCTCTTTGGAGGTGTGGTTTCAAATCCCACCACTACCAGGTGTGCTTTTAAATGGCTTATTCTGCATTAAGTAGGCCCTCTGAAAGTGTCCATTTGGTCTGTGGCTGTTTCATATTGATCTTTGTAACTACACTCAGGTGCAAGTAGATGAAACATGAGAATTTGCTTGCACTGACAGCTGCAAGTCCCTTAAGGAAAGTTTTCTGTACAGGAGTCAGATATTTAGTCAAGAATTATCCATCATTTGATCCTCGATGATGACATGATCCTGGCGTAAAAGGCAGGCAACTCAGTACTACTCCATGAAAACACCCTTCTTGCAATGTTTGGTTTCAAAACTTGTTTTCCAGTCAATCCTAGGGCCTTAATTAGATGACACAGGTGTTTTTGACTAGAGAAGAAACTTCATTCTGCATGAGGGTGGACCTTCAGCAGAAGGAGTGTAACAATGGATTATGGAGGCCTTTATACATGCCAAAGATCTCCTTCAATAAACACTGATTATTCTTTTAGGCTCCAGTCTCTTTAGAGGCTTAGGTTCAAATCCCACCACTGCCAGTTGTGCTTTTAAATGGCTTATTCTGCATTAAGTAGGCCCTCTGAAAGTGCCCATTTGGTCTGTGGCTGTTTCATATTGATCTGTATAACTACACTCAGGTGCAAGTAGATGAAACATGAGAATTTGCTTACACTGACAGCAGCAAGTCCCTTAAGGAAAGTTGTCTGTACAGGAGTCAGGTATTTAGTCAAGAATTATCCATCATTTGATCCTCGATGATGACATGATCCTGGCTTAAAAGGCAGGCAACTCAGTACTACTCCATAAAAACACCCTTCTTGCAATGTTTGGTTTCAAAACTTGTTTTCAAGTCAATCCTAAGGCCTTTATTAGATGACCCAGGTGTGTTTGACTAGAGATCAATCTGTGGTTGATTTGCTTAAAAAATGTCTCTTGAGGCCTTTGCTTTGCTTTTAGGAAATTGATGATTTCATAGAGATGAGCTGAACCAATATTTTTCCACTGTTTCAGAATGTAGTGGAGAATCAGTGTATGTTTTTTAATATGGTAGTGTGGCCGAGGGTCTAAGGCGCTGGATTTAGGCTCCAGTCTCTTTGGAGGTGTGTTTTCAAATCCCACCACTGCCAGGTGTGCTTTTAAATGGCTTAATCTGCATTAAGTAGGCCCTCTGAAAGTGCCCATTTGGTCTGTGGCTGTTTCATATTGATCTGTGTAACTACACTCAGGTGCAAGTAGATGAAATATGAGAATTTGCTTACACTGACAGCAGCAAGTCCCTTAAGGAAAGTTGTCTGTACAGGAGTCAGATATTTAGTCAAGAATTATCCATCATTTGATCCTCGATGATGACATGATCCTGGCTTAAAAGGCAGGCAGCTCAGTACTACTCCTTAAAAACACCCTTTTTGCAATGTTTGGTTTCAAAACTTGTTTTCAAGTCAATCCTAAGGCCTTTATTAGATGACCCAGGTGTGTTTGACTAGAGATCAATCTGTGGTTGATTTGCTTAAAAAATGTCTCTTGAGGCCTTTGCTTTGCTTTTAGGAAATTGATGATTTTATAGAGATGAGCTGAACCAATATTTTTCCACTGTTTCAGAATGTAGTGGAGAATCAGTGTATGTTTTTTAATATGGTAGTGTGGCCGAGGGGTCTAAGGCGCTGGATTTAGGCTCCAGTCTCTTTGGAGGTGTGTTTTCAAACCCCACCACTGCCAGGTGTGCTTTTAAATGTCTTATTCTGCATTAAGTAGGCCCTCTGAAAATGCCCATTTGGTCTGTGGCTGTTTCATATTGATCTGTTTAACTACACTCAGTGCAAGTAGATGAAACATGAAAATTTGCTTTCACTGACAGCAGCAAGTCCCTTAAGGAAAGTTGTCTGTACAGGAGTCAGATATTTAGTCAAGAATTATCCATCATTTGATCCTCGATGATGACATGATCCTGGCTTAAAAGGCAGGCAACTCAGTACTACTCCATAAAAACACCCTTCTTGCAATGTTTGGTTTCAAAACTTGTTTTCAAGTCAATCCTAAGGCCTTTATTAGATGACCCAGGTGTGTTTGACTAGAGATCAATCTGTGGTTGATTTGCTTAAAAAATGTCTCTTGAGGCCTTTGCTTTGCTTTTAGGAAATTGATGATTTTATAGAGATGAGCTGAACCAATATTTTTCCACTGTTTCAGAATGTAGTGGAGAATCAGTGTATGTTTTTTAATATGGTAGTGTGGCCGAGGGGTCTAAGGCGCTGGATTTAGGCTCCAGTCTCTTTGGAGGTGTGTTTTCAAACCCCACCACTGCCAGGTGTGCTTTTAAATGTCTTATTCTGCATTAAGTAGGCCCTCTGAAAATGCCCATTTGGTCTGTGGCTGTTTCATATTGATCTGTTTAACTACACTCAGTGCAAGTAGATGAAACATGAAAATTTGCTTTCACTGACAGCAGCAAGTCCCTTAAGGAAAGTTGTCTGTACAGGAGTCAGATATTTAGTCAAGAATTATCCATCATTTGATCCTCGATGATGACATGATCCTGGCTTAAAAGGCAGGCAGCTCAGTACTACTCCATAAAAACACCCTTCTTGCAATGTTTGGTTTCAAAACTTGTTTTCAAGTCAATACTAAGGCCTTTATTAGATGATCCAGGTGTGTTTGACTAGAGATCAATCTGTGGTTTATTTGCTTAAAAAATGTCTCTTGAGGCCTTTGCTTTGCTTTTAGGAAATTGATGATTTCATAGAGATGAGCTGAACCAATATTTTTCCACTGTTTCAGAATGTAGTGGAGAATCAGTGTGTTTTTTAATATGGTAGTGTGGCCGAGGGGTCTAAGGTGCTGTATTTAGGCTCCACTCTCTTTGGAGGTGTGGGTTGAAATCCCACCACTGCCAGGTGTGCTTTTAAATTGCTTATTCTGCATTAAGTAGGCCCTCTGAAAATGCCCATTTGGTCTGTGGCTGTTTCATATTGATCTGTTTAACTACACTCAGTGCAAGTAGATGAAACATGAAAATTTGCTTACACTGACAGCAGCAAGTCCCTTAAGGAAAGTTGTCTGTACAGGAGTCAGGTATTTAGTCAAGAATTATCCATCATTTGATCCTCGATGATGACATGATCCTGGCTTAAAAGGCAGGCAGCTCAGTACTACTCCATAAAAACACCCTTCTTGCAAAGTTTGGTTTCAAAACTTGTTTTCAAGTCAATACTAAGGCCTTTATTAGATGATCCAGGTGTGTTTGACTAGAGATTAAACTGTGGTTTATTTGCTTAAAAAATGTCTCTTGAGGCCTTTGCTTTGCTTTTAGGAAATTGATGATTTCATAGAGATGAGCTGAACCAATATTTTTAAACTGTATCAGATTGTAGTGGAGAATCAGTGTATGGTTTTAATTTGGTGGTGTGGCCGAGGGGTCTAAGGCGCTGGATTTAGGCTCCAGTCTCTTTGGAGGTGTGGGTTCAAACCCCACCACTACCAGGTGTGCTTTTAAATGGCTTATTCTGCATTAAGTAGGCCCTCTGAAAGTGTCCATTTGGTCTGTGGCTTTTTCATATTGATCTGTGTAACTACACTCAGGTGCAAGTAGATGAAACATGAGAATTTGCTTGCACTGACAGCATCAAGTCCTTAAGGAAAGTTGTCTGTACAGGAGTCAGATATTTAGTCAAGAATTATCCATCATTTGATCCTCGATGATGACATGATCCTGGCGTAAAAGGCAGGCAACTCAGTACTACTCCATGAAAACACCCTTCTTGCAATGTTTGGTTTCAAAACTTGTTTTCAAGTCAATCCTAGGGCCTTAATTAGATGACACAGGTGTTTTTGACTAGAGAAGAAACTTCATTCTGCATGAGGGTGGACCTTCAGCAGAAGGAGTGTTAACAATGGATTATGGAGGCCTTTATACATGCCAAAGATCTCCTTCAATAAACACTGATTATTCTTTTAGGCTCCAGTCTCTTTAGAGGCTTAGGTTCAAATCCCACCACTGCCAGTTGTGCTTTTAAATGGCTTATTCTGCATTAAGTAGGCCCTCTGAAAGTGCCCATTTGGTCTGTGGCTGTTTCATATTGATCTGTGTAACTACACTCAGGTGCAAGTAGATGAAACATGAGAATTTGCTTACACTGACAGCAGCAAGTCCCTTAAGGAAAGTTGTCTGTACAGGAGTCAGGTATTTAGTCAAGAATTATCCATCATTTGATCCTCGATGATGATATGATCATGTCTTAAATGGCAGGCAACTCAGTACTACTCCATAAAAAACCCTTCTTGCAATGTTGGGTTTCAAAACTTGTTTTCAAGTCAATCCTAAGGCCTTTATTAGATGACCCAGATGTGTTTGACTAGAGAAGAAACTTCATTCTGCATGAGGGTGGACCTTCAGCAGAAGGAGTGTAACAATGGATTATGGAGGCCTTTATACATGCCAAAGATCGTCTTCAATAAACACTGATTATTCTTTTAGGCTCCAGTCTCTTTAGAGGCTTAGGTTCAAATCCCACCACTGCCAGTTGTGCTTTTAAATGGCTTATTCTGCATTAAGTAGGCCCTCTGAATGTGCCCATTTGCTCTGTGGCTGTTTCATATTGATCTGTGTAACTACACTCAGTGCAAGTAGATGAAACATGAAAATTTGCTTACACTGACAGCAGCAAGTCCCTTAAGGAAAGTTGTCTGTACAGGAGTCAGATATTTATTCAAGAATTATCCATCATTCGATCCTCGATGATGACATGATCCTGGCTTAAAAGGCAGGCAGCTCAGTACTACTCCATAAAAACACCCTTCTTGCAATGTTTGGTTTCAAAACTTGTTTTCAAGTCAATACTAAGGCCTTTATTAGATGATCCAGGTGTGTTTGACTAGAGATTAAACTGTGGTTTATTTGCTTAAAAAATGTCTCTTGAGGCCTTTGCTTTGCTTTTAGGAAATTGATGATTTCATAGAGATGAGCTGAACCAATATTTTTAAACTGTATCAGATTGTAGTGGAGAATCAGTGTATGGTTTTAATTTGGTGGTGTGGCCGAGGGGTCTAAGGCGCTGGATTTCGGCTCCAGTCTCTTTGGAGGTGTGGTTTCAAATCCCACCACTACCAGGTGTGCTTTTAAATGGCTTATTCTGCATTAAGTAGGCCCTCTGAAAGTGTCCATTTGGTCTGTGGCTGTTTCATATTGATCTGTGTAACTACACTCAGGTGCAAGTAGATGAAACATGAGAATTTGCTTGCACTGACAGCAGCAAGTCCCTTAAGGAAAGTTGTCTGTACAGGAGTCAGATATTTAGTCAAGAATTATCCATCATTTGATCCTCGATGATGACATGATCCTGGCGTAAAAGGCAGGCAACTCAGTATTACTCCATGAAAACATCCTTCTTGCAATGTTTGGTTTCAAAACTTGTTTTCCAGTCAATCCTAGGGCCTTAATTAGATGACACAGGTGTTTTTGACTAGAGAAGAAACTTCAATCTGCATGAGGGTGGACCTTCAGCAGAAGGAGTGTAACAATGGATTATGGAGGCCTTTATACATGCCAAAGATCTCCTTCAATAAACACTGATTATTCTTTTAGGCTCCAGTCTCTTTAGAGGCTTAGGTTCAAATCCCACCACTGCCAGTTGTGCTTTTAAATGGCTTATTCTGCATTAAGTAGGCCCTCTGAAAATGCCCCTTTGGTCTGTGGCTGTTTCATATTGATCTGTTTAACTACAATCAGTGCAAGTAGATGAAACATGAAAATTTGCTTACACTGACAGCAGCAAGTCCCTTAAGGAAAGTTGTCTGTACAGGAGTCAGATATTTAGTCAAGAATTATCCATCATTTGATCCTCGATGATGACATGATCCTGGCTTAAAAGGCAGGCAACTCAGTACTACTCCATAAAAACACCCTTCTTGCAATGTTTGGTTTCAAAACTTGTTTTCAAGTCAATCCTAAGGCCTTTATTAGATGACCCAGGTGTGTTTGACTAGAGATCAATCTGTGGTTGATTTGCTTAAAAAATGTCTCTTGAGGCCTTTGCTTTGCTTTTAGGAAATTGATGATTTTATAGAGATGAGCTGAACCAATATTTTTCCACTGTTTCAGAATGTAGTGGAGAATCAGTGTATGTTTTTTAATATGGTAGTGTGGCCGAGGGGTCTAATGCGCTGGATTTAGGCTCCAGTCTCTTTGGAGGTGTGTTTTCAAACCCCACCACTGCCAGGTGTGCTTTTAAATGTCTTATTCTGCATTAAGTAGGCCCTCTGAAAATGCCCATTTGGTCTGTGGCTGTTTCATATTGATCTGTTTAACTACACTCAGTGCAAGTAGATGAAACATGAAAATTTGCTTTCACTGACAGCAGCAAGTCCCTTAAGGAAAGTTGTCTGTACAGGAGTCAGATATTTAGTCAAGAATTATCCATCATTTGATCCTCGATGATGACATGATCCTGGCTTAAAAGGCAGGCAGCTCAGTACTACTCCATAAAAACACCCTTCTTGCAATGTTTGGTTTCAAAACTTGTTTTCAAGTCAATACTAAGGCCTTTATTAGATGATCCAGGTGTGTTTGACTAGAGATCAATCTGTGGTTTATTTGCTTAAAAAATGTCTCTTGAGGCCTTTGCTTTGCTTTTAGGAAATTGATGATTTCATAGAGATGAGCTGAACCAATATTTTTCCACTGTTTCAGAATGTAGTGGAGAATCAGTGTGTTTTTTAATATGGTAGTGTGGCCGAGGGGTCTAAGGTGCTGTATTTAGGCTCCACTCTCTTTGGAGGTGTGGGTTGAAATCCCACCACTGCCAGGTGTGCTTTTAAATTGCTTATTCTGCATTAAGTAGGCCCTCTGAAAATGCCCATTTGGTCTGTGGCTGTTTCATATTGATCTGTTTAACTACACTCAGTGCAAGTAGATGAAACATGAAAATTTGCTTACACTGACAGCAGCAAGTCCCTTAAGGAAAGTTGTCTGTACAGGAGTCAGGTATTTAGTCAAGAATTATCCATCATTTGATCCTCGATGATGACATGATCCTGGCTTAAAAGGCAGGCAGCTCAGTACTACTCCATAAAAACACCCTTCTTGCAAAGTTTGGTTTCAAAACTTGTTTTCAAGTCAATACTAAGGCCTTTATTAGATGATCCAGGTGTGTTTGACTAGAGATTAAACTGTGGTTTATTTGCTTAAAAAATGTCTCTTGAGGCCTTTGCTTTGCTTTTAGGAAATTGATGATTTCATAGAGATGAGCTGAACCAATATTTTTAAACTGTATCAGATTGTAGTGGAGAATCAGTGTATGGTTTTAATTTGGTGGTGTGGCCGAGGGGTCTAAGGCGCTGGATTTAGGCTCCAGTCTCTTTGGAGGTGTGGGTTCAAACCCCACCACTACCAGGTGTGCTTTTAAATGGCTTATTCTGCATTAAGTAGGCCCTCTGAAAGTGTCCATTTGGTCTGTGGCTTTTTCATATTGATCTGTGTAACTACACTCAGGTGCAAGTAGATGAAACATGAGAATTTGCTTGCACTGACAGCATCAAGTCCTTAAGGAAAGTTGTCTGTACAGGAGTCAGATATTTAGTCAAGAATTATCCATCATTTGATCCTCGATGATGACATGATCCTGGCGTAAAAGGCAGGCAACTCAGTACTACTCCATGAAAACACCCTTCTTGCAATGTTTGGTTTCAAAACTTGTTTTCAAGTCAATCCTAGGGCCTTAATTAGATGACACAGGTGTTTTTGACTAGAGAAGAAACTTCATTCTGCATGAGGGTGGACCTTCAGCAGAAGGAGTGTTAACAATGGATTATGGAGGCCTTTATACATGCCAAAGATCTCCTTCAATAAACACTGATTATTCTTTTAGGCTCCAGTCTCTTTAGAGGCTTAGGTTCAAATCCCACCACTGCCAGTTGTGCTTTTAAATGGCTTATTCTGCATTAAGTAGGCCCTCTGAAAGTGCCCATTTGGTCTGTGGCTGTTTCATATTGATCTGTGTAACTACACTCAGGTGCAAGTAGATGAAACATGAGAATTTGCTTACACTGACAGCAGCAAGACCCTTAAGGAAAGTTGTCTGTACAGGAGTCAGGTATTTAGTCAAGAATTATCCATCATTTGATCCTCGATGATGATATGATCATGTCTTAAATGGCAGGCAACTCAGTACTACTCCATAAAAAACCCTTCTTGCAATGTTGGGTTTCAAAACTTGTTTTCAAGTCAATCCTAAGGCCTTTATTAGATGACCCAGATGTGTTTGACTAGAGAAGAAACTTCATTCTGCATGAGGGTGGACCTTCAGCAGAAGGAGTGTAACAATGGATTATGGAGGCCTTTATACATGCCAAAGATCGTCTTCAATAAACACTGATTATTCTTTTAGGCTCCAGTCTCTTTAGAGGCTTAGGTTCAAATCCCACCACTGCCAGTTGTGCTTTTAAATGGCTTATTCTGCATTAAGTAGGCCCTCTGAATGTGCCCATTTGCTCTGTGGCTGTTTCATATTGATCTGTGTAACTACACTCAGTGCAAGTAGATGAAACATGAAAATTTGCTTACACTGACAGCAGCAAGTCCCTTAAGGAAAGTTGTCTGTACAGGAGTCAGATATTTATTCAAGAATTATCCATCATTCGATCCTCGATGATGACATGATCCTGGCTTAAAAGGCAGGCAGCTCAGTACTACTCCATAAAAACACCCTTCTTGCAATGTTTGGTTTCAAAACTTGTTTTCAAGTCAATACTAAGGCCTTTATTAGATGATCCAGGTGTGTTTGACTAGAGATTAAACTGTGGTTTATTTGCTTAAAAAATGTCTCTTGAGGCCTTTGCTTTGCTTTTAGGAAATTGATGATTTCATAGAGATGAGCTGAACCAATATTTTTAAACTGTATCAGATTGTAGTGGAGAATCAGTGTATGGTTTTAATTTGGTGGTGTGGCCGAGGGGTCTAAGGCGCTGGATTTCGGCTCCAGTCTCTTTGGAGGTGTGGTTTCAAATCCCACCACTACCAGGTGTGCTTTTAAATGGCTTATTCTGCATTAAGTAGGCCCTCTGAAAGTGTCCATTTGGTCTGTGGCTGTTTCATATTGATCTGTGTAACTACACTCAGGTGCAAGTAGATGAAACATGAGAATTTGCTTGCACTGACAGCAGCAAGTCCCTTAAGGAAAGTTGTCTGTACAGGAGTCAGATATTTAGTCAAGAATTATCCATCATTTGATCCTCGATGATGACATGATCCTGGCGTAAAAGGCAGGCAACTCAGTACTACTCCATGAAAACATCCTTCTTGCAATGTTTGGTTTCAAAACTTGTTTTCCAGTCAATCCTAGGGCCTTAATTAGATGACACAGGTGTTTTTGACTAGAGAAGAAACTTCAATCTGCATGAGGGTGGACCTTCAGCAGAAGGAGTGTAACAATGGATTATGGAGGCCTTTATACATGCCAAAGATCTCCTTCAATAAACACTGATTATTCTTTTAGGCTCCAGTCTCTTTAGAGGCTTAGGTTCAAATCCCACCACTGCCAGTTGTGCTTTTAAATGGCTTATTCTGCATTAAGTAGGCCCTCTGAAAATGCCCCTTTGGTCTGTGGCTGTTTCATATTGATCTGTTTAACTACAATCAGTGCAAGTAGATGAAACATGAAAATTTGCTTACACTGACAGCAGCAAGTCCCTTAAGGAAAGTTGTCTGTACAGGAGTCAGATATTTAGTCAAGAATTATCCATCATTTGATCCTCGATGATGACATGATCCTGGCTTAAAAGGCAGGCAGCTCAGTACTACTCCATAAAAACACCCTTTTTGCAATGTTTGGTTTCAAAACTTGTTTTCAAGTCAATACTAAGGCCTTTATTAGATGATCCAGGTGTGTTTGACTAGAGATTAAACTGTGGTTTATTTGCTTAAAAAATGTCTCTTGAGGCCTTTGCTTTGCTTTTAGGAAATTGATGATTTCATAGAGATGAGCTGAACCAATATTTTTAAACTGTATCAGATTGTAGTGGAGAATCAGTGTATGGTTTTAATTTGGTGGTGTGGCGAGGGGTCTAAGGTGCTGTATTTAGGCTCCACTCTCTTTGGAGGTGTGGGTTGAAATCCCACCACTGCCAGGTGTGCTTTTAAATTGCTTATTCTGCATTAAGTAGGCCCTCTGAAAATGCCCATTTGGTCTGTGGCTGTTTCATATTGATCTGTTTAACTACACTCAGGTGCAAGTAGATGAAACATGAGAATTTGCTTACACTGACAGCAGCAAGTCCCTTAAGGAAAGTTGTCTGTACAGGAGTCAGGTATTTAGTCATGAATTATCCATCATTTGATCCTCGATGATGACATGATCCTGGCTTAAAAGGCAGGAAACTCAGTACTACTCCATAAAAACACCCTTCTTGCAATGTTTGGTTTCAAAACTTGTTTTCAAGTCAATCCTAAGGCCTTTAATATATGACCCAGGTGTGTTTGACTAGAGAAGAAACTTCATTCTGCATGAGGGTGGACCTTCAGCAGAAGGACTGATTAACAATGGATAATGGAGGCCTTTATATGTGCCAAAGATCTCCTTTAATAAACACTGAGTATTCTTTTAGGCTCCAGTCTCTTTGGAGGCTTGGGTTCAAATCCCACCACTGCCAGATGTACTTTTAAATGGCTTATTCTGCATTAAGTAGGCCCTCTGAAAGTGCCCATTTAATCTGTGGCTGTTTCATATTGATCTGTGTAACTACACTCAGTGCAAGTAGATGAAACATGAGAATTTGCTTACAATGACAGCAGCAAGACCCTTAAGGAAAGTTGTCTGTACAGGAGTCAGGTATTTAGTCAAGAATTATCCATCATTTGATCCACGATGATGACATGATCCTGGCTTAAAAGGCAGGCAGCTCAGTACTACTCCATAAAAACACCCTTCTTGCAATGTTTGGTTTCAAAACTTGTTTTCAAGTCAATACTAAGGCCTTTATTAGATGATCCAGGTGTGTTTGACTAGAGATTAAACTGTGGTTGATTTGCTTAAAAAATGTCTCTTGAGGCCTTTGCTTTGCTTTTAGGAAATTGATGATTTCATAGAGATGAGCTGAACCAATATTTTTAAACTGTTTCAGATTGTAGTGGAGAATCAGTGTATGGTTTTAATTTGGTGGTGTGGCGAGGGGTGTAAGGTGCTGTATTTAGGCTCCACTCTCTTTGGAGGTGTGGGTTGAAATCCCACCACTGCCAGGTGTGCTTTTAAATTGCTTATTCTGCATTAAGTAGGCCCTCTGAAAATGCCCATTTGGTCTGTGGCTGTTTCATATTGATCTGTTTAACTACACTCAGTGCAAGTAGATGAAACATGAAAATTTGCTTACACTGACAGCAGCAAGTCCCTTAAGGAAAGTTGTCTGTACAGGAGTCAGATATTTAGTCAAGAATTATCCATCATTTGATCCTCGATGATGACATGATCCTGGCTTAAAAGGCAGGCAGCTCAGTACTACTCCATAAAAACACCCTTCTTGCAAAGTTTGGTTTCAAAACTTGTTTTCAAGTCAATACTAAGGCCTTTATTAGATGATCCAGGTGTGTTTGACTAGAGATTAAACTGTGGTTTATTTGCTTAAAAAATGTCTCTTGAGGCCTTTGCTTTGCTTTTAGGAAATTGATGATTTCATAGAGATGAGCTGAACCAATATTTTTAAACTGTATCAGATTGTAGTTGAGAATCAGTGTATGGTTTTAATTTGGTGGTGTGGCCGAGGGGTCTAAGGCACTGGATTTAGGCTCCAGTCTCTTTGGAGGTGTGGGTTCAAACCCCACCACTACCAGGTGTGCTTTTAAATGGCTTATTCTGCATTAAGTAGGCCCTCTGAAAGTGCCCATTTGGTCTATGGCTGTTTCATATTGATCTGTGTAACTACACTCAGGTGCAAGTAGATGAAACATGAGAATTTGCTTACACTGACAGCAGCAAGTCCCTTAAGGAAAGTTGTCTGTACAGGAGTCAGGTATTTAGTCAAGAATTATCCATCATTTGATCCTCAATGATGATATGATCATGTCTTAAATGGCAGGCAACTCAGTACTACTCCATAAAAAACCCTTCTTGCAATGTTTGGTTTCAAAACTTGTTTTCAAGTCAATCCGAAGGCCTTTATTAGATGACCCAGGTGTGTTTGACTAGAGAAGAAACTTCATTCTGCATGAGGGTGAACCTTCAGCAGAAGGACTGATTAAAAATGGATAATGGAGGCCTTTATATGTGCCAAAGATCTCCTTCAATAAACACTGATTATTCTTTTAGGCTCCAGTCTCTTTAGAGGCTTAGGTTCAAATCCCACCACTGCCAGCTGTGCTTTTAAATGGCTTATTCTGCATTAAGTAGGCCCTCTGAAAGTGCCCATTTGGTCTATGGCTGTTTCATATTGATCTGTGTAACTACACTCATGTGCAAGTAGATGAAACATGAGAATTTGCTTACACTGACAGCAGCAAGTCCCTTAAGGAAAGTTGTCTGTACAGGAGTCAGGTATTTAGTCAAGAATTATCCATCATTTGATCCTCGATGATGATATGATCATGTCTTAAATGGCAGGCAACTCAGTACTACTCCATAAAAAACCCTTCTTGCAATGTTGGGTTTCAAAACTTGTTTTCAAGTCAATCCTAAGGCCTTTATTAGATGACCCAGATGTGTTTGACTAGAGAAGAAACTTCATTCTGCATGAGGGTGGACCTTCAGCAGAAGGACTGATTAACAATGGATAAAGGAGGCCTTTATATGTGCCAAAGATCTCCTTTAATAAACACTGAGTATTCTTTTAGGCTCCAGTCTCTTTGGAGGCTTGGGTTCAAATCCCACCACTGCCAGATGTACTTTTAAATGGCTTATTCTGCATTAAGTAGGCCCTCTGAAAGTGCCCATTTAATCTATGGCTATTTCATATTGATCTGTGTAACTACACTCAGTGCAAGTAGATGAAACATGAGAATTTGCTTACAATGACAGCAGCAAGACCCTTAAGGAAAGTTGTCTGTACAGGAGTCAGGTATTTAGTCAAGAATTATCCATCATTTGATCCACGATGATGACATGATCCTGGCTTAAAAGGCAGGCAGCTCAGTACTACTCCATAAAAACACCCTTCTTGCAATGTTTGGTTTCAAAACTTGTTTTCAAGTCAATACTAAGGCCTTTATTAGATGATCCAGGTGTGTTTGACTAGAGATTAAACTGTGGTTGATTTGCTTAAAAAATGTCTCTTGAGGCCTTTGCTTTGCTTTTAGGAAATTGATGATTTCATAGAGATGAGCTGAACCAATATTTTTAAACTGTTTCAGATTGTAGTGGAGAATCAGTGTATGGTTTTAATTTGGTGGTGTGGCCGAGGGGTCTAAGGTGCTGTATTTAGGCTCCACTCTCTTTGGAGGTGTGGGTTGAAATCCCACCACTGCCAGGTGTGCTTTTAAATTGCTTATTCTGCATTAAGTAGGCCCTCTGAAAATGCTCATTTGGTCTGTGGCTGTTTCATATTGATCTGTTTAACTACACTCAGTGCATGTAGATGAAACATGAAAATTTGCTTACACTGACAGCAGCAAGTCCCTTAAGGAAAGATTTCTGTACAGGAGTCAGGTATTTAGTCAAGAATTATCCATCATTTGATCCTCGATGATGACATGATCCTGGATTTAAAGGCAGGCAACTCAGTACTACTCCATAAAAACACCCTTCTTGCAATGTTTGGTTTCAAAACTTGTTTTCAAGTCAATCCTAAGGCCTTTATTAGATGACCCAGGTGTGTTTGACTAGAGATCAAATTGTGGTTGATTTCCTTAAAAAATGTCTCTTGAGGCCTTTGCTTTTAGGAAATAATGATTTCATAGAGATGAGCTGAACCAATATTTTTAAAATGTTTCAGATTGTAGTGGAGAATCAGTGTATGTTTTTTAATATGGTAGTGTGGCCGAGGGGTCTAAGGCGCTGGATTTAGGCTCCAGTCTCTTTGGAGGTGTGTTTTCAAACCCCACCACTGCCAGGTGTGCTTTTAAATGGCTTATTCTGCATTAAGTAGGCCCTCTGAAAGTGCCCATTTGGTCTGTGGCTGTTTCATATTGATCTGTGTAACTACACTCAGTGCAAGTAGATGAAACATGAGAATTTGCTTGCACTGACAGCAGCAAGTCCCTTAAGGAAAGTTGTCTGTACAGGAGTCAGATATTTAGTCAAGAATTATCCATCATTTGATCCTCGATGATGACATGATCCTGGCGTAAAAGGCAGGCAACTCAGTACTACTCCATAAAAACACCCTTCTTGCAATGTTTGGTTTCAAAACTTGTTTTCCAGTCAATCCTAAGGCCTTTATTAGATGACCCAGGTGTGTTTGACTAGAGATCAAATTGTGGTTGATTTCCTTAAAAAATGTCTCTTGAGGCCTTTGCTTTTAGGAAATAATGATTTCATAGAGATGCGCTGAACCAATATTTTTAAAATGTTTCAGATTGTAGTGGAGAATCAGTGTATGTTTTTTAATATGGTAGTGTGGCCGAGGGGTCTAAGGCACTGGATTTAGGCTCCAGTCTCTTTGGAGGTGTGTTTTCAAACCCCACCACTGCCAGGTGTGCTTTTAAATGGCTTATTCTGCATTAAGTAGGCCCTCTGAAAGTGCCCATTTGGTCTGTAGCTGTTTCATATTGATCTGTGTAACTACTATCAGGTGCAAGTAGATGAAACATGAGAATTTGCTTACACTGACAGCAGCAAGTCCCTTAAGGAAAGTTGTCTGTACAGGAGTCAGGTATTTAGTCAAGAATTATCCATCATTTGATCCTCGATGATGATATGATCATGTCTTAAATGGCAGGCAACTCAGTACTACTCCATAAAAAACCCTTCTTGCAATGTTTGGTTTCAAAACTTGTTTTCAAGTCAATCCTAAGGCCTTTATTAGATGACACAGGTGTTTTTGACTAGAGAAGAAACTTCATTCTGCATGAGGATGGACCTTCAGCAGAAGGACTGATTAACAATGGATAATGGAGGCCTTTAGATGTGCCAAAGATCTCCTTCAATAAACACTGATTATTCTTTTAGGCTCCAGTCTCTTTAGAGGCTTAGGTTCAAATCCCACCACTGCCAGTTGTGCTTTTAAATGGCTTATTCTGCATTAAGTAGGCCATCTGAAAGTGCCCATTTGGTCTGTGGCTGTTTCATATTGATCTGTGTAACTACACTCAGGTGCAAGTAGATGAAACATGAGAATTTGCTTACACTGACAGCAGCAAGTCCCTTAAGGAAAGTTGTCTGTACAGGAGTCAGGTATTTAGTCAAGAATTATTCATCATTTGATCCTCGATGATGACATGATCCTGGCTTAAAAGGCAGGCAACTCAGTACTACTCCATGAAAACACCCTTCTTGCAATGTTTGGTTTCAAAACTTGTTTTCCAGTCAATCCTAGGGCCTTAATTAGATGACACAGGTGTTTTTGACTAGAGAAGAAACTTCATTCTGCATGAGGGTGGACCTTCAGCAGAAGGAGTGTAACAATTGATTATGAAGGCCTTTATACATGCCAAAGACCTCCTTCAATAAACACTGATTATTCTTTTAGGCTCCCGTCTCTTTAGAGGCTTAGGTTCAAATCCCGCCACTGCCAGTTGTGCTTTTAAATGGCTTATTCTGCATTAAGTAGGCCCTCTGAAAGTGCCCATTTGGTCTGTGGCTGTTTCATATTGATCTGTGTAACTACACTCAGGTGCAAGTAGATGAAACATGAGAATTTGCTTACACTGACAGCAGCAAGTCCCTTAAGGAAAGTTGTCTGTACAGGAGTCAGGTATTTAGTCAAGAATTATCCATCATTTGATCCCCGATGATGATATGATCATGTCTTAAATTGCAGGCAACTCAGTACTACTCCATAAAAAACCCATCTTGCAATGTTGGGTTTCAAAACTTGTTTTCAAGTCAATCCTAAGGCCTTTATTAGATGACCCAGATGTGTTTGACTAGAGAAGAAACTTCATTCTGCATGAGGGTGGACCTTCAGCAGAAGGACTGATTAACAATGGATAATGGAGGCCTTTATATGTGCCAAAGATCTCCTTCAATAAACACTGATTATTCTTTTAGGCTCCAGTCTCTTTAGAGGCTTAGGTTCAAATCCCACCACTGCCAGTTGTGCTTTTAAATGGCTTATTCTGCATTAAGTAGGCCCTCTGAAAGTGCCCATTTGGTCTGTGGCTGTTTCATATTGATCTGTGTAACTACACTCAGGTGCAAGTAGATGAAACATGAGAATTTGCTTACACTGACAGCAGCAAGTCCCTTAAGGAAAGTTGTCTGTACAGGAGTCAGGTATTTAGTCAAGAATTATCCATCATTTGATCCTCGATGATGATATGATCCTGTCTTAAAAGGCAGGCAACTCAGTACTACTCCATAAAAAACCCTTCTTGCAATGTTTGGTTTCAAAACTTGTTTTCAAGTCAATCCTAAAGCCTTTATTAGATGACCCTGGTGTGTTTGACTAGAGAAGAAACTTCATTCTGCATGAGGGTGGACCTTCAGCAGAAGGATTGATTAACAATGGATAAAGGAGGCCTTTATATGTGCCAAAGATCTCCTTTAATAAACACTGAGTATTCTTTTAGGCTCCAGTCTCTTTGGAGGCTTGGGTTCAAATCCCACCACTGCCAGATGTACTTTTAAATGGCTTATTCTGCAATAAGTAGGCCCTCTGAAAGTGCCCATTTAATCTATGGCTATTTCATATTGATCTGTGTAACTACACTCAGTGCAAGTAGATGAAACATGAGAATTTGCTTACAATGACAGCAGCAAGACCCTTAAGGAAAGTTGTCTGTACAGGAGTCAGGTATTTAGTCAAGAATTATCCATCATTTGATCCACGATGATGACATGATCCTGGCTTAAAAGGCAGGCAGCTCAGTACTACTCCATAAAAACACCCTTCTTGCAATGTTTGGTTTCAAAACTTGTTTTCAAGTCAATACTAAGGCCTTTATTAGATGATCCAGGTGTGTTTGACTAGAGATTAAACTGTGGTTGATTTGCTTAAAAAATGTCTCTTGAGGCCTTTGCTTTGCTTTTAGGAAATTGATGATTTCATAGAGATGAGCTGAACCAATATTTTTAAACTGTTTCAGATTGTAGTGGAGAATCAGTGTATGGTTTTAATTTGGTGGTGTGGCCTAGGGGTCTAAGGTGCTGTATTTAGGCTCCACTCTCTTTGGAGGTGTGGGTTGAAATCCCACCACTGCCAGGTGTGCTTTTAAATTGCTTATTCTGCATTAAGTAGGCCCTCTGAAAATGCCCATTTGGTCTGTGGCTGTTTCATATTGATCTGTGTAACTACACTCAGGTGCAAGTAGATGAAACATGAGAATTTGCTTTCACTGACAGCAGCAAGTCCCTTAAGGAAAGTTGTCTGTACAGGAGTCAGGTATTTAGTCAAGAATTATTCATCATTTGATCCTCGATGATGACATGATCCTTCCTTAAAAGGCAGGCAACTCAGTACTACTCCATGAAAACACCCTTCTTGCAATGTTTGGTTTCAAAACTTGTTTTCCAGTCAATCCTAAGGCCTTTATTAGATGACACAGGTGTTTTTGACTAGAGAAGAAACTTCATTCTGCATGAGGGTGGACCTACAGCAGAAGGACTGATTAACAATGGATAATGGAGGCCTTTAGATGTGCCAAAGATCTCCTTCAATAAACACTGATTATTCTTTTAGTCTCCAGTCTCTTTAGAGGCTTAGGTTCAAATCCCACCACTGCCAGTTGTGCTTTTAAATGGCTTATTCTGCATTAAGTAGGCCATCTGAAAGTGCCCATTTGGTCTGTGGCTGTTTCATATTGATCTGTGTAACTACACTCAGGTGCAAGTAGATGAAACATGAGAATTTGCTTACACTGACAGCAGCAAGTCCCTTAAGGAAAGTTGTCTGTACAGTAGTCAGGTATTTAGTCAAGAATTATTCATCATTTGATCCTCGATGATGACATGATCATGGCTTAAAAGGCAGGCAACTCAGTACTACTCCATGAAAACACCCTTCTTGCAATGTTTGGTTTCAAAACTTGTTTTCCAGTCAATCCTAGGGCCTTAATTAGATGACACAGTTGTTTTTGACTAGAGAAGAAACTTCATTCTGCATGAGGGTGGACCTTCAGCAGAAGGACTGATTAATAATGGAGGCCTTTATATGTGCCAAAGATCTCCTTCAATAAACACTGATTATTCTTTTAGGCTCCAGTCTCTTTAGAGGCTTAGGTTCAAATCCCACCACTGCCAGTTGTGCTTTTAAATGGCTTATTCTGCATTAAGTAGGCCCTCTGAAAGTGCCCATTTGGTCTGTGGCTGTTTCATATTGATCTGTGTAACTACACTCAGGTGCAAGTAGATGAAACATGAGAATTTGCTTACACTGACAGCAGCAAGACACTTAAGGAAAGTTGTCTATACAGGAGTCAGGTATTTAGTCAAGAATTATCCATCATTTGATCCTCGATGATGACATGATCCTGGCTCAAAAGGCAGGCAACTCAGTACTACTCCATAAAAACACCCTTCTTGCAATGTTTGGTTTCAAAACTTGTTTTCAAGTCAATCCTAAGGCCTTTATTAGATGACCCAGGTGTGTTTGAATAGAGATCAATCTGTGGTTGATTTGCTTAAAAAATGTCTCTTGAGGCCTTTGCTTTGCTTTTAGGAAATTGATGATTTCATAGAGATGAGCTGAACCAATATTTTTCCACTGTTTCAGAATGTAGTGGAGAATCAGTGTATGTATTTTAATATGGTAGTGTGGCCGAGAGGTCTAAGGCGCTGGATTTAGGCTTTAGTCTCTTTGGAGTTGTGTTTTCAAACCCCACCACTGCCAGGTGTGCTTTTAAATGGCTTATTCTGCATTAAGTAGGCCCTCTGAAAGTGCCCATTTGGTCTGTGGCTGTTTCATATTGATCTGTGTAACTACACTCAGTGCAAGTAGATGAAACATGAGAATTTGCTTGCACTGACAGCAGCAAGTCCCTTAAGGAAAGTTGTCTGTACAGGAGTCAGATATTTAGTCAAGAATTATCCATCATTTGATCCTCGATGATGACATGATCCTGGCGTAAAAGGCAGGCAACTCAGTACTACTCCATGAAAACACCCTTCTTGCAATGTTTGGTTTCAAAACTTGTTTTCCAGTCAATCCTAGGGCTTTAATTAGATGACACAGGTGTTTTTGACTAGAGAAGAAACTTCATTCTGCATGAGGGTGGACCTTCAGCAGAAGGAGTGTAACAATTGATTATGAAGGCCTTCATACATGCCAAAGATCTCCTTCAATAAACACTGATTATTCTTTTAGGCTCCAGTCTCTTTAGAGGCTTAGGTTCAAATCCCGCCACTGCCAGTTGTGCTTTTAAATGGCTTATTCTGCATTAAGTAGGCCCTCTGAAAGTGCCCATTTGGTCTGTGGCTGTTTCATATTGATCTGTGTAACTACACTCAGGTGCAAGTAGATGAAACATGAGAATTTGCTTACACTGACAGCAGCAAGTCCCTTAAGGAAAGTTGTCTGTACAGGAGTCAGGTATTTAGTCAAGAATTATCCATCATTTGATCCTCGATGATGATATGATCATGTCTTAAATGGCAGGCAACTCAGTACTACTCCATAAAAAACCCTTCTTGCAATGTTTGGTTTCAAAACTTGTTTTCAAGTCAATCCTAAGGCCTTTTTTAGATGACACAGGTGTTTTTGACTAGAGAAGAAACTTCATTCTGCATGAGGGTGGACCTTCAGCAGAAGGACTGATTAACAATGGATAATGGAGGCCTTTAGATGTGCCAAAGATCTCCTTCAATAAACACTGATTATTCTTTTAGGCTCCAGTCTCTTTAGAGGCTTAGGTTCAAATCCCACCACTGCCAGTTGTGCTTTTAAATGGCTTATTCTGCATTAAGTAGGCCATCTGAAAGTGCCCATTTGGTCTGTGGCTGTTTCATATTGATCTGTGTAACTACACTCAGGTGCAAGTAGATGAAACATGAGAATTTGCTTTCACTGACAGCAGCAAGTCCCTTAAGGAAAGTTGTCTGTACAGGAGTCAGGTATTTAGTCAAGAATTATTCATCATTTGATCCTCGATGATGACATGATCCTTCCTTAAAAGGCAGGCAACTCAGTACTACTCCATGAAAACACCCTTCTTGCAATGTTTGGTTTCAAAACTTGTTTTCCAGTCAATCCTAGGGCCTTAATTAGATGACCCAGGTGTGTTTGACTAGAGATCAGTCTGTGGTTGATTTGCTTAAAAAATGTCTCTTGAGGCCTTTGCTTTGCTTTTAGGAAATTGATGATTTCATAGAGATGAACTGAACCAATATTTTTCCACTGTTTCAGAATGTAGTGGAGAATCAGTGTATGTTTTTTAATATGGTAGTGTGGCCATGGGGTCTAAGGCGCTGGATTTAGGCTCCAGTCTCTTTGGAGGTGTGTTTTCAAACCCCACCACTGCCAGGTGTGCTTTTAAATGTCTTATTCTGCATTAAGTAGGCCCTCTGAAAGTGCCCATTTGGTCTGTGGCTGTTTCATATTGATCTGTTTAACTACACTCAGGTGCAAGTAGATGAAACATGAGAATTTGCTTACACTGACAGCAGCAAGTCCCTTAAGGAAAGTTGTCTGTACAGGAGTCAGGTATTTATTCAAGAATTATCCATCATTTGATCCTCGATGATGACATGATCCTGGCTTAAAAGGCAGGCAACTCAGTACTACTCCATAAAAACACCCTTCTTGCAATGTTTGGTTTCAAAACTTGTTTTCAAGTCAATCCTAAGGCCTTTATTAGATGACCCAGGTGTGTTTGACTAGAGATCAAATTGTGGTTGATTTCCTTAAAAAATGTCTCTTGAGGCCTTTGCTTTTAGGAAATAATGATTTCATAGAGATGCGCTGAACCAATATTTTTAAAATGTTTCAGATTGTAGTGGAGAATCAGTGTATGTTTTTTAATATGGTAGTGTGGCCGAGGGGTCTAAGGCACTGGATTTAGGCTCCAGTCTCTTTGGAGGTGTGTTTTCAAACCCCACCACTGCCAGGTGTGCTTTTAAATGGCTTATTCTGCATTAAGTAGGCCCTCTGAAAGTGCCCATTTGGTCTGTGGCTGTTTCATATTGATCTGTGTAACTACTATCAGGTGCAAGTAGATGAAACATGAGAATTTGCTTACACTGACAGCAGCAAGTCCCTTAAGGAAAGTTGTCTGTACAGGAGTCAGGTATTTAGTCAAGAATTATCCATCATTTGATCCTCGATGATTATATGATCATGTCTTAAATGGCAGGCAACTCAGTACTACTCCATAAAAAACCCTTCTTGCAATGTTTGGTTTCAAAACTTGTTTTCAAGTCAATCCTAAGGCCTTTATTAGATGACACAGGTGTTTTTGACTAGAGAAGAAACTTCATTCTGCATGAGGGTGGACCTTCAGCAGAAGGACTGATTAACAATGGATAATGGAGGCCTTTAGATGTGCCAAAGATCTCCTTCAATAAACACTGATTATTCTTTTAGTCTCCAGTCTCTTTAGAGGCTTAGGTTCAAATCCCACCACTGCCAGTTGTGCTTTTAAATGGCTTATTCTGCATTAAGTAGGCCATCTGAAAGTGCCCATTTGGTCTGTGGCTGTTTCATATTGATCTGTGTAACTACACTCAGGTGCAAGTAGATGAAACATGAGAATTTGCTTTCACTGACAGCAGCAAGTCCCTTAAGGAAAGTTGTCTGTACAGGAGTCAGGTATTTAGTCAAGAATTATTCATCATTTGATCCGCGATGATGACATGATCCTTCCTTAAAAGTCAGGCAACTCAGTACTACTCCATGAAAACACCCTTCTTGCAATGTTTGGTTTCAAAACTTGTTTTCCAGTCAATCCTAGGGCCTTAATTAGATGACACAGGTGTTTTTGACTAGAGAAGAAACTTCATTCTGCATGAGGGTGGACCTTCAGCAGAAGGACTGATTAATAATGGAGGCCTTTATATGTGCCAAAGATCTCCTTCAATAAACACTGATTATTCTTTTAGGCTCCAGTCTCTTTAGAGGCTTAGGTTCAAATCCCACCACTGCAGTTGTGCTTTTAAATGGCTTATTCTGCATTAAGTAGGCCCTCTGAAAGTGCCCATTTGGTCTGTGGCTGTTTCATATTGATCTGTGTAACTACACTCAGGTGCAAGTAGATGAAACATGAGAATTTGCTTACACTGACAGCAGCAAGACACTTAAGGAAAGTTGTCTATACAGGAGTCAGGTATTTAGTCAAGAATTATCCATCATTTGATCCTCGATGATGACATGATCCTGGCTTAAAAGGCAGGCAACTCAGTACTACTCCATAAAAACACCCTTCTTGCAATGTTTGGTTTCAAAACTTGTTTTCAAGTCAATCCTAAGGCCTTTATTAGATGACCCAGGTGTGTTTGAATAGAGATCAATCTGTGGTTGATTTGCTTAAAAAATGTCTCTTGAGGCCTTTGCTTTGCTTTTAGGAAATTGATGATTTCATAGAGATGAGCTGAACCAATATTTTTCCACTGTTTCAGAATGTAGTGGAGAATCAGTGTATGTATTTTAATATGGTAGTGTGGCCGAGAGGTCTAAGGCGCTGGATTTAGGCTTTAGTCTCTTTGGAGTTGTGTTTTCAAACCCCACCACTGCCAGGTGTGCTTTTAAATGGCTTATTCTGCATTAAGTAGGCCCTCTGAAAGTGCCCATTTGGTCTGTGGCTGTTTCATATTGATCTGTGTAACTACACTCAGTGCAAGTAGATGAAACATGAGAATTTGCTTGCACTGACAGCAGCAAGTCCCTTAAGGAAAGTTGTCTGTACAGGAGTCAGATATTTAGTCAAGAATTATCCATCATTTGATCCTCGATGATGACATGATCCTGGCGTAAAAGGCAGGCAACTCAGTACTACTCCATGAAAACACCCTTCTTGCAATGTTTGGTTTCAAAACTTGTTTTCCAGTCAATCCTAGGGCTTTAATTAGATGACACAGGTGTTTTTGACTAGAGAAGAAACTTCATTCTGCATGAGGGTGGACCTTCAGCAGAAGGAGTGTAACAATTGATTATGAAGGCCTTCATACATGCCAAAGATCTCCTTCAATAAACACTGATTATTCTTTTAGGCTCCAGTCTCTTTAGAGGCTTAGGTTCAAATCCCGCCACTGCCAGTTGTGCTTTTAAATGGCTTATTCTGCATTAAGTAGGCCCTCTGAAAGTGCCCATTTGGTCTGTGGCTGTTTCATATTGATCTGTGTAACTACACTCAGGTGCAAGTAGATGAAACATGAGAATTTGCTTACACTGACAGCAGCAAGTCCCTTAAGGAAAGTTGTCTGTACAGGAGTCAGGTATTTAGTCAAGAATTATCCATCATTTGATCCCCGATGATGATATGATCATGTCTTAAATTGCAGGCAACTCAGTACTACTCCATAAAAAACCCATCTTGCAATGTTGGGTTTCAAAACTTGTTTTCAAGTCAATCCTAAGGCCTTTATTAGATGACCCAGATGTGTTTGACTAGAGAAGAAACTTCATTCTGCATGAGGGTGGACCTTCAGCAGAAGGACTGATTAACAATGGATAATGGAGGCCTTTATATGTGCCAAAGATCTCCTTCAATAAACACTGATTATTCTTTTAGGCTCCAGTCTCTTTAGAGGCTTAGGTTCAAATCCCACCACTGCCAGTTGTGCTTTTAAATGGCTTATTCTGCATTAAGTAGGCCCTCTGAAAGTGCCCATTTGGTCTGTGGCTGTTTCATATTGATCTGTGTAACTACACTCAGGTGCAAGTAGATGAAACATGAGAATTTGCTTACACTGACAGCAGCAAGTCCCTTAAGGAAAGTTGTCTGTACAGGAGTCAGGTATTTAGTCAAGAATTATCCATCATTTGATCCTCGATGATGATATGATCCTGTCTTAAAAGGCAGGCAACTCAGTACTACTCCATAAAAAACCCTTCTTGCAATGTTTGGTTTCAAAACTTGTTTTCAAGTCAATCCTAAAGCCTTTATTAGATGACCCTGGTGTGTTTGACTAGAGAAGAAACTTCATTCTGCATGAGGGTGGACCTTCAGCAGAAGGATTGATTAACAATGGATAAAGGAGGCCTTTATATGTGCCAAAGATCTCCTTTAATAAACACTGAGTATTCTTTTAGGCTCCAGTCTCTTTGGAGGCTTGGGTTCAAATCCCACCACTGCCAGATGTACTTTTAAATGGCTTATTCTGCAATAAGTAGGCCCTCTGAAAGTGCCCATTTAATCTATGGCTATTTCATATTGATCTGTGTAACTACACTCAGTGCAAGTAGATGAAACATGAGAATTTGCTTACAATGACAGCAGCAAGACCCTTAAGGAAAGTTGTCTGTACAGGAGTCAGATATTTAGTCAAGAATTATCCATCATTTGATCCTCGATGATGACATGATCCTGGCGTTAAAGGCAGGCAACACAGTACTACTCCATGAAAACAACCTTCTTACAATGTTTGGTTTCAAAACTTGTTTTCCAGTCAACCCTAGGGCCTTAATTAGATGACACAGGTGTTTTTGACTAGAGAAGAAACTTCCTTCTGCATGAGGGTGGACCTTCAGCAGAAGGAGTGATTAACAATGGATAATGGAGGCCTTTATATGTGCCAAAGATCTCCTTCAATAAACACTGATTATTCTTTTAGGCTCCAGTCTCTTTAGAGGCTTAGGTTCAAATCCCACCACTGCCAGTTGTGCTTTTAAATGGCTTATTCTGCATTAAGTAGGCCCTCTGAAAGTGCCCATTTGGTCTGTGGCTGTTTCATATTGATCTGTGTAACTACACTCAGGTGCAAGTAGATGAAACATGAGAATTTGCTTGCACTGACAGCAGCAAGTCCCTTAAGGAAAGTTGTCTGTACAGGAGTCAGATATTTAGTCAAGAATTATCCATCATTTGATCCTCGATGATGACATGATCCTGGCTTAAAAGGCAGGCAACTCAGTACTACTCCATAAAAACACCCTTCTTGCAATGTTTGGTTTCAAAACTTGTTTTCAAGTCAATATTAAGGCCTTTATTAGATGTGTGTTTGACTAGAGATCAAATTGTGGTTGATTTCCTTAAAAAATGTCTCTTGAGGCCTTTGCTTTACTTTTAGGAAATTGATGATTTCATAGAGATGAGCTGAACCAATATTTTTCCACTGTTTCAGAATGTAGTGGAGAATCAGTGTATGTTTTTTAATATGGTAGTGTGGCCGAGGGGTCTAAGGCGCTGGATTTAGGCTCCAGTCTCTTTGGAGGTGTGTTTTCAAACCCCACCACTGCCAGGTGTGCTTTTAAATGTCTTATTCTGCATTAAGTAGGCCCTCTGAAAGTGCCCATTTGGTCTGTGGCTGTTTCATATTGATCTGTTTAACTACACTCAGGTGCAAGTAGATGAAACATGAGAATTTGCTTACACTGACAGCAGCAAGTCCCTTAAGGAAAGTTGTCTGTACAGGAGTCAGGTATTTATTCAAGAATTATCCATCATTTGATCCTCGATGATGACATGATCCTGGCTTAAAAGGCAGGCAACTCAGTACTACTCCATAAAAACACCCTTCTTGCAATGTTTGGTTTCAAAACTTGTTTTCAAGTCAATCCTAAGGCCTTTATTAGATGACCCAGGTGTGTTTGACTAGAGATCAAATTGTGGTTGATTTCCTTAAAAAATGTCTCTTGAGGCCTTTGCTTTTAGGAAATAATGATTTCATAGAGATGCGCTGAACCAATATTTTTAAAATGTTTCAGATTGTAGTGGAGAATCAGTGTATGTTTTTTAATATGGTAGTGTGGCCGAGGGGTCTAAGGCACTGGATTTAGGCTCCAGTCTCTTTGGAGGTGTGTTTTCAAACCCCACCACTGCCAGGTGTGCTTTTAAATGGCTTATTCTGCATTAAGTAGGCCCTCTGAAAGTGCCCATTTGGTCTGTGGCTGTTTCATATTGATCTGTGTAACTACTATCAGGTGCAAGTAGATGAAACATGAGAATTTGCTTACACTGACAGCAGCAAGTCCCTTAAGGAAAGTTGTCTGTACAGGAGTCAGGTATTTAGTCAAGAATTATCCATCATTTGATCCTCGATGATTATATGATCATGTCTTAAATGGCAGGCAACTCAGTACTACTCCATAAAAAACCCTTCTTGCAATGTTTGGTTTCAAAACTTGTTTTCAAGTCAATCCTAAGGCCTTTATTAGATGACACAGGTGTTTTTGACTAGAGAAGAAACTTCATTCTGCATGAGGGTGGACCTTCAGCAGAAGGACTGATTAACAATGGATAATGGAGGCCTTTAGATGTGCCAAAGATCTCCTTCAATAAACACTGATTATTCTTTTAGTCTCCAGTCTCTTTAGAGGCTTAGGTTCAAATCCCACCACTGCCAGTTGTGCTTTTAAATGGCTTATTCTGCATTAAGTAGGCCATCTGAAAGTGCCCATTTGGTCTGTGGCTGTTTCATATTGATCTGTGTAACTACACTCAGGTGCAAGTAGATGAAACATGAGAATTTGCTTTCACTGACAGCAGCAAGTCCCTTAAGGAAAGTTGTCTGTACAGGAGTCAGGTATTTAGTCAAGAATTATTCATCATTTGATCCGCGATGATGACATGATCCTTCCTTAAAAGTCAGGCAACTCAGTACTACTCCATGAAAACACCCTTCTTGCAATGTTTGGTTTCAAAACTTGTTTTCCAGTCAATCCTAGGGCCTTAATTAGATGACACAGGTGTTTTTGACTAGAGAAGAAACTTCATTCTGCATGAGGGTGGACCTTCAGCAGAAGGACTGATTAATAATGGAGGCCTTTATATGTGCCAAAGATCTCCTTCAATAAACACTGATTATTCTTTTAGGCTCCAGTCTCTTTAGAGGCTTAGGTTCAAATCCCACCACTGCAGTTGTGCTTTTAAATGGCTTATTCTGCATTAAGTAGGCCCTCTGAAAGTGCCCATTTGGTCTGTGGCTGTTTCATATTGATCTGTGTAACTACACTCAGGTGCAAGTAGATGAAACATGAGAATTTGCTTACACTGACAGCAGCAAGACACTTAAGGAAAGTTGTCTATACAGGAGTCAGGTATTTAGTCAAGAATTATCCATCATTTGATCCTCGATGATGACATGATCCTGGCTTAAAAGGCAGGCAACTCAGTACTACTCCATAAAAACACCCTTCTTGCAATGTTTGGTTTCAAAACTTGTTTTCAAGTCAATCCTAAGGCCTTTATTAGATGACCCAGGTGTGTTTGAATAGAGATCAATCTGTGGTTGATTTGCTTAAAAAATGTCTCTTGAGGCCTTTGCTTTGCTTTTAGGAAATTGATGATTTCATAGAGATGAGCTGAACCAATATTTTTCCACTGTTTCAGAATGTAGTGGAGAATCAGTGTATGTATTTTAATATGGTAGTGTGGCCGAGAGGTCTAAGGCGCTGGATTTAGGCTTTAGTCTCTTTGGAGTTGTGTTTTCAAACCCCACCACTGCCAGGTGTGCTTTTAAATGGCTTATTCTGCATTAAGTAGGCCCTCTGAAAGTGCCCATTTGGTCTGTGGCTGTTTCATATTGATCTGTGTAACTACACTCAGTGCAAGTAGATGAAACATGAGAATTTGCTTGCACTGACAGCAGCAAGTCCCTTAAGGAAAGTTGTCTGTACAGGAGTCAGATATTTAGTCAAGAATTATCCATCATTTGATCCTCGATGATGACATGATCCTGGCGTAAAAGGCAGGCAACTCAGTACTACTCCATGAAAACACCCTTCTTGCAATGTTTGGTTTCAAAACTTGTTTTCCAGTCAATCCTAGGGCTTTAATTAGATGACACAGGTGTTTTTGACTAGAGAAGAAACTTCATTCTGCATGAGGGTGGACCTTCAGCAGAAGGAGTGTAACAATTGATTATGAAGGCCTTCATACATGCCAAAGATCTCCTTCAATAAACACTGATTATTCTTTTAGGCTCCAGTCTCTTTAGAGGCTTAGGTTCAAATCCCGCCACTGCCAGTTGTGCTTTTAAATGGCTTATTCTGCATTAAGTAGGCCCTCTGAAAGTGCCCATTTGGTCTGTGGCTGTTTCATATTGATCTGTGTAACTACACTCAGGTGCAAGTAGATGAAACATGAGAATTTGCTTACACTGACAGCAGCAAGTCCCTTAAGGAAAGTTGTCTGTACAGGAGTCAGGTATTTAGTCAAGAATTATCCATCATTTGATCCTCGATGATGATATGATCATGTCTTAAATGGCAGGCAACTCAGTACTACTCCATAAAAAACCCTTCTTGCAATGTTTGGTTTCAAAACTTGTTTTCAAGTCAATCCTAAGGCCTTTATTAGATGACACAGGTGTTTTTGACTAGAGAAGAAACTTCATTCTGCATGAGGGTGGACCTTCAGCAGAAGGACTGATTAACAATGGATAATGGAGGCCTTTAGATGTGCCAAAGATCTCCTTCAATAAACACTGATTATTCTTTTAGTCTCCAGTCTCTTTAGAGGCTTAGGTTCAAATCCCACCACTGCCAGTTGTGCTTTTAAATGGCTTATTCTGCATTAAGTAGGCCATCTGAAAGTGCCCATTTGGTCTGTGGCTGTTTCATATTGATCTGTGTAACTACACTCAGGTGCAAGTAGATGAAACATGAGAATTTGCTTACACTGACAGCAGCAAGTCCCTTAAGGAAAGTTGTCTGTACAGTAGTCAGGTATTTAGTCAAGAATTATTCATCATTTGATCCTCGATGATGACATGATCCTGGCTTAAAAGGCAGGCAACTCAGTACTACTCCATGAAAACACCCTTCTTGCAATGTTTGGTTTCAAAACTTGTTTTCCAGTCAATCCTAGGGCCTTAATTAGATGACACAGGTGTTTTTGACTAGAGAAGAAACTTCATTCTGCATGAGGGTGGACCTTCAGCAGAAGGACTGATTAATAATGGAGGCCTTTATATGTGCCAAAGATCTCCTTCAATAAACACTGATTATTCTTTTAGGCTCCAGTCTCTTTAGAGGCTTAGGTTCAAATCCCACCACTGCCAGTTGTGCTTTTAAATGGCTTATTCTGCATTAAGTAGGCCCTCTGAAAGTGCCCATTTGGTCTGTGGCTGTTTCATATTGATCTGTGTAACTACACTCAGGTGCAAGTAGATGAAACATGAGAATTTGCTTACACTGACAGCAGCAAGACACTTAAGGAAAGTTGTCTATACAGGAGTCAGGTATTTAGTCAAGAATTATCCATCATTTGATCCTCGATGATGACATGATCCTGGCTTAAAAGGCAGGCAACTCAGTACTACTCCATAAAAACACCCTTCTTGCAATGTTTGGTTTCAAAACTTGTTTTCAAGTCAATCCTAAGGCCTTTATTAGATGACCCAGGTGTGTTTGAATAGAGATCAATCTGTGGTTGATTTGCTTAAAAAATGTCTCTTGAGGCCTTTGCTTTGCTTTTAGGAAATTGATGATTTCATAGAGATGAGCTGAACCAATATTTTTCCACTGTTTCAGAATGTAGTGGAGAATCAGTGTATGTATTTTAATATGGTAGTGTGGCCGAGAGGTCTAAGGCGCTGGATTTAGGCTTTAGTCTCTTTGGAGTTGTGTTTTCAAACCCCACCACTGCCAGGTGTGCTTTTAAATGGCTTATTCTGCATTAAGTAGGCCCTCTGAAAGTGCCCATTTGGTCTGTGGCTGTTTCATATTGATCTGTGTAACTACACTCAGTGCAAGTAGATGAAACATGAGAATTTGCTTGCACTGACAGCAGCAAGTCCCTTAAGGAAAGTTGTCTGTACAGGAGTCAGATATTTAGTCAAGAATTATCCATCATTTGATCCTCGATGATGACATGATCCTGGCGTTAAAGGCAGGCAACACAGTACTACTCCATGAAAACAACCTTCTTGCAATGTTTGGTTTCAAAACTTGTTTTCCAGTCAACCCTAGGGCCTTAATTAGATGACACAGGTGTTTTTGACTAGAGAAGAAACTTCATTCTGCATGAGGGTGGACCTTCAGTAGAAGGAGTGTTAACAATGGATTATGGAGGCCTTTATACATGCCAAAGATCTCCTTCAATAAACACTGATTATTCTTTTAGGCTCCAGTCTCTTTAGAGGCTTAGGTTCAAATCCCACCACTGCCAGTTGTGCTTTTAAATGGCTTATTCTGTATTAAGTAGGCCCTCTGAAAGTGCCCATTTGGTCTGTGGCTGTTTCATATTGATCTGTGTAACTACACTCAGGTGCAAGTAGATGAAACATGAGAATTTGCTTACACTGACATCAGCAAGTCCCTTAAGGAAAGTTGTCTGTACAGGAGTCAGGTATTTTGTCAAGAATTATCCATCATTTGATCCTCGATGATGATATGATCATGTCTTAAATGGCAGGCAACTCAGTACTACTCCATAAAAAACCCTTCTTGCAATGTTTGGTTTCAAAACTTGTTTTCAAGTCAATCCTAAGGCCTTTATTAGATGACCCAGGTGTGTTTGACTAGAGAAGAAACTTCATTCTGCATGAGGGTGGACCTTCAGCAGAAGGACTGATTAACAATGGATAATGGAGGCCTTTATATGTGCCAAAGATCTCCTTCAATAAACACTGATTATTCTTTTAGGCTCCAGTCTCTTTAGAGGCATAGGTTCAAATCCCACCACTGCCAGTTGTGCTTTTAAATGGCTTATTCTGCATTAAGTAGGCCCTCTGAAAGTGCCCATTTGGTCTATGGCTGTTTCATATTGATCTGTGTAACTACACTCAGGTGCAAGTAGATGAAACATGAGAATTTGCTTACACTGACAGCAGCAAGTCCCTTAAGGAAAGTTGTCTGTACAGGAGTCAGGTATTTAGTCAAGAATTATCCATCATTTGATCCTCGATGATGATATGATCATGTCTTAAATGGCAGGCAACTCAGTACTACTCCATGAAAACACCCTTCTTGCAATGTTTGGTTTCAAAACTTGTTTTCCAGTCAATCCTAGGGCCTTAATTAGATGACACAGGTGTTTTTGACTAGAGAAGAAACTTCATTCTGCATGAGGGTGGACCTTCAGCAGAAGGAGTGTAACAATTGATTATGAAGGCCTTTATACATGCCAAAGATCTCCTTCAATAAACACTGATTATTCTTTTAGGCTCCCGTCTCTTTAGAGGCTTAGGTTCAAATCCCACCACTGACAGTTGTGCTTTTAAATGGCTTATTCTGCATTAAGTAGGCCCTCTGAAAGTGCCCATTTGGTCTGTGGCTGTTTCATATTGATCTGTGTAACTACACTCAGGTGCAAGTAGATGAAACATGAGAATTTGCTTACACTGACAGCAGCAAGTCCCTTAAGGAAAGTTGTCTGTACAGGAGTCAGGTATTTATTCAAGAATTATCCATCATTTGATCCTCGATGATGACATGATCCTGGCTTAAAAGGCAGGCAACTCAGTACTACTCCATAAAAACACCCTTCTTGCAATGTTTGGTTTCAAAACTTGTTTTCAAGTCAATCCTAAGGCCTTTATTAGATGACCCAGGTGTGTTTGACAAGAGAAGAAACTTCATTCTGCATGAGGGTGGACCTTCAGCAGAAGGAGTGTTAACAATGGATTATTGAGGCCTTTATATGTGCCAAAGATCTCCTTCAATAAACACTGATTATTCTTATAGGCTCCAGTCTCTTTAGAGGCTTAAGTTCAAATCCCACCACTGCCAGTTGTGCTTTTAAATGGCTTATTCTGCATTAAGTAGGCCCTCTGAAAGTGCCCATTTGGTCTGTGGCTGTTTCATATTGATCTGTGTAACTACACTGAGATGCAAGTAGATGAAACATGAGAATTTGCTTACACTGACAGCAGCAAGTCCCTTAAGGAAAGTTGTCTGTACAGGAGTCAGGTATTTAGTCAAGAATTATCCATCATTTGATCCTCGATGATGACATGATCCTAGCTTAAAAGGCAGGCAACTCAGTACTACTCCATAAAAACACCCTTCTTGCAATTTTTGGTATCAAAACTTGTTTTCAAGTCAATCCTATGGCCTTTATTATCTATCATCTTTATTATCTATCATCAGATTCATCATCTGACCCAGGTGTGTTTGACTAGAGATCAATCTGTGGTTGATTTGCTTAAAAAATGTCTCTTGAGGCCTTTGCTTTTAGGAAATTGATGATTTCATAGAGATGAGCTGAACCAATATTTTTCCACTGTTTCAGAATGTAGTGGAGAATCAGTGTATGTTTTTTAATATGTTAGTGTGGCCGAGGGGTCTAAGGCGCTGGATTTAGGCTTTAGTCTCTTTGGAGGTGTGTTTTCAAACCCCACCACTGCCGGGTGTGCTTTTAAATGTCTTATTCTGCATTAAGTAGGCCCTCTGAAAGTGCCCATTTGGTCTGTGGCTGTTTCATATTGATCTGTGTAACTACACTCAGGTGCAAGAAGATGAAACATGAGAATTTGCTTACACTGACAGCAGCAAGTCCCTTAAGGAAAGTTGTCTGTACAGGAGTCAGGTATTTAGTCAAGAATTATCCATCATTTGATCCTTGATGATGACATGATCCTGGCTTAAAAGGCAGGAAACTCAGTACTACTCCATAAAAACACCCTTCTTGCAATGTTTGGTTTCAAAACTTGTTTTCAAGTCAATCCAAAGGCCTTTATTAGATGACCCAGGTGTGTTTGACTAGAGAAGAAACTTCATTCTGCATGAGGGTGGACCTTCAGCAGGAGGACTGATTAACAATGGATAATGGAGGCCTTTATATGTGCCAAAGATCTCCTTCAATAAAAACTGAGTATTCTTTTAGGCTCCAGTCTCTTTGGAGGCTTGGGTTCAAATCCCACCACTGCCAGATGTACTTTTAAATGGCTTATTCTGCATTAAGTAGGCCCTCTGAAAGTGCCCATTTGGTCTGTGGCTGTTTCATATTGATCTGTGTAACTACGCTCAGTGCAAGTAGATGAAACATGAGAATTTGATTTCAATGACTGCAGCAAGACCCTTAAGGAAAGTTGTCTGTACAGGAGTCAGGTATTTAGTCAAGATTTATCCATCATTTGATCCTCGATGATGACATGATCCTGGCTTAAAAGGCAGGCAACTCAGTACTACTCCATAAAAACACCCTTCTTGCAATGTTTGGTTTCAAAACTTGTTTTCAAGTCAATCCTAAGGCCTTTATTAGATGACCCAGGTGTGTTTGACTAGAGAAGAAACTTCATTCTGCATGAGGGTGGACCTTCAGCAGAAGGACTGATTAACAATGGATAATGGAGGCCTTTATATGTGCCAAAGATCTCCTTCAATAAACACTGATTATTCTTTTAGGCTCCAGTCTCTTTAGAGGCTTAGGTTCAAATCCCACCACTGCCAGTTGTGCTTTTAAATGTCTTATTCTGCATTAAGTAGGCCCTCTGAAAGTGCCCATTTGGTCTGTGGCTGTTTCATATTGATCTGTGTAACTACACTCAGGTGCAAGAAGATGAAACATGAGAATTTGCTTACACTGACAGCAGCAAGTCCCTTAAGGAAAGTTGTCTGTACAGGAGTCAGGTATTTAGTCAAGAATTATCCATCATTTGATCCTCGATGATTATATGATCATGTCTTAAATTGCAGGCAACTCACTACTACTCCATAAAAAACCCTTCTTGCAATGTTTGGTTTCAAAACTTGTTTTCAAGTCAATCCTAAGGCCTTTATTAGATGACCCAGGTGTGTTTGACTAGAGAAGAAACTTCATTCTGCATGAGGGTGGACCTTCAGCAGAAGGACTGATTAACAATGGATAATGGAGGCCTTTATATGTGCCAAAGATCTCCTTCAATAAACACTGATTATTCTTTTAGGCTCCAGTCTCTTTAGAGGCTTGGGTTCAAATCCCAGCACTGCCAGGTGTGCTTTTAAATGTCTTATTCTGCATTAAGTAGGCCCTCTGAAAGTGCCCATTTGGTCTGTGGCTGTTTCATATTGATCTGTGTAACTACACTCAGTGCAAGTAGATGAAACATGAGAATTTGCTTGCACTGACAGCAGCAAGTCCCTTAAGGAAAGTTGTCTGTACAGGAGTCAGATATTTAGTCAAGAATTATCCATCATTTGATCAGGCAACTCAGTACTACTCCATAAAAACACCCTTCTTGCAATGTTTGGTTTCAAAACTTTTCCAGTCAATCCTAGGGCTTTAATTAGATGACACAGGTGTTTTTGACTAGAGAAGAAACTTCATTCTGCATGAGGGTGGACCTTCAGCAGAAGGAGTGTTAACAATGGATTATGGAGGCCTTTATATGTGCCAAAGATCTCCTTCAATAAACACTGATTATTCTTTTAGGCTCCAGTCTCTTTAGAGGCTTAGGTTCAAATCCCACCACTGCCAGTTGTGCTTTTAAATGTCTTATTCTGCATTAAGTAGGCCCTCTGAAAGTGCCCATTTGGTCTGTGGCTGTTTCATATTGATCTGTGTAACTACACTCAGATGCAAGTAGATGAAACATGAGAATTTTCTTACACTGACAGCAGCAAGTCCCTTAAGGAAAGTTGTCTGTACAGGAGTAGGGTATTTAGTCAAGAATTATCCATCATTTGATCCTCGATGATGACATGATCCTAGCTTAAAAGGCAGGCAACTCAGTACTACTCCATAAAAACACCCTTCTTGCAATTTTTGGTTTCAAAACTTGTTTTCAAGTCAATCCTAAGGCCTTTATTATCTATCATCTTTATTATCTATCATCAGATTTATCATCTGACCCAGGTGTGTTTGACTAGAGATCAATCTGTGGTTGATTTGCTTAAAAAATGTCTCTTGAGGCCTTTGCTTTGCTTTTAGGAAATTGATGATTTCATAGAGATGAGCTGAACCAATATTTTTCCACTGTTTCAGAATGTAGTGGAGAATCAGTGTATGTTTTTTAATATGTTAGTGTGGCCGAGGGGTCTAAGGCGCTGGATTTAGGCTTTAGTCTCTTTGGAGGTGTGTTTTCAAACCCCACCACTGCCAGGTGTGCTTTTAAATGTCTTATTCTGCATTAAGTAGGCCCTCTGAAAGTGCCCATTTGGTCTGTGGCTGTTTCATATTGATCTGTGTAACTACACTCAGTGCAAGTAGATGAAACATGAGAATTTGCTTGCACTGACAGCAGCAAGTCCCTTAAGGAAAGTTGTCTGTACAGGAGTCAGGTATTTAGTCAAGAATTATCCATCATTTGATCCTCGATGATGACATGATCCTGGCTTAAAAGGCAGGCAACTCAGAACTACTCCAGAAAAACACCCTTCTTGCAATGTTTGGTTTCAAAACTTGTTTTCAAGTCAATCCTAAGGCCTTTATTAGATGACCCAGGTGTGTTTGACTAGAGAAGAAACTTCATTCTGCATGAGGGTGGACCTTCAGCAGAAGGACTGATTAACAATGGATAATGGAGGCCTTTATATGTGCCAAAGATCTCCTTCAATAAACACTGATTATTCTTTTAGGCTCCAGTCTCTTTAGAGGCTTAGGTTCAAATCCCACCACTGCCAGTTGTGCTTTTAAATGTCTTATTCTGCATTAAGTAGGCCCTCTGAAAGTGCCCATTTGGTCTGTGGCTGTTTCATATTGATCTGTGTAACTACACTCAGGTGCAAGAAGATGAAACATGAGAATTTGCTTACACTGACAGCAGCAAGTCCCTTAAGGAAAGTTGTCTGTACAGGAGTCAGGTATTTAGTCAAGAATTATCCATCATTTGATCCTCGATGATGACATGATCCTGGCTTAAAAGGCAGGCAACTCAGAACTACTCCAGAAAAACACCCTTCTTGCAATGTTTGGTTTCAAAACTTGTTTTCAAGTCAATCCTAAGGCCTTTATTAGATGACCCAGGTGTGTTTGACTAGAGAAGAAACTTCATTCTGCATGAGGGTGGACCATCAGCAGAAGGACTGATTAACAATGGATAATGGAGGCCTTTATATGTGCCAAAGATCTCCTTCAATAAACACTGATTATTCTTTTAGGCTCCAGTCTCTTTAGAGGCTTAGGTTCAAATCCCACCACTGCCAGTTGTGCTTTTAAATGTCTTATTCTGCATTAAGTAGGCCCTCTAAAAGTGCCCATTTGGTCTGTGGCTGTTTCATATTGATCTGTGTAACTACACTCAGTGCAAGTAGATGAAACATGAGAATTTGATTTCAATGACTGCAGCAAGACCCTTAAGGAAAGTTGTCTGTACAGGAGTCAGGTATTTAGTCAAGAATTATCCATCATTTGATCCTCGATGATTATATGAACATGTCTTAAATTGCAGGCAACTCAGTACTACTCCATAAAAAACCCTTCTTGCAATGTTTGGTTTCAAAACTTGTTTTCAAGTCAATCCTAAGGCCTTTATTAGATGACCCAGGTGTGTTTGACTAGAGAAGAAACTTCATTCTGCATGAGGGTGGACCATCAGCAGAAGGACTGATTAACAATGGATAATGGAGGCCTTTATATGTGCCAAAGATCTCCTTCAATAAACACTGATTATTCTTTTAGGCTCCAGTCTCTTTAGAGGCTTAGGTTCAAATCCCACCACTGCCAGTTGTGCTTTTAAATGTCTTATTCTGCATTAAGTAGGCCCTCTAAAAGTGCCCATTTGGTCTGTGGCTGTTTCATATTGATCTGTGTAACTACACTCAGTGCAAGTAGATGAAACATGAGAATTTGATTTCAATGACTGCAGCAAGACCCTTAAGGAAAGTTGTCTGTACAGGAGTCAGGTATTTAGTCAAGAATTATCCATCATTTGATCCTCGATGATTATATGATCATGTCTTAAATTGCAGGCAACTCACTACTACTCCATAAAAAACCCTTCTTGCAATGTTTGGTTTCAAAACTTGTTTTCAAGTCAATCCTAAGGCCTTTATTAGATGACCCAGGTGTGTTTGACTAGAGAAGAAACTTCATTCTGCATGAGGGTGGACCTTCAGCAGAAGGACTGATTAACAATGGATAATGGAGGCCTTTATATGTGCCAAAGATCTCCTTCAATAAACACTGATTATTCTTTTAGGCTCCAGTCTCTTTAGAGGCTTGGGTTCAAATCCCAGCACTGCCAGGTGTGCTTTTAAATGTCTTATTCTGCATTAAGTAGGCCCTCTGAAAGTGCCCATTTGGTCTGTGGCTGTTTCATATTGATCTGTGTAACTACACTCAGTGCAAGTAGATGAAACATGAGAATTTGCTTGCACTGACAGCAGCAAGTCCCTTAAGGAAAGTTGTCTGTACAGGAGTCAGATATTTAGTCAAGAATTATCCATCATTTGATCAGGCAACTCAGTACTACTCCATAAAAACACCCTTCTTGCAATGTTTGGTTTCAAAACTTTTCCAGTCAATCCTAGGGCTTTAATTAGATGACACAGGTGTTTTTGACTAGAGAAGAAACTTCATTCTGCATGAGGGTGGACCTTCAGCAGAAGGAGTGTTAACAATGGATTATGGAGGCCTTTATATGTGCCAAAGATCTCCTTCAATAAACACTGATTATTCTTTTAGGCTCCAGTCTCTTTAGAGGCTTAGGTTCAAATCCCACCACTGCCAGTTGTGCTTTTAAATGTCTTATTCTGCATTAAGTAGGCCCTCTGAAAGTGCCCATTTGGTCTGTGGCTGTTTCATATTGATCTGTGTAACTACACTCAGATGCAAGTAGATGAAACATGAGAATTTTCTTACACTGACAGCAGCAAGTCCCTTAAGGAAAGTTGTCTGTACAGGAGTAGGGTATTTAGTCAAGAATTATCCATCATTTGATCCTCGATGATGACATGATCCTAGCTTAAAAGGCAGGCAACTCAGTACTACTCCATAAAAACACCCTTCTTGCAATTTTTGGTTTCAAAACTTGTTTTCAAGTCAATCCTAAGGCCTTTATTATCTATCATCTTTATTATCTATCATCAGATTTATCATCTGACCCAGGTGTGTTTGACTAGAGATCAATCTGTGGTTGATTTGCTTAAAAAATGTCTCTTGAGGCCTTTGCTTTGCTTTAAGGAAATTGATGATTTCATAGAGATGAGCTGAACCAATATTTTTCCACTGTTTCAGAATGTAGTGGAGAATCAGTGTATGTTTTTTAATATGTTAGTGTGGCCGAGGGGTCTAAGGCGCTGGATTTAGGCTTTAGTCTCTTTGGAGGTGTGTTTTCAAACCCCACCACTGCCAGGTGTGCTTTTAAATGTCTTATTCTGCATTAAGTAGGCCCTCTGAAAGTGCCCATTTGGTCTGTGGCTGTTTCATATTGATCTGTGTAACTACACTCAGTGCAAGTAGATGAAACATGAGAATTTGCTTGCACTGACAGCAGCAAGTCCCTTAAGGAAAGTTGTCTGTACAGGAGTCAGGTATTTAGTCAAGAATTATCCATCATTTGATCCTCGATGATGACATGATCCTGGCTTAAAAGGCAGGCAACTCAGAACTACTCCAGAAAAACACCCTTCTTGCAATGTTTGGTTTCAAAACTTGTTTTCAAGTCAATCCTAAGGCCTTTATTAGATGACCCAGGTGTGTTTGACTAGAGAAGAAACTTCATTCTGCATGAGGGTGGACCTTCAGCAGAAGGACTGATTAACAATGGATAATGGAGGCCTTTATATGTGCCAAAGATCTCCTTCAATAAACACTGATTATTCTTTTAGGCTCCAGTCTCTTTAGAGGCTTAGGTTCAAATCCCACCACTGCCAGTTGTGCTTTTAAATGTCTTATTCTGCATTAAGTAGGCCCTCTGAAAGTGCCCATTTGGTCTGTGGCTGTTTCATATTGATCTGTGTAACTACACTCAGGTGCAAGAAGATGAAACATGAGAATTTGCTTACACTGACAGCAGCAAGTCCCTTAAGGAAAGTTGTCTGTACAGGAGTCAGGTATTTAGTCAAGAATTATCCATCATTTGATCCTCGATGATGACATGATCCTGGCTTAAAAGGCAGGCAACTCAGAACTACTCCAGAAAAACACCCTTCTTGCAATGTTTGGTTTCAAAACTTGTTTTCAAGTCAATCCTAAGGCCTTTATTAGATGACCCAGGTGTGTTTGACTAGAGAAGAAACTTCATTCTGCATGAGGGTGGACCATCAGCAGAAGGACTGATTAACAATGGATAATGGAGGCCTTTATATGTGCCAAAGATCTCCTTCAATAAACACTGATTATTCTTTTAGGCTCCAGTCTCTTTAGAGGCTTAGGTTCAAATCCCACCACTGCCAGTTGTGCTTTTAAATGTCTTATTCTGCATTAAGTAGGCCCTCTAAAAGTGCCCATTTGGTCTGTGGCTGTTTCATATTGATCTGTGTAACTACACTCAGTGCAAGTAGATGAAACATGAGAATTTGATTTCAATGACTGCAGCAAGACCCTTAAGGAAAGTTGTCTGTACAGGAGTCAGGTATTTAGTCAAGAATTATCCATCATTTGATCCTCGATGATTATATGAACATGTCTTAAATTGCAGGCAACTCAGTACTACTCCATAAAAAACCCTTCTTGCAATGTTTGGTTTCAAAACTTGTTTTCAAGTCAATCCTAAGGCCTTTATTAGATGACCCAGGTGTGTTTGACTAGAGAAGAAACTTCATTCTGCATGAGGGTGGACCATCAGCAGAAGGACTGATTAACAATGGATAATGGAGGCCTTTATATGTGCCAAAGATCTCCTTCAATAAACACTGATTATTCTTTTAGGCTCCAGTCTCTTTAGAGGCTTAGGTTCAAATCCCACCACTGCCAGTTGTGCTTTTAAATGTCTTATTCTGCATTAAGTAGGCCCTCTAAAAGTGCCCATTTGGTCTGTGGCTGTTTCATATTGATCTGTGTAACTACACTCAGTGCAAGTAGATGAAACATGAGAATTTGATTTCAATGACTGCAGCAAGACCCTTAAGGAAAGTTGTCTGTACAGGAGTCAGGTATTTAGTCAAGAATTATCCATCATTTGATCCTCGATGATTATATGAACATGTCTTAAATTGCAGGCAACTCAGTACTACTCCATAAAAAACCCTTCTTGCAATGTTTGGTTTCAAAACTTGTTTTCAAGTCAATCCTAAGGCCTTTATTAGATGACCCAGGTGTGTTTGACTAGAGAAGAAACTTCATTCTGCATGAGGGTGGACCTTCAGCAGAAGGACTGATTAACAATGGATAATGGAGGCCTTTATATGTGCCAAAGATCTCCTTCAATAAACACTGATTATTCTTTTAGGCTCCAGTCTCTTTAGAGGCTTGGGTTCAAATCACACCACTGCCAGTTGTGCTTTTAAATGTCTTATTCTGCATTAAGTAGGCCCTCTGAAAGTGCCCATTTGGTCTGTGGCTGTTTCATATTGATCTTTGTAACTACACTCAGGTGCAAGTAGATGAAACATGAGAATTTGCTTTCACCGACAGCAGCAAGTCCCTTAAGGAAAATTGTCTGTACAGGAGTCAGGTATTTAGTCAAGAATTATCCATCATTTGATCCTCGATGATGACATGATCCTGGCTTAAAATGCAGGCATCTCAGTACTACTTCATAAAAACACCCTTCTTGCAATGTTTGGTTTCAAAACTTGTTTTCCAGTCAATCCTAGGGCTTTAATTAGATGACACAGGTGTTTTTGACTAGAGAAGAAACTTCATTCTGCATGAGGGTGGACCTTCAGCAGAAGGAGTGTTAACAATGGATTATGGAGGCCTTTATACATGCCAAAGATCTCCTTCAATAAACACTGATTATTCTTTTAGGCTCCAGTCTCTTTAGAGGCTTAGGTTCAAATCCCACCACTGAAAGTTGTGCTTTTAAATGTCTTATTCTGCATTAAGTAGGCCCTCTGAAAGTGCCCATTTGGTCTGTGGCTGTTTCATATTGATCTTTGTAACTACACTCAGGTGCAAGTAGATGAAACATGAGAATTTGCTTACACTGACAGCAGCAAGTCCCTTAAGGAAAGTTGTCTGTACAGGAGTCAGGTATTTAGTCAAGAATTATCCATCATTTGATCCTTGATGATGACATGATCCTGGCTTAAAAGGCAGGAAACTCAGTACTACTCCATAAAAACACCCTTCTTGCAATGTTTGGTTTCAAAACTTGTTTTCAAGTCAATCCAAAGGCCTTTATTAGATGACCCAGGTGTGTTTGACTAGAGAAGAAACTTCATTTTGCATTAGGGTGGACCTTCAGCAGAAGGACTGATTAACAATGGATAATGGAGGCCTTTATATGTGCCAAAGATCTCCTTCAATAAAAACTGAGTATTCTTTTAGGCTCCAGTCTCTTTGGTGGCTTGGGTTCAAATCCCACCACTGCCAGATGTACTTTTAAATGGCTTATTCTGCATTAAGTAGGCCCTCTGAAAGTGCCCATTTGGTCTGTGGCTGTTTCATATTGATCTGTGTAACTACGCTCAGTGCAAGTAGATGAAACATGAGAATTTGATTTCAATGACTGCAGCAAGACCCTTAAGGAAAGTTGTCTGTACAGGAGTCAGGTATTTAGTCAAGAATTATCCATCATTTGATCCTCGATGATGACATGATCCTGGCTTAAAAGGCAGGCAACTCAGTACTACTCCATAAAAACACCCTTCTTGCAATGTTTGGTTTCAAAACTTGTTTTCAAGTCAATCCTAAGGCCTTTATTAGATGACCCAGGTGTGTTTGACTAGAGAAGAAACTTCATTCTGCATGAGGGTGGACCTTCAGCAGAAGGACTGATTAACAATGGATAATGGAGGCCTTTATATGTGCCAAAGATCTCCTTCAATAAACACTGATTATTCTTTTAGGCTCAAGTCTCTTTAGAGGCTTAGGTTCAAATCCCACCACTGCCAGTTGTGCTTTTAAATGTCTTATTCTGCATTAAGTAGGCCCTCTGAAAGTGCCCATTTGGTCTGTGGCTGTTTCATATTGATCTGTGTAACTACACTCAGGTGCAAGAAGATGAAACATGAGAATTTGCTTACACTGACAGCAGCAAGTCCCTTAAGGAAAGTTGTCTGTACAGGAGTCAGGTATTTAGTCAAGAATTATCCATCATTTGATCCTCGATGATTATATGATCATGTCTTAAATTGCAGGCAACTCACTACTACTCCATAAAAAACCCTTCTTGCAATGTTTGGTTTCAAAACTTGTTTTCAAGTCAATCCTAAGGCCTTTATTAGATGACCCAGGTGTGTTTGACTAGAGAAGAAACTTCATTCTGCATGAGGGTGGACCTTCAGCAGAAGGACTGATTAACAATGGATAATGGAGGCCTTTATATGTGCCAAAGATCTCCTTCAATAAACACTGATTATTCTTTTAGGCTCCAGTCTCTTTAGAGGCTTGGGTTCAAATCACACCACTGCCAGTTGTGCTTTTAAATGTCTTATTCTGCATTAAGTAGGCCCTCTGAAAGTGCCCATTTGGTCTGTGGCTGTTTCATATTGATCTTTGTAACTACACTCAGGTGCAAGTAGATGAAACATGAGAATTTGCTTTCACCGACAGCAGCAAGTCCCTTAAGGAAAATTGTCTGTACAGGAGTCAGGTATTTAGTCAAGAATTATCCATCATTTGATCCTCGATGATGACATGATCCTGGCTTAAAATGCAGGCATCTCAGTACTACTTCATAAAAACACCCTTCTTGCAATGTTTGGTTTCAAAACTTGTTTTCCAGTCAATCCTAGGGCTTTAATTAGATGACACAGGTGTTTTTGACTAGAGAAGAAACTTCATTCTGCATGAGGGTGGACCTTCAGCAGAAGGAGTGTTAACAATGGATTATGGAGGCCTTTATACATGCCAAAGATCTCCTTCAATAAACACTGATTATTCTTTTAGGCTCCAGTCTCTTTAGAGGCTTAGGTTCAAATCCCACCACTGAAAGTTGTGCTTTTAAATGTCTTATTCTGCATTAAGTAGGCCCTCTGAAAGTGCCCATTTGGTCTGTGGCTGTTTCATATTGATCTTTGTAACTACACTCAGGTGCAAGTAGATGAAACATGAGAATTTGCTTACACTGACAGCAGCAAGTCCCTTAAGGAAAGTTGTCTGTACAGGAGTCAGGTATTTAGTCAAGAATTATCCATCATTTGATCCTTGATGATGACATGATCCTGGCTTAAAAGGCAGGAAACTCAGTACTACTCCATAAAAACACCCTTCTTGCAATGTTTGGTTTCAAAACTTGTTTTCAAGTCAATCCAAAGGCCTTTATTAGATGACCCAGGTGTGTTTGACTAGAGAAGAAACTTCATTTTGCATTAGGGTGGACCTTCAGCAGAAGGACTGATTAACAATGGATAATGGAGGCCTTTATATGTGCCAAAGATCTCCTTCAATAAAAACTGAGTATTCTTTTAGGCTCCAGTCTCTTTGGTGGCTTGGGTTCAAATCCCACCACTGCCAGATGTACTTTTAAATGGCTTATTCTGCATTAAGTAGGCCCTCTGAAAGTGCCCATTTGGTCTGTGGCTGTTTCATATTGATCTGTGTAACTACGCTCAGTGCAAGTAGATGAAACATGAGAATTTGATTTCAATGACTGCAGCAAGACCCTTAAGGAAAGTTGTCTGTACAGGAGTCAGGTATTTAGTCAAGAATTATCCATCATTTGATCCTCGATGATGACATGATCCTGGCTTAAAAGGCAGGCAACTCAGTACTACTCCATAAAAACACCCTTCTTGCAATGTTTGGTTTCAAAACTTGTTTTCAAGTCAATCCTAAGGCCTTTATTAGATGACCCAGGTGTGTTTGACTAGAGAAGAAACTTCATTCTGCATGAGGGTGGACCTTCAGCAGAAGGACTGATTAACAATGGATAATGGAGGCCTTTATATGTGCCAAAGATCTCCTTCAATAAACACTGATTATTCTTTTAGGCTCAAGTCTCTTTAGAGGCTTAGGTTCAAATCCCACCACTGCCAGTTGTGCTTTTAAATGTCTTATTCTGCATTAAGTAGGCCCTCTGAAAGTGCCCATTTGGTCTGTGGCTGTTTCATATTGATCTGTGTAACTACACTCAGGTGCAAGAAGATGAAACATGAGAATTTGCTTACACTGACAGCAGCAAGTCCCTTAAGGAAAGTTGTCTGTACAGGAGTCAGGTATTTAGTCAAGAATTATCCATCATTTGATCCTCGATGATTATATGATCATGTCTTAAATTGCAGGCAACTCACTACTACTCCATAAAAAACCCTTCTTGCAATGTTTGGTTTCAAAACTTGTTTTCAAGTCAATCCTAAGGCCTTTATTAGATGACCCAGGTGTGTTTGACTAGAGAAGAAACTTCATTCTGCATGAGGGTGGACCTTCAGCAGAAGGACTGATTAACAATGGATAATGGAGGCCTTTATATGTGCCAAAGATCTCCTTCAATAAACACTGATTATTCTTTTAGGCTCCAGTCTCTTTAGAGGCTTGGGTTCAAATCACACCACTGCCAGTTGTGCTTTTAAATGGCTTATTCTGCATTAAGTAGGCCCTCTGAAAGTGCCCATTTGGTCTGTGGCTGTTTCATATTGATCTGTGTAACTACACTCAGGTGCAAGTAGATGAAACATGAGAATTTGCTTACACCGACAGCAGCAAGTCCCTTAAGGAAAGTTGTCTGTACAGGAGTCATGTATTTAGTCAAGAATTATCCATCATTTGATCCTCGATGATTATATGATCATGTCTTAAATTGCAGGCAACTCAGTACTACTCCATAAAAAACCCTTCTTGCAATGTTTGGTTTCAAAACTTGTTTTCAAGTCAATCCTAAGGCCTTTAATAGATGACCCAGGTGTGTTTGACTAGAGAAGAAACTTCATTCTGCATGAGGGTGGACCTTCAGCAGAAGGAATGATTAACAATGGATAATGGAGGCCTTTATATGTGCCAAAGATCTCCTTCAATAAACACTGATTATTCTTTTAGGCTCCAGTCTCTTTAGAGGCTTGGGTTCAAATCCCACCACTGCCAGTTGTGCTTTTAAATGGCTTATTCTGCATTAAGTAGGCCCTCTGAAAGTGCCCATTTGGTCTGTGGCTGTTTCATATTGATCTGTGTAACTACACTCAGGTGCAAGTAGATGAAACATGAGAATTTGCTTACACCGACAGCAGCAAGTCCCTTAAGGAAAGTTGTCTGTACAGGAGTCAGGTATTTAGTCAAGAATTATCCATCATTTGATCCTTGATGATGACATGATCCTGGCTTAAAAGGCAGGAAACTCAGTACTACTCCATAAAAACACCCTTCTTGCAATGTTTGGTTTCAAAACTTGTTTTCAAGTCAATCCAAAGGCCTTTATTAGATGACCCAGGTGTGTTTGACTAGAGAAGAAACTTCATTTTGCATTAGGGTGGACCTTCAGCAGAAGGACTGATTAACAATGGATAATGGAGGCCTTTATATGTGCCAAAGATCTCCTTCAATAAAAACTGAGTATTCTTTTAGGCTCCAGTCTCTTTGGAGGCTTGGGTTCAAATCCCACCACTGCCAGATGTACTTTTAAATGGCTTATTCTGCATTAAGTAGGCCCTCTGAAAGTGCCCATTTGGTCTGTGGCTGTTTCATATTGATCTGTGTAACTATTCTCAGTGCAAGTAGATGAAACATGAGAATTTGATTTCAATGACTGCAGCAAGACCCTTAAGGAAAGTTGTCTGTACAGGAGTCAGGTATTTAGTCAAGAATTATCCATCATTTGATCCTCGATTATGACATGATCCTGGCTTAAAAGGCAGGCAACTCAGTACTACTCCATAAAAACACCCTTCTTGCAATGTTTGGTTTCAAAACTTGTTTTCAAGTCAATCCTAAGGCCTTTATTAGATGACCCAGGTGTGTTTGACTAGAGAAGAAACTTCATTCTGCATGAGGGTGGACCTTCAGCAGAAGGACTGATTAACAATGGATAATGGAGGCCTTTATATGTGCCAAAGATCTCCTTCAATAAACACTGATTATTCTTTTAGGCTCCAGTCTCTTTAGAGGCTTAGGTTCAAATCCCACCACTGCCAGTTGTGCTTTTAAATGTCTTATTCTGCATTAAGTAGGCCCTCTGAAAGTGCCCATTTGGTCTGTGGCTGTTTCATATTGATCTGTGTAACTACACTCAGGTGTAAGAAGATGAAACATGAGAATTTGCTTACACTGACAGCAGCAAGTCCCTTAAGGAAAGTTGTCTGTACAGGAGTCAGGTATTTAGTCAAGAATTATCCATCATTTGATCCTCGATGATTATATGATCATGTCTTAAATTGCAGGCAACTCACTACTACTCCATAAAAAACCCTTCTTGCAATGTTTGGTTTCAAAACTTGTTTTCAAGTCAATCCTAAGGCCTTTATTAGATGACCCAGGTGTGTTTGACTAGAGAAGAAACTTCATTCTGCATGAGGGTGGACCTTCAGCAGAAGGACTGATTAACAATGGATAATGGAGGCCTTTATATGTGCCAAAGATCTCCTTCAATAAACACTGATTATTCTTTTAGGCTCCAGTCTCTTTAGAGGCTTGGGTTCAAATCCCACCACTGCCAGTTGTGCTTTTAAATGGCTTATTCTGCATTAAGTAGGCCCTCTGAAAGTGCCCATTTGGTCTGTGGCTGTTTCATATTGATCTGTGTAACTACACTCAGGTGCAAGTAGATGAAACATGAGAATTTGCTTAAACCGACAGCAGCAAGTCCCTTAAGGAAAGTTGTCTGTACAGGAGTCAGGTATTTAGTCAAGAATTATCCATCATTTGATCCTCGATGATGACATGATTCTAGCTTAAAAGGCAGGCAACTCAGTACTACTCCATAAAAACACCCTTCTTGCAATTTTTGGTTTCAAAACTTGTTTTCAAGTCAATCCTATGGCCTTTATTATCTATCATCTTTATTATCTATCATCAGATTTATCATCTGACCCAGGTGTGTTTGACTAGAGATCAATCTGTGGTTGATTTGCTTAAAAAATGTCTCTTGAGGCCTTTGCTTTGCTTTTAGGAAATTGATGATTTCATAGAGATGAGCTGAACCAATATTTTTCCACTGTTTCAGAATGTAGTGGAGACACAGTGTATGTTTTTTAATATGTTAGTGTGGCCGAGGGGTCTAAGGCGCTGGATTTAGGCTTTAGTCTCTTTGGAGGTGTGTTTTCAAACCCCACCACTGCCAGGTGTGCTTTTAAATGTCTTATTCTGCATTAAGTAGGCCCTCTGAAAGTGCCCATTTGGTCTGTGGCTGTTTCATATTGATCTGTGTAACTACACTCAGTGCAAGTAGATGAAACATGAGAATTTGCTTGCACTGACAGCAGCAAGTCCCTTAAGGAAAGTTGTCTGTACAGGAGTCAGATATTTAGTCAAGAATTATCCATCATTTGATCAGGCAACTCAGTACTACTCCATAAAAACACCCTTCTTGCAATGTTTGGTTTCAAAACTTGTTTTCAAGTCAATCCTAAGGCCTTTATTAGATGACCCAGGTGTGTTTGACTAGAGAAGAAACTTCATTCTGCATGAGGGTGGACCTTCAGCAGAAGGAGTGTTAACAATGGATTATGGAGGCCTTTATATGTGCCAAAGATCTCCTTCAATAAACACTGATTATTCTTTTAGGCTCCAGTCTCTTTAGAGGCTTAGGTTCAAATCCCACCACTGCCAGTTGTGCTTTTAAATGTCTTATTCTGCATTAAGTAGGCCCTCTGAAAGTGCCCATTTGGTCTGTGGCTGTTTCATATTGATCTGTGTAACTACACTCAGTGCAAGTAGATGAAACATGAGAATTTGCTTGCACTGACAGCAGCAAGTCCCTTAAGGAAAGTTGTCTGTACAGGAGTCAGGTATTTAGTCAAGAATTATCCATCATTTGATCCTCGATGATGACATGATCCTGGCTTAAAAGGCAGGCAACTCAGAACTACTCCAGAAAAACACCCTTCTTGCAATGTTTGGTTTCAAAACTTGTTTTCAAGTCAATCCTAAGGCCTTTATTAGATGACCCAGGTGTGTTTGACTAGAGAACAAACTTCATTCTGCATGAGGATGGACCTTCAGCAGAAGGACTGATTAACAATGGATAAAGGAGGCCTTTATATGTGCCAAAGATCTCCTTCAATAAACACTGATTATTCTTTTAGGCTCCAGTCTCTTCAGAGGCTTGGGTTCAAATCACACCACTGCCAGTTGTGCTTTTAAATGGCTTATTCTGCATTAAGTAGGCCCTCTGAAAGTGCCCATTTGGTCTGTGGCTGTTTCATATTGATCTTTGTAACTACACTCAGGTGCAAGTAGATGAAACATGAGAATTTGTTTTCACCGACAGCAGCAAGTCCCTTAAGGAAAGTTGTCTGTACAGGAGTCAGGTATTTAGTCAAGAATTATCCATCATTTGATCCTCGATGATGACATGATCCTGGCTTAAAAGGCAGGCAACTCAGAACTACTCCAGAAAAACACCCTTCTTGCAATGTTTGGTTTCAAAACTTGTTTTCAAGTCAATCCTAAGGCCTTTATTAGATGACCCAGGTGTGTTTGACTAGAGAACAAACTTCATTCTGCATGAGGATGGACCTTCAGCAGAAGGACTGATTAACAATGGATAAAGGAGGCCTTTATATGTGCCAAAGATCTCCTTCAATAAACACTGATTATTCTTTTAGGCTCCAGTCTCTTCAGAGGCTTGGGTTCAAATCACACCACTGCCAGTTGTGCTTTTAAATGGCTTATTCTGCATTAAGTAGGCCCTCTGAAAGTGCCCATTTGGTCTGTGGCTGTTTCATATTGATCTTTGTAACTACACTCAGGTGCAAGTAGATGAAACATGAGAATTTGTTTTCACCGACAGCAGCAAGTCCCTTAAGGAAAGTTGTCTGTACAGGAGTCAGGTATTTAGTCAAGAATTATCCATCATTTGATCCTCGATGATGACATGATCCTGGCTTAAAATGCAGGCATCTCAGTACTACTTCATAAAAACACCCTTCTTGCAATGTTTGGTTTCAAAACTTGTTTTCCAGTCAATCCTAGGGCTTTAATTAGATGACACAGGTGTTTTTGACTAGAGAAGAAACTTCATTCTGCATGAGGGTGGACCTTCAGCAGAAGGAGTGTTAACAATGGATTATGGAGGCCTTTATACATGCCAAAGATCTCCTTCAATAAACACTGATTATTCTTTTAGGCTCCAGTCTCTTTAGAGGCTTAGGTTCAAATCCCACCACTGCCAGTTGTGCTTTTAAATGGCTTATTCTGCATTAAGTAGGCCCTCTGAAAGTGCCCATTTGGTCTGTGGCTGTTTCATATTGATCTTTGTAACTACACTCAGGTGCAAGTAGATGAAACATGAGAATTTGCTTACACTGACAGCAGCAAGTCCCTTAAGGAAAGTTGTCTGTACAGGAGTCAGGTATTTAGTCAAGAATTATCCATCATTTGATCCTTGATGATGACATGATCCTGGCTTAAAAGGCAGGAAACTCAGTACTACTCCATAAAAACACCCTTCTTGCAATGTTTGGTTTCAAAACTTGTTTTCAAGTCAATCCAAAGGCCTTTATTAGATGACCCAGGTGTGTTTGACTAGAGAAGAAACTTCATTCTGCATTAGGGTGGACCTTCAGCAGAAGGACTGATTAACAATGGATAATGGAGGCCTTTATATGTGCCAAAGATCTCCTTCAATAAAAACTGAGTATTCTTTTAGGCTCCAGTCTCTTTGGAGGCTTGGGTTCAAATCCCACCACTGCCAGATGTACTTTTAAATGGCTTATTCTGCATTAAGTAGGCCCTCTGAAAGTGCCCATTTGGTCTGTGGCTGTTTCATATTGATCTGTGTAACTACGCTCAGTGCAAGTAGATGAAACATGAGAATTTGATTTCAATGACTGCAGCAAGACCCTTAAGGAAAGTTGTCTGTACAGGAGTCAGGTATTTAGTCAAGAATTATCCATCATTTGATCCTCGATGATGACATGATCCTGGCTTAAAAGGCAGGCAACTCAGTACTACTCCATAAAAACACCCTTTTTGCAATGTTTGGTTTCAAAACTTGTTTTCAAGTCAATCCTAAGGCCTTTATTAGATGATCCAGGTGTGTTTGACTAGAGATCAATCTGTGGTTGATTTGCTTAAAAAATGTCTCTTGAGGCCTTTGCTTTGCTTTTAGGAAATTGATGATTTCATAGAGATGAGCTGAACCAATATTTTTCCACTGTTTCAGAATGTAGTGGAGAATCAGTGTATGTTTTTTAATATGGTAGTGTGGCCAAGGGGTCTAAGGCGCTGGATTTAGGCTCCAGTCTCTTTGAAGGTGTGTTTTCAAACCCCACAACTGCCAGGTGTGCTTTTAAATGGCTTATTCTGCATTAAGTAGGCCCTCTGAAAGTGCCCAATTGGTCTGTGGCTGTTTCATATTGATCTGTGTAACTACTCTCAGGTGCAAGTAGATGAAACATGAGAATTTGCTTGCACTGACAGCAGCAAGTCCCTTAAGGAAAGTTGTCTGTACAGGAGTCAGATATTTAGTCAAGAATTATCCATCATTTGATCCTCGATGATGACATGATCCTGGCTTAAAAGGTAGGCAACTCAGTACTACTCCATAAAAACACCCTTCTTGCAATGTTTGGTTTCAAAACTTGTTTTCAAGTCAATATTAAGGCCTTTATTAGATGACCCAGGTTTGTTTGACTAGAGATCAAATTGTGGTTGATTTCCTTAAAAAATGTCTCTTGAGGCCTTTGCTTTACTTTTAGGAAATTGATGATTTCATAGAGATGAACTGAACCAATATTTTTCCACTGTTTCAGAATGTAGTGGAGAATCAGTGTATGTTTTTTAATATGGTAGTGTGGCCGAGGGGTCTAAGGCGCTGGATTTAGACTCCAGTCTCTTTGGAGGTGTGTTTTCAAACCCCACCACTGCCAGGTGTGCTTTTAAATGTCTTATTCTGCATTAAGTAGGCCCTCTGAAAGTGCCCATTTGGTCTGTGGCTGTTTCATATTGATCTGTTTAACTACACTCAGTGCAAGTAGATGAAACATGAGAATTTGCTTGCACTGACAGCAGCAAGTCCCTTAAGGAAAGTTGTCTGTACAGGAGTCAGGTATTTAGTCAAGAATTTTCCATCATTTGATCCTCGATGATTATATGATCATGTCTTAAATTGCAGGCAACTCAGTACTACTCCATAAAAAACCCTTCTTTGTGTAACTACACTCAGGTGCAAGTAGATGAAACATGAGAATTTGCTTACACCGACAGCAGCAAGTCCCTTAAGGAAAGTTGTCTGTACAGGAGTCAGGTATTTAGTCAAGAATTATCCATCATTTGATCCTCGATGATGACATGATCCTGGCTTAAAATGCAGGCATCTCAGTACTACTTCATAAAAACACCCTTCTTGCAATGTTTGGTTTCAAAACTTGTTTTCAAGTCAATCCTAAGGCCTTTATTAGATGACCCAGGTGTGTTTGACTAGAGAAGAAACTTCATTCTGCATGAGGGTGGACCTTCAGCAGGAGGAGTGTTAACAATGGATTATGGAGGCCTTTATATGTGCCAAAGATCTCCTTCAATAAACACTGATTATTCTTTTAGGCTCCAGTCTCTTTAGAGGCTTAGGTTCAAATCCCACCACTGCCAGTTGTGCTTTTAAATGTCTTATTCTTCATTAAGTAGGCCCTCTGAAAGTGCCCATTTGGTCTGTGGCTGTTTCATATTGATCTGTGTAACTACACTCAGGTGCAAGAAGATGAAACATGAGAATTTGCTTACACTGACAGCAGCAAGTCCCTTAAGGAAAGTTGTCTGTACAGGAGTCAGGTATTTAGTCAAGAATTATCCATCATTTGATCCTCGATGATTATATGATCATGTCTTAAATTGCAGGCAACTCAGTACTACTCCATAAAAAACCCTTCTTTGTGTAACTACACTCAGGTGCAAGTAGATGAAACATGAGAATTTGCTTACACCGACAGCAGCAAGTCCCTTAAGGAAAGTTGTCTGTACAGGAGTCAGGTATTTAGTCAAGAATTATCCATCATTTGATCCTCGATGATGACATGATCCTGGCTTAAAATGCAGGCATTTCAGTACTTCTTCATAAAAACACCCTTCTTGCAATGTTTGGTTTCAAAACTTGTTTTCAAGTCAATCCTAAGGCCTTTATTAGATGACCCAGGTGTGTTTGACTAGAGAAGAAACTTCATTCTGCATGAGGGTGGACCTTCAGCAGAAGGACTGATTAACAATGGATAATGGAGGCCTTTATATGTGCCAAAGATCTCCTTCAATAAACACTGATTATTCTTTTAGGCTCCAGTCTCTTTAGAGGCTAAGGTTCAAATCCCACCACTGCCAGTTGTGCTTTTAAATGGCTTATTCTGCATTAAGTAGGCCCTCTGAAAGTGCCCATTTGGTCTGTGGCTGTTTCATATTGATCTGTGTAACTACACTCAGGTGCAAGTAGATGAAACATGAGAATTTGCTTACACTGACAGCAGCAAGTCCCTTAAGGAAAGTTGTCTGTACAGGAGTCAGGTATTTAGTCAAGAATTATCCATCATTTGATCCTCGATGATGACATGATCCTAGCTTAAAAGGCAGGCAACTCAGTACTACTCCATAAAAACACCCTTTTTGCAATGTTTGGTTTCAAAACTTGTTTTCAAGTCAATCCTAAGGCCTTTATTAGATGACCCAGGTGTGTTTGACTAGAGATCAATCTGTGGTTGATTTGCTTAAAAAATGTCTCTTGAGGCCTTTGCTTTGCTTTTAGGAAATTGATGATTTCATAGAGATGAGCTGAACCAATATTTTTCCACTGTTTCAGAATGTAGTGGAGAATCAGTGTATGTTTTTTAATATGGTAGTGTGGCCAAGGGGTCTAAGGCGCTGGATTTAGGCTCCAGTCTCTTTGAAGGTGTGTTTTCAAACCCCACAACTGCCAGGTGTGCTTTTAAATGGCTTATTCTGCATTAAGTAGGCCCTCTGAAAGTGCCCAATTGGTCTGTGGCTGTTTCATATTGATCTGTGTAACTACTCTCAGGTGCAAGTAGATGAAACATGAGAATTTGCTTGCACTGACAGCAGCAAGTCCCTTAAGGAAAGTTGTCTGTACAGGAGTCAGATATTTAGTCAAGAATTATCCATCATTTGATCCTCGATGATGACATGATCCTGGCTTAAAAGGTAGGCAACTCAGTACTACTCCATAAAAACACCCTTCTTGCAATGTTTGGTTTCAAAACTTGTTTTCAAGTCAATATTAAGGCCTTTATTAGATGACCCAGGTTTGTTTGACTAGAGATCAAATTGTGGTTGATTTCCTTAAAAAATGTCTCTTGAGGCCTTTGCTTTACTTTTAGGAAATTGATGATTTCATAGAGATGAACTGAACCAATATTTTTCCACTGTTTCAGAATGTAGTGGAGAATCAGTGTATGTTTTTTAATATGGTAGTGTGGCCGAGGGGTCTAAGGCGCTGGATTTAGACTCCAGTCTCTTTGGAGGTGTGTTTTCAAACCCCACCACTGCCAGGTGTGCTTTTAAATGTCTTATTCTGCATTAAGTAGGCCCTCTGAAAGTGCCCATTTGGTCTGTGGCTGTTTCATATTGATCTGTTTAACTACACTCAGTGCAAGTAGATGAAACATGAGAATTTGCTTGCACTGACAGCAGCAAGTCCCTTAAGGAAAGTTGTCTGTACAGGAGTCAGGTATTTAGTCAAGAATTTTCCATCATTTGATCCTCGATGATTATATGATCATGTCTTAAATTGCAGGCAACTCAGTACTACTCCATAAAAAACCCTTCTTTGTGTAACTACACTCAGGTGCAAGTAGATGAAACATGAGAATTTGCTTACACCGACAGCAGCAAGTCCCTTAAGGAAAGTTGTCTGTACAGGAGTCAGGTATTTAGTCAAGAATTATCCATCATTTGATCCTCGATGATGACATGATCCTGGCTTAAAATGCAGGCATCTCAGTACTACTTCATAAAAACACCCTTCTTGCAATGTTTGGTTTCAAAACTTGTTTTCAAGTCAATCCTAAGGCCTTTATTAGATGACCCAGGTGTGTTTGACTAGAGAAGAAACTTCATTCTGCATGAGGGTGGACCTTCAGCAGGAGGAGTGTTAACAATGGATTATGGAGGCCTTTATATGTGCCAAAGATCTCCTTCAATAAACACTGATTATTCTTTTAGGCTCCAGTCTCTTTAGAGGCTTAGGTTCAAATCCCACCACTGCCAGTTGTGCTTTTAAATGTCTTATTCTTCATTAAGTAGGCCCTCTGAAAGTGCCCATTTGGTCTGTGGCTGTTTCATATTGATCTGTGTAACTACACTCAGGTGCAAGAAGATGAAACATGAGAATTTGCTTACACTGACAGCAGCAAGTCCCTTAAGGAAAGTTGTCTGTACAGGAGTCAGGTATTTAGTCAAGAATTATCCATCATTTGATCCTCGATGATTATATGATCATGTCTTAAATTGCAGGCAACTCAGTACTACTCCATAAAAAACCCTTCTTTGTGTAACTACACTCAGGTGCAAGTAGATGAAACATGAGAATTTGCTTACACCGACAGCAGCAAGTCCCTTAAGGAAAGTTGTCTGTACAGGAGTCAGGTATTTAGTCAAGAATTATCCATCATTTGATCCTCGATGATGACATGATCCTGGCTTAAAATGCAGGCATTTCAGTACTTCTTCATAAAAACACCCTTCTTGCAATGTTTGGTTTCAAAACTTGTTTTCAAGTCAATCCTAAGGCCTTTATTAGATGACCCAGGTGTGTTTGACTAGAGAAGAAACTTCATTCTGCATGAGGGTGGACCTTCAGCAGAAGGACTGATTAACAATGGATAATGGAGGCCTTTATATGTGCCAAAGATCTCCTTCAATAAACACTGATTATTCTTTTAGGCTCCAGTCTCTTTAGAGGCTAAGGTTCAAATCCCACCACTGCCAGTTGTGCTTTTAAATGGCTTATTCTGCATTAAGTAGGCCCTCTGAAAGTGCCCATTTGGTCTGTGGCTGTTTCATATTGATCTGTGTAACTACACTCAGGTGCAAGTAGATGAAACATGAGAATTTGCTTACACTGACAGCAGCAAGTCCCTTAAGGAAAGTTGTCTGTACAGGAGTCAGGTATTTAGTCAAGAATTATCCATCATTTGATCCTCGATGATGACATGATCCTAGCTTAAAAGGCAGGCAACTCAGTACTACTCCATAAAAACACCCTTTTTGCAATGTTTGGTTTCAAAACTTGTTTTCAAGTCAATCCTAAGGCCTTTATTAGATGACCCAGGTGTGTTTGACTAGAGATCAATCTGTGGTTGATTTGCTTAAAAAATGTCTCTTGAGGCCTTTGCTTTGCTTTTAGGAAATTGATGATTTCATAGAGATGAGCTGAACCAATATTTTTCCACTGTTTCAGAATGTAGTGGAGAATCAGTGTATGTTTTTTAATATGGTAGTGTGGCCAAGGGGTCTAAGGCGCTGGATTTAGGCTCCAGTCTCTTTGAAGGTGTGTTTTCAAACCCCACAACTGCCAGGTGTGCTTTTAAATGGCTTATTCTGCATTAAGTAGGCCCTCTGAAAGTGCCCAATTGGTCTGTGGCTGTTTCATATTGATCTGTGTAACTACTCTCAGGTGCAAGTAGATGAAACATGAGAATTTGCTTGCACTGACAGCAGCAAGTCCCTTAAGGAAAGTTGTCTGTACAGGAGTCAGATATTTAGTCAAGAATTATCCATCATTTGATCCTCGATGATGACATGATCCTGGCTTAAAAGGTAGGCAACTCAGTACTACTCCATAAAAACACCCTTCTTGCAATGTTTGGTTTCAAAACTTGTTTTCAAGTCAATATTAAGGCCTTTATTAGATGACCCAGGTTTGTTTGACTAGAGATCAAATTGTGGTTGATTTCCTTAAAAAATGTCTCTTGAGGCCTTTGCTTTACTTTTAGGAAATTGATGATTTCATAGAGATGAACTGAACCAATATTTTTCCACTGTTTCAGAATGTAGTGGAGAATCAGTGTATGTTTTTTAATATGGTAGTGTGGCCGAGGGGTCTAAGGCGCTGGATTTAGACTCCAGTCTCTTTGGAGGTGTGTTTTCAAACCCCACCACTGCCAGGTGTGCTTTTAAATGTCTTATTCTGCATTAAGTAGGCCCTCTGAAAGTGCCCATTTGGTCTGTGGCTGTTTCATATTGATCTGTTTAACTACACTCAGTGCAAGTAGATGAAACATGAGAATTTGCTTGCACTGACAGCAGCAAGTCCCTTAAGGAAAGTTGTCTGTACAGGAGTCAGGTATTTAGTCAAGAATTATCCATCATTTGATCCTCGATGATTATATGATCATGTCTTAAATTGCAGGCAACTCAGTACTACTCCATAAAAAACCCTTCTTTGTGTAACTACACTCAGGTGCAAGTAGATGAAACATGAGAATTTGCTTACACCGACAGCAGCAAGACCCTTAAGGAAAGTTGTCTGTACAGGAGTCAGGTATTTAGTCAAGAATTATCCATCATTTGATCCTCGATGATGACATGATCCTGGCTTAAAATGCAGGCATTTCAGTACTTCTTCATAAAAACACCCTTCTTGCAATGTTTGGTTTCAAAACTTGTTTTCAAGTCAATCCTAAGGCCTTTATTAGATGACCCAGGTGTGTTTGACTAGAGAAGAAACTTCATTCTGCATGAGGGTGGACCTTCAGCAGAAGGACTGATTAACAATGGATAATGGAGGCCTTTATATGTGCCAAAGATCTCCTTCAATAAACACTGATTATTCTTTTAGGCTCCAGTCTCTTTAGAGGCTTAGGTTCAAATCCCACCACTGCCAGTTGTGCTTTTAAATGGCTTATTCTGCATTAAGTAGGCCCTCTGAAAGTGCCCATTTGGTCTGTGGCTGTTTCATATTGATCTGTGTAACTACACTCAGGTGCAAGAAGATGAAACATGAGAATTTGCTTACACTGACAGCAGCAAGTCCCTTAAGGAAAGTTGTCTGTACAGGAGTCAGGTATTTAGTCAAGAATTATCTATCATTTGATCCTCGATGATTATATGATCATGTCTTAAATTGCAGGCAACTCAGTACTACTCCATAAAAAACCCTTCTTTGTGTAACTACACTCAGGTGCAAGTAGATGAAACATGAGAATTTGCTTACACCGACAGCAGCAAGTCCCTTAAGGAAAGTTGTCTGTACAGGAGTCAGGTATTTAGTCAAGAATTAATTATCCATCATTTGATCCTCGATGATGACATGATCCTGGCTTAAAATGCAGGCATTTCAGTACTTCTTCATAAAAACACCCTTCTTGCAATGTTTGGTTTCAAAACTTGTTTTCAAGTCAATCCTAAGGCCTTTATTAGATGACCCAGGTGTGTTTGACTAGAGAAGAAACTTCATTCTGCATGAGGGTGGACCTTCAGCAGAAGGACTGATTAACAATGGATAATGGAGGCCTTTATATGTGCCAAAGATCTCCTTCAATAAACACTGATTATTCTTTTAGGCTCCAGTCTCTTTAGAGGCTAAGGTTCAAATCCCACCACTGCCAGTTGTGCTTTTAAATGGCTTATTCTGCATTAAGTAGGCCCTCTGAAAGTGCCCATTTGGTCTGTGTCTGTTTCATATTGATCTGTGTAACTACACTCTGGTGCAAGAAGATGAAACATGAGAATATGCTTACACTGACAGCAGCAAGTCCCTTAAGGAAAGATGTCTGTACAGGAGTCAGGTATTTAGTCAAGAATTATCCATCATTTGATCCTCGATGATGAAATGATCCTAGCTTAAAAGGCAGGCAACTCAGTACTACTCCATAAAAACACCCTTTTTGCAATGTTTGGTTTCAAAACTTGTTTTCAAGTCAATCCTAAGGCCTTTATTAGATGACCCAGGTGTGTTTGACTAGAGATCAATCTGTGGTTGATTTGCTTAAAAAATGTCTCTTGATGCCTTTGCTTTGCTTTTAGGAAATTGATGATTTCATAGAGATGAGCTGAACCAATATTTTTCCACTGTTTCAGAATGTAGTGGAGAATCAGTGTATGTTTTTTAATATGGTAGTGTGGCCGAGGGGTCTAAGGCGCTGGATTTAGGCTCCAGTCTCTTTGGAGGTGTGTTTTCAAACCCCACCACTGCCAGGTGTGCTTTTAAATGTCTTATTCTGCATTAAGTAGGCTCTCTGAAAGTGCCCATTTGGTCTGTGGCTGTTTCATATTGATCTGTGTAACTACACAGTGCAAGAAGATGAAACATGAGAATTTGCTTACACTGACAGCAGCAAGTCCCTTAAGGAAAGTTGTCTGTACAGGAGTCAGGTATTTAGTCAAGAATTATCCATCATTAGATCCTCAATGATGACATGATCCTGGCTTAAAAGGCAGGCAGCTCAGTACTACTCCATAAAACACCCTTCTTGTAATATTTGGTTTTAAAACTTGTTTTCAAGTCAATCCTAAGGCCTTTATTAGATGACCCAGGTGTGTTTGACTAGAGAAGAAACTTCATTCTGCATTGAGGGTGGACTTTCAGCAGAAGGAGTGTTAACAATGGATTATGGAGGCCTTTATATGTGCCAAAGATCTCCTTCAATAAACACTGATTATTCTTTTAGGCTCCAGTCTCTTTAGAGGCTTAGGTTCAAATCCCACCACTGCCAGTTGTGCTTTTAAATGGCTTATTCTGCATTAAGTAGGCCCTCTGAAAGTGCCCATTTTGTCTGTGGCTGTTTCATATTGATCTGTGTAACTACACTCAGGTGCAAGTAGATGAAACATGAGAATTTGCTTACACTGACAGTAGCAAGTCCCTTAAGGAAAGTTGTCTGTACAGAAGTCAGGTATTTAGTCAAGAATTATCCATCATTTGATCCTCGATGATGACATGATCCTGGCTTAAAAGGCAGGCAACTCAGTACTACTCCATAAAAACACCCTTTTTGCAATGTTTGGTTTCAAAACTTGTTTTCAAGTCAATCCTAAGGCCTTTATTAGATGACCCAGGTGTGTTTGACTAGAGATCAATCTGTGGTTGATTTGCTTAAAAAATGTCTCTTGAGGCCTTTGCTTTGCTTTTAGGAAATTGATGATTTCATAGAGATGAGCTGAACCAATATTTTTCCACTGTTTCAGAATGTAGTGGAGAATCAGTGTATGTTTTTTAATATGGTAGTGTGGCCGAGGGGTCTAAGGCGCTGGATTTAGGCTCCAGTCTCTTTGGAGGTGTGTTTTCAAACCCCACCACTGCCAGGTGTGCTTTTAAATGTCTTATTCTGCATTAAGTAGGCCCTCTGAAAGTGCCCATTTGGTCTGTGGCTGTTTCATATTGATCTGTTTAACTACACAGTGCAAGTAGATGAAACATGAGAATTGTCTTACACTGACAGCAGCAAGTCCCTTAAGGAAAGTTGTCTGTACAAGAGTCAGGTATTCAGTCAAGAATTATCCATCATTAGATCCTCGATGATGACATGATCCTGGCTTAAAAGGCAGGCAGCTCAGTACTACTCCATAAAACACCCTTCTTGCAATATTTGGTTTCAAAACTTGTTTTCAAGTCAATCCTAAGGCCTTTATTAGATGACCCAGGTGTGTTTGACTAGAGAAGAAACTTCATTCTGCATGAGGGTGGACCTTCAGCAGAAGGAGTGTTAACAATGGATTATGGAGCCCTTTATATGTGCCAAAGATCTCCTTCAATAAACACTGAGTATTCTTTTAGGCTCCAGTCTCTTTGGAGGCTTGGGTTCAAATCCCACCACTGCCAGATGTACTTTTAAATGGCTTATTCTGCATTAAGTAGGCCCTCTGAAAGTGCCCATTTGGTCTGTGGCTGTTTCATATTGATCTGTGTAAAAAACACTCAGTGCAAGTAGATGAAACATGAGAATTTGCTTACAATGACAGCAGTAAGACCCTTAAGGAAAGTTGTCTGTACAGGTGTCAGGTATTTAGTCAAGAATTATCCATCATTTGATCCTCGATGATGACATGATCCTGGCTTAAAAGGCAGGCAACTCAGTACTACTCCATAAAAACACCCTTCTTGCAATGTTTGGTTTCAAAACTTGTTTTCAAGTCAATACTAAGGCCTTTATTAGATGACCAAGGTGTGTTTGACTAGAGATCAAATTGTGGTTGATTTCCTTAAAAAATGTCTCTTGAGGCCTTTGCTTTTAGGAAATAATGATTTTATAGAGATGAGCTGAACCAATATTTTTAAAATGTTTCAGATTGTAGTGGAGAATCAGTGTATGGTTTTAATATGGTAGTGTGGCCGAGGGGTCTAAGGCGCTGGATTTAGGTTCCAGTCTCTTTAGAGGCGTGGGTTCAAATCCCACCACTGCCAGGTGTGCTTTTAAATGGCTTATTCTGCATTAAGTAGGCCCCTCTGAAAGTGTCCATTTGGTCTGTGGCTGTTTCATATTGATCTGTGTAACTACACTCAGGTGCAAGTAGATGAAACATGAGAATTTGCTTGCACTGACAGCAGCAAGTCCCTTAAGGAAAGTTGTCTGTACAGGAGTCAGATATTTAGTCAAGAATTATCCATCATTTGATCCTTGATGTTGACACGATCCTGGCGTAAAAGGCAGGCAACTCAGTACTACTCCATGAAAACACCCTTCTTGCAATGTTTGGTTTCAAAACTTGTTTTCAAGTCAATCCTAGGGCCTTTATTAGATGACACAGGTGTTTTTGACTAGAGAAGAAACTTCATTCTGCATGAGGGTGGACCTTCAGCAGAAGGAGTGTTAACAATGGATTATGGAGGCCTTTATACGTGCCAAAGATCTCCTTCAATAAACACTGATTATTCTTTTAGGCTCCAGTCTCTTTAGAGGTTTGGGTTCAAATCCCACCACTGCCAGTTGTGCTTTTAAATGGATTATGCAGCATTAAGTAGGCCCTCTTGAACTAATACAATGCGATGGCCACGTACATTCCGCTCTAGTGGTCAGACGAGGTCCATACCAATTTTCTCAAAGGGACCTCGATCAACGGCATTTGGGTGGCCAATGGATTCAACAACTGCAATTCACGGCACGGTGCACACCATTTGTATATGTCACCGTGAATGGCTGGCCAATAGAAACAGTTCCATCGACGTCGACAGCCCTGGCACTGCCTCTTCAACCATAACCACAACACAAATTTGCAGGACCCATCTACAAGCATTACCCTCAATACATTTTCAAGTGTGACAGGTTGGAGAGGGAGAAGAGCTCCTTCTTCATTGCCACCTGGAAATGCCAACATGTAGTCCTCTTCCAGCTGAATGGCCTCTTCTAGCATTGCCGGGTGGTGGCACTGGGACCATTTGGACATTCCTCGGGGAAGCTGCGATGCAAAATGTTCTATGTTTGATGAGGTCAAAGGTGCCACAGGTTCCCTCTGCCAGCAACCATTTCCGGTAGGTATCCAGAGCTTTTGGGCAAAAGCAAATGGGTGGCTGTGCTTCCCGAAGCTCAGGGATCTGATGACTCTGCTCAGGACTACAATCGACCCGTTGCTGGATGATGGCAGCTAAGGAGGAAGATGATGGCAGGAAGTTGCTGTGCAGCTAGCTGCGTTTCCCCGGAGAGTAAGGGCAATAAGCGGGCCACCCACTGGACGGGAGGTCACTTCCATACCTCGCTGTTTTTTTTATAATAAAATGAGGAAGGCCTTTGTCATTTCAGCCCCATCTTCATCAGGGTCATTGCTGGGGTGGGCTCCGGTTGGGGTAGCAGCGCCAGCCACCTCTCTGGTGATCAGGCTCCGGAACACCAGCCGGTCCTCCACTTGTGCCTGGAGCAGGACTTGTAAATGCTGTTCCTGCTCCAGTAATACATCCATAAGGGATTTCTGCTGGTTTTGTTGGATGTTGGCGAGGGTCTTGAAAACTTCGCCCACCTATAAGGACTCCATAATGGCATTCTCCTCCAAAGCCGGGTTTTTGGTAAAACTGTGTAGCGTATTTAGGGGTTTCAATTAAAGTTCACTAACTGGTTAGTTTGGCGGTGTTGTGTTATGCTATTTGCTTAGCTGTACTGTGTTTACAAATTGGCGTCTGCAAGTTACGCATGCGCTGTAGATCTAAAGAGCGCTGAAGAGCTCTTTAGGGCTTCCCATGAATTTTCGTTGCCATAGTAACCAACACAAGTGATTTGTTATCTGGGTTAACACTAATGAAAACAGTTTCATCGAGGCATATGAATGTCAATGTGTTCCACAATGCACAAATAAACAGTAATCGGTTAAAGTGCCCAGATTCTAACACTAATATATGTAGCGAATTCGGTATGAAAAATATACACTGCATCTGTTAAAGTGTTGTGTATGGTATGATTGTTTGTAAGGGAAACGTCTTACGCTTTGCTAAGCACTATGGGAAACGATCCTAGTCGTGAACGAGCTGATGTGAACATGTGTGTAACACGTCAATGAACATTGACCGGAATTTATAGCCTCAGCTGATGTAGTCATTAGACGCACCTGTGGCCAGGCTATAAATGGATGCGTCACCAGGTGTTGTCAGATACTTCTTTTTGAAGAGCAGTCCTGGGACGTCCCAGCGCAGCACCTCATTCCGCTTTTTTCAGGGAACAAGGGTTACACATGTAACCCGAGACGTTCCCTTTACAAAAAGCTTCACTATGATGCTGCGCTTTGCCAAGCTCTATGGGGAACGCAATACCCACGCCGCCGCACTGGGGCTGTCCGGACCCCTACGGTTGTGAAGTGTGCTTACAAAACACGAGAGGTCTCAGACATGAGCTTGTGATGTCGACTCAAGGACGTAAGAGTCCGGAGTAGCATAAACATCTAAACCAGTGGTTCTCAAAATGTGGTTCGCGTACCACTAGTGGTACGCAGACTTCCTCTAGTGGTACGCAGAGGAATCACTGAATTTCGATCTCACCGGTGTGAGTAGAACGGTGAGTGCATGAATTGACCAACTGATAAATTCAAACTGTGCTTTCGCGCGTTGGCTGGCGCTGAGCCAGAGACGTACGCGCTCAGCGGAGTCATATCATTCACAACTATTCAGTGTTTTCATCCACATAATGTTTATTTTAGGTTTCAGACATTTAAATTCACATAAGTACTAAAAAACACAATATATTTAGAGTTTGTAAAATACACACTGATGTTTATGGAAGCGGCAATAATATTCCTATCCATTGTAATGTTATTATAAGGTGGCGCCCATCGCCCAACGTGATAATTATAATGGTGATGTTTATAAAGGTAATGCTATAGTATAGCGAACAAATTTGTGAATATTTTGAATAAAAGAGGAAATAAAAGAAGATCATCAGGCATTCAGTGGCTGTGGTCACGTGACAAGCAATGACGCGTCACCATGGAAACAATAAAGTGATACGTTCTATAACGGTTGCCTTGAAAAACGCACACTTGAGGACAGGGAATTTTGTGAAAAGGTTAGATATAAATGAATGTTAGGTGGATGATAAAATTATGAAAAGTTCAAAACTGCTATCGTGGCTTCAATCTGGCAAGAGAAGTTCGGATCAGGAGGAGAATGTTTCAAGTACAAGAACTGAAGAGGACGAGAGTGACGAGCACAGGTGTAAACAACAGTGGCAACTTTGATATCGCCGGTAAAGTCCCCAGAGCATCTGCTAGCAGCAGCAAACGCTACAAAATAGTGAGAAATTATGACCCAAACTATATCAAATTTGGATTTATTTGGAGCGGGAGAGAGGAAGAGCCCAGGCTGCAGTGTGCGGTATGTGGCAAAGTTCATGAAACCATCGCATCTCAAACGGCATCTTGTAACCAAACACACGGCGCTGAAGGACAAGCCAGTGGATTTTTTTTTTTTTTGCGAAAACGTGACGAACTGAAGCAATACATTTTCATTTAATCTTCAAGTACAGTTTTTATTTCACTTTTAGGTGCAATACATTTTAATTTAATCATTATTTAATTTGTATTTTATTTACCTCTATGTCAGCAGCACAGTGCAGTGTTGATATTAAAACTGTGTTGTTACAATGTTCAAAGTGGCTGAAAATAATAAATGTTCTTATTATAAATAAAACTGCCTGGTTATTGAGCTGTGCATAACTGTAGCTGAATAGTTAGGCCTACTACTACTGTATTTTAATGTTGGTCGTTATGGTGGTACTTGGAGAACCAAATATGTTCTGAGGTGGTACTTGGTGTAAAAAGTTTGAGAACCACTGATCTAAACCATAAAATTTGATGAATGTGTGCAGAAAAGGACCAGCCTGCCGCATCACAAACTTGTTCAGACATGAGCTTGAGATGTCGACTCAAGGACATAAGAGTCTGGAGTAACAAAGCATCTAACCCATAAAGTTCGCATTACGAACTTGATCAGACATGAGCTTGAGATGTCGACTCAAGGACATAAGAGTCCGGGGTAGCAAAACATCCAACCCATACAAATTTGTCATAGAAATTGAGAATGTGCGTGGAGAGGACCAGCCCGCTGTGTCACAAACTTGTTCAGGCATAAGTTTGAGATGTTGACTCAAGGGCATAAGAGCCCGGAGTAGCATGAACATCCAAACCATAGACCCTGAAGAATGTGTGCGGAGAGGACCAGCCTGCTGCATCACAAACTTGTTCAGGCATGAAAGATTTAAGCCATAAGATATGAGAATGTGTGCGGAGAGGACCAGCCTGCCGCATCACAAACTTGATTAGACATGAGCGTAGATGTCGACTTAGGGGCGTAAGAGCCCGGAGTAGCATGAACATCCAAACCATAGAGCCTGAAGAATGTGTGCGGAGAGGACCAGCCTGCCGCATCACAAACTTGCTGCAGAGGGAGACCTCTAGCCAAGGCTGTAGAGTAGGAGAGCCCTCTGGTAGAGTGCGCCCTAAAATCTACTGGCGAAGCTTGACCGCACGCCTCGTAGGCCCGGGCAATAATGTCTCTCACCCAAAGTGACACAGTCTTCCAGGAGGTGACCGCCCCCAAGAGAAGAATTGCTGCCCTGACTTTACGCCACTAGCAAATGCGGTGGACATAAGTCTGAAGGGTACAGACTGGACGAAGTCTGAGAAGTCTTAGCTGCTCCGGCGTTACAAACGGCAGGGAGCAGAAGGCTTAGAAAATAACCGTCCAAGGGTCGCGAAAGGCACCTTGGGCAGGTAGCTAGGGTGAGGGTGTAAAGAATGCTTTTGGTCAAAGCTGGGGCAAACTTGGTCAAACACCATGAGACCTAGTATTCAATGATACTGACAAGCAGTGCAACCTCGACCTAGCCTGACCTTGCTCAGGGTGTTCTGAATGGAAACGATTCGTGCGGGAGACGATTGTGCCTGCATCGAGACCGAATTCCATATAACCCCAAGATGCGTCAAGACGATATCCCTCTGCTGAACTGCCAGTTCTTGGAACTGCGCTAGGATCAGCCAGTCATCTATAAAATTCAGAATGCGGATGCCCTGGAGTCGCAGAGGAGCCAGTGCTGCATCCATGCTTTTCCTGAATGTGCGGGTTAATAGGGCTAGGTCAAATGGAAGAACCCGATACTGGAAGGCTTTGTCCCCGAAAGCGAACCTCAGGAACTTCCTGTGCTGTGGCTCTATATGAAGATATGCGGCCATGAGATCGATGGTGACCAGCCAAACGTGATGTTGGGCTTGTGACATGATCGTCTTTGATAGTCAGCATCTAGGACTTGAACACCGAGCGGTTCAAGCCTCGAAGATCTAGAATCGGACGCAACCCCCCACCCTTCTCGGGAACCAGGAAGTATCTGCTGTAATAGCCTGACTCTTTCTCTGGAAGGGGAACATGTTCTATGGCCCCTTTAACCAAGAGATTTTGCAGTTATTTCCACAGTAGACATGCCTGTCCCGGTTTCACGGTAGTGGGAACCACGCCGTTGAAACAGGGAGGACGGCGAGCAAATTGAGTTCTGTAGCCTCTTTCTACTGATTCTAGAACCCACATAGAGATACCAGGCAGAAGTTTCCACGCTGCCAGGTTCTCTGAGATGGGTATTATTTCTGACACTTCCTGTTGAGGGGATGTCGAGTGTTCCGCATCCTGGATCAAGGCAGGAAGCAGTGGTACACCCAACTCTTTGTTGGAAGCCTCTATCACCCGAAACACTAAAGGCGGCAGGAGTGAAGAGGTTTCGTGAGGGTATCAGGAGGGCCGAAGTGGATGATAAACGCACCCCGTCCAGAGGGGAACTACCCCCACAAGGCTGGGTACAAGACCGTCAGGGTTTCTTTTTCTTAGAAATCACGCCCCTGAGGTCTTGCATTGGGGGCTGCTGAGGGTGACGAACTGGACCCCAGTCTTTACGAGGAGGAGCATGATTCACCACGTTTTGGTTTAGTTTGGGTGGCCGACGGCCCCTCCCCCTGAGTGCGGTGCACACTCAGGTCCTTCAACAGATTTAGCCTAGTGCGCTTGCAACACTGTCATAGTGTGCAGGGCAACACCAGCCTGACCTGCTGCCTGATAAGCTTTCCCCACAAGCATGGAGGTGGTCCTGCACAGCTTTGTGGGGAGAGTAGGTCTCTTTAGCGATGATGCCGAGCCAGGTGAGAGAAAACCCGCAGTCGTCTCTTCTACCGGCGGCATCACCGAATACCCCCGAGCTTCAGCACCCACGAAAGTTGAATACACCAACGTCGAGGGCACAAAGACACAGGAAGTATAAATTTCCTCCATAAAGAAAATACTTGTTATTGAGTTCCTCAGCCAGATCCATGCGAAAGCCCCACGAATGAAATGGTGGTGACTCCCGGAAGTAAGGGAGGCGAGCACGAAACAGATTGCAGATCGCAATGCTCGCATTTGTCTCTTAATTCCGCAGCCGCTTTATTATTATGCGTGGGATTTACAGAGATTCAGTGTCCTCATGAACTGAAGAGGCGCCGAGGCATGCTTCAGGCTTACGAGGATCAGCTGGGTCTGGGGGAGAGCGAGCGAAAGGGATGAACCCGTCTCTCGCTCCTCAGCCAGATCCATATGAGAGCCCCACAAATGAAGTGAGAGTGCTGACTCCCGGAAGCAAGCGAGGCGAGCGCGAAGCACTTTGCCTGAAAGCAAATCAATGTGCTCGCACCCCCACTGCTGCAACGCGAGAGCAGCGTGCGTGCTCTTCCCCCAAACAAACAGATCAAAACTGATGCATGTCCTCTTCAGCTATAGAGCGAGAACAGGGGAACACGCATCGTTTACGGCTTTCAGTAATTCTCTCTTTCTTTTAAAAATATATATATTTTCTAGACAGAAGAGAAAGGAGAAAAGGTTCACTTCACACTGCCTCACAAATTCTAATTCCTAGCAGAGGAAAGAAAGTTTTGACAGGGTTTGTGTAACACACACACACAGATTCACTCTGAAAAAAGAGGATCTGACGACACCTGGTGACGCATCCATTTATAGCCTGGCCACAGGTGCGTCTAATGACTACATCAGCCGAGGCTATAAATTCCGGTCAATGTTCATTGACGTGTTACACACATATTCACAGCTCGTTTAAGACTAGGATCATTCCCCATAGCGCTTAGCAAAGCGCAGCATCATAGTGAAGCTTTTTGTAAAGGGAACAGTATGTGTGAGCTAGGAATTAAATTAAATGGTACTATTTCTACATTACTATGTCAGGAAATTTACAATGGAATCAGTCGTGTTTGACAACTTTATAATTTAGATAAATGACAAATAACTAGATTATTGTCTGAATAAATTCTCCACCATTAAAATCATAATACAACGTCACGTATCAGCTCACAATTTCTAATGTAGGGAATTAGCTTTAATAAGAGAAGTATGATTAATTCTCTTATTGGAGTAATATTATTCACATGGCTTATTGACAATAATATTACTCATATAGGTATAGCTTTGAAGTGAAATCTTTTACAAACAGGGGTGAGATTATTTATCAAAACATACCACAGTCAAAATATCATTAAAAGGGAAACATGAATAATTAATCATAACTCGTTATAAATAATTATGAACATTTGGATTGGTTAATAGAATCAACTTGATGTAGCTGAATTCATATTACAATCAATTTATCTGTTCGTCCAGTGAACACTCGGTATTGATTCGGAACAGAATAGGGGAAATTCAGTTATGAAAAGAGTCATTTTGACCATCTGAGAGAACCATTTGTTTCTTAATAAAAAAGCACCTTTGTTATTAAGGGGTTTTCATGTCTTTCATATTACTAAATTAAGTTCAGTTAGTTACTGGTAAGATACTTGCAATTGCATTGGCTGTTGAGAGCCTAGGTGCAGTCGCAGGAGAGTGCCTGGATGGTTCCTTGAGTTAATGGTGTTCAAGTTGCAATCAATTTCTTCTGTGTTGAATGAAGAAATTAGGATGAACTCTGGTGTTTATTGACTCTATGGTAAAGCTAGTTGCACATGGCTTGAGGTGTTGAGGCCTGCCAGCCTGCAACCTCATGGTCAGCACAACCATGCAGCAGAGGGTCAAGGGACAGATCCAGGGGGAAAAAGCCAGGGGAAAAGAGAGCGAGAGAGAAGCGGGATGTGTCTTTTAAATTCTGATGGAGGTTCCTCCACTTGAATCTGGCTTGACTAATGAGAAAGGGGCAATTTTCAAGTGGGAAATGTTCCTTTGTTTGGAAGCTGACTCATTCGCATAATTGGGGGGTAAGTTGTTAATGTGTGCCCCTTTATGTTCTGATTAATGTAGTAAGCATACAATACATGCTATCAGAATTATATATATATATATATATATATATATATATATATATATATATATATATATACACACACACACCACTTTGCAGTGCGTACACAAGGATTCATTTGATAGGAAACATGGCAGAACTACATTGTACATGTACATTATCTGGTAGTTCTGTCATAAGGCATGCATAAAACAGTATACAGTACAAAAAGCACTTTACAAGTCCGTAATGATCAATATCCTGGGGATATACATGTTAATTTATAGTTTGCTTATAATTTGATGAAGAAAATTATGTTGATCTGGGCTTTGAGTCCATTTCTTATGGAGGACAGGAGTGAACCACACTTTCTGCATTCCGTTGATGATAACAATCAGTGAGGGATCATACATAACGGAGTCGGCTTGGGCCTACTTGAACCTTTGCTTGTTACAGTCCAGAGACATCTGTTGGCTTATTCATTAAATAATGTATAATTGTGTGTCTGATTGGTCCAGATAGTCCAACTGTGACATGGTCAAATTCAGAGTCAGGAGACAACGAGAACAGCTCAAAGGTCAGTCTCTTTTATTTGCTATTTAGCTGACACTCAATGGACAGTAACCATCTGTATATATACAGTATACAATAAAAACCACTTGACTCGACTTGTAACACAAATGTAGTGTCATGCTTTCCAGTCCCTTTCTCATCTCAACACTCTGGTGTGCCTTTTGAGGTCTACCTCCACCATCACTATAATTAGAGACGGGTGTTAGAAAATCATCACAACCCAGGTGACAAGCCGTACTGCTCTCCCTCTCCCACAGCCAGACACATGACCATGCCCCCATGCCACAATTAGGCTTGGGTGTGGCTCAGTTATAGGGTTTCTGTTTAAAGGCTGGTGTTGATATGGTATACATAAGGCTGATATTATACATGTTCTCGCCCAGTGCAGGGCTGGTTACGGGCTACTGATTGGCTGAGATTTGGGCCAGTTATGGCCCATGTGTGGCCTTTGTCTGAAAATCTGGATCTGGTCTACTAGAGGGCCGTAATTCATTGCTGTATGTGGGCAGAGTGAAAACAGATTATGTTGACTGGAGCTGGGCCAGACAAAAACTACTATGTGGGTTAGGGCCGGCATGTTTCCAAATGCCACTATGGGCAAGACAAACTTGTGTCGCCCACACCCTTTTCAACAGAAAACAACAGCAATAATAACATTTTAGCATGCTCTTTATATCTCCATTCATTGCAATGTCATAACAGTCTAAATATATTCCTATTCTGCCAGACCATGGAAAAGTCCTCCTCCATGGAACAAGCTTTCACTTAAGAGTTAATTTTAACATAGGCTTGTTATATTCTTCATCAACTTTGTATGGTCGCACCAGAGATGGACTCGCCATCAGGTGCACTGTACTGGAGCATTTTCTGGTGGACCGGTCGAGTTGTGGATCGGTCGGACAAAAAAAAAACTGTACCACACGAACAGAACTGTGAATTGCATTCCACTAGCACGAGAGCAGAACAGGAGTGGTCTCTCTCACCTGAGAAGCACTGACAGACCTGCTCTGCGCTCACACCTATCTGTCCAGTGGTAAACGCAAAGTGAGTTGTGTGTTTGGAAGGCATTTATAATTCAATTACTCAAAAGAAGCCTAAGGTTGTACACTACAAAAAGACAGATTGCTGACATGTGGTGCTGCCTTGATCAGCTGCTATCTGCCTTCTCTTTCCTATTGAAAATGATAGGAAACCTGTGCATATCCATTGTAAAAGAACCTGTTGCATTAGCAGGTGAGATTGTGAGGAGTGATGGCCTAGCCAGAGGCCCCCTCCCTCCACCGCTACACATCCCTTTTCATTGAGAGCACCACCAAATGTGATGTAACATGACGAATGAGAAAGGTAGGACAAGAGGAAGAGGTGAACAAAGAGGCAGAGAGATTATTTGATGGTTCTTTTGGGAGCCAGACAGGTATAGATTACATAACCCTTACAAAAATTGAGAGTTCATGGCAAATTTGCTGGAACCTTGCATCAAATTCGGCACTGATCATTTTTACATGCAAATTAACTTTGCGGCAAATCATCCATTGTTGCCAAAGGTTTGCCATAGGTTCACCACTACCGGTGAAGAGCCTTTTTGGTGAATCAAAAGCTAATTTCAATGTTAAAATAACTAGCAACAAGTTTTCTGGTATTTTAGATTTTTTTTGTAAGGGAATATATAAACTCTAGAAACAAGCTCTCTCTAATGTGAGAAAATATGAGCGGTGCTTGCATGCTTGTGCAAAACTCACTGCCACAATGCTAGGTTGTACTGGGTGGTTGCCAGAGCATTGTTTGCTTGCCTTGTTGCTAAGGTGTTCTGGATGGTTGCTTCCTGGCTCAAGTCAAAAAAGCATACCCGCAAGTCTCTATGATATTCTGGTCTCTAGACAACATGATCTCTTGGAAAATTGGTGTGCTAGTTCTGAATTTTTGTACCTTAATTAGTCCCAGATGTGCGAAATTCAAGATAGGCGCCACCATGGCATGCAGCATTGGCAAAAAGATTTGAAAATAAGTGAAAGAATCCAGAATTGATCTCAGTCATGATAGTTTATTTATTTTTACTAAAATGTTTCATTTGGATAATATTTGCTAGGGTGCACACATGTTCAACTGTAGTTCTAGCTTCAGAAATTCATAAAGCAGAGAAAGATTTTTGCAGTCAAAATCTGACTTTGTGTCACTGATTTCCTGCAAGAACAGCCTGCTCTATCCCTTATATTTTGTTGAACTAATGGTACATTTTATAAAAAAGTTAGTTATAAACTAGTTAGTTATAAACCTAAAATTGCATGTTGCTTGCGGACAAATATTATTTAGTTTTTCTGTTGCCACTTGTAACGGTGGCTGCCCATCAACTTTCAGAAATAAAACAATTTCCTCCATTTATTTTATTTATTCGTTCGGTTGCCAGACAGGCCTTTAATCTTGTCAATAAATAAACTCCTGATAGCTTATTAAAAATCACCAGTTACATATGAAGGACTTAAAAGGAGGGAGAATCAAATTAAACACAAGAAACTCCAATTCATTTACAAAAAAAAAAAAACACATTTTATTTTACTGTCAAATTCACTTAAATCACACCTCTATGGGGATCAAGACAGAGAAAACATTAAAAAAAAAAAAAAAGTACAGTTTTCAAAGTACAGTTCCACAACTTAATTTAATTGCCACACATTATACATACATTTCTGCATATATACAGTGAAATTATTTATTTTTCACATATCCCAGCTATGCTGGGGTCAGAGTGCAGGGTCAGCCATGATTCGGCGCCCCTGGAGCAGATAGGATCAAGGGCCTTGCTCAAGGGCCACACAGTGGTGTCTTGGCGGTGCTGGGGCTTGAACCCACAACCTTCTGGTCAGTAATCCAGAGCCTTAACCGCTGAGCCACCACTGCCCTTGAATATGAAGGCTGCAATGGCGTTTCCTCCAAGTTTTGGCTTACTTTCATATGTTTTGTCTCAGTCCCAAATTTTCATAACCCCCCCCAAAAGAAAAAAAAGAGATGAGAAAAGATTAACTTTGTCAGAGCAAACCAATCAACTCATTTTCACTTTTATACATTTTACACGCTAAAGATACACAAGAGAAAATAAAGATTGCATGTTTAGTATGGGTGGCTTGTCTGTTTGGATGACATGCGAGGCATGTGCAATGTAATGTGGGTGCGTCAAGCTCGTACCCGGTACCGCTGGTCTTCAGTTGGAGTCTCAGGTAAGTAACAGGAGCTTCATTTTCAGCACAGACCAGGGGAACAGTCAGGGAGGCATAATCCAAGACACACACCTCTACCGGCAAACAAGTTTGCGTCTTTGCTTCACAGCTGCACTCTCGATCACACCGACACGGCGTCCAAACCCAGGAAAGCATACGCCATACAATCTGGTCACTGCTCGCTTCCATTCACACTTCTCTTCCAAGCAGACTAATTTTTCGCACCGCAACACGCAACTTCTCCCAACTTTCTCTAACAGACAGCGCACATCTCCGTAGCAATGTCTGAACTCGCGTCACGAGTTCACTTCCGCCTTCCTCAACTTTACGATATCCCTCCTTAAATAGTTAAACAACAATTATCTCTAATTGGTAAACAGCGTAACAAGAATAGAGTGGCTACCGGATTCCATTCTGCCACACACTGCTCTTTTGAGCAGATGAATCTCATGGTTTGAGGTTACCTGGAATTTTCCCATGATCACTCTGAGATATTCACTTGCAGAGCTGTGACCGTTACATAAATCTGTTTTATACTGGTTTTAGTTAGTCGTCTAAAATTTTGGTCTTAGCAGAATTTTCAGTTAGTTGCATAAAAACGTAGATCAGTCTAATTAAAGACCAAATGTAAGACAGCACACCCATTAGGGAAAGTTTTGTTTTGTTGCCATGGGAAATAATTGTCAGCTGAGCCAGTGTGGGCTTCAGTTGAGGGCTAAAAGGGGCTTGACTTTAGACTTTTGCTGTGTCCGAATATACATACTTTTACACTATATAGTATGCCAAAAACAGGATGACAATGGAGTAGTATGTCCTAATCCACAGTATTTATGAAGCAGTAAGCGAGAATTACCTGCATAACCTATTATTTCTGGCGAGATTCTGAAGTGCAGATTGACTGGACACTTAAAGCTGCACTATGTAAGATTTTTTTATTTAAAAACAAACAAATTGCAATTATAGACTGAGTACATATACAATCAATGTCCAAAACAATGTCCTTACCTTACCCTGATTCACTAGGGTAAGCCTATAAAGATTATTTGTATTTTGAGCTATCAGGTTCCCCTTCTGCCACTCTCTCGACGTAGTGTCGAAGGAAGTGACACAAGGGGTCTTCTCGGACGCCGAATCGTACCTCTGAACCTGAGAAAAGGCCAATGTCAAGTTGGCAGACAGAATTTGCATGCCCCGCCCCGGACATACGGGTATAAGGGGAACCGGGGCAGCGAATGCCAGTCAGAAATTTTTCTTCAGAGCCGAATGGTTGTACCGCAAGCAGCTGAAACACACACCTGTTTCACTCACCTCTACCAGCGAGAAGCATTGCTGTTGGATCCGCACGGCGCATTTCCAGCTGGCGTCTCTCTCTCTGCACGCTGTGCAGTCCACGCCCCTGGGCGCTTCGACAGCGCTTCTTTCTGTTTGAAAGAGTGTTCTCCTCCTAAAAGAGTATATTTTCTCTAAAAGAGTTTGAGTTCCCACTCATAAAAGAGCAATACACAGCAGGCGTTGAACGTCCTTTTCAGGACGCGTCTTTTTAAAGATGTCTTTCCGCCTCTGTGTAGTTCCTGGATGCGGTTGAATTCTCTCCACTTCTGACGATCATAAAAAGCTGCCTCGTGTGCCTGGGCTGCGATCACATGCAGGCAGCGTTTAATGAATGGTTCATGTTCTCAGTGCGAGAACATAACCATGGCAACATTGCGGTCGCGCTTTCTTTTGTCATGAGAGAAAGCCACTTCAGCCGCCCCCCGCGTCGTTCCTTCTTCCCACGGGATTGAGGTCGACCCGGCTGGTGATGAAGGCGATTTGGGGATGACAACGGGCTCGGTTTCGCCGGGTAAATCCCCACGAACCACCTGCCCCCCAGCACGCTTGTTTGCTTCCGTCCGAGCTCGGGAAGAGTGCGGCTCGCTTCCCCGCCAGCCGGCATTTTCCCTTGAGCTCCCGGAATTGGATGACGACATCGCCGCTGCATCGGAGAGCGTCACAGCGGCGTCTGATGCTGATGGCTCGCCTGGGCTGCCACCTCCGGGTCTGCTCGCCCAGTCTGAGGATTTCCCGGGCCGCCGCGAGCGCGAGGCTGGACTGGAGATCTCCGCCCCCCTCCCGGCTACTCGATCGGTTCCTCGGGTAACGGCGCCGTTTATAGCCACGTCCCCCTTGGTTCCGTCATTCCCGGAAGTGCATGACGAGCCAATGCGGTCGGAACCGCCCTCCGCTTGTCCGCTCTCACTACCCTGGATGGCGGAACACCGCCACCTGGCGGGACTGAACGGTACTACTCTCCAGAGCCGTAGAATGACGTCATCACTGACCTCAAAAGTCTACAGCACCACTGGACGGGCCGCCTCCGCCCTGCAAGATCTGCACCTGGGTAGTTCCAACCCCGATATGCTGCAGTAACTGCGCTCTGCTCCAACCTCGCTCTCAGAGCTACGAATATCACGGCGCAGGCACTCGGGTGGACGATGGCCACACTCGTGGTCCAGGAGCGCCACATCTGGCTGAACACGGTCGAGATGCATGGCGTTGACAAGTCACGATTTCTCAACGCCCCCGCCTCCCAGCTCGGCCTCTTCGGCGACACCATCGACGACTTTGCCCAGCAGTTCTCGGTGGTGAGGAAGCAGATGGGGACAGTTTCTCACATCATCCACCCAGTCAGCACGCCCGCGCCCCGCCTGCTCACCGAGGGCATCCCCCCCTGCGACGAGAAAGCAGCAACAGATAGCTCCGCAACCTGGGCCCAGCTCTCAGCCCCAGCGTCGAGCACCTCGCAGGCGGCGTACGCCCCCCGTCTCCAGGACCCCCTCTCGGACCAGAAATGCTCCGAAGCACTCCTGAGATGGACACCCCAGGCAGTCGGATGTTCGTTCCGGAGATGGTTTCAAGACCACTCCGTCCCCCGGTGGAGGGCCGGGAAGAGAATCCTTGTTTTCACCTGCCGCACCGCCTTCGGGCTGCGGTACCTACAGAGCGATTCCCTCACTCCCTGGGTCATTCAGCCGGCGTGTGCCGTTCTCACGGCACCCCGGCCCTACATCTCTCCAGTCCCGGTTTTCCGGATGCAGCTCTCTCGCCTCCGGCCCCGCGACTGTCCAACCCCGGCAGGCCAGCGCTGACGAGTTTCGAAGACGCCCTCTCGGGACCTCTTCCTCAGTCTCTAATCTGCCCCCTGCCAGGTGTGCGGAGTAAGGTAAGTGCTTTGAGTCTTTTCTCAGCACCTCAGCCTTGGGACGCTCTTTTGCCTCCCGACGCATTATTTCCTGCTCCCCCTGCCGCGAAGCCCCGCCCGGTACGTCAAATGTGATCGTCCCCTTAGTTCCCCTCGCACGGAGTTTGGACGCGTGGTTATCGCTTCCCAACCTGTCGCGCTGGTTGGCCAGGACCATCCGACTCGGCTCTGCGATTCAGTTCGCCCGGCTCCCGCCTCGTTTCAGCGGTATTCGCTCCACTCTAGTGCACGGCCAACAAGCCAGTGCTTTACGAGCAGAGATTTTTACACTGCTCCTCAAGGACGCGATAGAGCCCATCCCTCCAGCCGAGATGAAGAAGGGTCTCTACAGCCCTTACTTCATCGTACCCAGAAAAAGTGGCAGGTTGCGACCAATCTTGGACTTGCGAGTTCTCAACCGGGCCCTGCTCAGACTCCCGTTCAAAATGCTCACGCAGAAGCAGATTCTCACCTGTGTTCAACAGGTAGATTGGTTCACGGCGGTAGACCTGAAGGACGCGTACTTCCACGTCTCTATTTTGCCACGACACCGACCCTTCTTACGGTTCGCGTTCGACGGCCAGACGTATCAGTACAAGGTCTTCCCCTTCAGCCTGTCCCTGTCCCCTCGCGTCTTCACCAAGGTCACAGAGGCCGCTCTTGCCCCCCTAAGGGAAGTGGGTATCCACATACTCCACTATCTCGACGACTGGTTCATTCTGGCCCACTCTCGAGTTACTGTGTGCTCACAGGGACCAGGTGCTCAGGCACCCCAGCCGTCTAGGGCTTAAGGTCAACTGGGAAAAGAGCAAGCTCACCCTGGTTCAGAGCATCTCTTTTCTCGGTATGGAGTTAGACTCGGTCTCAATGACAGCGCGTCTCACCAACGAGCACGCCCAGTCAGTGCTCAGGTGCCTCGCTCGCTTCAAGACTGGCACAGCGGTCCTCTAAAACAATTCCAGAGGCTCCTGGGGCATATGGCATCCTCAGCCGCGGTCGCGCCGCTCGGGATGATGCATATGAGACCGCTACAGCACTGGCTACAGACCCGAGTCCCGAGATGGGCATGGCGCCACAGCACGCATCGTGTGACAATCACCCTTGCCTGCCATCAAACTTTCAGCCCATGGACAGACCTCTGCTTCCTACGGGCCAGAGTTCCCTTGCAGCAGGTGTCCAGACATGTTGTGGTAACCACAGACGCCTCTCGACTGGGTTGGGGTGCCGTGTGCAATGGGCACGCTGCCGCTGGCACCTGGAAAGGTCCCCGGCAGCATTGGCACATCAATTGCCTAGAGTTGTCGGCTGTCATTCTTGCTCTATGGAGGTTTATTCCACTAATCCGAGGCAAGCATGTTCTGATTCGCTCAGACAGCACCGCGACGGTAGCGTACATAAATCGCCAGGGCGGCGTGCGCTCTCGTCATATGTCACAACTCGCCCGCCATCTCCTCCTCTGGAGTCAGCCGCGACTCAGGTCGCTGCTCGCCACTCACATCCCTGGCAACCGCAACACGACAGCGGACGCGCTGTCGCAACAGGTTTCGCCCAGCGGAGAGTGGAGGCTCCACCCCCAGGTGGTCCAGCTCATTTGGGACAGATTCGGCAAGGCACAGGTAGACCTCTTTGCCTCCCAGGACAACTCCCATTGCCCACTCTGGTATTCCCCGACGGACGTCCCCCCCCTCGGCACAGACGCGCTGGCACACAGCTGGCCCCGGGGGCTGCGCAAGCACACATTTCCCCCAGTGAGCCTTCTTGCATCGGTGCTGTGCAAGATCAGGGAGGACGAGGAACAGGTCGCCTTGTTGACCCCTTGTTGTCCCACCCGCACCTGTTTTTTGGAACTCACGCTCCTCGCGACAGCCCCTCCCTGGAAAATCCCCTTGAGGAAGGACCTTCTTTCTCAGGGACGGGGCACCCTCTGGCATCCGCGCCCAGACCTCTGGAATTTCCATGTCTGGCCCCCTGGACGGGACGCAGAAGATCTAGTGAATCTACCACCTGCTGTCGTAGATACGATCAATCAAGCCAGAGCTCCCTCAACCAGGCAACTCTACGCACTAAAGTGGCGTTTGTTCGCGAATTGGTGTTCTTCCCGAGCCGAAGACCCACGGAGATGCACAGTTCGGTCAGTGCTTCTATTCCTGCAGGAGAGACTGGAGGGGAGGCTGTCCCCCTCCACCTTGAAGGTGTATGTAGCTGCTATCGCAGCCCACCACAATGCAGTAGATGGCAAGTCCCTTGGTAAGCACGACTTGATTATCAGGTTCCTGAAAGGCACCTGGAGACTTCATCCTCCCCGGCCTAACCTGTTTCCCTCTTGGGATCTCTCAGTGGTCCTCTCGGGCCTTCAGAGACCCCCATTTGAGCCGCTTGATTCAGTTGAGCTCAAGGCCTTCTGCTTGAAGACGGCCCTCCTGATCGCGTTAGCCTCAATCAAGAGGGTAGGAGACCTGCAAGCGTTCTCTGTCAGCGACTCTTGCCTGGAGTTCGGTCCGGCACTTTCTCACGTTATCCTGAGACCCCGACCGGGCTACGTGCCCAAGGTTCCCACGACCCCTTTCAGGGACCAGGTCGTGAACCTGCAAGCACTGCCTCAGGAGGAGGCAGACCCAGCCCTTTCGTTGCTGTGTCCGGTGCGTGCTTTGTGTACCTATGTGGACCGCATGCAGAGCTTTAGATACTCTGTGCAGCTCTTTGTCTGCTTTGGCGGACGGCGGAAAGGGAACGCCGTCTCCAAACAGAGGCTAGCCCACTGGGTCGTTGATGCTATTGCCTTAGCCTATCACTCCCAGGGCGTGCCCGCCCCCCTGCAGGTCCGAGCACACTCCACTAGAAGTGTGGCGTCCTCGTGGGCACTAAGCCACGGCACCTCCCTAGCAGACATCTGCAGAGCAGCGGGCTGGGCAACACCCAATACCTTTGCCAGATTTGACAATCTAAGGGTTGAGTCGGTCTAGGCCCGTGGTTTGTCAGGTCCGAGCCGGTAGAACTCGGTAACGCGGCACAACCGACCGGGTGTTCCGCTTGCATCTTGCGCCCTTCACCAATGTGATCCAGTGCGCCTTCTATCCCAGGTCAGCCACTGACTGTCGCTGCCTGGATGCTTTTTCCTCCCTAGCCTTCTGGCCCGCGAATTCAGCAGAGCAACTCACGGCCAGACCCAGTACGAGTCTTGGGCTCTGTACTGGGGTCAGGCTCCATGGGCATAGTTCCCTCTTCAGGCTAACTCCCCGTGATGTATTCTCCGCGGTACGGTCCCCCTCTCGGCGGACCCGTGTTTCCGTCAGGCAGCCCCGCTGCCTCGGCCCCGTGTCTGTAGAGTCCCCCCTTCATTAGGCTAGACCTACCACCGCGCCGTCTCCCACGTCCGGCTTCACAGCCCTCGTGGTGTATCTGCCATACATTACCTCCCCCTGACTGGGCAGGGTATGGCCTCTGCAGGGTCTTCCCCTCCTGAAAGAATAGGAAATCTGCAGGCCGGACAGCTACCTTGCCTCCGGTCCTGCCTCAGCGCCCGGCACACCGGCGCCGACGAGTTTTGAAGACGCCTCCTTAGGCCTCTTCCTCAGTCTCTAAGCCGCCCCCTGCCGGGTGCGTGGAGCAGGGTTAATGCTTCGAGTCTTCTCTCAGCACCGCCCAGGCTCTCCTGCTCCCCCCCGGGGAATGACCGTCTTCCCCGACATAGGTTGGGCCCCAGCCGCTCTACATCCTATGTGAGAGACATAGTGAGAGAGAAGGCCGCGGCTGTTGGGCTTGCTCCCATGCTAGCATGTAATACCTTTTTCCCCCAGGGGTGCAGGAAAACCTAAGGTGGATATGCTAAAACTCCTTGAGGGGGCGTTGGGGAGGGCGACATGCATTCGGTCCAGGGGCCTCTAACACGCAATAGCCTGCTTTGCCCCTGCTCCGACAGTCACGTCACATGGTCAGTGCATGGCGTTTTTATATGGACCCCTTGTGTCACTTCCTTCGATACTACGTCGAGAGAGTGACAGAAGGGGAACGTCTCGGTTACTGTTGTAACCTCCGTCCCCCGAGGGAGGGAACGAGACGTAGTGTCCTTCCTGCCACGGCACTAGACCTAGCACTGTAATTGGCCGTGCTCCATCCTTCGGCTCCTCAGTGCAAAATCCTGACTGGCATTCGCTGCCCCGGTTCCCCTTATACCCGTATGTCCGGGGCGGGGCATGCAAATTCTGTCTGCCAACTTGACATTGGCCTTTTCTCAGGTTCAGAGGTACGATTCGGCGTCCGAGAAGACCCCTTGTGTCACTTCCTTCGACACTACGTCTCGTTCCCTCCCTCGGGGAACGGAGGTTACAACAGTAACCGAGACGTTCAATTTGGTGCGAAATCACTGGTTTATGAGTTTCATCCTTGCATCATTACGCCATGTACGGGAAAGAAGTGCCAGCTGACTTATGTTCCGACTGGAGAATCTAACCACTGTTCAGCTCAGTTCAGTAACACTCACACAGTTCAGGACAGCATCATTGCAGTCTAGATGGATGTTTGTCTGTTATCCGTTTATAAGAATTGACTTCTTATAATCATTATATTGCTTATTATTTTTACGTTTAATAAAGTATATTTTATCCCCATCATTACTGAATCCTTGTTTTAGTTCATGGTGTTATTGTGTGCAGTGCATAGACATGCTATTGTAGTAACTGATGCTGGACAATATAATATAAAAATAATAAAGTCTTTTATTGAACTCGTATCATCCATATCACGAGTTTAACCTCTCAAATTGAAAATTGTAGTACAATTCATGCAATAGTAGATAAAACACTTGAATAATAAAGTTATAGAAATTTAAAGAAATTTAAAAGTGCTTTGAGTGTTGTGTCAAAACGCATTGTAAAATAGGAGTGTTGTTTATCTTCATCAAAAGTAATATGTCAGTTTCAAATGTTTAATCGTATAACATAATATCAACATGAAAATAGCATCCAGTCTCAAGACTCCAGTCAAGACTCCAGTCACACACAGGTGATGTTCAGGTAAACTCAAATTGGGAGATTAATTCACCAGAAGAGCTGTGTCAGAACATGACTGACAATTTTACTTGCAATTTTAAGATTCAGATGTCACTTGAGAGCACAAAGTTACATAGTGCAGCTTTTATGATACCACATCTGAGATGACGTCATGTTCAAAACACTGGATTTAAATGAACAGCAGTGAACTGTGAGTCAGATGGCCCTTCTCAACTATATAAGGGACCATTTACTCTTGGTCATGCATTTTTACTGATCTGATTGCTGTCTGAGTGAAAAAGCACATTCCGTTTACATTTGGCCACATGAATGTGTCTCTGCCAAACAAATATGAATCTGATCTTCAATAGCGCTATGTGCAAATAACACAAGAGTCCACATCCGTGATTATGCTTATGTTGGGGAGAAAATTTAAAAGATGTTATTTGATTCCAACTGACTTTGAGCAGTGCGTGTATATTTTCCCCCTCTGGTCTTCTCATAGGCAAGATGCATCATACTTTTAAGCTGCTTAATGCCATTGTTTAGTTTCAGTTTCTTCAGCAATCTGCATCAAATAAATGAAGAAAAAAACTCCTGTCTTTCCAACAACATGCATCCGTGCCTTAATTTGTATTGTGAGCCCTCTGCAAATATTCGGTAGCAGCTGTTATATTTAGCGTTTTCTCTATGCTGATGTAGTGCTGTTTAGGTGGAATAAAGTTTTTATATATGCATCTTGAACAGCCAGATGCACTTACACGTGACCAGTTTCATCTGGAATGTGCCTCAAACAACATCCTGAAGTGGTATGAATTATCAGATTGCAATCCATCTCAAATGTGTTCGGAGGGCATTTAAACCTGGTCATTTGACCAGGTTTGTGCTACAAATACCAAGATAATTGTTCTTTGTGCATAAATGGTGCTTGTTTAACAAAACCAGAGCACATAATCTTTGTGGTTGTTGTTCTGACGTCATATATTTGAGGGTCAATGGCCATGTTCCCAGATGAAGTAGGTCCGAAATCTTCATACTACTTGCTGGCATACCTAAAAGAACGTACTGTTTTGGTGGCAGATTAGATCATTCTTCATCAAATATAGTACATACTGGGACAGTATGCAGGTTTGGATGCAGCACTTGACTTTTCTATGTTAACAATTTCATGTGTTATTATTTTTGTTAATCACTAAATTTGTTAATTAGAATCAATTTTGAAGCATTGTATTGTTCTAATAATCAAATATTTTCAGCAAAGGAAATTTGTGCGCCCCCAGCCAGACATTTTTTAAAAGTTGCCCAGTGTTTTATTTTTCTCACAATGCAGATTAGACTGTCTTACTAAAGACAGCTGTAAGCTTGTTTGATGCAACAAGCTTTCTCTGTCTAACAATTAGTATGAGTAACTAAAGATGCCACAGTCTTAAGTTAATGGTGTAACGAAGAGGGCAGACGAGGAGTTGGATCTAATTGCAGCTTTATTGTAAGTGCACAAAGTGAGGCAAACGATTTACACAGGAACAAATAAAACATCCACGATGGGAAAACAAAGGTGTAAACAACAGAAACATCCACGGAGGGCACGAGCAGGAACACGGTGAAGGGGATACAAAACATGAACATTTACCAAACAATAACCAACAAGGGACAAGGTAAACATGAGGACTTAAATACAAAACCAAGGGGAAACGAAAGCCAATGGGAAACCAAAAGTCAAAACAAGATAACAAGACAATAAACTGAAACCAATGACAGACTAGAACTGATAACAGGGTAATTAAACAATGAACCAATGAAACACAGACACATAGACAAGGAGGGAATTATGGGAAGTGTAGTTTAAGGGGATGGCAAGGGAAAAAACACAAGGCAGACAACAGAGGATCGTAACAAATGGCTTTGTTTATGCAACCGGCCCAGGCCACACTTCAGCTTTATTTGTTTACTTTATTTGTTTATTTATTCTCTGTTTATTTGGGCCAAAACTGTGCTAAATGAAAATGTGCTTACTGGGATGCCTGTTGTATTCCATTTATCTCTTAACATTATCAACTGTCTATCTGTGGATATTTCTGAGATTTATAACCCTTTTTGCTATGCACTAATTAGCTTGTTCGCTGACTGAATTTTTTTACTACGAGTGTGATGAAACATCATTTTGTGGGCATGTGAGGAGAAGTTTCTTTTTAAAGTGGTCTTGAGTTTGTTAGAACAATAATATTATGATAGGACAGAATATTTTAACTGGTTGCAGAAGGTAGGCTACTTTGTAATGGCATAATAATTCTTAATAGGTTACTTTAAAACGCTACTACCATCTCTGTGACTGATGTTTTCATTTTTGTGTGTGCCTGAATGTGTTTGGTGTGCTTGTGTTTCAATGTTGTTCTGAAAATCTGACCTTCCTGCTTAGGATGACCTACTGTTGGTTTTAGATTTTTATGTTAGTCTGACGAAATGTGCTTCTTTCTCAGAATTAGCTACCATTACATCTTGCAAGACATGAAACACATATCGGAATGATTTTCCACGTTTACAAGCCAGGTTCAAATACACATCAGGATGCACCATAATGTGTGTATATATATATATATATATATATATATATATAAAGAGGGCAGCATATTTTGTCAGATATTAAAGTTAATTCCAGTATATTTAGTTAACTTTTTTTGTAATGCATTTGGGTACATTGGACTTCTTAATGTAAACATTTTAATACATACCCTCCATTAGAGGTCAGAAATTGAAATGCAAAATTATAAGCAAGCTGTTCTTTTCTTTCTCTTTTCAGTTAATTTGTGTAATCAAATTAAAAAAAAAGAACCATAATCTGCAATGTCCACAGTGATATTCTAAAAGCCTGGGTTATACTTTGGAAGAAGCCAAACTTTTTTCTCTTGTGCAAACAAAGCTGGTGTTTATAATACACATGACATCATTATAAAACGTGTTTGTTTAGGGTGATGCCACAGTGTTTCACGTACTGTTCCAGCCACAATTAATGCAGATAATGCAGGTTTTTCTCTCTGTGGACCACCGGTCTTAAGAGTTGTGCTACTTTATTAAACTTGTCAAGGCTCCTTCCACTTTTAAAAACTCAAATCTCTCTCTACTCATTTGTTGTGGCAGCGCTGTCTTTGTAGAGTTTGTTTAGCAAATCATGTAAAAAAAAAAAAAAAAAAAAAGTATACTTCTGCACAATTTCTGAGAGACAGGCTTCAAAATTATCAATTTTAATGATTGTAATCTAGGTGACAACTCCATAGCTGGCACACGCGATTTGTAAATAAATAATGTCACATCCAAACCACTCCCATTATAAGTTATAACCAATCATCAATGCTCTTCAAGTTCTCCTAGATCAATAATTTTAGAGATCTGCACAAACAGGAGAATTATCATCAAACGATCACACGAAGAACAAAAACATCACTGTCATTTGTAGGCAAACTAAGCGAAGCCTATCTGCCCAGTAAGTATAAATTAGCCTTAACGGGAGGTCCTCTATACTCCTGACATCAGGGAAGCAGGTTACAGGTGTTCCTGTCTTGAACATGAATTGCATTGTACCTAAAAAGGGAGCCAGAATTAAATTAATAATACATTCGACTTTCTTGCTTCTTACTTTCCCCGTGAACGTCATCTAATTCTATGTCATTTACCAATGTAAAGATGCTGGAGCGGTCATTGTCTGGATTTATCTTGTTACAGGCAGTGCAGAGGGAATCAATGTCACCTTGTTTAATAAAGAAATTGGTATTAAGCAAAAGTGCTAAAAAAAAATCCACTCTGTCAATACAATGTGTTTGGTTATGAAACTTTGAATACACAAAAGAGAATTTAAACACAAAACCTAACATTTAAAGCACAAACTTACTGACATGTTCAATTTAATATGCACTTTGCAACAATATAAAACAATTTTAAATGCCAATAAATTGTAAAATAATTGAACATTCTTATTCTGTAGGGTGAAAGCAATTTACGTATTAAGTAACATTTTTGTCATAAAATACAGTACATCTTTTATTGAGTTTGAGAGGACATGCTGTATTAATGTTTCCAAAATATCCCCTGACCTTGAAACTATCATGATGGCAGCCTCCAATTTAGGAAAGACCAGTACTGTGCAGATTTGTGCAACTACTGTTTTTCATGGTAACACCACAGACTTTTTAGTAACTTCACAGACAATATACAGACAGAAACATGGACAGAAACAATGTAAGTTGCCTGTGGTGTTACTTTAAATTGTAAAATTTATTTATTTCATTATCTGGCCCTTTATCTTAGTGATACTAACCCTTTAAAACAAACAAAAGGAACTACAGATTATATGTCATGTATTTTGTCAGAATAAATAGAGATAACAATTCTGCCTTGACTGAAATGAGGTCTAAGCTGAAAAATTCCTCACAAAATTTCAAATAAATAATAAAATTATTTTTCTGAATAAATCCCTAAATTTGCACTTACCTAGTCATTTTAGAGCAACCCAGAATTTTACTTCTGATACCGGTAACACCACAAACTTTAAATTTTAAATTTGTTTTGTGTAAAGTTTAAAGTTTGTAAAGTTTAAATTTGTTTTGTGACTAATTCAATTGATAAGTTTAGGCTTAAACATAATGATTATGAGTTATTTGTTATCAGTCTCCCACGTTTCCAGGAAACCTGTTCATATAAATGTCAATCAAATGCATTTACCTTTTATATTTAACCAAGGTGTGAAGTGCATGATTAATTACCAGCACTCATAAAAATGTCTAACAATATTGTGTTTGTAGCACATTGCTATGCAGTTTTTAGGGTGTCTAGGTGGTTGTCAGGTTGTTGCTATGCTGTTGTTAAGTTGTCTTAACTGTGTTTTTAGCACAGGTTTATGCAGTTGGCAGGGTGTTCTGGGTGGTTGCTTATTGGCCCAAATGAAAAGAGCTCAGTCTCTATTATGGTCACTAAATATGACTCCGCTCCTACAATGTTACAATTTGTTATGGACTGTTTTTTTCCAAACATATATCTAATCCACATATTTTGAACACATAGCCAGTATAAACACTTATAAGTTGTGGCTTAAACTGCGTTCAAGTCATCCTGGGAAGTTTGAAGGTATAAAGATATTTCCATAAATTTGTCAATAATATAGTTGATTTAATACATATTTTCTAATTACTATGACTGTATTATCATATAATAATAATATTTATAACCTATTAATATATAACAATAATGTTTATTTCCTATTTATTACATGTGATTATTAATAGTAGATTCTGGAAACACATATCTATAAAACTACAGACTTACTCACACCTACACTTCACATAATATCATGCAATAACAGTTCCCCGTCGTTCGCTCACTTCGACGTCGTGTCGAAGAACGACACTAGGGGTCTCTCTTGAGTGCCGAATATGCCTCTGATCTATGAAAAAGGCCAATTAGAAGTTGGCAGATAGTATTTGCATACCTCGCCCCCGGACATACGGGTATAAAAGCGGGGAAATACGTCGAGGATCTATGGTGCACTTCAGTGGCTTTTCTCCTTCTCTGCATGGCAGTGCAGCTTGCCCCTGGGCACTTCAACAGCGCAGAAAGCTTAAAGAGTTTATTTAAAAGAGTGATTTTCTCTATAAAACATTATTTTCCTCTAAAAGAGCAATAACACAGCGGCGTTGAACGTCCTTTTCAGGATGCGTCTTTATAAAGATGCCATTCCACCCCTGTGTAGTTCCTAGATGCAGTAGAGTGCTCTTCGCTTCTGACGGCCACAGGCGTTGTCTCATGTGTCTGGGCAGTGATCACAGCATGACCCTGGAAATGTTGTGGTCGCGACTCGCTTTCAATAGGAATCACACCACTCCAGCCACCCCCCGCATTGCTCCTTCTTCCCACGGGATTGAGGACGATGCGGCTGGCGATGGAGATGATCTGGAGATGGCAGCGGGTGCAGCTCCGCCGGGTACGACCCCCCTCGGACCACCTGCCCCACAGCACGCTCGTTGACTCCCGTCCGTGCTCGAGGCAACAGCGGCTCGCCTCACAGCCAGACAGCCTATCCTCTAGAGCTCGAGGTGGATGAGCTCGCCGTTGCATCAGAGAGCGCGGCGTCTGATGTGGATAATTCCCCTGGGCTGCCACCTTCGGGCCAGCACGCCCAGGCTGAGGCTGACGCGCAGTTGACCGACATGCTTTCCCGGGCTGCCGCCAGCGTGCGAGGATGAAATCCTCCGTCCTTCCCACAGCCATTGCGGTTGGATGACTGGTTCCTGGGGTCTGCGCGTGGCTTACAGCTTCGCCACCCCCCGTTCCGTTTTTCCCGGAAGTGCATGATGAGCTGACGTCTTCGTGGAGAGCACCCCTCTCTACTCATCACAAAGCCACTCGCTCATCCGCTCTCACTACCCTCGACGGCAGAGCAGCCCATGGGTACACGGCGATTCCCCAGGTGGACAGGGCTGTTGCGCTCCACCTGTGCGCCGGAAAACACTACCACCTTGCGGGGTCGCCCTGTGCTCCCCTCCAAGGCCTGTACGACGACTTCGTCATTGACCACCAAAGTCTACAGTGCTCAGCGACCGACCTCGCCCTCAGAGCCCAACCCGGTATCACGCCGAGGCGTGAAATAGACACGCCGGTCCACTCGCGGATGCGTGTCTATTTCACGCTTTGCCTCCTCCAGGCGTGTACATGACATGCGCGCGTCTACGTAGAATACCGGCAGGGGGCGATCGTTTCCTCAACGCCAACAAGTGTCCGCGCACCAAAGAGGAAGCGATATATCGCGTTCTCCAGTTCCGGTTAGCGGGATATATATTTTTGTACATAAATACACTTTTTAAATAAATATATATATATATATATATATATATATATATATATATATATATATATATATATATATATTTATTTATTTACATCAGCACAAGATACTCGACAGCCCACACACACACACACACACACACACACACATATAACAACGTTAGGCTACAGCAACGTTAGGATTTCTTCATGAAAGCAGCACTATAATGAACCTTTATTTGTCACATATGGTCACAAGTGAAAGTAACCGGCGAAATTGGCCGGCATCCCGCCCGCACGAACGTGCAACGCGACGACAACGGTATCGCTTCCTCTTTGGTGCGCGGAGAGTTGTTGGCGTTGAGGAAACGATCGCCCCCTGCCGGTATTCTACGTAGACGCGCGCGTGTCATGTACACGCCTGGAGGAGGCAAAGCGTGACACCGACACGCATCCGCGAGTGGACCGGCGTGTCTATTTCACGCCTCGGCGTGATATCGGGTTGCAGAGCCACGAAGGTCACAGCGCAGTCACTCGTGCAGGTGATGGCCATGCTCGTGGTCCAGGATCTGTTGGCTGAACATCATCTGTTGGCTTGAGATGCGTGAGACCGACAAAGCTCGTTTTCTCAACGCCCCTGTCTCCCAGTTTGGCCCACCTAGTTGGGGCTGCGGTACCCACATTCTCAGTAAAAGAGCTAATTCTTTTGTCTCTGGGTCACCTGGCCCACAAATGCCGTTATCACGGCACTCTGCCACCAGATCTCAACAGTCCCGGCATGCTAGACGTGAACCTCCCACCTTCAGCCCACTCAGTCATTAACCCGGAGCAATGTAAGTGCTTCGAGTCTTTTCTCAGCACCAGAGCCTCGGGACGTGTCCTTGCCTCCTGACACCGTATTACCTGCTCCGCCCCACTGTGAAGCCCAGCCGGGTACATATAAAATAATCTCATCCCCTTGGTGCCCCTAGGATTCAATTCCCAACCCATCACGCTGGCTGACCCGGACCATACGACTCGGTTACCCAATTCAGTTTGCAAGGCCTTCGCCCCCCTTAACGGGCATCCACTTTACCGCAGTACACGGCAAGCATGCCAAATCCCTGCATGCGGATATCGCTACTCTCTTACTCAAAGACGCGATAGAGCCTGTCCCTTTGACCGAGATGAAGAAGGGTTTCTACAGCCCTTACTTCATTGTACCCAAGAAAGGCGGTGGCTTACGACCGATCTTGGACTTGCGAGTTTTCAACCGGGCTTTGCACAAACTCCCGTTCAAAATGCTCACGCAAAAACACATCTTAACTTGCATCCGGCATCTAGATTGGTTTGCAGCGGTAGACCTGAAGGACGCGTACTTCCACGTCTCAATTCTGCCCCCGGCTCGCATTCGACGGCCAGGCGTGTCAGTACAAGTTCCTCCCCTTCGGCATGTCTCTGTCAACCCTCGCGTCTTCACGAAAGTCGAAGAGGCAGCCCTTGCCCCGCTCTGAGAAGCCGGCATTCGCATACTCAATTACCTCGACGACTGGCTCATCCTGGCCCACTCCTGAGAGTTACTATGCGCTCACAGAGACCAGGTTCTCAGGCACCTCAGCTGTTTGGGGCTTCAGGTCAAATGGGAAAAGAGCAAGCTCGTCCCAGTTCAGAGCATCTCTTTTCTCAGCATGGAGTTAGACTCGGTCTCAATGTCAGCACGTCTCACCAACGAGCGTGCACAGTCGGTACTGGTATGCCTCGCCACCTTCAGGCCGGGCACAGCGGTCCCCTTAAAAATTTTCCAGAGGCTCCTGGGGCATATGGCATCCTCCGCGGTGGTCGCGCTGCTGGGATTGATGCATATGAGACTGCTTCAGCACTGGCTTCAGACTCGAGTCCCAAGACGGTCATGGTGCCGCAAACAAGGATTCTCTTCCCGGCCCTCCACCGGGGGATGGAGTGGTCTTGAAACCATCTCCGGAGTGAACATCCGACTGCCTGGGGTGTCCGTCTCAGGATCGCTTCTGAGCTTTTCTGGTCCAAGAGGGGGTCCTGGAGACGGGGGGCGTACACCGCCTGCGAGGTGCTCGACGCTGGGGCTGAGAGCTGGGCCTGGGTTGCGGAGCTACCTGTTGTTGCTTTCTCGGTGCAGGGGGGGACGCCCTCGGCGAGCAGGCGGGGCACGGGCGCGCTGACTGGGTGGCGCCGCGGCATGATGTGAGAAACTGTCCCCATCTGCTTCCTCATCACCGAGAACTGTTGGGCAAAGTCGTCGATGGTGTCGCCGAAGAGGCCAAGCTGGGAGGCGGGGGCATTGAGAAATCGTGACTTGTCAACGCCATGCATCTCGACCGTGTTTAGCCAGAGGTGGCGCTCCTGGACCACGAGTGTGGCCATCGTCCACCCAAGTGCCTGCGCCGTGACCTTCGTAGCTCTGAGAGCGAGGTTGGTGCAGAGCGCAGTTCCTGCAGCACATCAGGGTTGGAACTACCCAGGTGCAGATCTTTGAGTGCCTTGGCTTAGTGAATTTGCAGGAGAGCCATGGCATGCAGGGCGGAGGCGGCCTGTCCAGTGGTGCTGTAGACTTGAGGTCAGTGATGACGTCATTCTATGGCTCTGGAGAGGAGTACCGTTCAGTCCCGCCAGGTGACGGTGTTCCGCCATCCAGGGTAGTGAGAGCGGACAAGCGGAGGGCGGTTCCGACCACGTTGGCTTGTCATGCACTTCCGGGAACGACGGAACCAATGGGGGGGGCATGGCTATAAGCGGCGTCGTGACCCGAGGAACCGATCGAGTAGCCGAGAGGGGGGGACGGAGATCTCCAGTCCAGCCTCGCACTCGCGGCGGCCCGGGAAAGCATAGCGGACATCTGCAAATCATCCTCAGACTGGCAGAGCAGACCCAAAGGTGGCAGCCCAGGCGAGCCATCAGCATCAGACGCCGCTGTGATGCTCTCCAATGCAGCGGCGATGTCGCCATCCAATTCCGGGAGCTCAAGGGAAAATGCTGGCTGGCCGGGAAGCGAGCTGCACTCTTCCCGAGCTCGGATGGAAGCAAACAAGCGTGCTGGGGGGGCGGGTAGTTCGTGGGGATTTACCCAGCGAAACCGAGCCCGTGGTCATCCCCAAATCGCCTTCATCGCCAGCCAGGTCGACATCAATCCCGTGGGAAGAAGGAACGACGCGGGGGGGGCGGCTGAAGTGGCTTTCTCTCATGACAAAAGAAAGCACAACCACAATGTTGCCATGGTTATGTTCTTGCACTGAGAACATGAACCATTCATAAAACGCTGCATGCGTGTGATCGCAGCCCAGGCACGCGAGGAAGCTTTTATGACCATTAGAAGTGGAGAGAAATCAACCACATCCAGGAACTACACAGAGGCGGAAAGGACTTTCAACGCCTGCTGTGTATTGCTCTTTTATGAGTGGGAACTCAAACTCTTTTAGAGAAAATATACTCTTTTAGGAGGAGAACACTCTTTCAAACAGAAAGAAGCGCTGTCGAAGCGCCCATGGGTGTGGACTGCACAGCGTGCATAGAGAGAGACGCCAGTTGGAAATGCACCGTGCGAATCCAACAGCAATGCTTCTCGCTGGTAGAGGTGAGTGAAACAGGAGTGTGTTTCAGCTGCTTGCGGTACAACCATTCGGCTCCGAAGAAAAATTCTGACTGGCATTCGCTGCCCCGCTTCCCCTTATACCTGTATGTCCGGGGCGGGGCATGCAAATTCTGTTTGCCAACTTGACATTAGCCTTTTCTCAGGTTCAAAGGTACGATTCGGCGTCCGAGAAGACCCCTTGTGTCACTTCCTCCGACACTAGGTCGAGAGAGTGACAGAAGTGGAACTTTTTTTTTATAGAAGAATATCTCTATTCTCTATTCTGTAGGTCCTTTCAATGTAAGTCAATGGTGGTTAGGCATTTGATGCTCCGAAAAAGCAAATCAAGCTTGCATTAAAGTAAGCCTTAAGACTCCAGTGGTTTAATTCTTGCTTCTGATGCGATTCAGTCAGTTTTGGGTGAGAGCAGACCAAAATATACCACATTTTTCACTGTACATCTTGACAGCAGTCTCCTTGGCGGTCATGATTTCAAGCTCAATTACACTTCCTATAGTGCCATCTAGTGTAATTGAGCTTGAGATCATGATCAAGCCTGAAGACTACAATGGCAACATGTACAGTGAAAAAGTTATATTTTTGTCTATTCTCACCCTAAAACAACCGTATCCATTCAGAAGACATTGATTAAACCACTGGAGTCGTATGGATTACTTTAATGTTGCCTTTATCTCCATTTTGGAGCTCCAAATTTCTGGTCACCTTTAACTTGCATTGTATTTTTCTCATGAGCAACTTTAACTTTCACTTTTCATGAAGGTATCTTTACTTTTACTTAAGTATGATGAATGGATACTTGATTCCAGAGTTTCCCAACAACTGTGCCTTGCCATGAAAGATGTGCTGTGGAAAATTATCAAATTCCACTAAATAAATGCATGAAAAAAAAAAAAATAATAATTCCAGGGATCCAAAATCCTCACCTTTGGAGAAATTTGCCGATAAAGTGTAAAGGGTCATCACATGACTCGCGTCAGTGCTGCAGAATACATTGAAGTCTATGAAGTGACGTCACACCAAAGTGTTTTTCACACACACGTTTTTGTTTCACCAATAATGTCTTTGAGAGTACTAAGCAACCAGAAATATTTAAAAACTGTCCAAATTTGTGAAGAGACATTGAATGTCTCATAATTTCTTTTAATTAAATATTACCTTATCGTTTACGAATATCGGAGACCCCAGTTATTTAATTAATTTAAATTCACCAAGAAAATGCTTCGACCTAAACATAAACAAGTCCTTTATTACTTTCTGCAATCAAAGCAACTGCAAGCATTTTTTCTCTCTTCCAAATACATGTTTTCAATGTATATTGTGCATACCTCCCACTTTTTAATGGGGTAAACTCATGAACTCGCTTTCTGAAACTCTTGACATGTAGAGGGCGCTTGACGCCTCGACTCAGTTAATGCAAAATGCGTTTACAATGATGAAAGTATATTATTGAAAAGAAAAACTATTATTATTTGTCTATTATTGTGGTCTTTTTTGACAAAAGTCATGCTCAGCAGTTTAAATAGGCTACTGCTTTGTGTTTATAATTCTTATACTGAAGTCAATAGATTTGTGGCCATGCAAGTTTTAATAAAGGAGAAAGTAAGGATGTTTTTGAAACTCCCTATTATTAGACTATTATTGTTGTATTTTTGGATGAAAAATAATGTTCAGACTGATGGAAGTCTACAGATCTGCTTTGTATTTTTTAATGCTTACATACTATAATGTCTCTTGGTAGAATTTGGTCAAATGTACTCAAAATGATTCACTGACTCACACAAAGCAAATAAGATGCTCATTTGTCACCACCTAGTGACATTTCCAGAAGGGGTCACTGAACTAATCAGTTAATAAAATTTAACAAATTTCACAATTTCAGCACAATTGTAATCTTGAATACACTTGAATACTAAATAGCTGGAATTGGTGCTTTTAGAGTTTTCTTTAAAAAAATATCCCCAGAAAAAAATTTGTGGAACAGTGATTACATTTAGTCTTACCTTTTTCTCCCCTCATGAGTTTGCATCCCTGTAATTTGTTGTGCCATTGCAAGAACAAACCTACAAATTAGAAAAGAAGCAAATTTGTTGTTTTTTTCATTACCCATTTAGCGCTCTTGCCACCTGTGACCTCACACAGCGTAGCCTACCTATGTGATTTTTTTTTTTTTAAATTTTTGCATAGCCAAATTTAAAATATTACAAGTAAACACAATACTAAGATGGACAGAAACATGGACAAGTTCTTGAAAATGAAAAATATTGACGATGGTTAGCCTATTTGGGAAAGTGGTGTTACGTTGAATTTTTTAGTCATAAAAGTGTGCCGTGGCAGAATTTTTTTTGAGAAACTCTGCTTTATATTGCCATTTTCACAACCAGCTGCAGAGAGATTGAATATTCCTTGTTCATTGTGCTGTCCTTAGAATTTCTAGAGCAGAACTAACCCACCAATAGAATACATTTTGCATCATGAGAAACAATAAAATGTCTTCTCTCCATCCGAGAGGAGATCATTTGGAACACACCATCTTGTGAGTATCTCCCTGATTAGCTCTTGTGATACTGTTTTAGCAGTAGTTTTTCTTATTCCAAACAGTTCCACCCATCTGGAATAATAGTCTACAAGGATTAATAGATATACATTCCCAGATGAGCTACTTGGAAAGGGTCCCATAAAGTCTGCACCCAGCATTCTCATGATTGTTGGACTACTGTTTGTTCCAGTTTGTCAGCCAGCTTTCGTTTTTCTGGTTTGTAACGCGGACAGATTTGAAAATTTTGTATAAATTCCTTAACATCATGGCTGAGATTGGGCCAGTAAAACAAGACTTGTACTCTCTTGTAGGTCTTAAATCTGCTAAAAATGGCCAGCCAAAGGGTTTTCATGAAGGAATTGAAGGAGTTACTAATGGAGAGAGGCAGGTAAATAGAGTTGATAGAACATTTTGTGAGAAGACTGCATGAACTCTGAAGACTTTTTCCTCCAAAATGGTAAATTTAGTTGTAGAGTTGACGATAATTCCTGATTCCGCTATCTGTTGGTAGTAGGGCTGAATCTCAGAGTCTGCCTGCTGAGCTTTTCAGATGACATTGTCAGAAAAAGGCTAATTTTCTCTCTTCTCCTGTTCCCAGGATAACAGAATGGAATAGGTGAAGACAGGAGTATTAAAGCCATCCACAGGAGGTCTGGAAAGAGCATCTGGAACAGTGTTGTACTTCCCTTTCCTGTATTCCACAGTAAATGTAAACTCATGAAGTCAAAGTGCCCACCAAATGAGTCGGGTGTTTCTTGAGTCTTGAATATCCATACAAGGGAAGAATGGTCTATAACTACTGTGGAAAAACCTCCCTTCCAGGTAATACCTCCATTTTTCCAGTGCCCATACCACTGCCAATCATTCCTGCACTGTGATTATATAGTTTCTCTATGCTGGGTTTAGTGTGTGACTGGGAAAAGCTATTACTTCCTAAATCCCAAATCCTGTTTGGTGAACTAGTCCAGCTCCTAAGCCAACTTCACTGGCATCTGTATACACCACAAAGGGCAGTTTGAAGTTAGGGTGTCCTAGCACCAGTGGTAACATAAGAAGCCTTTTTAAATCTTCAAAGGAGGATTGACATTGTAGAGTCCTGCCTCAATTCCAACAGCTGACACAACATGGCCTAGAAATTTCAAAGAAGTATTGAAGAAGTAGGTTTTGTTCATATTCAAGTCATGTCAAGTCAAGTGGTTTTTATTGTCGTTTCAACCATATACAGTTAGTACAGTACCCAGCGAAACGAGACAACATTCCTCAAGGGCCATGGTGCTACATAAAACAACATAGGACAAACACAGAACCACATGAGACTACACAGACTAAATAAAATACCTATATAAAGTGCATGTGCAAACGTCTGCAAAAAGTACGGGACAGTACAATAAATTACTAACAATGAACAGGACAATAGACAGAGTAAGAGACAGTGCAGCGCTGACCAGTACACAGTAGTGCAAAAAGATGACAGTTTCTAAAAATGCCAAATGTAAACATAACATACTATGAGATAGTGTTCCTTGGACATAGCAGTTATTGAGGTAGCAGCCAGTTATAAAGTGACAATAATTAAAGTGCAACTCAGGACATGTGTGTGTTTCAAACCCGTCTCTGAGTATTGAGGAGTCTGATGGCTTGTGGGAAGAAGCTGTTACACAGTCTGGCCGTGAGGGCCTGATGTGATTCGAGCTGTGCATTGCTGCACAGTCGTGAGTCAGCAGAGTGAACAGCAGTGGACTGAGCACACAGCCCTGGGGAGCCCCAGTGCTGTGTGGTGGTGGTGGAGATGCTGTTCCCGATCCAGACTGACTGAGGTCTCCCAGTCAGGAAGTCCAGGATCCAGTTGCAGAGGGAGGTGTCCAGGCCCAGCAGGTCTTTCCAATCAGGTGCTGGGGAATGATTGTGTTGAATGCTGAGCTGAAGTCTATGAACAGCATTCGAGGTGGGTGAGGGTCAGATGGAGGGTGGTGGTGATGGCATCATCTGTTGAATGGTTTGGACGATACTGCAGTGGGTCTAGTGAGGGGGACAGCTGGGTCGTAATGTGCCTCATGACGAGACTCTCAAAGCATTTCATGATGATGGGTGTGAGTGCAACGGGACGGTAGTCATTGAGGCAGCACACTGAAGACTTCTTTGGCATGAGGACGATGGTGGTGGCCTTGAAGCACGTTGGAACAATGGCGCTGCTCAGAGATATGTTGTAGATGTCGGTAAGAACATCTGCCAGCTGGTCTGCACATCCTCTGAGCACTCTGCCAGGAATGTTGTCTGGTCCAGCAGCCTTCCGTGGGTTGACTCTACGTAGAGTTTTACTCACATCAGCCGTGGTAAGACAGAGCACCTGGTCATTGGGAGGAGGGGTGGTTTTCCTCGCCCCACACTGTTCTGCGCTTCAAACCAAGTGTAGAATTCGTTCAGCGCATCTGGAAGGGAGGAATCTTTGTCATAGGCAACAGATGTTGTCCTGTAATTGATGATGGCCTGGATGCCCTTCCACATGCGCCGCGTGTCACCGCTGTCCTGGAAGTGACTGTGGATTCTCTGGGCGTGTGCGCGCTTTGCCTCTCTGATGGCCCGGGACAGTTTGGCCCTCGCTGTCCTTAGGGCTGCCTTGTCACCTGCTCTGAAGGCGGAGTCTCGGGTCCTCAGCAGCACGAGCACCTCCGCAGTCATCCACAGCTTCTGGTTGGAGCGTGTGGTGAAGGTCTTGGAGAAAGTGACATCATCAATGCACTTGCTGATGTAGCTGATCACTGATGCTGTGTATTCCTTCAAATTGGTAGAGTCACCATATGTTGCAGCCTCCCTGAACATGTGTCAATCAGTACAATCAAAACAGTCCTGAAGAGCAGAGATGGCTCCTGCTGGCTAGGTTTTCTCCTGCTTTTGAAGCGGTTTTGTGCAACTGACGAGTGGTTTGTATGCTGGAATTAGCATAACAGAGATTTGGTCTGAGTAGCCGAGGTGGGGTGGGGTGGGGTGGGGGGGGGGGGGGGGGTGGGGGCTCCTGTACGTGCCTGGGATGTTTGTGTAAACAAGATCAAGTGCATTCGCCCCTCTCATTGCAAAGTCTACATACTGATGGAATTTAGGGAGCACTATCTTGAGATTCGCATGGTTGAAATCTCCGGCGACAATAAACAGTCCGTCAGAGTGAGGGTTCTGTAGTTCACTTATAGCCCCATACAGTTCACAGAGCGCTTCCTTAGTGTTAGCTCTGGGGGGAATGTAAACTCCGGTTATTATAACAGTGGTGAATTCCCGTGGTAAATAAAAAGGTCTTCATCTAACAGTCACAAGCTCCACCAGCGATGAGCAGTAGCTAGAGATTATATATAATAATAATAATTTTTTTCGGCAGATGTTATCTGTACTGAGTGTAAATAGCAGTAAAAAGCATATTTTTAACTACTATTTTTTACTATTTGCACCCATAGTTAAAAAAATAACATTCAGGATAGGGGAGTCACAGCAGCGTGTTTATTTAGAGTTCCACAGAAAATGGGTAAATCAAACCTGAGTCGTATGTATGAGAAAAACAAATCTACTGTGTCTTTACACACTATACCATTGAAGTGTCCATTGACACCATTGTTCGTCTTTAATTTCAATATTTCCATTTCAGTATTTTTAATTTCAGACTATTTGAGAGCAAAAAGCCATATAACATTTTCAACATTTTAATGAAATAACCTGTATTTTCTTTTTGTAAGTATATACTTTACTTCGTGGATCTACAATAATGATACAATTTTCTGAAATGTTAATCTGAAAAGCAGAAGCATGTAGTGTACAGACCTACAGTACATACTATGACTAGAACATTTATTACATAAAATTAAACTTTTAAAAACTAGGTTGATTGAGCAAGCCAAGAGCAACAATGGCAAGAAAAAAGACCACAATAATCCAATGCCCTCCGGTGTTGACTGGACACTCCCATACGAAAATCAAGACGTCATGACAAACTTGCCGTGTAAATTTTACATGCAAATGAGTATTGAGGCAAACTTGTGGCAAATTTTTCATTGTTGCCAATGGTTTTACGGAGGTTCTCCACTACCGGCGAAGAGCTGCAAACTTCTGGCAAACATTTGCACCAAATCAAAAGCTCATTTGCATATGAAAATAACGAGGAGCAAATTTGCAGCAAGTTTGTAGCTAGTTTAGATTTTTTTATTAAAGGAAAGGAGACCGCGGTAGATGGGAGAGAGAGACTCACGAAGCTGATTGTGTGTAGTGTTGAGCTGAAAAGCCAACAGAGTTTATGTATAGTGAAGCTGAAAAGAATAACATAGTGTGAAGCAATATGTTATTGAGTGCTATAATAAATGTCTACGTGGTTTGTCAAGCCGGCCCCAGCTTCTTCCTTTCCTTAATTGTTACACAAACTTACTGTACAACTCAGCACTGGGATACATTATAACAGTGTTTATTGTAAATATTCCAATCCTGAATAATCACCTTCCTTTTAACTGGAAATTGACAATCAAATAGTGCAGTAGACACGACTGAAGATAGAAAAAAAATACTCTGTAAAATTAAAATGTATTTCACATACAGATTTTCTCACAAAATCATTTTATATCACCATAATTACGAGAAATCAACTGTTTATATAAAAATTTACTAAATACTATTTTATAACTGAAATGAAGTTACCTTCATTTTCTATGAAGTGTATATAGGTAACTGTCAGTTTTCTGTTTTAAGAAATTTAAATTTAAGATATTAGAGAGGTCGCAATTCCATAATTTAAGAACCGGAGTTTTGCGGCACCTGCTTTCCGGCACGTTACGACTCGTTAGAAACGTGAGAACAAGAGAGCTCCTAGTTCTGTTCATTGGTTGATAATTCTTTGGGTAAATATAACATTTTACACAAAATGTTCATAAATTGTATTAAATATGTGTTCAGAAGTGTTGTATGATAAAATTGAGTGTTTGTTGTGGGTTATTTTTGAAGGATGCATATGGATTGCATGTGTGAAGTTTGACCACATTTGCTGAACATGTAAGAACTGGGATTGTAAATTTAGTATTAATCATATCTCATTTAATGATTTATAGCTCAGTGTTTTCCAGTTTAGTGAATATGTGTCAAATGTGTTATATGTGAAAATGTGTAAGGAGAATTCTAGTGTTTTGGGCTGTTGTACATGTCCTTAAAGCCTGGTTAATAATGCATAAATTGCTGTGAATGATATACGCATGTATTAAGGTGATATATTGAAGTAGAATGCTATGCTTGTATTTTCATTTGACATTAGCCTTTACTGTATTTCAGTTTCTGAATTTTCTTTTTTGTTGTTGTTGTTGTTAAATACAACAACATCGACTGCTGTTTTTATTTATTTATTTATAAACAGCCGCTAGAATAAAAAACTCAAATATATTTTTTTTTATCCTGTGTTGTTTCTTTCCAACTCACCATTTTCACAAATAAAATGGACCCACCAGTTTTTAGTTTGGAATATAATTCATTTACACTTTGTGGTTTTATTATATTTTTGTCTTGTTTTCTATAGTCCTTTTGTAATTTTATATTGTGGCTGTACAGCACAGTGGTCAACTACTGTTGTTTTACTTTAATTGATTGACCACTAATTCAACTCTATGAACAGACTTCTCTTACCAGATCTGTTGAGCTATTAAAAATCAAACAGACATGGAGTAAATTATTCAGTAACATAAATAGTAGGGCTGGGAAAAAAATAAAATCTGTTACAAATCTTGATTCTTGAGCCAAACGATTTCAAAATCATCTTGCTTATGAAAAATCTATTATTTCATAAAACATACATGTTTATCTGAATGCTACAATGATTATTAGATAAATACTGGAAGCTATATTTGTGCAGAGTTACACATTAACAGGTTTTCTCTCTGAGAACTTTTGTCTCTAATTCTTTACATTTAGTCCTTTAATGCACCGCTGTTACAGACATCAAAGCGCCATTTGTTCACTGTCTATTGCAATCTTTTGCACATTTACCCACCACTGTTGACAAGAAATGCCACTAGACACAAAGACGCATGTTTGAAACACACCTGATTATATTTTGAAGAACAGATGAAAAAAATGCCAGCAACGTTCATCTCCGAGTTCCTTTTTTTTTCAAAAGTTCATTTGCGCATTGTCGTATAGAACACCAGGTAGTTAAAATATACGTGAATTTTAACATGTAGACAACGTGCAAACTGTGTGAGAAGAAAGTATTATACACCAAATGACAAAATATGATTTATGACCCTATGATTGATAACCTAACATGTGTATTCTCACATTTGACCTTTGCTTCCTTTTTCTCCCTCTGGCTGTTGTTCAGGATATGGTATGATGTTTTAGGTCAGTTGTTATGATATTCCCACTCTGTAGCTGTACCATCTGTGTAATTAAAAGAGTAAAAAGTATGTATCTTTAATGGTGTACAACACTTAGTGGAAAACTGAGGTGACAAATAATGCATGGTATAAGACATTTTTCTCTCTCAACTCAAACTCAAAAATAGTGATTGAATAAATAATACAGTGTTGTAAACACCAAGATGTTTTCAACAATGATAATATGGGGTAAATAACAATATAATTATTAATCTAAAAACAAATTGTTGTATAACCATGTTAAGGAGCTGGGTGTGTTCCAATTCATGGTGATGTTTCTCCTGGCCTTAAGATCAGGAAATATTAGCAGCAACTAACTCTTGGAGGAAATTGTGTGGATTCATGTTAGACACACCCCACCCTGGCGATATTCTGGAACACATTCTTAAGAGTAAACGGGGGTGTCACCATCCCTGTGGGAAAAAAATTTCAGCTAAATGCTTTTCCTGTGTTTTAAAGTTAGTTTTTTTAAAAAAAGTAATTGTTAAAACAGGATGAGGGCACCTGTCACAGTTTAGATACTTGGAACAGAAAAGTTTTTTAATTCCCAACATTAAGGCTCATTTCTCGAAATTGTGTCGATGTAGTGGCACTAGGGGTCTCTCTTAGCCTCAGTTACCTCTTATCTTTGAGAAAAGGCCAATGAGGATTGGCGAACAGAATTTGGATGCCCCTCCCCTGGACATAAAAGGAGGGAAGCATGCATCTGTTCAGACAGATTTTTTTCTTCAGAGCCGAGCGTTTGTGTATCAGCGAGCTGAATAAATCCCACTGCTGTTCCACCCACCTCTATAAGAGCGTATGCTGTTGGAGATATGCCACAATTCAAAGGCTTTTCTCTTCTCTGCAAGCCAGACTACGCTCCAGGGAGCTTCGACAGCCTTTCTAAAAGAGTATATATATATATATATATATATATATATATATATGAAATAGTATATTTCTCTAAAAATTTCAGCACTTGGATGTTGAACGTCTTTTTAAAGATGCATCTTTTTCAAGATGCCCTTCCGTCCTTGTGTTATTCCTGGATGCGGTCGTTACCTCTCCGCTTCAGATAGCCATGGGGGCTGCCTCACGTGTCTGGGCAGAGAACACACTGAGGCAATGTTTGTCAGATAATTGTTTTCCGGAGGTGCATGATGAGATGATGAAGGCACCTTTTACTGCCCTAACCAGACTTCCACGCTCGTCCACTCTCACTACCCTTGATGGTGGGGGGGCCACGCCATGGCCCTCCTGCAAGTCCACCAGGCCAAGGTGCTAAAAGATCTCCACTTGGAAAGTCCTGATCCTGATGTGCTGCAGAGACCTCGCCCTCCGGGCCACAAAGGTCACAACGCATGCACTCGGACAGGCAATGGCCACCCTCGTGGTCCAGGATTGCCACCTGTGGCTGAATCTGGTTGAGATGCAGGACCTCGACAAGGCTCGCTTTCTCAGAGCCCCCATCTACCAGATCGGCCTATTCGGCGAATCTGTGGAGGACTTTGCCCAGCAGTTCTCGGTGGTGAAGAAGCAGACGGCGGCCATTCAACACATCTTGCCCCGCCGCGGCTCAAGATCCCACACCGCCAGATGGAGAATCTTTTGTTTACTTTTTTTTTGTTTGCTGCACCCCCAACAGGCTGCATTTTCAAAAAAATGGTTTGCCTCACTCCCTGCCCACAACCGCCGAGACGGCGATAAGACACCGAGCAATCGCAGTCGGGCCCCCATGAATGCTGTCCTTCCACTTCACGTTTCCAACTGCACCACACTTGCGCCTCAGGCGGCAGGTGGAGATGAGTCTAGAGTTCGTTGCTAAAGAACCTCCTCCTCAGTCACCTACCTGCCCCAGGCTGAGCACATGGAGTAAGGTAATTGCTAAGAGAACAACCACCTCGGGATGAAGCAACGCTCCCCGACGTGACGTCGCCTGCTCGCTTCCGCCGTGAGGCCTCACCTTCAGGTATGTCACATGTAATTGTCCCCTTAGTGCCCGGAGCTTGGACGCGTGGCTTATGCTTTACAAGCCGTCGCGGTGGCTGGCCAGGACCATCCGACTCGGCTACGCAATTCAGGTTCTATCAGCTCAAATGGGGCTCTCCAAAGGCCCAAGAGGACAATAGAGAGATCCAACGAGGGGAACTGGCATGGCCTAGGAGGGTTCATACTCCGGCGTTGGGTTGAGGCCAATCTTGAACCTGCGAGTTCTGAACCTGGCCTTACACAGACTCCCGTTCAAGATGCTGATGCAGAAACGTATTCTGACCTGTGTACGGCATCAAGATTGGTTCGCGGCGGTAGACCTGAAGGATGCATGCTTTCACATCTCAATATTACCTTGTCACAGACTCTTTCTACAGTTTGCTTTCGACAGTCAAGCGTATTAGTACACGGTCCTCCCCTTCAGTCTGTCCCTGTCCCCTCACATGTTCACAAAAGTCACAGAGGCAGCTCTTGCCCCATTTAAAGGATGTGGGCATTTGCATACTCAATTACCTCGATGACTGGCTAATCTTAGCACACTCTCGACGACTGGCTAATCTTAGCGCACACTCGATAGTTGCTTTGTGCACACAGGGACCTGGTGCTCACGGACCTCAGGCGTTTAGGGCTTCAGGTCAACTGGGAAAAGAGCAAGCTCTCCTTGGTTCAGAGCATATGTTTTCTCAGCATGGAGTTAGACTCAGTCTCAATGACAGCACGCCTCACAAGTGAGCGTGCGCAGTCGGTGCTGAACTGCCGGAGTATGCTCAGACCGGGCACAGCAGTTCCACTGAAACAATTTCTGAGGCTCCTGGGGCATATGGCATCCACGGCGAATCACAAGATGGGCATGGCACCACAGCACGTAACGTGTGACCCTCACCCCTTCTTGCCATCACTTATTCAGCCCTTGGACAGACCTCTGCTTTCTACAGGCAGGCTCCTGGATGGGGCCCTGGCTGAGTTGGCACAAAAATTGCCTGGAATTGATGGCTGTATTTCTTGCCCTGCGCAGATTTCTGCTGTAGATCCGTGGCAAGCACGTATTGATTCCCTCAGACATCATGTCGACAGTAGCGTATATAAATTGACAGGGTGGAGTTCGCTCTCGTTGCATGTCACGACTCGCCCGCCATCACCTCCTTTGGAGTCAGTAGTGGCTGAGGTCGCTGCATGCCACTCATGTCTTGGGCAACCTAAACACCACAGCGGACACATTGTCAAGACAGGTAACCCTCCTAGGCCATGCCTTTGCCCCTCATTGGATCTCACCATTGTCTTCTCGGGCCTTTGGAAAGCCCCGTTTGAGCCGCTATAATCAGTCAAACTAAAGTCTCTCTCCTTGAAGATGGCCTTCCTGATTGCGCTCACTTCCATCAAGAGGGTTGGGGACCTGCAAGCGTTCTCTGTCAGCGACACTTGCCTGGAGTTCGGTCTGGCAGACTCTCATGTCATCCTGAGACCACGAACGTGCTACGTGCCCAAGGTTCCTATGAGCCCTTTCAGGGATCAGGTAGTGAACATGTAAGCGCTGCCTCAGGAGGAGGCAGACCCAGCCTTAGCGTTGCTGTGTCTGGTGCGTGCTTTGTGCACCTATTTGGATTGCACACAGAGCTTTAGACACTCTGAGCAGCACTTTATTTGGAGACAGCGTTCCCTTTCCGCTGTCCACCAAAGCAGACAGAGGCTTGCCCACTGGATCGTGGATGCCATTGCATTGATGTCACATATTTTCTGATGACAGCCCTTGGTCTTGAGAGGTGAGGCTTGAGACTGATGATGCCTTGTGGGCCTTTCTTGAGGCCATTCTTTGCTTAACATAAGCCTTGTGTGCTAAGTCACACAGATGTTGAGCTGTTATCGTGCAAGGACAGACTATGACTTCGAGATGATATCTCACCGTTTTGGAGGAAGATGGTTTTGAAGTCAAGTTCTTCTTCCATCTCAGGTTTTTTTCGAGACTGGAAGTAGTCTTGACATAGTCTACGGTAGTAGACTTGAATGGTTTCTTTTCATCCCTGTTTGGTGTTCAGGGAGGTAAACAGTTCTTGTCCAGACTCTGGGTCTGAAAATTCTTTAACCAGGGCCTCTCTCAGATATTGGTAGTAAGACTTTGTGTGGTTTTAATTTCAGTTCTGGATGTGTCCAGATGGCATTCCAAGGCCTTGTCTCGAGAGTCCATCCATTTCAAATCAAACATGGCCTTTTCCAGTTGCATCTCGGTGTGCTGGAGTTTCTTTTCCAGGTCCTCTTGGGTGGCTTTAGCATGCTGCTTTCTGTGCTTGTGTCAGGGCTTCCTGGGGCCATTCGATTTCTCTCGTTGACAATTTTTCAAGTTGTTTGGACACCTTACGTTGCTCTCAGGCTTCAGCTTCTAGCTGGTCTATGTGGCACATGGCATGTGTTAGCACCTTTCTGGTCTTTGAGGACTGCAGCTTTAAGTCGTGTACGTCCTGTGTCCGATGGGTGGCATTGATCTGATTCATCTGGCCAATGATGTTGTGTGCCAGGTAGTTGGTGACTTTTCCCAGCATGTCACTCACTATTGCCTTCAAGTCTTTCCAGTGGGCTGTGGGTCAGTTTTCAGCCACATGTTGACACACTGGAGTGGGAGACTAGGAAGAGTGAGCTGACACAGATATGCACAGGGTTAAGGGCCTAAGTGTGGTGTTACTGCTAGATGTTGGATACAATATGTGTGGACACAAATTAAGTGTAGTTTCTAAATGTTTCTTTCTTTTCAATCTGGCAGGATTGACACCATACGCCTGTGTAAAAAAGTTCATGTTCACGGGCAAGGAAGAGGCGAGAAACCGGCTTAATGTATAAATGATAGTTTTAATGGAAAACTCAAAAGACAAACACATAGGACAACGGACATCTCTCTCTCTCGCCCGTCTTCCGCGGTCAGCCTTTAACCCTCTCAGAGGCTTGATTAGCCTAATACGGGACCGGGCATGTTGAATCACGACCCGGCCCCGCCCTCCACCGTGCCACATTCCTCCCTCGTTTTTTCAGGCTGGGGACCCCCGGCCTGACGTACATCCCCTGAGGGGGGCGCCTCCCGTGCGGTCTGCCGGTGGGTCATCCCCATCTACCTGGACGAGGGAGGGGGCAAGTGGAGGGAAACAACAATAATTAAAAATGTGAGGTACTGCACTGAGCAGTACCTCCACTCCCACAAACACCATAATTTAAAAAAGAAGGAAAAGGCCAACGCAGAGCGGCAGTGAGAGAGAGAGGAGAGAGATAAAAATAAAAAAAACCTTACTCGCCGGTTCTCCGATACGCCGTAGCTTGTTCCTCGGCCACTCCTCCACCCTCTACCGAAGGGCAGACATGCCTCTCCAGGCGGATCCGAGGCAGTCCTCCAGCCCCTGGCGGACGGAACGTCCCGCCGCGTTCTTGGGGAGCCAAAGGGGACTCCCCCGCCCCTGGCAGCGGTTCTCCCGCTCCAGGCGGTCGGTCGCGATCCCTTCCCCGCTCGCATACGGCGGTCTTCCCTTGACCCCTCCATGTTTCAGTGGCTGGTAGGGGCATCCTCCGTCCCTGGCAGCAGCCCTGACTGCTCCAGGCAGTCGGCTAGGAGCCCCTTCTCCCCTCGCGGTCGGCAGCCGTTCCTCCACGTCCAGGCGGCTGGGCTCCCCGTCCCCCGGCAGATGGCCGCGGCTGCTTCGTTGGGGTAGTGGCGAGAACTCCGGTTTCGGTACCAATGTAAAGAAGTTCATGTTCACAGGCAAGGAAGAGGTGAGAAACCGGCTTAACGTATAACTTAATAGTTTTAATTGAAAACTCAAAAGTGGGCCAGGATGAACCAGTCGTCGAGGTAAGTGAGTATGTGAATGCCGGCTTCTCGGAGCGGGGCAAGAGCTGCCTCTGTGACTTTCGTGAAGACGCGAGGGGACAGAGACATGCCGAAGAGGAGGACCTTGTACTGGTACGCCTGGCCATCGAATGCGAACCTTAAAAATGGGTGCTGTCGAGGCAAAATTGAGACGTGGAAGTACGCATCCTTCAGGTCTACCACTGCGAACCAATCTAGATGCTGGACGCAAGTTAGGATATGTTTTTGCTTGAGCATTTTGAACAGGAGCTTGAGTAGAGCCCGGTTGAAAACTCTCAAGTCTAAGATCAGTTGTAAGCCGCCGCCTTTTCGCTGGGAGGGACAGGCTCTATCGCGTCTTTGAGTAAAAGTGTAGCAATTTCCGTGCACAGGGAATTGGCATGTTCGCCGTGCACTGCGGTAAAGCGGACGCCCGCGAGGGGGGGCAGGGGCCTGGCAAACTGAATTGCTTAACCGAGTCGGATGGTCCAGGCCAGCCAGCGTGACAGGTTGAGCAGTGAAAGCCACGCCTCCAAACTCCATGCTTCGCAGCAGGGCGGAGCAGGTAATGCGGCGTCGGGTGGCAAGGGTGCGTCCCGAGGCTTTAGTGCTGAGAAAAGACTCAAAGCACTTACCTTGCTCCACACACCCGGCAGGGGGAAGGTTAGACACTGAGGAGGAGGTCCAATGTGGACGTCCTCTGAACTCATCTGAACCGGCCGGCCAGGGAACAGTCGTGGGGGTGAGGGTGGAGGGACCACGTTCAAGAAGCCGGGACTGTTGAGATCTGGCTGTGAGAACGGCATTTGCGGGCCAGGAGACCCAGAGGCAAAGGAAATTGCTCTGTTATTGAGAATGTGGGTACCACGACCCCGGCTAGGGGGTGCGGCAAATGAAATAACTTTAACAAAAGATTCTCCTCCCGGCCCTCCACCGGGGGACGGAGCAGTCTTACCACCTCTGGAGCTAACATCTCTCTGGGTCGGGTGTCTCAGGAGCACCTGGGAGCCTTCCAGGTCCTCGAGGGGGTCCATGAGACGGGGGGCGTGCGCTTCCTGCGGGGTGCTCGACGCTGGGGCTGAGAGCTGGGCCCGAGTTGAGGCAGAGCAGGATGTCTTTTAGCCGCAGGAGCACACCCTCAGCGGGCAGACGGGGCATGGCCCATGGCGGCAGGCTTGTGGCTGGGCAGGATGTGAGAGATCGCCTCCGTCTGCTTCTTCACCACGGAGAATTGCTGGGCGAAGTCCTCGACGGTGTCGCCGAAGAGGCCGAACTGGGAGACAGGGGCATTAAGGAAGCGAGCTTTGTTGGTTTCACGCATCTCAACCAAGTTCAGCCACAGATGACGTTCCTGGACCATGAGCGTGGCCATCGCCTGCCCGAGTGACTGCACCATGACCTTCATGCCTCTAAGGGCGAGGTCGGTCGCTGAGCACAGTTCCAGCAGCACAATGGGATCAGGGCTACCCCCATGCAGATCTTTGAGTGCCTTGGCCTGGTGGACTTGCAGGAGGGCCATGGCGTGCAGGGCGTAAGTGACATGTCCGGCGGCGCTGTAGGCCTTCGCAGTGAGCGAGGATGTTGTCCTACAGGCCTTGGAGGGGAGTACAGGGTGACCCCACCAGGTGGTAGGGCATCCGTGGCATAAGTGGAGCGCAACTGCCCTGTCCACCTGGGGAATCGCCGTGTACCCGTGGGCCGCTCCGCCGTCGAGGGTAGCAAGAGCGGATGAGCGAGTGGCGCTGTTACAAGTGGAGGGAGGTGCTCTCCATGATGACGTCAGCTCATCGTGCACCTCTGGGAAAAACAGGACCGGGGGGTGGCGGCTGTGAGTGGCGCCAAGACCCCAGGAACTAGTCATCCAGCCGCGATAGCTGTGTGGAGGATGGAGGGTTCCAATCCAACCCCATGCTAGCGGCGGCCCAGGAAAGCATGTCGGTTATCGTCTGCCCTGAAGGCGGCAGCCCAGGGGAGGTTTCAGCGTCAGATGCCGCGCTCTCCGATGTAGCGGTGAGCTCATCCACTTCGAGCTCAAGAGGATAAGCAGACTGGCTATGAGGCGAGCCGCTGTTACCTCGAGCACGGACGGGAGTCAACGAGCATGCAGGGGGGCGGGTGGTCCGAGGGGGCGTACCCGGTGGAGCTGCACCCGCTGCCATCCCCAGATCACCTCCAACGCCAGCCGCATCGTCCTCAATCCTGTGGGAAGAAGAAGTAATGCGGGCGGCGGCTGAAGTGGTGTGCTTTCTTTTGAAAGCAAGCTGCAACCGCGTCGTTGCCATGGTCATGCCCTCGCAGTGAGAGCATGAGCCATCCACAAATGCAGCCTCGGTGTGATCGCTGCCCAGACACACGAGACAACGCCTGTGGCCGTCTGAAGCGGAGAGCACTCTACCGCATCCAGGAACAACACAGGGGTGGAAGGGCATCTTTAAAAAGACGCGTCCTGAAAAGTACATTCAATGCCGCTGTGTTTTGCTCTTTTAGAGGAAAATTACTCTTTTACAAGAAAATCGCTCTGTTAATAAACTCAATGAAGAGTTATTTTTCTGCACTGTCGAAGCACCCAGGGGCAAAGCTGCACTGCCGTGCAGAGAAGGAGAAAGCAGCTGTAATGTGCTGTCAATCCAACAGCATGCAGATCGTCAGAGGATAGGGAACTGGTGTGTATCTCGCAGCAGTCTGCATGCACTACCAGTGTGGCCCCTAGTGTGGCTTCTTCGACACAACGTCGAAGTGAGCGACAGACGGGGAAATACGGATTTTCCGGCTCACCAAAGAATTTTCCTAAAAAAAATAAGAAAATTTGGTCCAACCGCTGTAGCACTGCCATGAACAAAACGAAGGCTTTAAAAAGAGAAAGTTAAAATGCAATTTAGAATTTGTAGTGACCATTACAGATGAACTGTGTGAACTGTGTTGCAAGACTTCTTTTGTCCTACATTCCATGTAGAAACTTGTGGCAGCCTGAACCAACTGGTCCCGATCCTCCATGGCGGTGATATGCCTCAGGGACCCCAACAAGGACAGGCTCTCTGCAGCTTCCTCAATGGCAGCTCTAGATGCTTTAATATCATCCTCCTTACTGCTCTTTATGATATTATGTACAGTTTATTAATAGAAGCGGGCCTTTGTGATACTCTCACCATTGGCTTAAAAATTAAGAAAGGGAGTAAGGAACTTTTAGACAAAACAGACATATCTTTTAAATTTCCACTGCAAATCCAGATCCCCTAATTCTTCGAGAATGGGTGGTGATGTAGGTGTAGAGCACAAGTTTGGTATAACCTCTCAGAAAAAACAGAAGATAACACTCCTATGCACCAGTGCCACAACTCCATATGTTCTGTACAGACCTCTGCATTATGCTGCACAAATTGAAATGTTAAAATTCAGAACAAAGATTTTTCCAGTTGATAACAGTTTGGCAAATATATGCATAATACAGTGTTTATAACCAACTCAAATCTAAATATGAACAAAGGAAGAAATGCAATTTTAATATGTTAGAAGTGTGAGCCAGCAGCCATATCACCCTGTAATTCAAGACCGGTTGCCCACTGAAGCTAAGCAGGGTTGAGTCTGGCCAGTACCTGGATTGGAGACCTCCTGGGGAAAACTAAGGTTGTTGCTGGAAGAAGTATTAGGCATGGGGTGCTCACCCTGTGGTCTGTGTGGGTCTTAATGCCCCAGTATAATGATGGGGACACTATTCTGCAAACAAAAAGGCCACTGTCCTTTGGAAGTGTGAGTGCTAACCATGGCTGTCCAGGTACAGGTTCTTACTGTTCTGTGGCCCTGTAAATAGGGTGCTGTCCTTGAGAGCTATCATAAGCTGTTGGAAAAACTCCTGTGTAGGGCCATCCTCTGCTTGCATGATGTCATCCATAAATATCACATTTAATTTCACCTCTGGATTGAAACTCCTCCTTGCAAAGGCTCGCTTGGCACCATCCATTATGTTTTCTCTGCATACATTTATCATATTACTGCTGGGTGTCTCTCCAATCCAGACATTTGATGCTAGAGTGGTTAGTAAGGTTTTTAGATCTGGTCTAGAACAATAACGCATAACAGTAAATTATACTATTAAATAATCAGTTGTTGTGCCCATGAGCAGCTAATGAAACATTTTGCTGGTGGGGCTTTGCAACATCCAAAACAGTTGTGTTACCATATTATTATCTTGAATCTGTATGTAGCACCTGCTGGCCCTGCCCTTATTTAACACAGTAAATTATCCATTATTAATAAAGTAGGAAACTACCACTAACTCGTTAGTGTCATTAACATGACTGAAATCCGGGAAGCCAGCAAATGTATCCGAGGACACAGATAAGTTGTTTTGAGGAGTGTTCTCCTCTTCAGGAACCAGAGTGCCTTGACAAAGGACAGATTAAAACATTTGGAGTAAACTCCTAATTTCCATTTAATAAGGTTTTGAATTTCATAGTAATATAGGAGTCTCACACCAATGTCTGTCCATTACATCATCCCAGGTTACAAAAACAGTGCAGGATTCGTTGATGTGATCAATTATTTTGCCCATTTTTGTATTGGTGATGCCTTATAGCTCTCTGAATAGAGAAGCAACTGTAGCCATGCCATCTGAGATGACAAAGTCAAATAGGTGCTTCAAAAAAGAAATATCCAAGGTATTATTTGTGGAAGCGCTGACCAGACAACATTCCTTGTTAAAGTTATTATACAATTTAAAAAAGTAAGATTATCAAAATTAATTTTACATTGACAGTGTTTGCATTTAATTTAAATCCTTAAACTTTAAGATTTGGGATTTTTTTTAATGCACCATGAGGTGTCCCGATATCAGAACCCAATTTCCAAGTACCTGATTTGGCTGCATGAGGTGAAATCTCCCCCTCAAAATATGGCAGTGGGATGTCATCCTGTGATGAGAGGATCGGGACCACTTGGTTCAGGCATTCAGTATATTTATGATTAACAACATTATGAATCTGTTAAACTTAAACTTAATAAATAGACAAAAACTTACATCAGCAACATCATCTGCTATTTCCACTATCTCTGTGACATGAGATTAATGTGTGACCTGTAAAACATCCTTAATAAGAGTTTTATTGCAATGTCAAAAATGTATTGTTTTTACATTTCAAAAGGAAATTACTTTTGATGTTGGGTAATAACTTTCATAGTTAATGTTCATTAGATATTGATTGAGTGCTGATAACTGTACTTACATCCCTCTCCACTGTATCAGGCCTCTCTAGGGAGTTATGCAAGGTATGGACCACCTGTACATCCTTCAAAATACAAAATACAAAATGTTGTAGGAAAATGATGCAATATGTTATTATTTATGAAGTATACAATAAGCCTAGAAACAGCTTTAAAATGTAGCTTAAACAGGTAGACAAGTGTGCCTACATCATCTTGGTCCAGTCTTTGGCCAGAGTCTAAGACCTCTTCTGCATCCTAAAAGAGACTAAAATATATATATTTTTAAAAAAAATTTGATTATCGGGATGCTTACACCTACAATATACAATAAAATGTTCTTGCTGTTCACAACCTGCTCTCCCAGAAATTCCTTTAAAAAGAAAAGAGTAAATATTACCATAACAGTTTAGTTATATGCATTAGTGTTCCAGTAGTTTTTAGTTTACAGATTTATTGCATGATAAGTCTAAAAATCACAGAACTTACCCATTGTTGGGAAACAAGTCAGCAGTTTGAATGTGACGCAGGTATGAGCCGTCATTCTTATTGAACACATGGGGAACTCTATCTGACATTAACATTCCCAGCTGTCAGAATGTGTTCCCTCTGCTATAATGGAGGTGGTTTTAAGACAAAGATCAATCCTAAAAACTTGTGTGATGTTATTTTTGTATCTACAATTTCTTTCTCAGTAAATTGTTCTTGTTGGGACAGAAAACCATCAGATTTAGTTTACTCCAAAAAGCTGAACTAAAGTGGACAATAGAGCACTCTTGTGGCCAAATCCCACAATTGCATTTATAAAAAAAAAACTGTACTAAGGGAAAAAAGAGAAATATGATCAATATGTCCAGGTATTGTGCCTTGTGAGAATGGTCACCTATAAAATCACAATTATGTGAGTGAGCACACATTTTTTTACAAAAGTTTACAATATTCAAAATGATAACTCTCACAAATAGACTATTGTTTATAGATAGAAATAACAGAATGTGGTTGTGTTCATAAAGACAACAAAGCAACAAACATAGGTTCTTTTACCCTATTTTCAAAATATAACTAGACAGTCATGAAATTTGCTTTTCACTTCTAGAATACAACATTCTACAGATAAAACTGTTAAAAAAAGTTAGTTTTGAGCTGTGGCGTTCTCTGTAGTAGGCCTACATCAGTGGTAAAAGCATAGCATCTCGGGAAAAAACTTTTTGTGAATGCGTGCTTCCTTCGCCGTTTGGATGGGGGTGGGACTAGGGAAAACAGAGTTTGATATAGCACCTGTTATTTGAGTAGAGTATGGCAAATGTTGGGAGATGTGGAGTGGATCAGACATGATTTTTGACCATTTCATTTGAAGTTATTTTGTTGGGGAAAATTCTTATAAGTAGATTTAGTTTTGTATTATTTTGAGTTTAATCTCAATCTGTTTCATTCATTATTTTTACTGCAGTTAATAAGAACTTTTGCAACAACATGGTAGTGGAAGTGCGTTTGAAAACTGACCCAACACAGCCATGCTTTTGGAAGGCTGATACAGAGAGTTCGCATGATCTTTGGCCAAGAAACAATTTAAACTGTTGAACCACAATAATACATTTTAATACAAAGTGCTGTAGCCTATATGTGCATAAAATACAAAATAGTCCAAATGAAAGACAATGTCTGTCCTGAATAATCTGCATATAGCCCTTTTCATGTCCAGAGCAAGTCATCCAGCACCTCAACTAAGCCTTTAACCATATATTTTATTATTATTGTAATGTATATGTGAAGTGGAGGGGGGTGGGGCCGAGCTGGAATGTTGCACGCCTGGTCCCCAATCGGCCTGATGGGGCGCGCGAGGGATAAAGGCGGCCGGTGACGACGGTTCGAGAGAGAGTCCGTTGTCCTATGTGTTTGCTTATGCTTTTGTTTTAAGTTCTTCATTAAAATATTATTTATATTGACAAGCCGGATCTCGCCTCCTCCTTGCCCATCATAACCCCGCGTTACATTGGTGCCGAAACCCGGGAGTTGAGGAGAGATGCCCATCGCAGAGTCCTCAACACTGCCGTCCACCCCGGGGAGCGCCGCTGCCTTCTGCCAGGTGATGGAGTAGCCCGACCGCCCGGATGCGGGAAACGGCCGCCGTCCGCGGGGCGAGTGGGGACTGGATTCCCCGACTGCCTGGAGCGAAGGAGCCGCTGCCGGGGGCGGAGGAGTGCCCTGCTGTCCCCAGAGATGCGGAGGGGTCGAGGGAAGACCGCCGTCCGCGAGGGGAGGAGGGAAGAAACTCCCCGACTGCCCGGAGCGGTAGGGCCGCTGCCAGGGGCCGAGGATTGCCTCCACTCGTCGCCAGGAAAGCGGAGGGGCGTTCGGTCCGCTGGGGGTCGGAGGTTGACTCCGGTTCGCCCGGAGAGGAGCAGCTGTCGTCCGCCGGAGAGTGTGAAGGAGCGCTCGAGGACCACGCGATGGTTCATCAGAGAACCGGTGAGTGAGCCTTTTCTCTCTCTCTCCTCTCTCTCTCGCTCTTTCACGCCGTGTTGGCCTTTTCCCTCGCCTATTTTTTGTTGTTGTTTTCCCCTCCTGTCTCCTCCCAGGTCGAGGAAGGCGGGGATAACCAGCCGGCAGACAGGTCGTAAAGCACGCCCCTCCCCAGGGAAAGAGGGGGCGGGGATGTACGTCATGCCGGTGGCCCCCGGCCTGAGGTAATGCCGGGAGGAGTGTGGAGTGGAGGGGGGCGGGGCCGGGCTGGAATGTTGCACGCCCGGTCCCCAATCGGCCTGATGGGGCGCGCGAGGGATAAAAGCGGCCGGTGACGATGGTTCGAGAGAGAGAGCTTAATCACGGACATGTCCTTTGTCCTATGTGTTTGTTTATGCTTTTGTTTTAAGTTCTTCATTAAAATATTATTTATATTGACAAGCCGGTTCTCGCCTCCTCCTTGCCCATCATAACGTTACAGTATAATAATAGTCATTCATAATATTCATTCATTTATAAAATTCAACTGTCTGTAATTTGTTTTCAGTCATGGATTGAGCAAGGAGTGGGAAATATGGCCAAAATCTCATGATATGAGTAATTTTATATTGTGATAACGATATCACAGGGTTTTAATCATTCCAAAACTTTTAGAAACCAGTGAAATTTCACAATACTTGACAAATTTTGATATCACAGCTAATGAAAGTAAGAAGTTCTCAAGCAATTATTAAAATCAAACAATAAGCAATAAAATAAGAAAAAAGAAACAAATGACAAGCAATAGGACAAATAAACACAATATAACAAAGATACAAATGCAGTGCTGGCAGTGTTTCAAACTTCAAGTAAGCATTCTGAAAATGAATAAAGTAATCAAAATAAATAAAACGAAATAAAACACTTCATAGTCTTCACTGTATTCATTAATTATACATTGATCCTTATAAAAGCTACAAAAGTTATTCAGTCAAATGTAGTTTGCAGTGGAATCACAGTGGGGTCATGCTCAAGGGAGATTAACGCAGGTAAACCTGTTTGCTTCCCGGAATCCTCCCACTCCCCGCTCTGGTACACCCTGACCGACGCTCCCCTTAGCACAGATGCGCTGGCACACAGCTGGCCCTGGGGGCTACGCAAGTATGCATTTCCCCCAGTGAGCCTACTTACACAGACCCTGTGCAAGGTCTGGGAGGATGAGGAGCAGGGAATCCCCCCCCCAGGGAATTCCCCAGAGGTGAGATCTCCTCTCTCAAGGATGGGGCACCATCTGGCACCCATGACAAGACCTCTGGAATCTCCATTTCTGGCTCTTGGTTGGGATGTGGAAGACCAAAGTGGCCTTCTGCCCATGGTGGTAGACATGATCACTCAGGCTAGGGCTCCCACTACGAGGCGCCTGTATGCCATGAAGTGGCATCTGTTCACTAAGTGGTGTCCTTCCCGATGCGAAGACCCCCAGAGATGCGCAATCGGGTCAGTGCTTTCCTACCTGCAGGAGAGCTTGGAGGGGCGGCTGTCCCCCTCAACCTTGAAGGTGTATGTGGCCACTATAGTGGCGCACCACGATGCAGTTGACTGTAAGTCTCTCAGGAAGCATGACCTGATCATCAGGTTCCTTAGAGGTGCGAGGAGGCTGAATCCTCCTAGACCGAGCATCATTCCCTCATGGGATCTCTCTGTGGTCCTATGGATTCTGCAGGGAGCCCCATTTGAGCCCCTGGAGTCAGTTGAGCTAGAGGTAGTCTCTCTAATGACTGCCCTCCTGACTGCGCTCAAGTCCATCGAGAGGGTAGAGGACCTGCAGGCATTCTCTGTCAGTGACACATGCCTGGAGTTCATCCAGAATGCTCTCACATGGTCCTGAAACCCTGACCGGGCTATGTGCCCAACATTCCCACAACCCTGCTTCGGGATCAGGTGGTGAAACAGCAAGTGCTCTCCCAGGAGGAGACAGACCCAGCCTTATCATCGATGTGTTCGGTGCGTGCTTTATGCATCCATTTGGATCACATGCAGAGCTTTTGATGCTCTGAGCAGCTCTTTGTCTGTTTTGGAGGACAGCGGAAAGGGAGCGCTGTCTCCAAATAGAGGATCGCCCACTGGGTAATTGATGCCATCGCTTTGGCATATCACACCCAGGGCATGCTGCCCCACTCAACCAGGTGTGTGGCAGCCTCCTGGGCCCTGACCAATGTCGCATTTTGACAGACAGCTGCAGAGCAGAAGGCTGGGAAACCCCCAACACCTTTGCGAGGTTCTACAATCTCCAGGTTGAGCCGGTTTCATCCTGTGTGTTGTCAGGTATGAACAGGCAAGTTTGTAGCAACTGGCCGGGTGTACCGCTTGCATATAGAGCCTTTCCCCTCCTGGAGGGGGAGACGTGCACTTTTTACCCCCCAGCCAATTTCACGAAGTCGTGGACCCTGGATGTCCTTCCTCCTTAGCCCTGTGGCAGGTGAGTTTGCAGAGAAACATGGTACCAGCCCAGTATGTGTGCTAAATAGGTCCTGGTTGCATGTATATAACCCAGTGTGATGTATCTTCTGTGAGACAGTTTCCCTGCCATGTTTGTAGAGCTCCTCCCCTCTGGGTAGGACCTACCATGGGGACTTCTCCACATGCAACATTGCCGACAAAACTTGGTAAGACCATGTGATTTATTTCCACACAATTACCTCCCCTTTGATCAGGGTGTGCTCTCCACTGTGTCTTCCACATGGGAAGGGACACCTCAACAATGCGGACACTTCCGATTTCCATTCTTTTTAGGGAGAAGAAAGAGAAGAGGCCACAGCTGGGGTAGTCTGTCCCCATTTTTGTACCCCAGGTGCGGGGGACCGTACAACAATCGTAAGAGCGTTAGCGGAGGTTACGTGACAGACTGGTGCGCTGTCTACAAGGCACGCAACAGTTTGCCCGTCTCACACCACCAGTCCACGTAACACAGTTCAGCAAGTTGTGGCATTTTGTATAGGGACCCCTAGTGTCAATACATCGACACAACGTTGGATGAGCGACAGACAGGAAACGTCTTGGTTACTTACATAACCTCTGTTCCCTTATGGAGGGATCGAGACGCTGTGTCCCTCCTGCATCAACACTGAAATACCCACTGAAATGGCCGGGATCTTGTCTCGGCTCCTCAGCACAAAGGAGTGGTTGCGAGCCAGCTCCTTTTATACCCGTATGTCTGGGGGAGTGGCATGCAAATTCCTTTTCTCAAAGATCAGAGGTGTTTGGGGATCCCAAGTTTGACCCCTAGCGTCACTACATCGACAAGACATCGCATTCCATCCATCAGGGAATGGAGGTTACGAAAGTAACCAAGATGTTTTTTCTAAAACAGCAATGTTATGATCAGAAACCACTCGCAAAGCAAAGTGCTCCAGTTCCAGATGCTGCTTCTTCCATCGGCTGCCTACATAAGGATTGACGTAGGAACATCTGTTTGAAAAAGCTTGGAATAATTTGTTTGTGTGCTCTTTTAACATTATTAGCAAGAAGTCAACAGTGGGGATTACTTATATTATCCACCATCACAGTTTGGCTACCATATATGTCCAGAAACGAGTGCAATGAATTACATAAACAATAGCATTATTGTGCTAACAGGTGTGTGTACATGTGCTGAAAGTTCATGAAGAGTATAAAAAGGAACTGTGTTTTTCATGAACTGTCTGTGAGTAGTGATGATTTTTTCAACTGTGTTCATGCTGTGATGCTAAATAAATAATCCTACAGTGAAAGACCATAATAATTAGATGAGACATGTACAGTAGTGAAATGTTTTAATTCAATTGTATTATGATTTTCCTCTTCCCTGCCTGAAATTCACTTTCTTTTTAGTGTCTTTGCAGAATGTGCTTGTCTTCCCTTAAGGGAAAATGTGATTTGGAAAACAGTGTTTTACATTTGCTTTACAGAGTACATTGAACTTTTTTGTACAATGTTATGTAGTGGAGTAGTATGTCCAAATCCATAGTATTCATAAGACAGTAACGAGAAATCCCAGAATGACCTGCTACTTCTGGTAGGAATTCGAAGTGTGGATCAATTGAACACTCTCCTATCCCATAATGCATCGGGAGCAGAGGAGACGTCATGTTCAAATGCTGGATTTAAAACAAATGCTGGAGAACCGCGGGGTGGAAAGCTGGTTTTTACAGTAAGAGCTGTACACACAAAGAGCATTGCCCATTGTGCTTAAATGGCACTTGTTTAACCGAACTTGAGTGGATTATTCACACGGTTGTTGTTGTTATGTCATATATTCTGGCCACGGGATAATGAGTACATTCCCGGATGTTAGTATGTCAAATTCTATTCATACTGCCTCTCGCATACCTAAAGAGCATACTGTACCAGCCAAGAAGTACGTTTCTCATCAAATACAGTACTGTGACAGTATGTGGTATCAGATGCAGGGAGAGTGTTGCTTCAGTGCACTTCCCTAACTGTCATCACCTGTTCCCCTGCTAATTTGCTTGATTGCAAAGGCAATATAAACACATCACAAGTAGTTGGCAGTGTGCATTGCTGGTGTGTGCACCTCTTGGTCACTCCTGACTTTAGCCTGTCTCTTGCAGCTGGAATTATGTCTGTTCCACTAACAGTGCCTGTTTCACTCACTTTTGCATTGCTGGCACCATAAGTATGCATTTAAATTGGAGAGCTATGATACTTGTTAGTATTTTTATCTTATTCCTATCTGCTCTTCACTGTAGGTGTTTAAGGTGGAATATGTTCCCTGCTCGCCTGCAGTAACTTGTGGGTGCCAGTGGGTGAACGTAAACTTGGGCAATACTGCTGTTTTGTCTTTGTTAATTTAGTTTTTTCTTTCAAGTCATCTGTGAGTAACTGAATGTTGTGTTATTGATGCTTACAAATTACTGCCACTTTGCATGTCCATTGTCTACTTTTAATATTTATTCATTTTAAGGAAGTGCTGTGGGTCTACCTACCAAACACAGAATCAGACACGCGCATACACAGCTTTTCTTTCATCTATTCTGCAAAGTATAATCCATCACACAGGCTATAATATGGAATTACTCAGTACTAAAGGTAACAGAATTGCATTTAACATTAAATCAATATGAGTCGCGGTTTGTCATGTATTTAAGCCTCACATCCAAACAGCTGAGAACATTTTGAAATCTAAAGGCTATCTGCAGTATTTGCATCAGATTCACATACATTTTCAATGTTAATAATTACAGATTAGAATGGAAAAAACTTGAGAGAAATAGACCTTAAACAGACACTTTTCGTTTAATCTGCTTTTGCTCCGGTAGACGGATGCAACTCTTGACAGAAGCGACCAGGGGCGCACATCTTTTTTTAACACGAACAAGGCAGGAATTCATAGTAAATGAAGAAACTATATATGTAATTAATTGGATTTACATTTAAATGTAATTAATGTATTTGTTATTGTTTTAGTAACACTTACTATTAAAGCAATTATTACTTAATATATAGGTCATAATAAAACATTGACTAATTGCTAACTAAACATTTTGCATGACCTAATCTAAAGTGAGAACTGTATATGCCTAATTAAACATATATTAATGATCCATTACTCTGAAAACCTGGCCCTGAAATAACCATCTCCAGAGCATCTCATTCACAACTCTCAAAACAGACACTAAAGATAAAACAAAAACAAAGACAAAAAAAAAAAACAGACAGAACACAGAAGTACATTAATAATAGTGAGAGAGTAAAATCCACAGTTTATTAAAAGATAGAGATCCTCTAATTGCTCAAATGCAACTTTAGCATATTCCATCCTATTAAGCTTTATGAGCTTTATTTATTGCTTTATTAAGCTTTTATAAAGCTTTATTAAGCATTATTTATTGCCCATTAAAATGACTGTTTAATTCAGTTTCAGCAGTGGACCTACTATAAATATTTAATAAAAATGTATCAGATTCCAGAAAGAAAGTACAATCCCGCTACAGTCTGTGCATGCTTTGAAAACAGCCAGCACGTCATCATGGTCACATGACAGTGAAGAAATAAAAAAAAAAAAAAAAAAATGAAATAGGAAAGAGCATGTAACATTATATAATTGACTTTAAAGGGCACATATTATGCCCATTTTCACAAAACTTTGGTGTCCACAGAATGTGTCTGTGAAGTTTCAGCTCAAAATACACCATGTATCATTTAATATACCATGTTGAAAATGTCCTTACTATGCTACTGAACCGTGCAAGTGATGTTGTCATGCCGTACGTGTTACTTTTCTCAGCGCTGGGCCGGATGGAACAATAATTGTAGTTTGTGGTTACTGAATGGGGCATTTTATGTCATAAATTTCCAGAGATTGCAGGGGCGGATTTGTATCTCAGGTACCAATCCTTGTAAAGATACAAGCACAGTATTTAATGTACAAATATCTGCAGTATGACAAAAACATCCTAATATTTGAACGTTGATCAACAAAGAATTCCACATTCAGGATTGAGGCCTGGAGTCGCCCCCTTCAGGAAGACACATTTGTCTCTCATAGAAATATTTTTTATCCAAATCACTTTGATGTGAGCTAGATTAGATATTCAATACATCAACAACTTTAATAACTTCAAATAAAATGTAAATGTTTAATTTTGCAAGGTAGAATAAATAGGACCTGATGAAATATTTTTCCCTAATTCTGCTTTGTTTTCCCAAATTCTGTTTTCCCATTCATTTTTTTCTGAATTGTTCATTAATATTAATATTTATAAAAAATTATATTATAAATATTTAAATTAATATTACATTTTTTACTATGCAGTAGTAATACATTTTATGTCATAATTTCTTTAAAAGGAACTAATTTTGATGGATCACTGTGTCAGTTTCTGTTTGATGGAAGTTTTACACTTCTGGATAAGCAGTTTACTACATTATATAATGTCTTTTTAATATCTATTTTAATAAATATTTAATATCTTTATTAACTATGAATTTATGCATATATGCATAATATCTCATACATACTTCTTTACCACTGGTTTGCATAAACTAAAATACTTCAGTTAGGTATGATTAACAAGTTGTTTACTAAGGATAAAAAAACATAATCACACTGCCTATATATGAACATATTAAACAATAATAAATAATTTGCTAAAGTGAATAGACACAAATAACATACTATTTATATTTAGCTTATTAATGTATTAATAATGTAGGAAAAATTATTTATAAATGATCTATAAACTAATGCTATAAAATACGTTATACCATGTAGTTATTATAAAGTGTTATCACACACCTGCAACAGCATTTTCTGGCACTCCAGGCAGGCACGCTGTCCAAAGAGGCGCATCCAGAAGCATGGCGTTCTAGAATCCATGATGAATCAAAAGTGGGGAAAAGACACTTTTAAAGAATGCAAAGACACTAAGAGCTTGACTTTCTCAGGGAACAGATTGAAAAGGAGTTACAGCTAGAGGAGTATGAAGTTGTCAAGCAGGGTGGGGGTGTTTGGGGGTTGGGGTAGTGTGTTTTGCTGTCCCCTTCTGTCTATCGTGGCACCCATCGACATATCCCGACACCATTTCGCGGCCCCCTTCATCATACTGCAGCCCACTTTGGCATATCGCGGCCCCGTTTCGGAGCCAGCCCACTGGGAAAAGTCATGGTTCACCCAATGGCCAGTCCACCTCTGGCCATGTTAACAATGTAGCTGTAGTAGAAGAAACATGCAATATTATGTAATATTATGTTCTTGCTATATATTTTAAAAGATTTGAAAATGGTGGAAAGATTAGATGGTCGCAAATCACTTACTTGTTCAAGCAAGTGTTTGAAAACTGCAAGAAACAGGAATAAACAGGTCAATCAACCAAATGAAAAACCACTGGAAATGGCTGAAGAGCAGATGCTACAAAGCAAAATCTAAGAAGAAAAGTGGTTAATCTCCAGCCATTTTTTTTCTACAACATTATGGAAGAGAAAACCACTGGCAAACATGGCAGATCATGCCGAGGATGGTGACTTCCAGGCAATGCTCAAATTGATTCTAGTCATATGGGAGGTCCCCACCCCTTGAGGTATGTGTGTGTGTGGGGGGGTTTATCTGTGCTCTATATTTATTAAAGGTATAGTTAACCCAAAAATGAAAAGCTCTGTAGGTCCAGAAAATACAAGTGAATGGTAAGTCTGTTAATGTTAAAATGATAATTGAAATTAGAAAATTAATGGGAAATATCTCGAGCAGCCGTCACAGGATCAGTGCATGGTGACATGAACACTGAATGCACACACACCAAGTGACAATTGCATGCCCGCTCTATTCTCTGCTAACCTTCCACGCCTCGCAGATTTCATTCAACCTTACGACCCGAGCAAAATGTTCAAACAAAAATAATAATGAGAATACCTTGGGAAATGTAATTTAAGAATTCTATATACTTTTTAATGGCCAGAATTTTCATCAAATTGATTTTATACCTTTTAATAATATTGAATGACCCGCAGTTACCCTGTAAGTATGAGCTGTCCAAATTGGAACAGGTTAGCCAAGCACGCAGTGATGATGACCTGCACATAGCAGTCTTTTGGCGTAGGGACATTTACATTTTTAAAGAGATGTGACAAATAGCCTGAAAATAAATTTTAAAGACATTAATTATTGTAAACAATTGATTCACAAAATGTACTGTATCCTAACTTCACAAATTAGATCATATTTGTCATTATTATCTTTAGTAAAATACCGTCCCAGCCCCCAGGATGATAACTTGCTTGAGGCAAATGCTTCTGTGTTGTTCCAATGCTAGGGCAAATATTTGAGAGCCTCAGGGCATTCCTTCTCAACCCTACAAAGCTGCTCAGGATTTGCTCAGTACATCCTTATTTAAATACATGAAATTCTGTCTATCAATAAAAGTGCCATACATTTACTTCTTAGATGTGTTTTCAATGGGTTAATCTAATGGAGATGACCTAAACATGGAGAAAGTGGGTGGCCATATAGGTGGTCAGAGCTATCCTTGCATTGTTTCCAATGACACTGCACTGCATATTCACAGGCAGGTTTGACTGTGTATAGATGGAATGTAGGTCAGTGGTTGTATTTAATGTGCAGTGCCAGTTCATGTTGGCTTAAACCAAAAACTAAAACTGGTCTGACCTTTGGAAGCAGGGGAGATCTGTAAAAGAGGTCAGTCTGATGGAGAACACTGGCATCATGAACACTTCTTGGCATTTTACAGATGATGCTCAAAAAACTGTAAATGCAAAGTATAATTACTTTTGGGGTTTGAATTTGTGTAAGGTCCAATGTTTTTTTTCAACAGAATGATATTTACATTTTTTATTTATTTTTTAAAAACTTCTACATAGAAGTTAAGACATTTCATAATAGTTTTTTAGATACTATGTGGGATTCTCTTTTTTATTATTGTTATTTTGAATTAAATGAATTTTACAGATCATGCTGAAAATTAATTGTCTATAACTTTTAAAAAAATGTCTCATTGGGATTTGTTCGACAACAGCTTGCTGGACATAAGAAGGCCGGTTTACAAAGTCCTCGAAGCCATATGAAAGATAAAGGATGAGGATATGTGTCCCATCATACTTTTACGGACACTGAACTGATTCAAGAAAATACAGTATTCTGCACAGGATGGAACTGCTGGAGGAGTCTCTGGAGGAGTGGGAGGAACCACTGGAGGAGTCGTCTCTGGGGAGCCGGCAGTACCCCTGGAGGAGAAGTATCTGGGGGAGCAGGTGGAACCGCTGGAGGAGTTGTCCCTGGGGGAATGGGCAGAACCGCTGGAGGAGGAGTCTCTCGGGGAGTGAGCAGAACCACTGGAGGAGGAGTCTCTTGGGGAGCGGCAGAACTGAAGGATGAGGAGTCTCTGGGGGAATGGGCGGAACCGCTGAAGGAGACATCTCTGGGGAGTGGGCGGAACCGTGGAAGACTCAAGAGCCAAGAGAGGCTCGACGAAGTCATGTGGAGCCTGGAGAGGCTCGAGGGGTGGGGCCATGGAAGGCTCTAAGGGCGGACTCATGGAAGGCTCGAGGGGTGGAGCCATGGAAGGCGGAGCCGTGGGAGGCTCGAGGGGTAAAGCTGCGGTAGGCACGGGAGCATGTCTGTTTTGTCCTCCATGTATTCTTCCAACCATTTGACTCTCCCATTGTTTGACACGATTCCTACAAGGACTAAAAGGACCATGGAGGTCAGTTCCCAGTCAGACTCCTTGCCCCAAGCCACCCACGGCTCCTTGCTCCAGCCACCCACAGCACCACCCCTCAAGCCACCCATGGCTCCGGCCCTCTGGAATCTCCAGGCTCCGCCTGCCAAGGCTTCTACCTTCGAGCCTTCCATGGGTCTGCCTGCCTTCGTCAAGCCTCCCTTGGCTCCACCCTCAGAGTCTTTCACGGCTCCTCCCTCAGAATCTTCCATGGCTCTGCCCTCACCCCATGAAACTCCACCTCTTACGGTTCAGCCCACTCTGCCACTATCTCCACCTCCTGAGTCTCAAATCCCCGATCATCCTGTGGCTCCACCTGCTCCACCTCCGGTTCCTCCTCTTGAGACCCAAATCCTCCATCATCCTGTGTCTCCGCCCAACCCCATTCCGGTTCTTCCTTATGAGTGTCCAGTTTTTGATCCTCCAGCAGCTCCACATCCTGAATCTCAAACTCCGGCTCTTCCTGCGGCTCTGCCCGCTTTTCATCCTGAGACTACTCCGCCCCCATCTCCAGCTCCACCATTGGGATTTCCTACCCCTGCTGCTCCACCTTTGGATCCACCTATGGCTCCACCCCCTAAGTTTCCTCCTGTGGCTAAACTGCTGGACCCCATTCCCTTCCTAGAGCTGCCTCCCAAACATCCTGACCCTGTTCCTGCTCTGTGGCCACCTCCCAGGCCTCCTGACCCTGTTCCCACTCTGTGGACACCTCCTGACCCTGACCCTGTCCCTGATCTGTGGCTGCCTCCCAGGCCTCCTGACCCTGTCCCTACTCAGTGGCCACCTCCCAGGCCTCCTGATCCTGTTCCTGCTCTGTGGCTGCCTCCTGACCCTATCCCTACTCTGTGGCCACTTCCAGCCTCCCTGACCCTGTCCCTGCTAAGTGGCCGCCTCCCAGGCCTCCTGACCCTGTCCATGCTCTGTGGCCGTCTCCCAGGCCTCCTGACACTGTCCCTGCTCTGTGGCCACTTCCCAGGCCTCCTGACCCTGACCCTGTCCCTGCTAAGTGGCCGCCTCACAGGCCTCCTGATCCTGTTCCTGCTCTGTGGCTGCCTGCTGACCCTATCCCTACTCTGTGGCCACTTCCAGCCCCCCTGACCCTGTCCCTGCTAAGTGGCCGCCTCCCAGGCCTCCTGACACTGTCCCTGCTCTGTGGCCACTTCCCAGGCCTCCTGACCCTGACCCTGTCCCTGCTAAGTGGCCGCCTCACAGGCCTCCTGACCCTGTCCATGCTCTGTGGCTATCTCCCAGGCCTCCTGACCTTGTCCCTACTCTGTGGCCACCTCCCAGGCCTCCTGACCCTGTCCCTGCTCTATGGCCATCTCCCAAGCCTCCTGACCCAGTCCTTGCCCAATGGTCACCTCCCTGGTCTCCTGATCATCCACAGACTCCTCCCTGGCCACCGGAGTGTCCGCCAATTCCTCCTGATCGTCTTCCTAGATACCTGTCATCTGTGTCCTCCTGCCCTCCTCACTCTTTGGGCACAAGGAGTCACCCTTTGGGGGGGGGGGGGGGGGGTACTGTAACAAATCCACCATCCAAAAATGCAATTTCTGTTATCATTTACTCAACTTCATGTCATTCCAATCTTACAAGACATTCTTTCCTCAGTGAAAAACCTAAAGAGTTGTTTTGCAGTCTACAATACTAAAATAGACAAAAATTCAAGCTATTATTCACATAATATTTTCCCCTCCACCGCAGCTTCCAAATCTCATTTGTGATTGTGTTCATTTTAAAGTTTGTGTTTAAAGTTTGTTATTGACAACAAACTCCATTCAATCTCTATGTAGCAACCACAAATTTGATTTGAGACCAATGGTGGAGAGGAAGATTATCAGTGTACATCAACTTTTTATTTTATTTTATTTTATTGAACGTATGGTTTCAGAAGACTTGGAATATAGAGCACAAGTCACGTGGACTACATTTAAAACACTTTTATTGAGCTTTCCGTTATAAATCACCCTCCACTTTAATTAGCTTAGACATTCCCCTTTTGTGCTCCACTTAATAAAGGTTAGTTCAAACATGTTTTTAGCTGTAGATCAGAATATGTAATACAAATGCACACACACACACACACACACACACAAACATTCTGTTGGCCTGGTCTGTGCCATCTGTCAGTCTGCTGAGTTCCTGAAACGTGACTTTATGGAGGGATTATCTCTTTAGGCAGATGGGTGGGCAGTGCTCAGTGCTCACAGTGTAGCCCACTCTCACAGTGCCGCCACAGTGCCACAGTACCTAGCAATCTCCCCATGTCTCAATCTCACCCTTGCACAGTTGCCAGCTCTGATACCAGTAACCTCCCCCATTCTCACCGTATCTGCATGTGCCAACACCATGCCAGTCTCTGTGCCTTCATGACTGCAGTGCCAGGGTCATACCTGTGTTTGCTGTAATCCAGATAGTGAGTACAGATGCCACTCTACTAGATATTGATGTGTGAACTCATGTGCGAAGGACTTACCAAAACATGTCCATGTCAAATTTCATCCCATAAGGCCTACTGAAAAAGCCTATTTTAGGCCGATTAATGTTTAGCATCATTGTGACTTTACTATTATTATTAATTATTCAGCAGAGTTGGGTCTCTGGAAAGCAGGCTCTATAGCCTTTAACAGAAAACACAATACTGTGCTCAAATACAGCTGGACTGAGCACAAGAGAAATCAGGGAGCCCGAGACATGGTTTTCAACTTTTGAAACTATGTTTAAATTCACACTGCATCCTAAAGCCTGGCATTTAGGGTGCAAGATCCTGAAAACTGCAACTAAAGTTAGACACCCCAAAAGCGTCTGTCTGATGCAGTCAGAATGTCCTGTAAGACGTTGATGAACTAAATTGCAAAATGGATTGCTGTCTAGATCAGACCAATAATACTTATTGGCTAATGTACTATAATGTTCAACCAGAGGCATTTTATCTGAGGCGTCAATGGAGAAAGAAAAAAATTTGGATGAGAAAACTAATCGACTGTACATAAAGTATTATGAATTGGGATCTCAAATAATGTTTATAGCAGTCATATATCTAAAATGACTGTATTGTTGTGCACTGGAAGCTCCTGTCACCAAGACAAATTCCTTGTATATGTAAGCATACTTGGCAATAAAGCTGATTCTGATGCATTGTCCTTTGTTAGTTGGCTGATGAAGGCTTTTGTTGGCAATTTATTGATAGTCTATGTATTCCATTTTAGACCAAGGGGATGCTGACCGAGATAATGGCCGGTCATTTTGGTGAGGTCTATCTTAAGTCCAAGGTTCAGGCAATGTCATATGAAGTATCCCTTGTCTTATGGTTGGAGTTGGCATCAGTTCATCAGCTAAGGCCCATCGTCATAGACTGAAGTGATGTCTGGCTGGAACAATCTGCATTCAAAAGACATGTAGCAGTGGTGTCTGATATCAAGCAGGAATGGAGCTGATCTGGCCAGTTCTGGTGACCTACTGTATAGGAGTCTTAATGTTGAGAAATGGAAACAAACAGAATAATATTAGCATAGATGCATAGATTACAAGTTTTGCAGAGTTATAGATCATGATCAATGTTTCAGGTTCTGTTGGACCTAACTAAAGCAGCCTAATTGTGTGGTGAAGAATATATTAGGTGTATACCTAGCTAAATAGATGAGTCTTAAGTCTAGACTTTAACTGAGTAAGTGTGTCTGTGTCCCTAACAGTGTTAGGGAGACTATTCGATAGTTTAGGAGCCAAGTAGGAAAAGGATCTACCTCCTTTTGTGGATTTTGATATTCCAGGAACTGTTAACAGTCCGAGTTTTGTGATCATAATGAGCGTAATGGAATATAGCATGGTAGAAGGTCACTTAAGTACAGTGGAGCTAGACCATTCAAAGCTTTGTATGTAGTTAACAGAATTGTAAAATGAGTATGAAATTTACCAGGTAGCCAATGTAACAACGATAAAATGTTGCTAATATGATCATATTTCTTGGTTCTAGTCAGCACTCTGGCTGCTGCATTTTGAACCAATTAAAGTTTATTTATTGAACATGCTGGACATCCTCCCAGTAAAGCATTACAATAATCTAGTTTTGATGTAATGAATGCATGATTTTCTTTTTTGGCATCAGCAACAGAGAGAATGTGTCGTAACATAGCAAAATTTCTTAGGTGGAAGAATGCTGTTTTAGAAACATTCGTAATTTGATTTTCAAAGGACAGATTGGTCAATATAACACTTAAGTTCTTCGCTGTTGAAGACGATGTAACAGTACATCCATCGAGAGTCAAATGATATATTAGGGGCTTATTTTTAGAGGTTTTTGGTCCAATAAATAGTATATCTGTTTTGTCGGAATTGAGTCGAAGGAAATTTCTTGCCATCCAATCTTTGATTTCATTGATACACTCTGCTAATTTGGAAAAATTTGAAATTTCATTGGGTTTTGAAAAAATATAAAGTTGGTATTGTCGGCATAAAAGTGGAAATTTTTCCATGATTCCTGATAATATTTCCCAGGGGAAGCATATATAAGAACAAAAGCAGAGGCCCTAAAACTGATCCCTGTGCCTACCCTCTAACCTATTCAAGAGAATATTGTGTCTATGGCAGCACTAACATCTAAAAGCACTAGAAGAGAAATGCAGTCATGATCAGACGATAAGAGCAAGTCATTAGTAACTCAGATAAGTGAAGCCTCTGTTGTGTGCACTAAATCCTGACTGAAATTTTTCATATATACTATTTCTCGTAAACATATTAAATATAAATATAATTGTGAAGACACAACCTTTTCTAGTATTTTCAACATAAACAGGAGATTTGAAATCTGTCTATAATTAGCCAGTTATCCAGGATCAAGTTGTGGCTTTTTAATAAGCGGTTTGATGACTGCCATTTTTAAGTTTCTTGGGACATGTCCAAAGAATACTGAGGAGTTCATAATATTAAGAAGAGGTTCTGGGATTACAGGGAATACCTCTTTTAAGAGGGTATTGAATCTATTGGTATTGGCATTGATATTGGATCTAACATCCATGTTGTGGCTTTTGATGTTTCGATAAGTTTTGTTTTCTGCTAAAATGATAATGACTCTTTCTAATTTATATTTAATCTGTTTAAGACATTTGAATTGTAGATGTTTACTTATCAGTGTAATGACTACCCTGCTCTAAGGAAAACATATCCACCCCATATCTTCCCAAATTTTTCAGCTTCCTGCGTGGAAAAATGTGTTTCTTAAAGTAACACTTTGTCAAATTTCTTACATTTTAGAAAATAAATAACCTTCCTTCTTTTTATGGGATGCCCCAGCCCATTCACATTCCAAGTGGAGAGAGATAATCCACTCATATTAACATCTGACATTTTGACATATTAAAAAAAAGATTTTCTGTCAAAAATAAAATGATAAAGACCACATTCCAACATTAGTGCAACAATCAAACCCTGAAATTCCCTCAGAACCAAACAAACAGAAAAATAAAAAATTGCACATTAACCCCACGCACGAAAGTGCCAACTGGCATCCATCCTTCTAAACTCAAAAAGTCCATGTACGTGACAACTTTGCCATCTGATTGCTCAAGTCAGGTGCTTCTGTACAAATTTTGTGAGGCAGAGTTACATAACAGAAAATAATATTTAAAACAAACTCCAGCCAGTAGGCAGAATGAACACAAAGAACATGAAGATTCATTCTCAAAAGTATATCGAAGGTGTGTTCCTCCACAAATCAAATTCCAGCCATTAGCAGAACCAGCACAAAAATAAAAATTAATTTTCCATTCAGTTTCCTCAGGCAGTCCAATGACTGTTCAGTGAGCCAACTGTTCATGAGTGAAGCAGATGTTGTAATCCTTCCAATGTCCTACAAACAATATTCCACAAAAACAAACTCCAGCCGATAGGAGGCATAAACACAAGGAACATGCAGATTCATCCACAACTGTCCCAAAGGAGAGCCCAGCTTCCTTAGACAGTTGAACATATGTAAAGCAAGACAATCCATGCTGGGGCCACAAGAGAAATGTCAAATGGTTAACTCAACTCATTGACTCTATGAAAGACAATGCTTGATGTGGGCATACTTTGCGGCCATCCTTAGTATCTATTCTCTGTTTGGCCAGAAACATCAGTGCAAAAGCGATCTTCCATTGATGTAAGAGTTCCTTGTATTCCTTGAATCGATCACGTTTCGCTCTTGTTGAATTTGCAATGTCTGTGAACAAGAAATGTATGCTTCCAAGAAAGCTTTCCTTTGCTCCTCGCTTCACATAACGAGATCCTTATCGGATGATCTCAGAAATTTGGCCAAAATTGATCAGGCCTGTCTCCCTCCACGAATCTGTGAGCCGGGACTCAGTGAGCTTGCTCGATTTCCAGCTTGTGGCCTGTTATTTCGGCCTGTTACGACTTGGGAAGAGCTCATCTAAGAATTTCACCATATCACTGCCTTCTTCATGCTCAGGAATTTCAACAATTCAGACGTTATTTCGCCTACTGTGGTTCTCCAAATCCTCCAGTTTTTCCAAAACTTGTTCCAAATCTGTCTTGGTTACTAGCGGATTAGCAGCTAATTCCCTCTCCGAAGACTCCAGTTAATCGATCCATCTCTTGACTTCCCCATTTCTTTTAACCAACTCAAGGAATTTTGTTTCCATTGCAGTAATCGATAGACGTATTACAGCAAGATCCTCCAAGTCAGCTATGACCTTCACCAACATCACAGACATGCTTTCCAGTTGGATTTCTCATGACACACAGTCCAAACCGAGTCCCTGGTCTTCATGCCTGTCCAAGGTTTCAGCATGAGCACATAAGTTTCTTTTAATGTCTCCATAATATTAAATGTCTCTTTAATATCTTGACATGTTGACTTGCATAGTATAATGAATCTCATCAGTTTATAACATAAAAATTATTAAAGACTAGCAAAGTGCACAGAGCTCACCATTTACACATCTGCATGGTATCATGTGACTCCCAATAAAACAAATTTAAACCCAGCATATGATTATAGTGATGAGTTGGTCCTGTCACATTTGTCTGACTCCAAGCGAGTTGAGAATATCGATAAATACCAATCCCAATGTGTCATTTTCATTATGTAGGGCTCTACGTTAAGGAGCGGGTTTGGTTATTAGCAATAATTAATAATTACATAGATATTATCAATTATTAAAATCAATAGAACACTGATTAGAATCAATGTTAGCTTTATAATCCTTTAAATACACAATCACCAAAGACAACCATCAATTATCAAATTCAATAGAATATTAATTATTATCAAAGATAATCATTAATTATTAAAATTAATGTAACACTGATTAGAATTAACACTAGCTTATTGATCCTTCAAATTCAATTTTAAGATTAATATCGCTGGGGCACTACCCTGGAATCAGGGACTAATAACCAGACAGTATAACAGTATCAATATTAGATTGCTCTCTTAGGAAAATTGATGTCCGGAGAACATAATTTTTCAAAAGGGAACAATGAAAGCTAAAATATAAAATAAAGCCAGTCTTTCTTGACCTGACATATTTAACTGTTAACACTCTAATGGCAAAACTTACTATTTATCATCTACATTGTTTATAAATGTAACTATTAAATTCTTTTTTAACATGTTTTATGAACATTGAACCTGTTGTTCACAGCATTAGATCAGCATGGAGTGGTTTTACAAAACAAAACAACTGTATAACACCACATGTAGGCTACTTTTGTTACTTTGGCCTAATCTTATGTTGTAATTGCATGTTATGAGTGAAACAGTGGAGTGGGGCGAGTAAACCAGTGGTTGTACCTCATTAACAGAAGCTTCTCAAACCTCTTGTCAGAAAGTCTATTTCTTCTAGGCGTGAGCACCAAACCTCCCAGACTGAAAAGCTGCTCCACAGGAGCACTTGATGGGGTTGGAGTGTTATACTTCAAGAAAATGTTCTTTATGTTTGAAAACTGATGCAGAATCTGAAGGTCATAGGCTGACCTCAGGTAGTCCATTTTCTGCAGAGAAGGTCTCCTTTGGCTCTGCCTCAAAAGTGAAAAAGTCCATCTCACCTTGCCTGGCAGATGTGGTGGGCACACTGGCAGGGCTCTGTGCTGCAGGAGCAATTGTGCAGCGGCACTCTGCTGTCAGAAGCTCTTTAACTCGCTCCCTCCTACCTGCATCTCTCAGCCATCGGAGTTTGAATTTTGGACAACTGACAACTGCGAGAAGGGCATCTTTGTCGTCCAGCACACCAGCAAAAGTCTGGATAGCCTGAAAAATATAATTTATATATTTATGCCTACAAGGCCTACTATTTATTATGTCATTGAATTACTTGCAAACCATGCTTAATGTGGGATCAATATTATGGATTTAATTTTGTTATAGGTTACTTACTGACATTTGTATTTGTTTTAATCTTCTTTTGCAATGATAATGAATATTCTGTTCCATGTTCATGAATATTGTGATGCAAGAAATTTTAACTAGCTTAAAAGATGGAACCTAGCTGCACTATGGCATCTGGAAGGGCTTCAGTCATCCTGGAGAGGGCATATTTCACAGCCAGGGTCTTCTGCATAAGTCGCCTTGTAAAATTTCCAGTGCTGCAGTCAGAGGCTTCGTGGTGGTACAGTACTCATGCAGGAACTGGTACTCTTTGTCTTTGAAGCACTTAACTCCCAGCTTGGTGCACAAAGTATTCAGCTCACTTATGGGGATTTCTGCAATTCTCTTTACAGCATCAAAAAAGGAATTCCACCTTGTGGATGTTGGTACTTCCTCCACTGTTTCTGATGCAAGGGTAGATCTACTTGATTTGGTCCAAAGAGCTGTGCATTTTGCTGTGCTGCTCCTATACACAGCCATGGTCTCTGCATTGGAAGTTAAATATTTCTCCACATCATTTGTGGAAATGAGGTTGATGGTGTGTGAAGCACACCTGTGGTGCGGGGGAAGAGACAGCTGGCCATCACTTTCATCCTCAGCTGAGAGGATTTCTGACAGATCTAAAAAAAGTGACATCATCATCATCATCTGTGGGGGTGGACTCTCTCTCCTCCGTCTCATCATCGGACTCTGTGACAGGCTGATAAACTTTAAACGCCTTGACAAAGTTGGATCCATTATCAGTCACTGTTGCAACTACTTTGTTGAGTAGTCCATATGAAGAGTGAATGTTTTCGATTTCCGCACCAATAACATCATACGTGTGTCTACCGCGAATTCTCCTACATGCCAACGCAGCCTTGTTGCTCTCTAATGTGGATCTACTGATCCAGTGGAGCGTTACTCCCATATAACTTCTGTTGTTAGCAGTCCAAATATCTGCGGTAGTTGACACAAAGTCGACCTCATTCAGCGCAGCCTTCCGATTTCTCTCCATCACTGCATACTCCTTCTCCATGTAAGAACAAAAAGCTGTTCTGTGAGGCAGATCGGCATTGACAGTAGTAGGGATCTTGTTTATTATGGCACGAAACGAGGGCGAGTCAACCGTGTTTAAGGGCACCATTTCCTCTACAACATACTGCCCGACCAACTTCTTCAACTCTCCCCCACTTAATGGTTTTGCACCGAAGTTCAGCTTTTGCTGTTTGGGTGGTGGGGGACCTCCAGCTCTCTGCTTTGCACCACCTGGTGGGACTTGCTCTGTAAGTTTGACTGTGCAGTGCTGCAACTCCAAATGTTTCTTCAAATTTGACGTAGTATTTTTGTAACTAGATAGCACTTTGTCGCCACCAGCACAGAGTATACAACGAACCTTAATATTTCCATCTTTAGCTGACACAAACTCAAAATAGTGACTGTATTTCCAGCTAGAAAACGCGCATCTCTCTCCTCCCTCCATTGTTGTTTACGTGTGTGGCTACGTGGTACACATGAACTGTCCTCATGCTGAAAACGTGACTTGTCGCATACGTCACTTCACTCCCCGAGACGTAAGAAGACAGCAAAAATATATATTTTTACTAAGGAAAATGACAGAAATAGTAACGCACAGTGACTTGGATAAGTAACTTTAATCAGATTACTGGTTTGGAAATAGTAACGCGTTAGATTACTCGTTACTGAAAAAAGTGGTCAGATTAGAGTAACGCGTTACTAAGTAACGTGTTACCGGCATCACTGCTGGCATCCACAGCCAACCTTTGACACATGTGTATGCAAACCAAACCAAAAAACTTCTCTTTGAAATATAACAAAGTTTATTGATGCTGTAATATCAATTAATAATCAATACAATGTAGTTAATAAACTTCAGACATACAACTATAAAGTAAACAGTGACATGGTTAGATATAGTAACCAAAAATAAGCATATAACACATGAGGAAGGTAAGTGTGTGTGTGTGCGTGTGTGGGTGTGTGTGTGTGTGTGTGTGTGTGTGTGTGTGAGCGTGAATTTATCACTTTGTGGGGACCAAATATCCCCATAAGGATAGTAATACCCAAAATTTTGACATTGTGGGGACAATTTGTCAGTCTTTTATTATATATTTTTTGAAAATGTAAAAATGCAGAAAGTTTTCTGTGAGGGTTAGGTTTAGGAGTAGGGTTGGGGTTAGAATATAAAGTTAGTACAGTATAAAATCCATTATGTCTATGGAAAGTCCACATAAAACATGGACACGTTGATCCATAAACTGTGTAACAATAACCTTGATACACAAGAATAACACACTATAATATTCTTTCTCTGCCCAGACATAACCTCTTACTTGAACCACATGAGAACGCAAGTAGAATGTGTGTTCATCCGTCATTTGACTCCGGCTCGATTCCTCGAGGCTCGGGTGATGACGAGAGGCTGTTTCCTCGTTCTGTCAGCTGGCGGAGAAATCAGCGATGTCGACTCGGTTGAAGATGGAAGAGAAATCTTCTTTCTTCACTTCTGCAGGCAAACAGATGAAGATGTGGATTGCTCAGCTGTCTCCTTCGGATCTGTTAGTTTTTGGTGGAACAGAGTAATCTCAAGTCGTCCAGGCAAAGTGAGTGCTGTGTCAGCGTGGACTTAGCCAAGGCAATAAACAGCCCTCATGCCTGACAAGGATAAATGCCAGCAATATAGCATCTCTATCATCATAATCTCTACCAAACATGGTTGTATCATGTGCACCGATAGGATGGCCCAGATTGTCATGGCCTTACATCTCATTGGATATAGCTTTTCATGCAACAGCAGTGAAAACAATTGAGAGAGCCGATCCCTCCTCAAGAGAATTTCCCATGTGGGAGCATCCATCAGCTCAGCCAGCTCTGGGAACCAAGGGTTTCTAGGCCACTCTGGCGCAACCAGCAGCACAGTTTCCCTGCCTTCTCGAACCTTGCACAGCACATGGTTTAACAAGCAGACAGAAGGGAACACATTTGTCTTTTGCTGGCCATTTGTGAACTAGGACATCCAAGCTCAGTGCAGCCTAGTCATGGTGTATCAAAGGCAAGAGTGTGTGGTACCGGGGAGGCAAACATTCTACTCCACTGTTCAAGTGGTCAGGGACTTGCATTGCATGTACTGATATGGGGCCACCCATAGAAATGATAATTTCTTGGGTAGAGATGATGGCTATAATGCCAATTCGTGGTGCAGCACACGTAACAAGCACCACAAAGGTGGCAGCTCCAGAGATTTGAACCTTTGCTCAGTGAATGCTGTGACAGCGAGGGCTTAGCCCAGGCAGTGAACAACACACATACTGAACGGGTGAAGCAACTTGATATGGAGTAGAAGAGGCACGCAAGGTTAGAGCTGGTATTATGTCCTGAGGTGTATAACATTTACTTTCATTTTATGATTGTTGCACTGTTGTCCCTCTTTGTGTCTCTCTTGTCCACTGCTGTCCATCTCCTTTTTAGGACAGAAATATCCTAATTGATGACTGTCTCTGATTTGGGACCAGAGGGGGACTGTAACGAAATACATTTACTTGAGTACTGTACTTAAATACACTTTTTGAATATCGGTACTTTAGTTGAGTATTATTTTTTCTGGAAACTTGTGACTATAACTTCACTAAATTTGAAAGACAAATATCGTACATTCACTCCACATCATTTCTATCAAGGTCCTCAAGTAGAAAGTCGTTACTATGTAGCAGCTTTGAAAATCATTGGGTGATTTTTTTTTTCTTCTAAAAAACGTGATTGTTTTTTTGCAGGTGACAGACAGCCTATCAATAATCACTCTTGTAGGGTCACGTGTCATGAAGTTGAATGATTTCCCAGCATTTTCTGAACACTGATCAGTTGGCAAAATGGAAGACGGTGGTTCCTCAACACAGTGCACGCCACTGTGAAAATATGCTCCAGTTTTCTGAAAATATTAAAGATTTGTTTCATTTAAAAAAAATTCTTTGTTTACATAAAACTAACCATATCACAGCCTTCAAAAACTCGCCGTCCAACCTGCGGAAGCATATTGAGGTATCTAATCTTTTAATTTGTTGTGAAAGCTTGAAATTATCTGCGATTTAGTGCTAAAGATTCAGTATGAAAATGTGACAGGGCGGAGGGCGGGGCTGGGTCGTGATTCTACACACCCAGCCCCTTATCAGGCTAATCAAGCCTTGAGAGGGATAAAGGCAGACTGCAGACAGTGGTGAGACAGAAAGAGATAGCGTTTACGGGCAGCTGTAAAGCCACATCTCACCTCCTCCTTTCCATAACTCCTGTTACACTGGTGCCAAAAACACAGGAAGGAGGAGGGATACGCCGTAGTCGAGTTATCGCCGCTACCATCCCCCCTAATGGATCAACCGCGGCCATCTGCCAGGGGACGGAGGAGCTCGGCCGCCTGGAAGCGGAGGAACGGCCACCGACCGCAAGGGGAGAAGGGGCTCCTAGCCGACTGCCTGAAGTGGTCAGGGCCTCCTGTTTCTGGATAGAAAGGGAGTCAGGGTACTAATATTTTTTGTTAGGATATTTAGTTTCTTTTTGGAAGTTAGTTTTGTTTTTGTTTATTGTTTTGGCCTTGTCTTGTTGGCCAGGAATAATAAATACTCATCTTGCTGTTGTGGGATGCAATTCCAAATGACAAAGTGTTGAGTCGAGTTTCCAGAGGAGGAGAGATGTCAATTGGCCCCTGAAGAGAAAAATTCTGACCAAATGGTGCTGTGCTCCAGTTTATATACATACGATGACATGTGCATCGAGTTTATGCTGAGTAAAAACACAAAAACAGGTGGAAACAGGTCACACAGGTCTGTCTCGTGGCCGATTGCGTCTGTCCGCTCTCACTAATGTGCTGTTTTCTGTACACTTCTTCAGTATGTTCTGCATGTGAATATACAGTTTATCTCTCAGCAAGTGCCCTGCTGTATCACACCATCAGCTATTTATCAGAGAGTGTTATCATGGATCACTAGATCGAGTAGTATGTGTGTTATAGAAAGAGAGGAAAGTTTGTGAATTTTTAATCTTTCTTGGTATTCTATTGCTTGTTACCACACACACACACACACACACACACACACACACACAAACACTCCTCCACTGCAATCAGATCCAACACATACTCCACATCTTCATCATCAAAAAGCATGTGTGAGGGAATTTGGCTATGGTTCAGTTGCCTAATAGTGCCCTGAGAAGTGGGGCATTCTGTCGAATATCAAATCATAGTAAGAGTATATGGTCAGTCTAAAGGGCACTGCAAAGAGCATAAGAAAAAAGTGTACATCAATATATAATTTCACAGGAAATATTATAAGAATTGTATCAATTAAAAGGTGATATATTTTTTTAACAAATAAAAATATAATGCTTTCTCTTAACCCAGATTTTATGCAGCCTATGGAGCTATAGTGTGGTTCTGAAACACTTGATCCCTGATGTTTATCCATCTGACATACACAACAGCATTCAAACTCATACTATATTTGACTGTTTGCCATACATGGGCAGTTGACACATGCTAAAAGTTACTGGACTGTTTCTCTTCAGGAGCTCAGATCCATAAAGATGTCTTTATTGTCTTTCAGACTGGAGTAAACAAATGCATGCATCTTCTGACCTCCTCACACACACACTCTTGACATGCACATCCACTGTTGTTTGCACCTTCGTCTTCTGTGAGTGTTGCCACTTTATGGACCCACTCATTAGTGCAGACAATTCCAGGCACATACACAGACTATGCGAACAGAGACGCGTGATTGGAAAAAGCAGGATGCTAGTATATGTGCGTGATACACACAAAATGTGTATACAATTGTATTTGGTGTTGGTGAGTACTGTTATAAGTGTATTGAAATGATAACGTCTCGGTTACGTATGTAACCTCCGTTCCCTGATGGAGGGAACGAGATGTCGTGTCGAAGAAGCGACACTAGGGGTCTCTCTTGAGTGTCGAATATAACTCTGATCTATGAAAAAAGGCGAATGAGAGTTGGTGAACAGTATTTGCATACCCCACCTCCGGATACGGATATAAAGGCGAGGGAAATACGCTCATTCATTCAGGATTTTTCTGAGGAGCCGGGAGTGTTCCGGCCACCTCAGCGGCTCGGCACAGCGACGTGGCCGGGAAGACACAACGTCTCGTTCCATGGAGTATGCCATGGAAAAAGTCTCTGGAAAAGTTTTAAAGGGACCGGTGTGCCTGGCCTGAAGGCGGCGAGGCACCTCAGCACTGACTGGGCACGCTCGTTGGTGAGAGTAAGCTTGCTCTTTTCCCAGTTGACCTGAAGCCCCAAACGACTGAGGTGCCTGAGCACCTGGTCTCTGTGAGCGCATAGTAACTCTCGTGAGTGGGCCAGAATAAGCCAGTCGTCGAGGTAATTGAGTATATGGATGCCGGCTTCTCAGGGCGGGGCAAGAGCTGCCTCTGCGACTTTCATGAAGACGCGAGGGGAGAGAGACAGGCCGAAGGGGAGGACTTTGTACTGATATGCTTGGCCATCGAACGCAAACCATAGGAAGGGGCGGTGTCGAGACAGAATGGAGACATGGAAGTCATCTTGCTGTTGTGGGATGCAATTTCAAATGACAAAGTGTTGAGTTGAGTTTCCAGAGGAGGAGAGATGTCAATTGGCCCCTGAAGAGAAAAATTCTGACCAAATGGTGCTGTGCTCCAGTTTATATACATACGATGACATGTGCATCGAGTTTATGCTGAGTAAAAACACAAAAACAGGTGGAAACAGGTCACACAGGTCTGTCTCGTGGCCGATTGCGTCTGTCCACTCTCAATAATGTGCTGTTTTCTGTACACTTCTTCAGTATGTTCTGCATGTGAATATACAGTTTATCTCTCAGCAAGGGCCCTGCTGTATCACACCATCAGCTATTTATCAGAGAGTGTTATCATGGATCACTAGATCGAGTAGTATGTGTGTTATAGAAAGAGAGGAAAGTTTGTGAATTTTTAATCTTTCTTGGTATTCTATTGCTTGTTACCACACACACACACACACAAACACTCCTCCACTGCAATCAGATCCAACACATACTCCACATCTTCATCATCAAAAAGCATGTGTGAGGGAATTTGGCTATGTTTCAGTTGCCTAATAGTGCCCTGAGAAGTGGGGCATTCTGTTGAATATCAAATCATAGTAAGAGTATATGGTCAGTCTGAAGGGCACTGCAAAGAGCATAAGAAAAAAGTGTACATCAATATATAATTTCACAGGAAGTATTATAAGAATTGTATCAATTAAAAGGTGATATATTTTTTTAACAAATAAAAATATAATGCTTTCTCTTAACCCAGATTTTATGCAGCCTATGGAGCTATAGTGTGGTTCTGGAATTAAAAATCCCATTCATTTTCTCTATAGGGGATTTAATGATAACTTATAAATCTTTAGCTCCAAGGTAAGCTCCAAGGTTGTCAATTGTTGGTATATGCTTCTGTTGACTCTCTCTCTCAATGTGTTGTCTGTGTGTGAGAAATTATTGTTATGATATTCTGAAAGAATTAATTTTGTCAAGTGAAGTGAACTTAAACAGATATCCCCTGTTAACTATGTAGGGAGCAGCAAACACTGCAGGAATCATGTGAATTGGAACACAGCCTATGTATGATTTTTTTTCTGGAACTGGCAAAACAAACGCCTCACAATAAAAGGCTTGAATGTAGAGAGCAGCCCGACTGGCAGGAGTACTAGCATGTTGGACAACTGCTACACTGAGCACTGAGCACTGAGCCAAAAGAGCAAGCGGGCAAGTAGGGAATGGGGTCAGTTGAGTTTGTTGCTTGTGGGACATCCATGAGCTCCATGTCTTCACCTCCAGAGAGATGACGTTATCCGTTTACCTCTCTCAACCTCTCCAGCTCCTGCTCCTCGGCCAGAAACTCTTTTACCACATGACTAAATATCAGTACAAAACCTAAGCTCTCATCTGACCCCATTACTTTCACAACACACAGCAGAGCTCCACAAGAAAAACGCTTTTTATATCTCCTATTAAGGAAACACTGGTAACACTTTAAAATAAGGTTCCATTTGTTTACTACATTAGTTAACATTAGATACCTAATATAACAAATGGAGCCTTATTGTAAAGTGTTACTGAAACACTTGATCCCTGATGTTTATCCATCTGATATACACAACAGCATTCAAACTCATACTATATTTGACTGTGTGCCATACATGGGCAGTTGACACATGCTAAAAGTTACTGGACTGTTTCTCTTCAGGAGCTCAGATCCATAAAGATGTCTTTATTGTCTTTCAGACTGGAGTAAACAAATGCATGCATCTTCTGACCTCCTCACACACATGCTCTTGACATGCACATCCACTGTTGTTTGCACCTTCGTCTTCTGTGAGTGTTGCCACTTTATGGACCCACTCATTAGTGCAAACAATTCCAGGCACATACACAGACTATGCGAACAGAGACGCGTGATTGGAAAAAGCAGGATGCTAGTATATGTGCGTGATACACACAAAATGTGTATACATTTGTATTTGGTGTTGGTGAGTACTGTTATAAGTGTATTGAAATGATAACGTCTTGGTTACGTATGTAACCTCCGTTCCCTGATGGAGGGAACGAGATGTCGTGTCGAAGAAGCGACACTAGGGGTCTCTCTTGAGTGTCGAATATAACTCTGATCTATGAAAAAAGGCCAATGAGAGTTGGTGAACAGTATTTGCATACCCCACCTCCGGATACAGATATAAAGGCGAGGGAAATACGCTCATTCATTCAGGATTTTTCTGAGGAGCCGGGAGTGTTCCGGCCACCTCAGCGGCTCGGCTCAGCGACATGGCCGGGAAGACATGGAGTATGCCATGGAAAAAGTCTCTGGAAAAGTTTTAAAGGGACCGGTGTGCCTGGCCTGAAGGCGGCGAGGCACCTCAGCACTGACTGGGCACGCTCGTTGGTGAGAGTAAGCTTGCTCTTTTCCCAGTTGACCTGAATCCCCAAACGACTGAGGTGCCTGAGCACCTGGTCTCTGTGAGCGCATAGTAACTCTCGCGAGTGGGCCAGAATAAGCCAGTCGTCGAGGTAATTGAGTATATGGATGCCGGCTTCTTGGAGCGGGGCAAGAGCTGCCTCTGCGACTTTCATGAAGACGCGAGGGGAGAGAGACAGGCCGAAGGGGAGGACTTTGTACTGATATGCTTGGCCATCGAACGCAAAGCGGAGCGGAGCAGGTAAGGCAGCATCAGGAGGCAACAGGGCGACCCAAGGCTGGGGAGCTGTGAAAAGACTCAAAGCACTTACCTTGCTCCGCACACCCGGCAGGGGATGGGGGGGCGACTGAGGAGGAGGTCCAGGGTAGGTGTCCTCTAGACTCGTCGGAACCGGCCGCTGGAGACGGGTGGTCCGTGTCCAGGAAGCTGGGACATTTGAGATCTGGAGGAAAAGTGCCGTGAGAACGGCATTTGCGGGCCAGGTGACCCAGAGACATAGGAAATAGCTCTTTTATTGAGAATGTGGGTACCGCAACCCCATCTAAGGGGGGCGGCAAATGAAAATTGTTTAAAAACAAAAGATTCTCCTCCCGGCCCTCCACCAGGGGACGGAGCGGTCTTACCACCTCCAGAGCTAATGTCTCTGTCGCTGGGCTGTCCATCTCAGGAGCGCCTGGGAGCCATACGGGTCCTCGAGGGGGTCTGAGAGATGGGGGGGGAGCGTCCGCTTCCTGCGGTGTGCTCGACGCTGGGGCTGAGAGCTGGGCCCGGGTTGAGGCGGAGCAGATTTCTTGGCCGCAGGGGGACGCCCTCGGCGAGCAGACAGTGCAGTGGCCATGGCGGCAGGTTTGCGGCACGGCAGGATATGTGAGATGGCCTCTGTCTGCTTTTTCACCGAAGAGAACTGCTGGGTGAAGTCCTCGACGGTGTCGCCAAAGAGGCCAAACTGGGAGACAGGGGCATCGAGGAGGCGAGCTTTGTCGGCCTCACGCATCTCGACCAGGTTGAGCCATAGATGACGTTCCTGGACCACAAGGGTGGCCATTGCCTAGAGTGCCTGCGCGGTGACCTTCTTGGCTCTGAGGGCAAAGTCGGTCACTGAGCGCAGTTCCTGCAGCACATCGGGGTCAGGGCTACCCTCGTGCAGATCCCTGAGTGCCTTGGTCTTGTGGACTTACAGGATGGCCATGGCGTGCAAGGCGGAAGCGGCCTGTCCGCTGTAGGCTTTGGTATTCAAAGAGGATGTCGTCCTACAGGCCTTGGATGGGAGTATAGGGTGCCCACGCCAGGTGGTAGGGTTACCGGGACATAGATGGAGCACAACGGCCCGCCGTTGAATTGGGGAATTGGCGTATACCCATGGGCCATTCTGCCGTCAAGGGTAGCGAGAGCGGACGAGCAGGGCTTTTGACGAAGGGAAAGCGGGGCTCTCCATGACAACGTCAGCTCGTCATGCACTTCCGGGTAAAACAGGACCGGGGGGGGGGGGCGCGTGACTGTGAGCGGCGCCCAGACCCCAGGAACCAGTCATCCAGCCGTGACGGGTATGGGGAGGATGGAGGGTTCCAATCCAACCCCACACTGACGGCGGCCCAGGCAAGCATGTCGGACATCCACGCATCAGCCTCAGCCTGGGCGTGCTGGCCCGAAGATGGCAGCCCAGGGGAGGCGTCAGACGGCGTGCTCTCCGATGGAGCAGCGAGCTCATCCACCTCGAGCTCCAGAGGATAGGCAGACCGGCCCGGAGGCGAGTCTCCGTTGCCTCAAGCACGGACAGGGGTCAACGAGCGTGTCGGGGGGCAGGTGGTCCGAGGGGGTGTACCCGGCGGAGCTGCACCCGCTGCCCTCCCCAAATCACCTCCATCACCAGCTGCATCGTCCTCAATCCCGTGGGAAGAAGGAGCGACACGGGGGGGGTGTGGCGGCTGGAGTGGTGTGCTTTCTATTGAAAGCGTGCCACGACCGCAACGTTGCCATGGTCATGCTCTCGGTGTGATCGGCGCCCAGACACACGAGACAGCGCCTGTGGCCATCTGAAGCGGAGAGCACTCTACCGCATTCGGCGCTCAAGAGAGTCCCCTAGTGTTGCTTCTTCAACACTAAGTGAGCGACAGACAGGGAACTATGTTTTCTTTATATACATGCTGATGTGTGGACTTTTGAAAAGAACTGTCATCTTTAAATGGACAATATGAGAAGACTGCGTCTGCACATACTCGCTCACATGAACAGAGGAAATGTGAGAGAGCAGACGTGACTTCCTGGTCTTTTCATTTTCTCCTATATTCACAGGTAAAGAACATGCACATTTATTAGAACAGCCTGTTGAAATGTGATGATATTCGAACAATCACAATGTACTGAGAGTGTAAGTTGTGTGACATGTAATTATGTGAGTTTTGTTTTGATTCATAATGTCCCGTCCATGTGGTCTGTGAATTGAAGTGATGTAAATGGTTTCATTAATCAATAATCATAATGAGTGAATATCTGGTGTTGATTTAACAAAGCATTTATTTGTTCATGTTAAGGAGTTTAGAGAAAAGTGTTAATGTGTTTGCAAAGCTCACTCTGTGATCGCTTTTGGCGTGCGTGGTGATCACGTGATCAGATCTGAGGAAAAAGGAATAAAAAGCCTGCGGATTTATGTGAAACCAATAGAAATGTTGTCATGAGGGAAAGAAAAGATTTTAACTGATTTTGATGATACCATTTAAAAGGTGAAAGTACCAAAACAAATGTATATTGTTACTGTGGTGAGTTATTGCATGTTATTGGTAAATGAGAATGATAAATATGTTTATTGAGATGTGAACAAAAGGGAGAAGTGAAAATACTGAGACTAAAGAAATGTGAAGTAATGTTTCAATAATACAGCTGAAAATGACTGTTGTAACTGAAGTTAATTGATTGTTAAAAAATAAACACATGAACAGAGGAGCTGTGAGAGAGCGGACATGACTTCCTGGTCTCTACATTTTCTCCTGTATTCACAGGTAACAGTAATCTGCAGCAGGGTCTCCTGAGTTGGGGCCTGCAACAGATTCTTGGGGGCTCGTCCGGGATCAACTCTACATGACTTCAGGAGTTTGATCCAAATATTCCTGAACCGTGGGACCAGAAACACAGAGGCACGAGGGATTGATGCTGGCTGCTGCTGCGACAACAAGACACGGACCACACCAGGAGGGTTGAGCAGACAGCTATCTTTGTCCTGAGGTTGAGGCTGTGACAGAGATTGACATCATGGAAGATTGTACAAGGAAACGCCTAGTGTGGGACATCAGGAAGGACCTGGTCACACTACCTGCTGATGAACTGTTCCGTATCGTCAAGGTCATTAGACCAATACCAGGAAAAGACCCATCTGAATTAGACCTGGAGGACAATGATGGTTGTTTTGAGTATATCAACACCTTCATGGCCAGTGAACTCTTGCTTGAAACCGAGGATCAAGGTATGGGTGAACTGTTGGCATTACAAGAGACTATTGATTCATTAAATTAACTCACATTGCACATATGTCACCTCCACATGCCACTGATGTACTGACACTGATTACTGATGACACATATTTGATACATTTACATGTTACAGCTGACTCAAATTGTGTTAAGGGCATTGAGCCTGAAACAAACACAGACATATGCAAAATACTTGCAGAATATGAAGAAATCAGTAAGAAAATCCACCAGTACATGATGATGCCCACTCAAAACACTGACCTGATTAAACCTATATCACAGGAGGGTGCCGCCACACCGCATGTGAACCAAACTGACTGACCCAAATGAGTAGCCCATGACTTTGCATTCCCGATGGGAGAACTCATGAGTTTAAGATAAATGGGGGCCAAATTGGCGATCACTCGTCAGATATCAGGTACAACAACATGTGCAGGCAGATAGACAGTGACCTGAAAGAGAACTTTAGCGAGGCCGACATTGTCATAGGGGTGCTTAGAATTGTCAAGCCAGGGCCTTTTAAAGACATGTTAATGAACAAAGACGACATGAGTGTAGCTGAGCTAAATGGGTTCTTACAATCACACTTGGGCGACCGAAACACCTCAGCAGTTCCTATATCGAGTCATGGGGTTGGAACAGAAAATACTCTTTGCAGCGAAGCAAGCTGATTCAGACAGTAAGTATAGTGCAGCTACGGTGCAGGATGTGTTTCTACATACTGTTAAACAGGGCCTAGGCCACTGGTGTAAAGACATTCATTCTGAACTTAAGCCTTTGCTAGCTAACAGTGATGTAACCGATGATGCTATCCTCAGGCACGTTATGAAAGTCACAAGTGATGAGAATGAGAGGCTGTGACAGCTGGGCCCACCAACCAGAGTAAAACCACACATAGCTAGCAGTGCCCAGGTGAGTGACGAACCAGACAGGGACGTGAAAGCTACCAAAGAGTCCGCTGCAAAGAAGGATCAAAATGACAGGATTAAACAACTTACTGCCAGGGTTGATGCACTCACCAGCATGGTGGATGCTATACAACATTCCATGCCAGTGTGAACTGAGGGTGGTTGCCAATGCTCCACCAGCCAACAAACCACTCTCTCTATGGTGCTGTCCGCAGTGCGTGGATGAAGGGCGACAAGACGGCACACACTGTTTCCTCTGCAGTGAGGATGGACACCGGTGTCTATGACGATCACAGCGGCAGGGAAACGGGGGCCGGTCACTGCCAAGGGACAACCAGTGACCACAGAACAAATGTACCAACCAGACATTACCCACACAAAGCTGACCAGGTCTGGGGAGGGAGAAGTGCTAGAGCAAAAACATACCCATCATCGACAAAAGAGTGAATAAATGAGTAAAGGGGAAAGTCCAGGAGTCAAGAAACAAGTATTCTGGACCCCTATGAGAACAAAAATGGCACAATAATCAAGATAATTGGAAGCAAGGCACTGACCCATTGCAACTTGAATATCCTAACAGTGAAGGCACAACTTGACACAGGCGCGCAGGTCAGCATGGTGGACTGCGCATGGAAGGAGAAGTATCAACCAAATGCCGAGGTGAGATCGCATCGGGATCTTCTTGGATGTCAAGATGATATGGAAGTCTACGCTGTAAACGGAGGTCTTATCCCGTTCGATGGCTGGACAGTAATTGCAGTAAATCTGCTAGGGAAGGAGGACCCCAATCTGTCTATTAATGTCCCATTTCTGGTGAGTAAGATGCAAATTGAGAGACCACTCCTGGGTTTAAACATAGTAGAAGAACTGATTCAGGGACAGTCTGAGCGACTGATGACAACACTTACCTCCTTATTGTTGGGAGCCATTGATGTCCCTAGCGAAAAGGTACAAGCTTTAGTCAAAGTGGTCAGGGCTATGGAGGAAGAATATGGAAATGGCACTTGAAAGTCGTCCAGAGAGATTTAATAGTCCTGGCGGGACGGGTGTCCTGGGTGAAGTGCCGAATCCCTTCAGAGATGGCGCAGTTGAAATCTGTGGCCTTGTGTGAGCCTCATGAAGATAGTAATCATTTAAGATGCTTGGACATTGGAGAAGGTCTCTTAGAGATACGACCCTAAATGGACTCTTGGATTTCCATCCCCATTGGAAATAACACAGGGACCAACGTGACTCTGCCACGAGGTGCAGTGATTGGAACTTTACAGCAGGTTGAGAGGATAGTGGACTCTGGGCAGGCAGGGAGTTGAGACACACAACAACAATCCAAGCTGTAACCACCCAAGGGGATGAGGAAGCATCATTATGGCATCCATTCGTCAACCTAGGGATTACGGATCGACCCTAAGGACCTGGAGCCTGTCCAATCCTTAATGAGCAAGACTTCCCAGATGGTAGGGGATGTAAGGAGGCTGCTTGTGTTCCTCAGCTACTACCGTGCCTTCATTTAGGATTTCTCCAGAGTAGAGAAACCCTCGTACTAGCTGTTACAAGCTAAGCCTGAAACAGCACAGGACCCACACAGCAGAAAGAAATGTAAAGGACCACAAGTCCCTTCCAGAACTCCAGTAAAATGGACCAGGGAACAACAACAGACCCCGGAAGAACTAATCAGTTTGCTAGTAAACCCACCTGTATTGGCATACCCAGACTTCAACTTACCCTTTCATACTGATACATCCGAAAGGGTCCTCGGGGATATCCTGTACCAGTGCCAAGATGGGAAATGAGGGTCTTCAGTTATGGATCCAAGACATTGACAATGACGGAAAGGAACTACAGGTTACACAGCGGCAAACTCGAGTTCTTGGCCTTGAAATGGGCGGTGTGTGAAAAGTTCCAAGACTACTTGTTCTACGCCCCACACTTCACTGTGTATACCGACAATAACCCCCTGACATATGTAATGAGCATGGCGAAACTCAATGCAGTAGGCCATCGGTGGGTTGGGGAATTGTCTGACTTCCAGTTTGACATCAAGTACCGGCCAGGGAGAAACAACATAGACGCAGACACCCTGTCTTGGCTTCCCCTGGACATAGAAGCGTACAAGTCCGAATGCACTGAAGGACTACCCACTGAAGCAGTACAAGCGACGTGGGAAGGGTGTCAGGTGGCCGAGACAAAGGACGTAGCCTGGGTTGCTGCCCTGTATATGTCTACTGAGGAGAGTGAACCACTACTACCCACCACCTGGATGTTGACAATAGAGAGGGATGAACTGATCCAAGCTGAGAAGGGAGATCCCATAATCTCTCAAGTGAGACAATGGAAGGAGGATGGTGTTACACCCACAGACAAAATGAGAGGAGGGGTGACAGGAACCAGTCAAAAGTTGATGTACGAGTGGAACAAGTTACACCTAGAAGGAGGACTTCTCTACCGACGAACAAGAGAAAGAAAACACTCATCTTACCAAGCAAGTACAAAAAGCTAGCACTTGAGCACCTCTACGACAAGATAGGATATGTGGGTACAGAGCATGTACTGGGCCTGATGAGAAAGAGGTTTTACTGACCATACATGAAGGCGGAAGTGGAGGAGTACGTGACCAAGAAATGCCAATGTATAAAGAAAAAGAAACCAACTATACCTACCCGAGCGCTCATGTGTAGCATCATGACACACTCACCCATGGAGCTGGTGTGCATTGACTACTTGCACCTGGAGCCGAGCCGCGGAGGATACGAATATATCCTGGTGGTCATGGACCATTTTACAAGGTTCGCCCAAGCCTACCCAACCAAGAACAAGTCAGGGCAGACTGCAGCTGAACATTTGTTCCAAGACTACATTCCGCGCTTTGGATATCTGGCCAATCTACAACATGACCAGGGCTGTGAGTTCGAGAACAAACTTTTCCGAACTCTCCATCATTTCGCTGGGATCAGTCATTCCCAAACATCGCCTTACCACCATCAGGGGCACCCAGTTGAGAGACTTAATCGGACCCTACTACAGATGTTGAGGACACTGGCGGACAAGGAAAAGGAAAGATGGAAAGATAACTTGCCTCAGTTAGTGCATGCATATAACTACACGCGGCACAAGTCCACTGGGTACTCTCCCTTCTATCTGTTGTACGGGCGGCATCCTCACCTTCCAGTAGATCTGATCTTTGGTCTGGTGGAACCAACGGATGGAGTCACACCAAAGGGGTATACAAATAAGAGGGCGACATGAATAGCTGAAGCATACAAGATCGCGGAGGGAAACAGTCATAGTGCAAGTGCAAGAGGAAAGACACAGTATGATCGAAAAGCAAGAGGAGTAGTTCTAAAAGTGTGAGACCAAGTACTCGTCAGGAACCTCGGGGAACAAGGAGGCCCTGAGAAGTTATGATCCTTTTCGGAGAAAATTATCTATGTAGTGAGAGAACAAGTCTCCCAGTGTATGTAGTTTACCCTGAAAACGGAGACAATAGAAAAACAAGAACACTACTAGAGCTAGTAGTGAGCTAGAGGACTTTCCAAAAAGTACTATGAGTTCAATGAGGGACGTGGAGACGGAAGTGAGAAGGTCAGCCAGAGAGCGGAGGCCAAAACAGATTTATACATATAATACATTAGGCCAGCCTGTGGTAGACCCCTACCCCACACTAAATACATTGACAGCCTACCCCATTACACACATACCTGTTTGGGGCTTGCCCAGTAATACCGCACCCATCACCTATCCCACCCTATACATACCACAAACACTTTCACCCTATGGGTTTACAACACCTGTGTAATGAGTATGAGTATGGTAAAAATAAATAAAATAAATATGGGGGATTTGAATTCAGAAGTTTTGACACTTTTTAGTCAGGGAAAATGTGATACACACAAAATGTGTATACAATTGTATTTGGTGTTGGTGAGTACTGTTATAAGTGTATTGAAATTATAAATATGTTTTCTTTATGTACATGCTGATGTGTGGACTTTTGAAAAGAACTGTCATCTATAAATGGACAATATGAGAAAAGACTCTTATTTTGACAGGTTGCTGAGAGATTGCGCATTTGGCGCACGCAGTGATCACATGATCAGATCTGAGGAAAAAGGAACAAAAAGCCTGCAGATTTATGTGAAACCAATAGAAATGTTGCATGAGGGAAAGAAAAGATTTTAACTGATTTTGATGATGCCATTTAAAAGGTGAAAGTAACAAATAAACAAATGTATATTGTTACTGTGGTGAGTTAATGCATGTTATATACAATATATTGGTAAATGAGAGTGATAAATATGTTTATTGAGATGTGAACAAAAGGGAGAAGTGAAAATACTGACCCTAGATAAATATGAAGTAATGTTTCAATAATACAGCTGAAAAATTACTGTTGTAACTGAATTTAATTGATTGTTAAAAATAAACACATGAACAGAGGAGCTTTGAGAGAGCAGATGTGACTTCCCGGTCTCTTCATTTTCTCCTGTATTCACAGATAACAGTAATATGTCAGCCGTGTCTCCTGAGTTGGGGCCTGCAACATGTTTAAAAAATCTAAAATACTTTTGGCTTTAATCATTAACATGTTATCAAACACAAAAATGTATTGTGTTTTTGTATGAAAAAATGTATGTTTTTTCCGGAAAATTACATAAAACTCAAAATTAATATTTGCTGTGGTCTCCCATTCACCGCTATAGAAGTTTACCCTGCAATAGTCTGAAATAGTCTTTCAAAACCAAGAAGTGTGAAAAAGGTCTATTGAAAAAAAGTTTGGGTGGGACTTTTTGTGAATTGCTAAAAGGTTTTAATTATTTCACAATGAACCATAAATTGCTACTTGCTAGTCTGATGCAGTAGTGTGTGTGTGGGGGGTGGGCATTCTCATTTTAGAGAACATTTACAGTAATTGAACAAAAACATTGTCTGATGCAAGAGGAGTAATCAATATTTTGATTTTAGAAGAAAGTCAACATTTTAAATGTGCATATTTGCTAAATAGTCAACATTTAAGAGTCCACTTGCAGATGCATGGCTTCAAAGCTAACAGACAAGGAATAAAAGCCACAAAACTCCAATTTAAATTTCACAAGCTCTTTAAGAATCTGGCACACACTCCCTGTGTTATCTAATGCAACTGTAGCTAGAAAACCCTACTCAAAGAGTATCTTATGTATATGTAATGTAGCAGGACATTACATGGATGTGTATTTTTGTGTGTTAATTCTTTCCAGGGAGTAAAATGTGGGAAAGAGAATGTGAATACATTGATTGAGCCAGAGTGTTGCTCCACCCCGGATCTGCATGTTGTGTTGAATGTTCAGCACATATCTTTATCAACGGAGCCTGTGGGTGGTTATAAAGCTCAACAAGACTCATCAAGCAAGCGATAGGAAAAACAAACAGCCTTCACAATATGTTCAAGATCATATCTATTTCACAGCATTTACTTTAATATCAGTCTCCTGTGTCTCCAAGCACCCACCTGTGTAGAGGAGAAACCATTATGCACTTTCAGTTTTAGTTTGTCTTTCTCCTCTGCCTTAGACAGCTGACTGAGTCTTTTCCTTGTCCATTTGAAAACATGTGGGAAGCCTTGTGGAATGTTTTAAATGGCTCCCAGATGTGAATGTCAGACAGCTTTAACCCTTTCCGACATCCTCCCAGGAGAACTGCAAATTCACATAGAAAGGTTCGTCCATGCACCTCTAGATGCTCTTTTATCCAAAGAGACAAATGAGGAATAAAGTGAGTCATCTTAAAGCACAATTAAGAGAAGTGCTCTAATAAAAAGTTGCAAATTCCTCAGAGAAGCACACATAGATATGAAGGTTAGAGACAGCAGTGAAGGAAGGGATTGATAATATTATTATAATTTAGTTTTAATTGAGGATGTGAAAAGACATTAGTAGGATTGAATCAAGTGCTCGCGAAAGAGATGTGTCTTTCAATGCTTTTTGAAGGTGACTAGTGAATCAGCTGCTCGGGTGGAGTTTGACAAGACATTCCACCAGTGAGGGGCAGTTAAAGTAAAGATCCAGGAGAGTGATTTTTTGCCTTTGTGAGATGGCACCACAAGGTGTTATATAAGCGAGCATCAATGCTTTGAACTTGATGTGTGTAACCACTGACATCCAGTACAGTTTGATGAAGAGGCATGGCAAGTCCAGTAGATTGAGGAGAGATGACATGGATGCTGCTCTCTCCAGCCTCAGAGCTTCAGTTATTGACAGCAAGGCAGTCTCAGTTGAGTGTCTGCTCTTAAAGCCTGACTGGTTGTAATCTAGCAGGTTGCTCTGGGAGAGAAAAGAGGAGACTTGGGAGAACACAACTTGTTCAAGTGTTTTTGGTATGAACGGGAGGAGAGAGACAAATCTTATATAGTTTTCTAAGAGTGCAGGGTTTAGTGAGAGTTTCTTAAGCAGTACAGTTATACGAGCCTGCTTAAATGGAGTGGGAAATGTACCAGTGATAGGAGGTGTGTAAATTGTGTGTGTATCTGCAGGTTGGATTGAAGGGGAAATGGCTTGTAGGAGATGGGAGTGAATAGGGTAAAGGGGGCAGTTAGTAGAATGGCTGGAGTGGAGAAGTTTAGAGACTTCAGCTTCAGAGAGTAGAAAGAAAGATGGAAAAAGGGTTGTGTATAAGTGGTACGTAATTGTGGGTTTGTGGTATTGAAAATTGACTGCTGATGATTGTTATTTTGTCTGTGAGTAAAGTGGCAAATTCATCAATTGTTAGAGAGTATGTTGGAGGGGGAGGAGGATGCTTATGTAGAGAGGTGAATTTTTTTGAATAGGTTGCGATTTATGGAAGGTCTGTCGATTTTGATTTGATAGTAACTTTAGTAGTGGTGGCATTTATCATTATATCATGCATCTGGCTATGACGTTTCCTCATGTCAGCACCCTGATTTTTTTATGCAGTCTATCTTGTGCTTTTATGTCTGTTTATGCCATTAAGTGGCTTGAAAATTTAGGCAGTAAAGAACTGCTCTACATCCCCAGACACTGCCACTCGACTGCTTTGAGTTGAGTGAGATGAGGCTTACGCACAATCCCTTTCCACATCAAAATCAACAGTCAGCACACTTTTACTCTAGCACTTTTACTCACTCTAGCACATTCTTCACTCTCCATAAGGTTCTCACTCTCAAAGCTTCAAGTACTTATATTGCTAGAGCCCTGCGTATCACTATATAGACAACAAAAGTGCCCCTTGGTGTCTGTTGCAAAAATCAAGGGTTCTGGCAAATATGCTGCAAATTTGCCACTCATTATTTTCACATGCAAAGAAGCTAAGCACAATACTCTTCATTTTAAAAACAGATTGGCTACAGGAGTGTTTGCTAGTAGTAATTTCTGTATAATGTTTATTTTTGCCAAAGATTTGCTGCAGGTTCACCACTAACGGTGAAGAGCTGCAAACTTCTGGCTATTATTTTTGGTAAATCACCAAGTTAATTTGCATGTGAAAAAAATTGCTTGTTTACATGGACAGCAGAAAGCCATTAATTGCAAGAAAGATGCTTAAGAATCTAAAGCTGCATTCCAATTTACATGCACTGTGTTATCGGCTTTCTCTTTACTCCTGTAACCAACTTATTTTGCAATGTGGACATAAGCAAGCATTTCCGGAAAGTGTGACAAAGTTCTGCTGTCATTGACCGCAAGTTAATTAACTAGAAGATTAATAATACCATAATTTAGTGATATGGGCTTGTAAACTGTGACACAACCACAGGAAGTACAGCACAATAATATCCTAATGTTGGATAATTTTACAATAATTCAATTTATTTTAAAAGAGTAAAACATTCAATTGTTGCTGTGTTGTATTGAAGAGACAATAATAAAATCTGAGGGCAGGGCCGGGCTGGAACAACGCACGCCCGGTCCCCAATCAGCCTGATGGGGGTGCGCGAGGGATAAAGGCGGCTGGTGACAACTGTTCGAGAGAGAGAGAGAGAATGACATTCAGCTGCTCTGTGTTTAAAATTGTGTGATTTCTGTTCAGTTTATTATTAAAACTATTATTTATATTGTCAAGCCGGTTCTCACCTCCTCCTTTCCCTTAACCCGCTTTACTCTACACAATGATCACTGTAAGACATTATAGATATTACAGTTTCCTTTTTTTTTTCTTCGTTTTTTTTAATGCATGATTTCCTGTAAAGCTGCTTTGAAACGCTATACAAATAAAAATGACCTGACATTTAGAGTAATTGGGTAAGAACATATAAAAGGGTTATTTCTATTCCGATTTCTGTCATGTGCCAATTTCCCTCGAAGTGAAGATTTTGTTCTCTTAAACATATGGGATGGAAATGCTGCTTTATTCGCAAATTGCTTTCATGTAATGTCAGTTTTGCACAAAAATTACATATGTAACTAGCACTGAAATATGACATATGAGAAACCTTTTCCCTCAATTCACTGACGAGGGCATCAGAATTTTATTATTTATCAGAATTTTCCTCTTTCAAGGCTTCAAAGACATTCTCTTACACTTCCCAAACCAACACTTAGAGAACGAGAATAACGAGAATACACTTGATAAATGCTTGGTAATGCAGGTAAACTGGCAATACTTCACAATAAGGGAGTGTGAATGTATGGCTTATATACAATACAAACAGGAAGTGATATGGCAGGAACTGATGTGGCAGAAAACAGGAAGTGACAGTGTTCAGAATTCAGGTGAGGGCTCCCTCTGGTGGACAGGAAACCATTCAAACGTTACAGAACAAGACCCCCCCCCCCCGGAACACTCTTGGTCCTGAGGCATCCTCTTAGTCTAGGTGCTAGGTGATTGGGGTGCGTGAGATGGAACTCGTGGATCAATGAGTGGTCTAAGATGTCTCTGGTGGCTACCCACAATCTGTCCTCTGGTCCGTATCCCTCCCAATCCACCAAATATTGCATCTGGCCCCCTCTCCTTCTTGAGTCTAGGATTTCTCTGACCAAGTATGCTGGGGCTCCATCTACCTCCAAAGGTAGTGGAGGTTCCACTTTCGTGGTTTCAGGGCCAGACACAGGGTGAACCGGTTTTAACAATGACACATGGAAGGAAAGAGAGATGCGGTAGTTAGCAGCAAGCTTGTAAGTCACAGGGTTAATTTGTCTCAAGATATGAAATGGACCTACATATCTGGGGCTGAGCTTCCTGCATGGTAGCCACAGTCAAAGATTCCTTGAATACAACCAAACCATCTGGCCTGGTTGGTAGTTGGGTGGGGATGTCTCCTCCGGTTGGCTTGAATTCGTTGAGCCTGGATGGCACGTTGGAGCCTGACATGAGCGTTGTCCCTCCCCACCCTCATTCTCCTGATCCAATCATCCACTACTGGTACTTGTGAGGGTTCACCTGACCGAGGGAACATGGGTGGTTGGTAGCCCAGGACACATTGGAATGGAGTGAATCCTGTTGAGGAATGAGTGAGGGCTTTCTGGGCATACTCGGCCCATGGAAGAAAATCACTCCAACTTTCTTGTTCACGGCTGCAGTATGAACTGTGAAAGCGACCGATTTCCTGATTGAGTCTCTCCACCTGTCCATTAGCTTCTGGGTTGCAGCCTGAGGTGAGACTGATGTTAATGTCTAGCTGTTTGCAGAATGCCTGCCACACTCGTGAAGTAAACTGGGGACCCCGGTCTGACACAATATCCTCTGGTATTCCGTAAATTCTGAAAACATGATGGAACAAGGCATTAGCAGTATCCATGGCTGTAGGTAGACCTTTAAGAGGAAACTGTGAAACTGTTAGAACTAGGGAGATCAGTGACAAAATCCACAGATAGATGGGACCAAGGTCTCTGAGGAATGCGAAGTGGTTCAAGTAGTCCAGCGGGGAGTTCTCTGGGAGTGAGCACAAATGGAGCAAGACTTGACAAAGTTAGTAACATTTTGCATTAAACTTGGCCACCAGAATGAATTATGTATTAACAGTGTGGCGCATTGAATACCTGAGAGACGTATAGACCCACTGGGTAATACGTTGTCTGAGAGTACTTGATATGTAATGTTTGGTAGAAGGACATGCTGGCGAGATAGGATCTGTCCAGTTTTTCTCACTGGATCTCTTCCATTATGTCCCATCTGATGGGGGTGATAATGACTGATGGTTGTAGTATTGAGTCTTAGTGACTAGGGGCGTGTGAAGTGTCATACCTCCTGGAGAGGGCGTCTGCTATGCTGTTTTTGCTGCCGGGTCGATTCATGACTGTGAACTGGAATCTTGTAAAGAATAATGACCATCGTACTTGTCTTGGATTCAGACGTTTGGCACTTTTGATATATTCTAAATTCTTATGGTCTGTGATTACCTGGAATGGATGAGTGCCCCCCTCTAGCCAATGTCTCCACTCATCTAATGCCGCTTTAATGTAGAGAAGCTCCTTGTTGCCCACATCATAGTTCAGTTCTGCAGTGGTCAGCTTCCTGGAAAAGAAACCACATGGGTGCATTCTGCCTGGTGTGCCGTGTCTTTGAGAGAGAACAGCTCCTATTCCACAGTCAAAAGCATCAACTTCTATAATGAATGGAAAATTTGGTTCAGGGTGTTTGAGAATAGGGGCTGTGGTGAACTTGGTTCTGAGTGATTCGAATGCTGTTTGTGCTGAGTTAGTCCATTGCAACTTCTTGGGTTTACCTTTCAGGAGGGAAGTCATTGGGCTGCGATGATATTATAGTTTCTAATGAACCACCTATAGAAATTTGCAAAGCCAAAGAACCGTTGTAGTTCTTTAACTCTTTCCAGCCTGAGCCCAAAATTCAGAAAATTTTATTATGTCCCAGAATATAGTATTCATATCCAAATTCACATTATATTTATATTTATGTAACATCACACACCTCAACTCTATACACCATTTTGAAGAGAAGAACTAGGGCTTTCAAATTATATACATATATGTATAATTATTTAAGGCTAATCATCCTTTATCAATAAGATTTCACACAGCAATTTTTACAAAAATCTTCTCTGGCCACCATACTTCATAAGACAACTGTATTTTCAACCATTTTAATTACAAGCTAGAGGAAAACTTAGAGTGTATGAAATATACATAATTTTGTGGGCAATGTAGAATAGCAGACAGATTAGAAATATAATCTATTGTTTTAAAGTTATGACCGGAATAAAACAAATATTTAGAATGTTAAGATACATTTCACATGACCAATCCTCATATACTCCTTTTGAGCACCTGTAATAATAATCTCTGAGATTGCATCTGAAATTGAAGGACACAAACACTGAAATGTACATTTTATGTGTTCAAAAAAACACACACTTTATTTAATTTGAACATTAGAATTACACACAAACTACACAGCAAAACATACAAAATCAAATTTCAAACTTTCTACAGTAAATACATTTATAAAAAAGAGTGCAGGAATAGAATATATAAATTCATAAATACTCAACAACTGCAATACCAGTGGAGAGAAGAGAGGGAGAAAAGAGGGGAGGGGGAGAACAACACCAGTAAATGCAGCCTAACCTAGGCCTCTTCGTGAAACTGGTCACACTCAGCTGAGTGCCAAGACTGAAAACAGTTCCTATCATGAACCAAGCAAAGTATTTTAGTAGTATTATAGCATAGTCAACATCTCTTAGAGGACTCTTCAAATGTAGGGACATGGGCTGTGTGGAGGCATGATGAAGGAGGGACTACAGGCTTTAGTGTTTGCAAAGGGAAACTTGCGTGAATATCGATACCTCCTTTCTCTGAAATCTATCTGGGTTTAGTTCAACGGTCTACGCTCATCCCCTGGTGCCGCATGAATGTTTTGCCATTCCTTAAACAATATGAAACTATTGACGATGGCAATGTCTATGAAGTGGAAAAAATAGTCTTCAACCACTTCTGAGTTTTTTGTAGGATGCCGTAAGATTTTATAATTTGGTCTGACCTATCAACACCATCCATGTTTTTGTTATAATCGCTGATGACAGTGGGCTGGAGGGCTACTCGCCATCATTTTTTACAAATCTAGTCATTTCGGTTGAGCCATTCGCATTGTGGAAATTGGAGAGGCATGTAAATGCACGCGTGTCCCTCCACTGAATTACAAGTATATTCCCCTCAATCATACACCACCTCATATCCCCACGAGCTGTCTTGCATTCCCATCTTTTGATGTCTTTAAATTCTGCAGGAAACATTTACGATTCACCCTGCATGTCCAACAGGCATTAGATCCCATTTCTAACAACTTAACCATAAGAGCTGGGGATGTGTAAAAGTTGTCAAACCAAATATTGTGGCCCTGGTCTTTGAAAGGCTGCAGTAATGATTCAACTACTTTGGTGGCCAAGTCAGTGACACACCCATCATGACTCCCTGTGTAAACATTAAAGTCGAGAGTATACCCCGAGTCTGATGTTGGCTTGCCCATCATGTATTGTTGAAATCCTGACCGACCTTTAGTCTTGACCATACTTTCATCTATTGCGAGATTTTGGTTAGGCTGAAAGAACTGCTGGCATTTTTGTTTGTGGTAGTACATAAGATAACGCAACTTCCAAAGGTGATCCTGATTATCCTCTGAGGTAGGGTCTACAACATGTAGAGCTTGTGTGAGGGGTGTGTGGGGTCATCCACAATGTTGGTTGCTTTGCGGATGTAGTGTTTTTTGTAAATGTCTTTGATTGAAGAAAGAGAGACCCAGCTGATCTTCTCAACTGTCCTCACTATCCTCTGCAGGGCTTTACGCTCCGAAACGGTCCCAAACCAGGCAGTAATGCAGCTATTCAGGATGCTCTCAATAGTCCCTCTATAGAATGTAGTGAGGATGGGGGGTGGGAGATGTGCTTTTCTCAGCCTTTGAAGAAATTATAGACACTGCTGGGCTTTCTTGGCAATAGAGCTGGTGTTGAGGGACCAGGTGTGGTTCTCCGCCAGGTGAACACCAATAAATTTGGTGCTCTTGACGAGCTCCACAGAGGAGCCATCGATGTTCAGTGGAGAGTGGTCATTCTGTGCTCTCCTAAAGTCAACAACCATTTATTTTGTTTTGTCCACATTCAGAGACAGGTTGTTAGCTTACACCAGTCCGTTAGCCGCTGCACCTCCTCTCTGTATGCTGACTCGTCGTTCTTGCTGATGAGACCCACCACGGTCATGTCATCGGCAAACTTATTGATGTGGTTCGAGATCAATCAACAGTCGTGAGTCAGCAGAGTGAACAGCAGTGGACTGAGCACACAGCCGTGCTCCAGTGTGGTGGTGGTGGGGATACTGTTCCCGATCTGGAATGACTGAGGTCTCCCAGTCAGGAAGTACAGGATCCAGTTGCAGAGGGAGGTGTCCAGGCCCAGCAGGTTCAGCTTTCCAATCAGGTGCTGAGGAATGATTGTGCTGAATGCTGAGCTGAAGTCTATGAACAGCATTCGAATGCATGAGTCCTTTTTATCTAGGTGTGTGAGGGCCAGATGGAGGGTGATGGCGTCGTCTGTTGAATGATTGGGACGATACGCAAACTGGAGTGGGTCTAGTGAGGGGGGCTGGGTCTTAATGCGCTTCATTATGAGCCTTTCGAAGCATTTCATGATGATGTGTGTGAGTGCGACAGGATGGTAGTCATGAGGACACTGAAGACTTCTTTGTCATGGGGACGATGGTGGTTGCCTTGAAGCACGTTGGAACGACGGCGCTCCTCAGAGAGATTTTGAAATATGTCGGTAAGAACATCTGCCAGCTGGTCTGTACATCATCTGAGCACCCTGTCAGGAATGTTGTCTGGTCCAGAAGCCTTCCTTGGGTTGACTCTACGTAGAGTTTTCCTCACATCAGCCATGGTAATACAGAGCACCTGGTCGTTGGGAGGGGTGATCTTCCTCGCCACCACATCGTTCTGCGAGCGTAGAAGTCATCAAACCAAGCGTAGAAGTTGTTCAGCGCATCTGGAAGGTAGGCATCTTTGTCACAGGCAACTGATGTTGTCCTGTTGTTTGGTGATGGCCTTGAAGCCCTGCCACATGGATTCTCTGGGCGTGTGCGCGCTTTGCCTCTCTGATGGCCTGGGACAGTTTGGCCCTCGCTGTTCTTAGGGCAGCCTTGTCACCTGCTCTTAAGGTGGAGTCTCAGGTCCTTAGCAGCGCACGCACCTCCGCAGTCATCCACGGCTTCTGGTTGGAGCATGTGGTGATGTAAATGGTCACTGATGCTGTGTATTCCTCCAAGTTGGTAGAGTTGCCATATGTTGCAGCCTCCCTGAACATGTGCCAGTCAGTACACACAAAACAGAGATGCCTTCTACGGGCCAGGTTTTCACCTGCTTCTGGAGTGGTTTTTGGCTTCTGCCGAGCGGTCAGTATGCTGGAATTAGCATACAGCAAACACTGGTTTCTCCAATGTCCATGTGCCGTAAAATTCGGGCTAAGTGACAAAAATAGCACCATTTTGGAACCGGAGTGGCCGATGCGTGCTACCGCACCACCATCATGTGAGTAAATAAGGATGTCGTCTATGTAGGTGATGGCACATTGATTTAGGAGGTCATGGAAGATCTTGTTTATGAAGGACTGGAATACAGCTGGTGAGTTGGCAAGGCCATATGGCATGATCTTGTTATTCATAGTGCCCCCTTTTGGTGAGAAAGGCTGTTTTCCACCCATCTCTTTCTCTGATTCAGGTGAGATTGTATGCACTCCAGAGGTCTATTTTGGTGAAAATTTGAGCCTCACGCAATTGCTCAAGGCCAGCAGGAACTCATGGCAGTGGGTATCTATACTTGATGGTCACTGAATTGAGGCCGCGGTAGTCAATGCAGGGTCTGAGACCACTGTCCTTTTTCTCCACAAAAAAAAAGAATCCTGCTGCAGCAGGGTACATAGAAGGGTATATGAAGCCTGGAGGTCTTGGTTTTATTGGGGCATGCAGCATATTTATGACCTGATTGTCCAGAGAAAAAACAGTCTTTCGCACCGATGTCAGATGCGTTCCTCTGATGATAACCTGGCATAGGTTACAGAGTTGAATGACTGATCGATGTGATTAGTGGTGAATAGGCATGAGACATTTTTGCTATGGTGTTATTTTGAATTAAATTATCCATCTTGACAGCCATGTTGATTTATTGATATTGGGTGGAGGTTTCATCTCTGCATGCAAGTTCCACTGGACAGGACAGATTTCAGAGCAATATAATTCCACCCGCTTTGAGTGGCTAGTGTACGGAGCTGATACCCAATGCAGTGCTTTTCCTGTGAGTAAAGTCATCATAAATGAACACCTTGTCCTGTCCTCACAAAAGACCTCAGGTTGATAGATCTGATCTGACATTGGTGTAAAAACCCCTTGCATTTATCTGCTGAACCATCACATTTTTCTGGTAGAGCAAATCTTACCGGTTCAGCCCTTGCAGGTAGAAGGGAGTGAATATACTGAGTCAGATGTTCATTAGCGGCACACAGACTGGTGAGCTGAGTTTGGAGCTCCGCTCCAACTGCGCTCTGGTAGTTAAAGGCTGCTTGAAGCTGTGACACTTCCGCTGGATTCTGATCAGGCGAAGTATTCTATAATGAACTCCATTATGCCGAAGAGTTTATTAAACAAATCCAAGTCAGAAAGCTCTAACGAGGTCAGAATATCAGGCAGAGTTAGGTAACAGGCAAACAATCCAGTAAAGCCAACAAGACAGAAAGGGTAATCCAGAAACGTGAAACCAATAAATAGGCAGAAGATCATAGCATAAGGCAGAATGAGAATACACTTGATAAACGCTTGGTAATGCAGATAAACTTGCAATACTTCACAATAAGGGAGTGTGAATGCCTGATTTATATACAATACAAACAGGAATGACAGTGTTCAGAATTCAGGTGAGGGCTACCTCTGGTGGACAGGAGACCATTCAAACGTTACATTGGCTCTGTGCCAAATGTTTGTCACGTCCAAATAAAGTTTGCAAACCTCCACGTAGTTGCTTGGGACACAAACAACTTTCCAGCTTGAACCAACCTGGTTATTCTGAGCTACTGCCTCAGGAAGGAAGGTGACACTCCATCCACAGAGGACACAACCACTGTGTCCCCTCAATCACCATTTGGACGAATGGCGTGGTCTTCAGGGGATCTCCCGCTGGATACTAAACATGATCCAGTCGGGATATGATTCAGTTAATGAAAAAGCATCATGTTTTAACAGTTCCACCACTGTATAGGTGCAGGACACCCCAATTCTAGGCTCAATGGAATGAACCATGCCAAGATTACAACTTAAAATTAAGCTGAGCTATAGAAAGTTATCTTCATGTTTACAATTACATTGCTCCCCGTGCCCCGTAATTTGCACCCTGACCGGAAGTGCCACAGCTGAGCGATGGCAGTGATTAAAATTTTGGTAAGTACAGGCCGATTTCAACTGAAGAACTTCAACCTACTGTCACCAAATTAACAGTAAGATCAGTCTGGTCTGGATATATATCTTGTTATAAATTACCACTCTTCTCATTTGTTCAATATTTGATGTATTACTGCTGCAGTGATCACTAGAATATGTACTGTACTGAAACATTTTGTTGTTCTTGCAGAAACCAAAATTAGCACTGCAAACATTGACAATAACTTAACTGAAATACTAATGGGGCAAAGTTATTTTAGCATATTTAGTACCTGGTTTAACTGGATTTTCAGTGGTTAGTGAATAAGACGCAGGTGGTAGTGCACTGAGTTCATATAAACAGATATATGTCCTCCAGTTGATGGTTGATATGTGTGAAATATATAGTGTGAGTGCTTTGCTATGCAGCTGATCTCTTGTGCAAAGTTTAATTGTGGGCTTCAAAAGCCCCATACACTTCTGTCACTGTTGTGACACCTTTATAGTGGATCTGTCACTTCCCTATTCATGGATTAAGCCTAGCCTTGTCTAAGCGGCAAATCTACACTAAAAATCTCCTCTGTGAAACATTTAAGCATTTGAAACCATTCGTATTTTAGAAGAGAACCGCTAATAATGACATGTAATGGATTTTTGTGACAGACTGTGAAAATGCATTTACACCTATTTAGCAGCGTAAGTAAGTGTAAAACTCTTTTCAACTGTAAGTGATATACAGTATATACCAAGAAAGATGTTCCTTGTGCCTAACCCTAAAACCAGAGCAGATTATTTCTGTGGTTGTTGTAATTACGTCATATATTTGGGTCAGCTAAGGAACAAAGAGGTTCATCATATTCGATGGGTGTTTTTATAAAAAGTTTGAAAACCCCCTGATCTTAAACCAAAAATAAAGATTAGTTCTTCCTCAAAAGTGCTCAGAGTAGCAGCCTGGTTCCTTTAAAACATGATTTTGTTTTCAGGTGGGCTGAAAACACAAGCATAAAGCCAGCCAATCAAATTAGATCTTGTTTTGAGAAAGCGCTTGCCATTTTGTTTGCAGTATGCATCAGACAGTCAGTGAACAGATGGGCACTCATTGGGCATGCTGTCTCTCTGGGTTCTAATGCCATCACAGGCTGTGACTGACACACAGAAGTGATATACTACTGTAATGACTGTTGCACCTAGTGATCTCCTTAGACTTGTCCATTCTTGGAAGAGGACCATGAGGTGGGCAGGGCTTCTGTGATCTCAGACTGTGTCCATGATACTGATCCTTTATTTATCCACTTGGCAGCAACATGTTAGCTAATATACCGAAAATGTTTTTCTTGGGAGGGTCACTGCTGTCTGTGTATGTGTGTGTATATGTGTCCATCTCTGGCAGTGAGATGTAAAAACCACGCTCTGTGTATATTGATTGGGCGAGCTAATGTTACTCCAAGAATAGCCCAGTGCAGAGGCCTGTGGTACAAACCAGCTGTCCATTCAGAGACACCTGCTGAGATCATACTAGGTGACCACCGAACCAGGATTCACTTCCTGCTCCAAATTATTTACCAGCATATATTGCCTACATTGATGCCGCAGTTGAATCCAATTTTCCCTTCCCATGTGACCGATCTGTTGTTTGATGACAGTGCAAAGAGCAAAAGTCACACTGAATCTGACATTTTAAATTCTGGGCCACTTTCTTATGTGGAAATAAATTGGTTATGTAACAGAGACAAGTAACGGGACAAGTTGTCACAAGGTCTCAGTAACAATGATATTTAGAGACAAAAGTCCAATGGCAAAAATGTGTGTTTTCTCTAGCAGAGGTATTGTATGCGGGTTTCAATTAGAGAAAACAGACCCTTTCCATGAGGATTGTGACCAATTTTGCACCAATATAACTATGCAAATGTACTCAGAAGGCTGATTTATTTAACACATATTTTTATCAAAGAATATTTGACATTATTATTATAAATTGTCACCATATTCTAGAAATTAACACTGAGACAATAAAGAATACATAGAAATAAAATAAATAGCTAAATAAACATCAGTAGTACTGTTTAGTATCACTCAAATGCTGACTATTTTAATACTGCCAGTTAATTAGGGGCAGGTTATAAAACAAGAAGCATTTACACCTGTCGAGTCAAGAGATACACAGCGGCAGATGTGTTACACTGTATTCTGCTATATAAGTGTAAGGAATTCGGCTTCACCGAAGAGGAAGGAGGACACGGAAGCGGGGATAAACTCAAAGGTAAGGCTTTTAATTCCAAATAATAACGTGGACTTGCTGAACATAAACTCTTTTCATACAGAACACACAATTGACTTTCTCTCTGCTTGCCAACACTAGACTGGCGTAATTCTCTCTCTCACTGGAGGTACTGAAGCTCTCTATTATGCCGCTCTCCCCGTGCTCACTGAAATTAGAGACAGGTGTTAGACATAATTTAGCTCAGGTGCAAGCACCCTTACCGCTTTCCCTCTCCGGACGGGCGCTTGACCACGCCCCCACTGCCACATACCCCCACCGCCCGACTCGGGGCGTCATGCGGCCTGCCTACCACTCCCCCCCCATTTCAGGAAAGGAAGTCGGCGACAGTCATCTGCACCCCCGGTCTGTGGACCACCTCGAACGTAAAAGGCTGGAGATCCAGATACCAACGGGTGATCCGGGCGTTAGTATCCTTCATGCGGTGGAGCCACTGCAGTGGGGCGTGATCCGAGCAGAGAGTGAAGGCCCGCCCCAGCAGGTAGTAGCAGAACGTGAGGACCGCCCACTTGATGGCCAGACACTCCTTCTCTACTGATGTACAGCAGCGGGCGTTCCTCCCCCTCCACCACCTGCGAGAGTACGGCCCCCAGCCCTCTGTCTGAAGCGTCCGTCTGTAATAAGAAAGGGAGAGCGAAGTTAGGTGTGTACAAGAGCGTCCCTCCACAGAGTGTGGCTTTAACTCGTGTAAACGCCTGTTGGCATTGCTCCAACCATTGCACCGGATCTGGAGCCCCCTTTTTAGTGAGGTCAGTCAGCGGGCTGGTGAAATCCGAATAATTAGGCACAAACATTCTATAATAGCCAGCCAGCCCCAGGAACTGCCTCACCCCCTTTTTGGTCTTAGGTCTAGGGCAAGTCGCAATCACCGCGGTCTTATCAATTTGGGGACACACCTGGCCATGACCCAAGTGGAACCCCAGATACCGTACCTTCACATGCCCAATTGCGCACTTCTTGGGGTTTGCTGTGAGCCCTGCCCGCCGCAGTGACTTCAGGACCGCCCTCCAACCGATGTGGTATATGCCGCTGCCAGTCATTACTATAGATAATGATGTCATCTAAATAGGCCGCGGCGTAAGCAGAGTGCGGGCTGAGGATACGGTCCATCAGACGCTGGAACATGGCTGGGGCCCGAACAAACCGAATGGAAGTGTCACAAACTGGTGTAATCCAAACGGCGTGGTGAAGGCTGTTTTCTCATGGGAAATTGGTGTCAAGGGGATCTGCCAATAACCCTTTGTTAAGTCCAGGGTCGAATAAAAGCGAGCAGTACCTAACCGATCGAGCAGCTCATCAACCCGAGGCATTGGGTACACGTCAAATTTAGACACCGCGTTGACTTTTCTATAGTCCACATAGAACCGCACAGACCCGTCACTCTTGGGAACAAGAACAACCGGGCTGGACCAGTCACTGTGGGACTCTTCTATTACTCCCATATCAAGCATCGCATCCAATTCATCCCGAACAATTTTCTATTTATGCTCGGGGAGGCAATAAGGGCGGCTACGAATGAACACCCCTGGCTCGGTCTCGATGTGGTGTTCGATGACATTCGTATGACCCGGTAGAGGAGAAAACACGTCTGCAAACTATTTTTGCAACCTGGCAATCTCTGATCGTTGGCACGGGGAGAGGTGGTCTCTACAAATGACCGGGGCATTGTGATCAGGCTTTGGATTTACCTCTGGTCCAAGCTCCGCCCTCTCTGGAACCACCATGGCCATGACACAGGGACCGCCTCCCTCCATATTCGAAGGTCCCTCCTCCCAGCCTTCTCGTATGACATCCAAGATACTGCGTGGGCGTCGACTATACAGTAGCTCAAATGGAGAGAAACCAGTTGAGGCTTGCGGGACCTCTCGCACTGCAAACAACAGGGGATCGAGCCATCTGTCCCAGTTTTTAGCATCCTCATGTATGAACTTACGAATCATGTTCTTGAGGGTTTTGTTAAAACGTTCCACTAGGCCATCTGTGTGCGGATGGTACATGCTAGTGCGAATCGATTTAATTCCCAACAGATCATAGTTTGCGAAGTGTGCGTGACATAAATATTGTGCGTTGGTCGGTGAGGATTTCTTTTGGAATTCCCACCCGGTAGATTATTTTGAAGAGCGCCCCAGCAACACTACGTGCTGAGATGTTGCTTAGAAGCACTGCTTCCGGATATTGAGTTGCGTAATCCACTAGGACTAACACAAAACGATGCCCCCGTGCTGTCCGTTCTAATGGCCCGACGAGGTCCATTCCAATTCTTTCGAAAGGAACCTCAATCAGCGGAAGAGGGCGCAATGGCGCTTTTGGGGTGGCCGGTGGGTTTACCAGCTCACATTCACGGCACGCCGCACACCACCTGCGGATGTCGCTGGTAATGCCCGGCCAATAAAAACGGGCTATTAGACGGAGAAGTGTTTTTCTTTCCCCTATATGACCTGCCATGGGATTATAATGAGCCGCCTGGAATAACATTTCCCGGCGGCTCCGTGGAATCAATAACTGAGTAACATTTTCTTTTGTTTGAGTGTCCTGCGTCACTCTATACAACCGGTCATTTATAATTGCAAAATAGGGGTATGCGAGAGCGATGTTCGGCTGAAGACGCTGACCATCAACCGTCTGAAACTGGTTGAAGGCGTGCTTAAGGTTCTCATCCCGCGACTGCTCCAAAGGGAAATCCACGTCAGGGAATTCCCTGCGAAGAGGAGGGGCGGAAGGCCCACCCCTTCCCTCGTCATCCCGTTTTGGAATGGTCGAGGATGGCCCCGGCTCCGCCTCCCCTGCCAAAGCATCGCAGATCGCACATCTCACTATTTTAGTGCAGGAACCATCCTTACAAATACCCCCTAATCCCTAAATACAGGCCAATCGGTCCCCAAAATCAGAGGATGGGTGAGGCAGGAACTAACCGCTGCCTCCACTCTATGTTTTTTTCCTTGGAATTTAACTAGCAAGGTCACCATCGGATAGTTGTGAACATCCCCATGCACACACCTCACCCTTACCCAATTAGCCGTGCCCAAAACCCTGGGTTGAACCAAGCGTTGATGGATGGTGGTCTGATTACAACCGGTATCCAGCAATGCTTGGTGTGTACCCCCCCTGGATTCTTACCGGAATTTGGTACGCTCCGGCCCGATCGGGGGCAGCATGCGGGAGGTCGGAGACCCGAACCACTGTCCCCACCTCCATCATCGGACACTGATCACGGAAGTGGCTCGGATCCCCGCACCTCCAACAGGCCGGCCCAGACGCCACACCCGTATCTGCTTCGGCTGACACCCCCACCTGAGGGGGAGAGCGGCTGTAAGTTGAGGGGGAAGGGCGAGTTGAAGTTGTCGACTGGGGCGTTGGTCTCAGCCAGGCTCCTCGTCTGCGTGGGGCAGGAACGGGCCCTGGAGAGAAGACAGAGCAAGAGGGTTGGGGGGAATGGGTAAGAGCAGAGGAAAACACAGGGGGAGGGGGGAGAGAGGGAGAGAGAGAGGGTTCATCCGCCCTTGGGATCGCCACCATCTGGTCCTCCGCTAGCTGGACGGCTGCTTCCAGCGATGCTAGGCAGTGGCACTGGGCCCACTCTGCCGTTCTCCCTGGCAAGCGTTGGATGAATTGCTCCAGCACCACCGGATCGACGAGTCCCTCGACATCGCAGTCCCCCAATAGCAGCCACCTCCGGCAGGCATCACGGAGCCGCTGGGCAAAGGCAAACGGGCGGTTGGACTTCTCCAGCTTCATACGCTGGAAGAGCTGATGGTTTTCCTCGGGGCTCCGACCAACCTGTTGAAAGATGGCTCTCCTCAGGTCAGCGTAGGCCAGGAGGCTTGTTGCCGGCAGTTGTTGAGCCACGAGTTGGGCTTCCCCGGACAGGAGAGGAACGAGGCGGGCTGCCCACTGACCCTGCGACCAGCCCCAAATTTCCTCGGTTCGCTCAAACAAATCTAAAAATGCTTCTGCATCATCGGCCGCCCCCATCTTCTGTAACGTGGGCGGGGGCAACATGGCACGGGTGTCCGGGGTCGCGGCTGTGGCTGGTGGGGCCTCCTGGCTGAGCAGGCTCCGGATGGTGTGACGATCCTCTGCTTGAGCCCGCATGATCTCAAAAAAACGCCGATCTTGGTCCTGCCTGAGCTCAAGCAGGGACTGTTGGTGGCTCTGATGTAGGGTAGCAAGGGACTGGAGGACTTCGGCCAGCTGGGAGGACTCTATGGGTCGACCTTTCTCCATAGTTGGACGTACCAGATCCAATCTTTAATTTTTCCCGGGTTTCGGCACCAGTGTAAGGAATTCGGCTTCACCGAAGAGGAAGGAGGATAAACTCAAAGGTAAGGCTTTTAATTCCAAATAATAACGTGGACTTGCTGAACATAAACTCTTTTCATACAGAACACACATTTGACTTTCTCTCTGCTTGCCAACACTAGACTGGCGTAACTCTCTCTCTCACTGGAGGTACTGAAGCTCTCTTTTATGCCGCTCTCCCCGTGCTCACTGAAATTAGAGACAGGTGTTAGACATAATTTAGCTCAGGTGCAAGCACCCTTACCGCTTTCCCTCTCCGGACAGGCACTTGACCACGCCCCCGCTGCCACAATAAGTTTAGGGGAAACTTTTAATGATGGAAAACTAGACTTTCAAATATTACATTTTGTAAGTGCAGTGACTGGAATTGTTTGGTTGAAGGGGATACCGAACTGTGAATCCTGAACAAAACAGTTTGGTGAATACATGTTTAAGTCAAGTCTTTATTTGTATAGCGCCTTTCACAACACACATTGTTACAAAGCAGCTTTACAGAAGATCAGGCATTAACTGAAGATAAAACTGTAATGTTTATAATGTCTATGAGTCATCATTGTGTAATTAGATAAAATTCGATTGTGAATTGTGTTTAAAAATAAGTAATTAAATAATAATTGTATTTATAATCCAAGTGAGAAGCTGAAGGCGACTGTAGCAAGAACACAAAACTCTATAAGATGTTGGTTAATGGGAGAAAAATAACCTTGGCCAGTTCCCCTCTGGCTAACATCATGAATATAATGACAATATTACTTATGTATTGTGCAAGTCATGGTTTAAAATGATTAAACTAAGTATGTGTTAAGGGACAGTGTTTAAACATAGGTTTTGTATGAACTGTAAGATTAATGACTAATGTCTTTGAAGTCCATCCTTTATTAACAGCAGAAGTTCACATAGATGCAATTGTCCTTGTTAGTTGGCTGATGAAGACTTTTGTTGGCAATTGATAGTCTATGCATTCCATTTCAAAAGTGTAGTCCATCAATAGACTGAGGTGATGCAGGCAGAGATCAGTGAGGTGCATCGCAGTTCAACCTGGCCGGTAATTTCGGTGAGGTTCTGTGTGGTCCATCTTAAGTCCAAGGTTCAGACAATGGCATATGAAGTATCCCATGTCTTATTGTTGGAGATGGCATAAGTTCATCCTCTGAAGTCCATCATATTATACTGAAGTGATGTTTGGCTGGCACCGGCTGCATATAGTCATCATCACACAGTGACACGTTGCAGTGGAGTCCAACACGAAGCTGGAATCCAGCCAGTTCTGGTGACCTCAGGATAGGAGATTGAGACAAGGAAACAAATAAAATAATATTAGCATAGATGCCGTTCAATTTATTGCAGAGTTATAGATCATGATCAATGTTTCTGGTTCCGGCAGACCTTACTAATTCAGCCTAATTGTGGGTTGAAGGATAAATTAGGTGCATGCTTGAAAGAATGCTGTTCTGCAAACATTGGTAATTTGATTTTCAAAGGACAGATTGGTATTTTAGCGTCTTATTTTTAGAGGATTTTGGTCCAATAATTAGTACCTCTGTTTTGTCAGAATTGAGTAAAAGGAAATTTCTGGCCATCCAATCTTTGATTTCATTGATACACTGCTAATTTGGAGAATTGTGAAATCTCATCAGGTTTTGAAGAAATATAAAGTTGGGTATCATCGGCATAGCAGTGGAAACTTATTCCACGATTCCTGATGATATCTCCCAGGGGAAGCATATACAAGGAGAAAAGCAGAGGCCCTAAAACTGATCCCTGTGATGCTCCATACTTTAAATTTTTTTGGTTTGACAACTCCACATTTACATAGACAAAGTGGTATTGGTCTGATAAATATGATCTAAACTATGCTAATGCAACTACACAAATGCCAACATAATTCTCTAGCCTATTAGAGAGAATGTTGTGCTCTATCTTGTCAAATGCGGCACTAAGCACTAGTAGTGAAATGCAGCCATGATCAGATGATAAGAGCAAGTAATTTGTAACTCTGATAAGTGCAGTCTCTGCACTGTGATGAGGCCTAAAACCTGACTGAAATTGTTCATATATACTATTTCTCTGTATAAATGAACATATTTGGGGGGATACTACCTTTTCTAGTAGTTTCGACATAAACGGGAGATTTGAAATCGGTCTATAATTAGCCAGTTCTCCAGTATCAAGTAATAAGCGGTTTGATAACTGACATTTTAAAGTTTCTTGGGACATATCCTAAGGATAGTAATTACAGGAAATACCTCTTTTAAGAGATTAGTTTGTATTGGATCTAACAAACATGTTGTGGCTTTAGATGTTTCGATAAGTTTTGTTAGCTCTTCATGACCTATGACATCGAAGGATTGAAGTTGCACGTGAGGAAAATTATAAGACACTGTTTTCTGAGGTGCTATGACAGTTGATTGCATAATTCCAATTGTATTTCTGATTATTTCAAATTTATCTGTAAAAAAAATTAATGAAGTCATTACTCTTGTGCTGCAACGTAATATCTGGTTCAGTTGAGGCTTTATTCCTAACCAATTTATCCACAGTACTGAATAAACACCTAGGATTCTTGTGGTTATTTTCTATGAGTTTACTAAAATATGCTGACCTGGCAGCTTTTAGTGCCTGTCTGTAGCTACAGACACTATCCTTCCATGCACCATGAAATACTTCTAATTTTGTATTCTTCCACATGTGCTCCATTTTCTGAGCTGCTCTCTTGAGAGCATGAGTGTGATCATTGTACCATAGTGCAGGGCTTATTTCTTAAATTTTCTTTAATCGAAGGGTGGCGATTAAAAGTCTGCATTTATATTTTTTGTTAATTCATCAAGTTCTTCTGGGCTTTGGGGTTTACTGAGTGTATGAGATAGATCTGGAAGATTATTTGTGAAGCTATCTTTAGTGGCCGAAAAAATAGTTCTACCTGAACGATAGCGTGGTGTTGATTAAGTAACACTATCTGATCGCAGCATACAAGATACAAGGTAATGATCCGAGATGTCATCGCTCTGCTGCATAATTTCGATATTATCAACATCAACTGCATATGACAGGATTAAATCTAGTGTATGATTATGGCAATGAGTTGGTCCTGTTACATTTTTTCTGACTCCAAGAGAGTTGAGAATATCGATAAATGCTAATCCCAATGTGTCATTTTCATTATCTATGTGAATGTTGAAGTCACCAACAATTTAAGCTATATCTACAGTAACTACAAGATCTGATAAAAAAAATTACCAAATTCACCAAGGAAATCAGAATAAGGGCCCGGTTATCTATACACTGTAGCAAAGGTAAAAGGCGACAGTTTTTTTATTTATTTATTTGATGGTCACATTAAGCATTATTAGTTCAAAAGTAACTGTTCTTTGAGTAACACCAAAAACTTCACTGAAAATTGTAGCAACACCTCCTCCTCGACCCTTCAGACGAGGCTCATGTTTATAACAATAACCTGGGGGAGTAGATTAATTTACTAATATATATTCATCCGGTTTAAGACAAGTTTCAGTAAACAGAGCACATCCAAACTATGATTTGTAATCATTTCATTAACAATTAGTGCTTATGTAGAAAGAGATCTAATGTTTAGTAGCCCTATCTTTATATGATGTTTATCTTCAAGTTCGACCTTAATCAAATGTTTTCTATATGATTTAGTGAGGGTTTAGCGGTTGGTAGTTTGGGGAACAGACGCAGTCTCTATGAGATATCTAGGTGATACTGTCTTTGTGTGTTATTGTTTATGTGACCTGTGTGTCATCTCAAGTCAGCTAGCAGACATTCGGATTAAGCAGTTTGTCTGCTTCCTGACCTGGGCCCCAGTTAGTCAAATGCTATCATTATTAAGACTATGAGCCAAATTACTAGAGAGGAGAGTGGCAACTTCCTGGAGTCTGTCTCTCTTTAGCAGGTCAGGTCTACCCCAAAACTCTTCCAATTGTCTATAAATCCTATTCCATTCTCCAGACACCACTCAGACATCCAGCCATTCAGTGACACTAATCTACTATAAACCTCATCACCACAATGAGCAGGGAGGGGACCAGAGCATATTACAGTGTCTGATATCATTTTTGCAAATTAACACACCTCTTTAACTTTATCTTTAGTGATCTCCAACTGGTGAAGCCAGACATCGTTAGTACCGACATGAATAATACTTTTAGAAAATCTAAGGTTAGAATTAGCCAGCACTTGTAAATTTGATTTGATGTCAGACGCCCTGGTACCTGAAATACAATTAACAATGGTGGCTGGAGTCTCTATTTCCACGTTCCTTACAATACAATTACCAATAACAAGGGCTCTTTCAACATGTTTCTCAGTGCATGCATCACTGAATGGCAGAATCGATTGGAAACCCTAACAGGAATTGTAGAGTGGTGTCTCATTGCTTTGCTGAGTGAGCATTAGCTTCCACTCAGCTGACAAGCAATGAAAGTAGCTATATGGTTAACTAAAAGCTCATTGTCACAGAGAGCAAACGATGGACATTATTTACTTTCCAGCATTGTGTCTCACCAACGTAGCATGAAATCAACACTTAACAGACACAATCCACCACAACATTGTCTGCTGAGCTGCAAAAAGATGCTTTGACAAACTATAGCTGGCTAACATAGCAAACAGATGTGATAAACATGAGTGACATGATTGTCATGTCACATCACATCGAACCGAGTGGACAGAGTGAAAGACCTCTCAGGTAAAAGCAGAGGTGGTGGTTTATGTTTTATGATCAACAAATCCTGGTTTGATCAGAAGAACATATATTCTATCAAGACTTTCTGCTCTCCTGATCTGGAAATCCTCATGCTTCTGTGTCAACGATTCTGGCTACTGAGGGAATTTACAGCGGTCATTATAACAGCTGTGTACATCCCCCCACAAGCCGATACAGACCGGTCATTCAAGGAACTGTGTGAGAGTATAAGTGAGCAGGAAACCACGCACCCTGAGGATGCATTCATTGTGACTGGGTACTTTAATCGAGTCAACTTCAAGTCAGTAGCACCGGGTTTTGGACCATTGCTACTCTCACTTCCTGGATGGCTACAAATCCCTCCCCCGCCCATCATTTGGCAAATCAGACCACTCTTCCATTCTCCTTATGCCTCCTTACAGGCAGAAACTGAAACAGGAAGCACCCACCCTCAGAACGGTCCAGTGCTGGTCAAACCAATCAGATTCTATGCTACAGGACTTTTTTGATCATGTGGACTGGGAGATGTTCCAGTCCGACTCTGATGACGACATCGAGGTATACGCTGATACCGTAACGTGTTTCATCAGGAAGTGCATAGATGATGTAGTGCTGACCAAAAAAATACGGATCTACCCTAACGAGAAATCGTGGATTAATAGTGAAATTCGTGCGGAACATAATGCGCGTTTAATTCTGGGAATGCAGAGGAGCGTAAACAAGCAAGTATCAGAGCAGCCAAATGCCATTACAGGGAAAAGATTGAAGGACAGTTCAACACCGGCTCTAGAAGCATGTGGCGGGGAATTAATATCAAAGGGAATAAAATTAACTTCAAAGGGAATAAAAACTCTGCTGTGAACACCGCTGCCTCTCTCCCGAATGAGCTTGATAACTTTTATGCTCGTTTCAAGGGAAACAACACCACCCTCGTGGAGAGAGCTCCCATGGCTGAAGCTACAGAGGCGGTCCAGACAGCATTCCAGGGCACTTCGTCAAAGCGTGTATGAACCAACTGGCTGATGTTTTACGGACATTTTCAACCTTTCCCTCTCCTTGTCTGTGGTCCTCACATGCTTTTAAATGTCCAACATTGTGCCTGTACCAAAGCCACCCAAAATCACTTGCTTAAATGACTGTTGTCCTGTTGCTCTGACCCCCATCATCAGCAAATGCTTTGAGAGGCTAATCAGAGATTACATCTGCTCTCTGCTTCCTGCCTCACTGGACTCACTGCAGTTTGCTTACCGCAACAACCGCTCCACTGATGATGCCATTGCATCTACATTACCCACTGCTCTCTCCCACCTGGAAAAAAGGAACACATATGTGAGAATACTATTTGTAGACTACAGCTCAGCATTCAACACCATATTGCCCTCCAAGCTTGATGTGAAACTCTGGGCTCTGAGCTTAAACAGCTTACTGTGCTATCAAACAGATGCCGGCTGGTTAGAATGGGTCACTTACTCTCAACACTGGAGCCCTGCAGGGCTGTGTTCTCAGCCCACTCCTGTATTCCCTGTACACATATGACTCTGTGGCAACACATAGCTTCAATGCCATCATTAAGTTTGCTGATTATATGACGGTGGTAGGACTGGTCACTGACAATGATGAAAAATCCTACAGAGAGGAGATGCACACCCTGACATGCTGGTGTCAGGAGCACAACCTCTCCCTCAGTGTCAGTAAGACCAAAGAGCTTGTGGTGGATTTCAGGAGAAAAGACAGAGAACACAGCCCCATCACCATCAATGGAGCACCGGTGGAGAGAGTCAGCAGCTTCATGTTCCTTGGTGAACACATCATGGTCTGTCCACACTGAGGCTCTTCTTCCTGAGACAGCAAAGGAAATTTGGAATGAACCACCACATCCACAGTGCATTTTATTGTAAATATTCTTCTTATTTTGTGTATACTGTATATTATTAGGTGTATATTGTATATTGTGTTGTGTAACAAGATGTGTAAACTGCGTTAGGTGTAAATCAGATGTTAATTGTAATTGTCATAATTCTATGTTGCTTGGAACTGCACCCAAGACTTTCACCCACTGTTGCACTTGTGTATATGGTTGAGTGACAATAAAGGGATTTTATTTGATTTGGTTGTCAGGGACAGGGTTAATGTTATATTCGTTTTATTGAAAAGGGAAAATGATGGGGTCATTGTTTATTAACTTTCCAGTATGTAGTTCACAAGCTAGTTTGCAACTTACAGTGAAGACGCCGCTTAACTCAATACTGTCAGCAGAACCACCATCATCAGATCGACCATCAGCTCAGCTCTTTAAACAGTAGAGTCAGAGCATGCTCTGCTGGACAAACTATGTTATGACACCAATTCTAAAACATTGTTTTCTGCATTATATGTTCAGGAAAAACTTTTCATATCTGCGCATATCGGTAAACATAAATACACTAGTTTCAAACACCACATTCAAAACCATCTTAAATTAGAATAATTTGGTGAATTCTGTTATAAATTCAGACAAGGGTCAAATGAAGGCAGAAGTTTTAAATGTGTCCTTAGGGCAAACATATTTTTTATAAAGGTCAGGTCAGGGCTTGTTGTTTGGGCAGGTTATTGTGTGTTTTAAATATCAGAAATGTATACAATTTATAAATAAAAAATTTTGTTGGCCAATGTTATTTTTGTATGTTACCATTTTCATTTTTGTTGTTTCATGAATTTTTTTGGGCCTCATAATTGTTTTACCTTTTACATTTGAGTGAAAAGCCTGGATTAGTCTGTTTAGATTTGTGTTCAAATGTTTTTTATTTGGAAATACTGCAGAAAATCGTTTGTAATTACACTTTTTTGATGCTAACACAAAGAACTTACATGTTAACTAATGTGCATGAAACAAGAAAGCACATACAGAAATAATAATTACCCCGAATGGTAAAAAAAAAAAAACTCCACCCCATGATTTCAGCCCATAGAGCTATTCGATACTAGAAGCAGAAAATTAAGATATAAGAGAAGCATATTAATCACCAGTTTGAAGAAAAGAAATGAAAGGGGACCAGATTTTATCAAATAACACTATTTTATCCTTTAATTTGTAAATAATTCTTTCTAAATGTAATGTATCAATTAATTCTGTCAGCCACATTTTAAGAGTTGTAACTTCCTTTTTCTTCCAAAACAAAAGAATTCGTTTTTTTTTAGCAGTGCATTAGCATTAGCCCATATGAAACAAACTGTTTTTGTACCAGTGTAAGTCTCAAAGATTCTTCTGAAATGATATATAATTATGATATGATAAATATGATCCGGTTCAAAACATATGTACAATGTATCCGAAAAGATCTGAAAGATTTTGTTCCAGAAACTTTGTAAGTTAGGACACGATACATAACAATAAGACAGGGTGGAATTTAAAAATTGACATTTATCACATAACGGTGACACTGGAAAAATGTTGTTCAGTTTACACTTTGAATAATGAAGCCTGTGAAGCACTTTAAACTGAATAAGACAATGTCTTGCATTAATGAAACATCTGTGGGCAAGTTCAAGACTGTATTCCCATATTTCCATAGGAATTTCCACAGCATGGTCCTCTGCCCAAAAATGAATCCAGATATGTATGTGTAGCTGTGACATAATTCGGAATATTAGACTTCATGAAGTCTCTAATCTGAAGTTATCTGAAGAAATTATTAGAAGGAATACTATATTTCTCGAACAATTGCTGAAAAGAAGCATATTTACCCTCCACATATAGATCCCCTATGTTACGTAACCCTACATTTTTAAAAATATCAAATGCGCCGTCTGTCATCGATGGGCAAAAGGGACTTGGATACATTTAAAATGTGACATTAATTGTTTCCAAATCCGAATAGAGTTATGAATAACGTCATGGTTACTGTTGTAACCTCCATTCCCTGGTGGAAGGAGTGAGACGTTGTGTCGATTGTAGTGACACAAGTGGTCTCATCTGAGAGCCTCGCGTACCTCTGAACTTGAGAAAAGGCCAATGTTAAGTTGCCAGACAGAATTTGCATGCCCCACCCCCAGACATATGGGTATAAAGGTGAGCGGGCGAGCGAATGTCAGACAGGTTTTCACTGAGAAGCCGAGAATATGGTTACGGTGCATAACAGTGTTAGGGATAGTGACGTGGCAAGGGGAACACAACATCTCATTCCTTCCATCGGGGAACGGAGGTTACAACAGTAACCATGACATTCCCCTACTGTCACTCACTCACTCGACGTTGTGTTGATTGTAGTGACACAAGGGGTCCAACTTAACAAATGCTATGCACTAACCCGTGTTACGTGGCTGCCGAGCCAGGCTGTTGTGTGCTAGAAAAAGCTGGGCCAGCTGCACGTAACCCTCCCCAATGGCCCCAACAAAAGGTGTCATATAGCGCTCTTAGGTTCCAGTACCCGTACGGGAACAGGCGACATGACTTCTATGGGAGCCAGCTGGCCAGCTGCGGCCTTTTCACTCTCTAAGATTCTCATCAAAAAAGTTAAAAGCGACTGGGGCAATCTTAACGCTACAGATAACATCGGGGAAGGCGTCCTTTCCCGATCCTATTCTTTCAGGGGGAAAAGGTCCTGCGGGGACCATGACCTGCCCAGACTGGGGAGGTAACTTGTGGCAACTACACCTGGTAGATCCTGTCTGATAAGAGAGGAGTTGCTACAGACATGGCGACCAGGGGGCAGCGAGGACTGCCCAAGGGAGACGCAGGTCCTGCCAGCGGGGGGACCATACCGTGGAAAATATGTCACAGGGAGTTGCCTGAAGCTGAAACTATGTCTGTGGAGCCCAAGCCCAGCACGGAGCACCAGGGAGCGAAAGCTTGCTGGCTCACCTGGGAAAGAAGGCACACTGGATCAATTTGGTGAAGGGTGTAGGTTGCAGGGCATTCAGGAGAGGGCTTTGAGCTCGACTGAATCAAGAGGCTTGAAGGGGTGTCTCTGAAGGCCTGAGAGGACCACTGAGAGATCCCAGGAGGAGAATAGGCTTGGTCGGGAAGGGTTCAACCTCCGGGCGCCTTTAAGGAACATGATAATCAAGTCGTGTTTCCCTTTCCGCTGTCCACCAAAGCAGACAAAGAGCTGCTCAGAACATCTAAAGCTCTGCATGCGGTCCACACAAGTACACAAAGCACACACTGGACACAGCAATGAAAAGGTTGGGTCTGCCTCCTCCCGGGGCAGTGCTTGCAGGTTCACTACTTGGTCACTGAAGGGGGTCGTTGGAACCTTGGGCACGTGGCCCAGTCGTGGTCTTAGGATGACATGAGTGTCTGCCGGACCGAACTCCAGGCAGGTGTCGCTGACAGAGAACACTTGCAGGTCCCCAACCCTCTTGATGGAAGTGAGCGTGATCAGGAGGGCCGTCTTCAAGGAGAGGCCTTTCAGCTCGACTGATTCTAGTGGCTCAAAGGGGGGTCTCTGAAGGCCTGAGAGGATCACTGAGAGATTCCAGGAGGGGAACAGGATTGGCCGGGGAGGGTTCAACCTCCGGGTGCCTCTAAGGAACCTGATAATCAAGTCGTGCTTACCCAAGGACTTGCCCTTCACTGTCGTGGTGGGCTGCGATAGTGGCTACATACACCTTCAAGTAGGGCAATTTTAGGAAATATTTTCTTTTTGAAGTGCTGTCGAAGCGCCCAGGGGCAAAGCTGCTCTGCCGTGCAGAGAAGAAAAAAGCTACTGATATGCGCCGTAGATCCAACAGCATACACTCTACAGAGATGAGTCGAACAGTATGTGACTGCAGCTCGCTGATCACACAAACGCTCAGCTCCGAAGAAAAAATCTGAATGGACAGACGCATGTTTCCCTCCCTTTATACCTGTATGTCCTGGAGGGACATGCAAATTCTGTCTGCCAATTTCTTATTGGCCTTTTCTATAGTTCAGAGATGCGCGAGGCTCTCAAGAGAGACCCCTTGTGTCGCTTCATCGACACAATATCGAGCGACAGACGGGGAACGAAGTCTTCTGTTTTATGCACTAATTGAATTTTTCCAGTCCATTTCTTTTCATTTATTATTATTATGACAGCCCCCGATCCATTCTGGCAAGATTCCTGCAGTCAGCAGGTAGAGACTTTTTTTGTTTTACATGCGGCATGGAATAAAGGCAAGTTGTGCTTGGAGGATTACAACATCATGGCATTTTGCTGATGCGGTCTGAGAGGGTTTGTTATTCGGTTGGTTTCCCACAGCCTCTCTTTCTCTATCTAATCATATTGTAATTTTTTTTATTTTCCTTTATTGACTTAGTGTTGATTTTATTTGTTCATTTTGTGGGTTTGATGTTATTTACTGCAGCCTATTTCTTTGAAAACTTCTCTGTGTAGTTCAGTTGTACGGTTTATGTAAAAAAAACAACAACGGACTGAAGTAATCTTGTAGCAATGGTGTCGCGAAAAATCTTGTGAGTGTGCATGAATCATCGAATTTCGCAAATGGACACCAGTTGAGACTGTTATGTGCATTGAAGCACATCTTTTTTTCTATTCTGTGGGCTATTAAGGATTTTATGGTTACATCAATGTTGAATTGTGGTCTATATAATGTAGTCTTAGGTACACAATTATTATTTGCATGCAATATGTCACTCTTTAATATAGGTGAAATGTTTCTATCCATGTGGAGTGTTAATGGAATGGGGCACCCTATAATAAGAAGGAAGGTTGAATCTTTTCTTGAGAAAAAAATCTGATATACATAATGTTCCTTCAAGAAACATATTTTTCTTCACAGGAAGCTGAAAAACTTGGTATAGCATGAGGTGGGAATGTGTTTTGTAGTGCTGGTTCAAGTAAGAGTAGGGGAGTCATCACATTGATAAGTAAGCATTTACAATTTAATTGTCTCAAACAGGTTAAAGATAATTTAGGAAGAGTCATTACTGTTTTGGCTGAAATACTGGGGCAAAATCTTATTTTGTCTAATATTTATGCACCCAACACTGATGATCAGAACACTGATTTTTATAGATCTTGAGGGAAAGTAAAAAGCAGCTGGGATCTTCCATGATATGGTTTTGGGTTAAGACTTCAATCTATTAGTGGATCCAGTCCTTGATCATAGTGAGGCAAAAGTGTGTAGACCCCCTATAGAGAAAAGAAAATCATATAAATGACACTTTTATTCATCCCTTCTACAAGACCCAGCATTTTAGCAAATGTTAAAGACAGAAGTTCATGTTTATGTTTAAACCAATTGGTCATCAGTTTCCTTAGTGGGCGTGGCACGGGAGGCACTTAAGGCAGTTCTTAGGGGGCAGATCATACAATATGCCTCTTTCATTAAAAAGATGAAAGCACAGGATTTCATGGAATTGGAAAAGAGTATTAAAAGTGCTGAAACAGAGCTGAAGCGCAGAATGTCATCCAATGGTCTTAGAGAGTTGACTCAGTGTGGCACGGTGGAGGGCGGGACCGGCGCGTGATTGCGCACGCCCGGTCCCGTATCGGGCTGATTGAGCCGGCAAGAGGGTTAAAAGGCCACTCGCAGACGGCGATCGGGAGAGAGAGCTTAATCAGCAGACGTCTGCTGTCCTAAATGTTTGTTTTAAGTTCTTAATTAAATTATGATTTATGTTGACAAGCCGGTTTCTCGCCTCTTCCTTGCCCATGAACATGAACTGTTTTACATTGGTGCCGAAAACCCGGGAAGGAAGAGGGATACGCCGTAGCGGAGTTCTCGCCACTTCTCAATGGAGCAGCCGCGGCTATCTGCCGGGAGACGGAGGAGCCCAGCCACCTGGACGCGGAGGAACGGCCGCCGACCGCGAGGGGAGGAGGGGCTCCTGGCCGACAGCCTGGAGCGGTTAGGGCCGCTGCCAGGGGCGGGGGAGTCCCCTAGTAGCCGCTGGAACGCGGCGGAGTTGGAGACTGCCGACCGCGTGCGGGGAGGGGCTCGCCGCCGACCGCCTGGAGCGGGAGAACCGCTGCCAGGGGCGGGGGGAGGCCCCTTCGATACCCTGGGAACGCGGCGGGGCGTTCCGTCCGCCAGGGGCTGAGGACTGCCTCCGATCTGCCCGGAGAGGCGCGGCTGCTGTCCTGAAGAGGGTGGAGAAGTGGCTGAGGAACGAGCTGCGGCGTATCAGAGAACCGGCGAGTACGTTTTTTTTTTTCTTTCGTTTCTTTAATCTCTCTCTCCTCTCTCTCTCGATACCGCTCTGCGGTGGCCTTTTCCCTATTTATTTTTTTAAATTATGGTGTTTATGGGAGGGGGAGGTACTGCCCAGTGCAGGAACCCTCCCCCCCCCCTTATTTTTAATGGTTGTTTCCCTCCCCTTGCCCCCTCCCTCGTCCAGGTTGATGGGGATGACCCGCCGGCAGACCGCTCGGGAGGCGCCCCCCCCCAGGGGATGTACGTCAGGCCGGGGGTCCCCAGCCTGAGAGAACGGGGGAGGAGTGTGGCACGGTGGAGGGCGGGACCGGCGCGTGATTGCGCACGCCCGGTCCCGTATCGGGCTGATTGAGCCGGCAAGAGGGTTAAAAGGCCACTCGCAGACGGCGATCGGGAGAGAGAGCTTAATCAGCAGACGTCTGCTGTCCTAAATGTTTGTTTTAAGTTCTTAATTAAATTATGATTTATGTTGACAAGCCGGTTTCTCGCCTCTTCCTTGCCAATGAACTTGAACTGTTTTACACTCAGCTAACATATAGTTTTGCTTATTCAGGGCAAGACAGACTAAGTGATGTGCAGAATTGTGATTCGGGAGACAAAGCAGGGAAACTCTTACCAGATACATAATAAAAGAGTTCTTTTACACCATTCCTTCAGTGAAGTCTTCTAGAGACAATGTATTTACCTCTGCCACAGATTTTAAGGCCTTTAAAGAAGTCTATTTTGATCTTTAAAGTTCCATGTCTTTGTCTACCGATAAGGATATTAGTAACTTTATAGAGCCATTAGAATTTACTAAATTGACGAAAAATCAAAAATACTTTCAAGTAATAATTACTTATTACTTTGGAGGAGCATGTTGAGGTAATTAAAGCCTTACCAACAGGTAAGGCACTGGGGCCATATGGTTTTGCCACAGAAATGTATCTCACAGAACTGGCTCCACTTATGTTAGAAGTTTACACAGTCATTACAGATAGGTGAACTACTACCAACCATGATGCAAGCCCTGATCATTCTCATTCTTAAAAAAGATAAAGACCCAAATGAATGTACACGTTATCATCCAATTTCCCTGATCCAGTTATAAGTAAAAATATTGTCTAAAATTCTGGCTTATCAATTAAGTAGAATAATTACATCTCTTATTCTTACAGATCAAGTGGGGTTTATTCATGGTTGTAGTTCTTCTGATAATATAAGACGTTTTATAAATATTATGTGGTCAGTAGCAAATGATCAGACCCTGATTGCTGCCATTTTACTTGATGCAGAGACGGCATGTTATATGGTGGAATGGGACTATCTTTTTAAGATTTTGGAAATGTACGGGTTTGGGAACATTTATTGGGTGGATTAAGTTACTCTCCTTAAACATCCGTCAGCGGCAGTGCAAACGAATGGATTCATTTCAGATTATTTTTGTCTTGGTTGGGGAACCCGGCAAGGCTGTCCTCTTTGATATTTGCTGTTCTGTCTTGTCCTGGAAACAATAGCAGCTGCAATAAGAAAAGAGCTTTATTTTCCTGGTATTGTAGCAGGATGTGTGGTACATAAACGTTTTACTCTACGCAGATCATATATTATTATTTGTCTCCGATCCTAGAAGATCTGTGCCTAGCCTCTATAGAATTATTAATTCTTTCTCCAAATTTTCAGGATACAGGGTGAATTAGTCTAAATAGGAAGCTCTTGCTCTGACAGCATATTGCCCTACCATAGCTTTCCAACCTGGTGCCTTTCAATGGCCCAAGCAAGGCATTAGGTATTTAGGCATTTTATTTCCAGCAAATTTGAGGGATTTAGTTAGAGCTCATTTAGACCCATTAATGAAAAAGTTCTCGTGTGATGTTGAGAGGTGGGCTTCACTACATTTGTCTATGGCTGGGAAGGTCAAAGTTATAAAAATGAATTATATCCCCAAATTCAATTATTTACTGCAGTCTCTCCCCATAGAAGTTCCTCTTTCTTATTTTAAACAAGTTGGTAAAATATCTAAGTTTTTTTATTTGAAATGGTAAATAACCTTGGTTACATTTTGGTAAGTTACATAGACAAAGGAGGTTTAGTCCTCCCCAAAATTATTCCACACATTCAGAATGGACAAATGTTTCTCATATGTTCAATATTGATACTTACCTAAATGTTTTCTCAAGTAAATGACTGAACCCCAAATTATGCATTAACAAGTCTGTGAGGGGCCAAGCAGGCAGACATGAGAACACAAGCTTTCCAACAAAAAAATGAGTCTTTATTGTAACCCACAATCTTCCAAACAAATAATCAGAAAATATACAAAATAAATAAACTCAGTCAAATAACATAACTGACTAGACTGAGATACTGAGGTCAACTGAACAGAACAAAACTCAAACTATTGCTCAACTGAAGAGAATAAACTGACCTCCTTACTCAAAAGGAGGTAAAAAAAAAAGGAGACAACAAAACTCTGTGATCATGAACCAGAGACTCTAACCACTACCTCCCCTCCCCCCGTCCTCCAGCCCAACAAGAGTCATCGCTTCAGCCAGTGCTGCGTATTCAGCTCCTCTTGCTTTAACTCGTAACCCTTCCTAGACCAGAGGGACGGGGGAGAGGGAAGAAAAAATTTTTTATTTCCATAAAAAAAAAATATATATATATATATATATATATATATATATATATATATATATATATATAATGCAGTTCAATGGAAAGGAGGAGGCGAGAACCAGCTTGTCAACATAAATAACATTTGAGAATGATAAATTAAAAAGACACACACACACACACACACACACACACACACACACAGACACACACACACACACACACACAAGAAATATATATATATATATATATATATATATATATGACGGACATGTCCGTAAATGATCTCTCTCTCGTCACACCACCGTCTGACATCGGCCTTTATCCCTCTTTAGCCTGATACGGGACCGGGTGTGTATCGTCACGACCCGACCCCGCCCTCCGCCCTGCCACAATATATATATATACATATATATACATATATATACATATATATATATATATATATATATATATATATATATATATATATATATACACACACACTCACACACACACATATACATACATACATACCCTCCCACTCCTATATTTTTAATAGGGTTTTAATACTCTCATATCCTTAACTACCTATATCCTATCAATTAGGCCTGTACACTGCAGAAACTTGAACAATATAGTTATTACATTCACTCCTATCTTTGGATTTAAAATATATTTTAATGAAATATCTTGTTCCCCTTTTCTCCTTATCTCCTCTACTAGAATTACTCTCTCCTCTGTGTGTCTTCCACAATGCATAATGACGTGTTCTACTGTTTCACTAATTCCACACCATTCACAAAGCCCTGTTGGATGCTTGGATATTAATTGCATTGTCTTATTTAGCCCTGTATGCCCCAATCTGAGTCTTGATAAAATATTTTCCTCTCTTTTATTTCTACTAGAATGCCTTCCTTAACCTACTTTTGGCTGTATTGAATGCAAATGTATTCCTTTAGTTTCAGTATCCCAATACTGCTGCCATCTTTGTTACATTTCCTTTATAACTATTGCTTTTATTTCTATTTCCACTTTAGTATCCTGTACTGCTTGTTTTGACAGCTTATCTGCTACCTCATTCCCTTTCACACCCACATGTGCTGGAACCCACAAAAACTGTAACCTCACCCTTATTTGTTGCAACAAATATAATTCATGGAGAATCTCCATTACTAAATCTTGTCTTGTGTCAGACTGTTGGGCATCAATACTTGAGAAATCTGCATTGGAATCTGAACACACTACTACATCCTTCACTCCAGTTTCATTAATCCATCTTAAAGCAATCACAGTTGCCATCATTTGACATCAATTTTGGTATAAGAAATGCTATACCTACTTGTCCGCTACTTGGATTCTTTGATGCATCTGTAAATTTTTGAGGAATGTGTCCATACTTTCTACCCAAATACTCCCTTACTTGTGTGACGCGGCGTTAGGGGGAAAGCAGGACAAAATAGAATAGCTAACTACGCCACCCTGTTAAACAGGGAAATATTAATATTTAGTTAAATAACCCATAAAGGGCACACAGGTTCACTTGTTTCACAAAAGGACCAAAGACATGGATACCAAAAAATACAAAAAGCTTTATTTACTACAGTTATCAAGCAGTCACTTTAAAACAGGTAACCTTAAAACAGTTATGACCAGAGCAGAAATTGCACACATGAACACATACACTACAAAACACACACACACACACACACACACACACACACACACACACACACACACACACACACACACACACACACACACACACACACACACACACACACACACACACACACACACACACACACACACACACAAAACAAGAAACTGAGGTTTACCAGTGGCAGGCAGGCTAGCCGACGAGCACAAGGCTCCTATCGTTAAATCTTACCACCCAGTGCACGAATCTCACCACGCACACGGCACAATGAAGTCAAGCGTGAACACACGTCAAAAAATGACAGAAGTCCCCCCACCACACGTTCAGCTAGCTGCCTGCCCTGGGTCTCGGTTCCTGTAAACAGAAACAAAAGTTAATCACAAATAATAAAATCATGAAAAACCACACTTCAACAGCACAAGAGTGTAAGCAGTTGTTTAGACAAGGAAATTACTACATAAATTGTTTTTTATGTTAACTAACTACCTATGAGCAGATCAACACAATAGATTAACCTCACAGGCCCTTAAATATAGCACTTGAATGGCGGCGATTCACATACTCAAAATCACAGAGTCAGCGAAGAGGTTAGATGAAACAAAACTAATCACAATAGCTTAAGGCTAAACATAATGCAACCAAACAAATAAAAACAAAACCCACAAATAAAGACAAACATCTACAAACAAAGCAAAGTAACCAAAGCAAAGTAAACAAATCAACCAAAGTAAACAAATCAAACATAGCAAACATCAGCAAAGTAAACAAATCAAACATAACAAACATCAGCAAAGTAAAAAAAAAGCAAAGTAAACAAAGCAAACATCAGCAAAGTAAACAAAGCAGCAGCATCAGAGAATGTTGCTCCGCAGGCCAAATCAACTGAGAGGTTTCCTAAAACCCCCGATTATTCTGCGGGGAATGTTGCCCCACTGGATCAAGCAGCAAGAGGTTTCCTAAAACCCCAAGTGTTCTTCCTACAAATAGCCAAAGGAATTGATTACAACAGAACACACAAAATTGCGGCTAAATAGCGATTGTTCCACATACCTTCATGTTGTAACTCCAGCTGTAGATATAAATCGTACACTCACGCATATAACAAAAAGGCATCAATACACCAATAAAACTCAGCAACGAAGAATTATGGTTGAAGGGAGAATGTTGAGGGTTGATCACTGAGGGAATGACAGCCGCCAACCGACCACAGCTAGAAACAGTCCGTTCCGAAGCTAAATCAACCAAGTAAACAAACCAGTTATCTCAAAGCATATTAGAGTTAGCTAGTTAGCCAAACAAACATACCTCCAAAGCGGAAGCGATCAACATCAGAATGGGTGGTCCTCAAGTAGTGACGAACAAGCAGTGCTCTGACACACAAGCAGTGCCCTACAGTCCCATTTTATAGTATCCCTAAAGGCCTATGATTGGACAACCAATGCACCGAGGTGTGATACAATAATTACAAAGAAAATAACCTGTGCAATGCTCACCGCTTGTCCCACTACACTTGGATTACCTCATGCTCACTCTGACCTTCTTTTTGTCTGCATTCCAGTAGTGTCAAATCTACTAGAGGTTGAGGCGAAATCCACAACGGAACAGCTGGCAGGATCACTCTTGGTGTAATTCTAAAATCCTTTATACCCATCTCCTTTACTAGATCCCCTACCACTCATCCGAAACTATAACATTTTTCTTCCCATACTCCCAACACTGATCAAATAATTTTAAGGTGGGATGTGATTTGTCCTGTCCCTTAAGATTTGCCCAGTAGACCTCTATCAACTGTTGTCTTCTTATTTGACGAGGCATTTAACCTACTTCTACCTGTAATGCTGAAACTGGAGATGATGGATATGCTCCGCAACAAATCCTTAATACTTGTGCATGAATTTGATCTAATTTAGCTAAATGAGTTTTTGCTGCAGATCCATAAACAATACTTCCATAATCCATCACTGATCTAATTAGTGTTATGTATATGGTTTTTAAAGCCAAACTGTCCATCCCCCAGTTTTGACCGGACACACACCTCATTATATTCAAAACTCGTATACATTTCTCATCAATCTTTTCTATGTGCCCCTTCCATGTGAGTCTGCTGTCTAATCGTATTCCAAGAAACCTTACCTTATTTACCCTTTCTAATGTCTGATTGTACAAATTTAATTTGAACTCGTTATCTATTCTTTTATTAGTGAATAACACTGACTGGGTCTTTTCCACTGAGAACTTAAATCCCCACTTAAATGACCATTTCTCCACCTCATTTAATACCCTTTGCATTTTCTGGACAATAAACTTTATATTGGCACCTCTATAACATAGAGCTCCATCATCCACAAACAATGATCTGCAAATACTTTTGTCCACCCCTGAGAACACATCATTGATCATGATTATAAAAAGCAATGGGCTAATAACACTTCCCTGTGGAGTTCCATTTTCTAATGCTCCATTATTTGATATACATTCTCCCACTCTCACCTTAATCTTTCTTTCTACCAGGAAATTTTTAATCCAATTAAACATTCGCCCACCTATTCCCAATTGTCCCAATTTCACAAGCAATCCTTCTTTCCATAACAAATCATAAGCTTTCTCTATATCAAAAAATACTGCCACCACTGTTTCTTTATTCATCAATGCTTTCCTTATGTCCGACTCTATACATAATACTAGATCCATCGTTCCTCTACCCCACCCCCTAAATCCACTCTGATTTGGTGTAAAACTCTTCCCTTTTTCCAAATAATACATTAATATGTCAGTTATAATTTTTTCCATTACCTTACATAGATGAGATGTAAGAGCTATTGGCCCATAGTTTAATGGCACACTTGGATCCTTCCCTGGTTTCCTTATAGGCAGTACAATTGCTTCTTTCCAGTTTTTAGGCAAAATCCCTTCTATCCAAATTCTATTTAAAAATTATAAAACACACCCAATGCATTGTCACTTAAATGTTTCAACATACTATAGCTTACCCCATTTTCTCCAGTTGCTGATTTTTAAGAGTCTCTTCCCTTACTCTCCTACTCTCATCTGACAAATTTTAAGAGCAGTTCACCTTTACAAATGCCTATCGAAACATTGTTGCCTTTTCTTCATCCGTTACAGCTAATTCTTCTCTCATCTTTAAAACTGGATATTCAAACTCCTTTCGTATACCCTTCATCTATTTGATCATACTCCATACCTCTTCAATTGGGTTTTCCCTATTTCACTATAAAAAGATCTCCAAAAATATCGTTTAGCATTTCTTACCACCCTTCTAACTTCTGCTTTGACCTTTTTATATTCAATCAAATGTTGAAAATGATGTGTTCTTCTTACTCTTCTAAATGCCTTCCTTTTATTTCTGATAGCTTCATCAGAATTTTTATTCTACCATGGGACTGTTTTCATCTTCCTACTTCCTTTACTTTTTGGAATATATTTTCCTGCTGCTTCCTTTATAACAGAAATGATCTCACTATTTATTTCCTCAATACTACCCCTATTTATATTCTCAATCTGATTCAATCCTTCTTCACTCTCTCTCATAAACTTTGCCCAGTTGGCCTTTTCATATATCCACTTCCCTGTACCTCTCCAATGTTTTCCCCTTTCCTCTCCATTACTCATAATAGATATTAATATAGGATAATGATCACTTCCCACCGTGCATTTACTTAATATTTCCCACTCAGATACTCCTCCTAACAATCTTGACACCAATGTCAAATCTAAGGCTGATCCTAATCCTGATACTATATCCACCCTTGTGTACCCTCCATCACTGAGACATACTAACTTCTTTACATCTTCAATTATCTGACCATTTCTATCTACTTTTGCCCCACACCAAAGAATACTATGTGCATTAAAGTCCCCACACCAAATAATCTTATCATCTCCATGACCTTCTATAGCTTCTAATTCACTTAACTCCAGTCTCTTAAATGTATTATAAAATATTTTTTACCTTGGTCCCATATCTCAACTACTACATACTCCATTGAAATCCCTATTCCCACCAATCTATACGGAATTCCTGATCTTATGAAAGTAATACATCCCCCTCCACTACCCTCTACTCTATCCCTTCTTACTACTGAATATCCCTTCAAAACAAAATCAAATCTAGGTTTAAGCCATGATTCTTGTATACATATCACATGTGGTTTATCCTTCATTCGATTTACATACACTTTGAACTCCAATCCATTTGCAAAAAGACTCCTGGCATTCCACTCTAATTTTATTATCATCATAATTTATGACTAGAACATATTTCTTGACTTGGCTGTAATTCTGTTGTTAGGCAATCCGTAACTATCTCCCATGTCATTCCTTTCACATCTAAAAATCTCTCAGCTGCCCTCAGAATAATTTGTATCCTCTCAGTTCTCTTTTCCATCTGAGCTGTGCAATTAATAACTTCCACCATAAACACCACAAAGTTTTTCTTTCTTACTCTTACCTCATCTTCCCAGATCCTACCTTCTTCTCTCATTCTTATTAGTGGTGCTTGCAAAGCAACACTATTGTAATCTCACATACTTATTAGGTTGGCTTGAGAAAGCCAACTTACTGAAATCCTATTTAAACTTATTATTAGGTTGGCTTGAGAAAGCCAACTTACTGAAATCCTATTTAAACTTATTATTATTATAATTAGTGGTGCTTGACAAAGGCAAAGCATCACTAGTGTTCTCTTGCATACTTATTAGTGGTGCTTGCCATAGGCAAAGCATCACTATTGTTCTCTTGCATACTTATTAGTGGTGCTTGCCATAGGCAAAGCATCACTATTGTTCTCTTGCATACTTATTATTAGTGGTGCTTGCAAAGCAACACTATTGTAATCTCACATACTTATTTTTCTTCTTCTTCTTCTTCTTCTTCTTCTTCCGTACAAAACTTCGGCGCCTAACTCGTCCCGCACCTTTTGGCGTAGACCCATGAATGAGGTGTCAAATCGTGCGGCTCATTGAGGAGAGGTGTGCTATGACTTTTATAAGCGATCGGGGGTACGGTGTTTGCCCCAGGGGCAAAAAATTGGGCAAAAAATCCCATTGACTTAACATTGAGCCGAACTTTGACGAGTCATAGCTCAGAGCGAGGATTTCGCAGAGACGTGTGATTTACCACATTTGAAGAGGCTGACAGGCTCTGTGAGAACATACCTCACAATGGGGTAAAAGTTGCACCCCTGGGGGGCAGGAGCTGCCCAAAGTTGCCCCAATGTAAGTCAATGGAATTTTTTTCAAAATTTTTTGGTCGCAGACCCACAAATGAGGCGTCAAATCGTGCGGATTATTTGGGAATGGTGTGCTATGACTTTTATAAGCGATCGGGGGTACGGTGATTGCCCCAGGGGCAAAAAATTGGGCAAAAAATCCCATTGACTTAACATTGCGCCGAACTTTGACGAGTCATAGCTCAGAGCGAGGATTTCGCAGAGACGTGTGATTTACCACATTTGAAGAGGCTGACAGGCTCTGTGAGAACATACCTCACAATGGGGTAAAAGTTGCACCCCTGGGGGGCATGAGCTGCCCAAAGTTGCCCCAATGTTAAGTCTATGGTAGATTTTGTATTGAACATAACTCTGGATCACAGTGTCTTAGAGACAAGGGGGCGGGCTCATTTTACTCAGACGACCAATCAGTCTCTCAGGATCATTGTGAAGCTATCAAGCCACGCCCTAGCAACCATTTAGAGCACCTTAGCAACAACTCCCATAGACTTCCATTGAAAGAGATCAAAGGGATATCTCCGGACTGAATTATCATAGAAACACGAGGGTGGTCTCGTTTGACTTGGGGCAGTAAAACAGCCAATCATGAATCCCCTCAACACTTCCTAGCCCCTCCCTAGCAACCATTTTCGAGCACCTTAGCAACCAAAATCCAAAGAGAGATATCTTCCATTCTGAATGTCACAGAGGCATGGGAGTTGGTTTGTATCATTCATATTGACAAGCAGCCTTTGGAGATTCATCATTGGCAGCTGCCAAGCCACTCCCTAGCAACAATTTAGAGCACCCTAGCAACCACATTTATTGATTTCAATTACAGTAAGATATCTTCAGATCAGAATGTCCTAGAGATATGATAGTTGCTTTGTTTTAATTGGGTGAGTAATCAGTCTTCATCTTTCATCATGTGAACTACTTAGCCACGCCCTAGCAACCATTTAAAGCACCCTAGCAACAAAACACCATTGAAATCCATTCAATATCACCAAGATGTGTATCTTAGGATCAGAATGTCGTAGAGACTTCCGGGTTGACTTATTTCACTCAGGATGGAAAGTAGACTTGATAAATATCACCCTGGTAACTGCCTAGCAACCAAATGGGGTTACCCTAGCAACCAAGAAACAAATCGCATATCTCTGCACAAGAAAATCACAGAGACTTCCGGGTTGACTTATTTCACTCAGGATGGCAAGGAGCATTGTTGCCTGTCACCTTGGTAACTGCCTAGCAACCAGATGGGGTTACCCTAGCAACCAAGAAACAAATCACATATCTCTGCACAAGAAAATCACAGAGACTTCCGGGTTGACTTATTTCACTCAGGATGGCAAGGAGCATTGTTGCCTGTCACCTTGGTAACTGCCTAGCAACCAGATGGGGTTACCCTAGCAACCAAGAAACAAATCACATATCTCTGCACTAGAAAATCGTAGAGACTTCCGGGTTAACTTTTTTCACTCAGGATGGCAAGGAGCATTGTTGCCTGTCACCTTGGTAACTACCTAGCAACCAAATTGGGTTACCCTAGCAACCAAGTAAAAAATCCCATATCTCTGCACCAGAACACCCTACTGTAATGGGGGTGGCCTCTTTCAACTTTGGGCAGCAGGTGGGACATTGAGGTAAGAAATTTTGCCACGGCAAGCACCACTCACATTTTCTTCAGGAAATGTACCTATCTAGTTAGTGGTGCTTGCAAAGCAACACTATTGTAATCTCACATACTTATTTTTCTTCTTCTTCTTCTTCTTCTTCTTCCGTACAAAACTTCGGCACCTAACTCGTCCCGCACCTTTTGGCGTAGACCCATGAATGAGGTGTCAAATCGTGCGGCTCATTGAGGAGAGGTGTGCTATGACTTTTATAAGCGATCGGGGGTACGGTGTTTGCCCCAGGGGCAAAAAATTGGGCAAAAAATCCCATTGACTTAACATTGCGCCGAACTTTGACGAGTCATAGCTCAAAGCGAGGATTTCGCAGAGACATGTGATTTACCACATTTGAAGAGGCTGACAGGCTCTGTGAGAACATACCTCACAATGGGGTAAAAGTTGCACCCCTGGGGGGCAGGAGCTGCCCAAAGTTGCCCCAATGTAAGTCAATGGAATTTTTTTCAAAATTTTTTGGTCGAAAACCCACAAATGAGGCGTCAAATCGTGCGGATTATTTGGGAATGGTGTCCTATGACTTTTATAATCGATCGGGGGTACGGTGATTGCCCCAGGGGCAAAAAATTGGGCAAAAAATCCCATTGACTTAACATTGCGCCGAACTTTGACGAGTCATAGCTCAGATCGAGGATTTCACAGAGACGTGTGATTAACCAGATTTGAAGAGGCTGACAGGCTCTGTGAGAACATACCTCACAATGGGGTAAAAGTTGCACCCCTGGGGGGCATGAGCTGCCCAAAGTTGCCCCAATGTTAAGTCTATGGTAGATTTTGTATTGAACATAACTCTGGATCACAGTGTCTTAGAGACAAGGGGGCGGGCTCATTTTACTCAGATGACCAGTCAGTCTCTCAGGATCATTGTGAAGCTATCAAGCCACGCCCTAGCAACCATTTAGAGCACCTTAGCAACAACTCCCATAGACTTCCATTGAAAGAGATCAAAGGGATATCTCCGGACTGAATTATCATAGAAACACGAGGGTGGTCTCGTTTGACTTGGGGCAGTAAAACAGCCAATCATGAATCCCCTCAACACTTCCTAGCCCCTCCCTAGCAACCATTTTCGAGCACCTTAGCAACCAAAATCCAAAGAGAGATATCTTCCATTCTGAATGTCACAGAGGCATGGGAGTTGGTTTGTATCATTCATACTGACAAGCAGCCATGGGATATTCATCATTGGCAGCTGCCAAGCCACTCCCTAGCAACAATTTGGAGCACCCTAGCAACCACATTTATTGATTTCAATTGAAGTAAGATATCTTCAGATCAGAATGTCCTAGAGACATGATAGTTGCTTTGTTTTAATTGGGTGAGTAATCAGTCTTCATCTTTCATCATGTGAACTACTTAGCCACGCCCTAGCAACCATTTAAAGCACCCTAGCAACAAAACACTATTGACATCCATTCAATATCACTAAGATGTGTATCTTAGGATCAGAATGTCGTAGAGACTTCCGGGTTGACTTATTTCACTCAGGATGGAAAGTAGACTTGATAAATATCACCCTGGTAACTGCCTAGCAACCAAATGGGGTTACCCTAGCAACCAATAAACAAATCACATATCTCTGCACAAGAAAATCACAGAGACTTCCGGGTTGACTTATTTCACTCAGGATGGCACGGAGCATTGTTTGCTGTCACCTTGGTAACTGCCTAGCAACCAGATGGGGTTACCCTAGCAACCAAGAAATAAATCACATATCTCTGCACAAGAAAATCACAGAGACTTCCGGGTTGACTTATTTCACTCAGGATGGCAAGGAGCATTGTTGCCTGTCACCTTGGTAACTGCCTAGCAACCAGATGGGGTTACCCTAGCAACCAAGAAACAAATCACACATCTCTGCACAAGAAAATCACAGAGACTACCGGGTTGACTTATTTCACTCAGGATGGCAAGGAGCATTGTTGGCTGTCACCTTGGTAACTGCCTAGCAACCAGATGGGGTTACCCTAGCAACCAATTAACAAATCACGTATCTCTGAACCAGAAAATCGTAGAGATTCCAGGTTGACTTATTTCAGTCAGGATGGCAAGGAGCATTCTTGGCTGTCACCTTGGTAACTGCCTAGCAACCAGATGGGGTTACCCTAGCAACCAAGAAACAAATCACATATCTCTGTACTAGAAAATCACAGAGACTTCCGGGTTGACTTATTTCAGTCAGGATGGCAAGGAGCATTGTTGCCTGTCACCTTGGTAACTGCCTAGTAACCAGATGGGGTTACCCTAGCAACCAATAAACAAATCACATATCGCTGCACAAGAAAATCACAGAGACTTCCGGGTTGACTTATTTCACTCAGGAGAGCAAGGAGCATTGTTGGCTGTCACCTTGGTAACTGCCTAGCAACCAGATGGGGTTACCCTAGCAACCAAGAAACAAATCACATATCTCTGTACTACAAAATCGTAGAGACTTCCGGATTGACTTATTTTACTCAGGATGGTAAGTAGCATTGGTGGCTGTCACCTTAGTAACTGCATATCAACCAGATGGGTTTCCCTAGCAACCATGGAACAACACCAATATCTCTGCACCAGAACATCCTACTGTCATGGGGGTGGCCTCTTTCAACTTTGGGCAGTAGGTGGGACATTGTGGTAAGAAATTTTGCCACGGCAAGCACCACTCACATTTTCTTCAGGAAATGTACATTCTAGTTATTAGGTTGGCTTGAGAAAGCCAACTTACTGAAATCCTATTTAAACTTATTATTATTATTATTATTATTCTGAGACTAAATTTCTAAATGTAACTCCTCCTAGAGCTTTTAAGCTACATGCACCAAACTCGGCACAGACCTTCAGACTAATCCCGAATAGTGTGCTATATCTTTTCTAACTGATCGGACTTACGGTTTTCCTAAAAATGACGATCAAATCTCGGAAAAACTCCCATTGATTAACATTGCGGAATGTTCAGAAATTTAAATCCCAACTGACGTTTTCACACACACAGACGAAAAAGGGCCTGTCAGCCCTGCGTCTCTCCCTCTCTCTCTCCCTCAGAGGATTTCTTTTATCAAGCAGCCAATAAGTAATGACCTAAAATCTTCATAGCCACAGTATAGTAGCTTCCAGGTTCACTTGATTCACTCAGTATGGAAAGGAGGCTTGATAAGTATCACCCTGGTAACTGCATAGCAACCAGACAGGATTACCCTAGCAACCAAATAACAAATCACATATTTCTGCACCAGAAAATCATACAGACATCCTGTTTCACTTATTTCACTCAGGATGGAAAGTAGCCTTGATATGTATCACTCTGGTAACTGCCTAGCAACCAGATGGGGTTACCCTAGCAACCAAGTAACAAATCACATATCTCTGCACCAGAAAATCATACAGACTTCCTGTTTCACTTATTTCACTCAGGATGGAAAGTAGCCTTGATATGTATCACTCTGGTAACTGCCTAGCAACCAGATGGGGTTACCCTAGCAACCAAGTAACAAATCACATATCTCTGCACCAGAAAATCGTAGTGACTTCCTGTTTCACTTATTTCACTCAGGATGGAAAGTAGCCTTGATATGTATCCCTCTGGTAACTGCCTAGCAACCAGATGCGGTTACCCTAGCAACCAAGTAACAAATCACATATCTTTGAACCAGAACATCGTAGAGACTTAGGGGTTAACATATTTCACACAGGATTGCAAGGAGCCTTATGAGTATCACCTTGGTAACTGCCTAGCAACCAGATGGGGTTATCCTAGCAACCAACTAACAAATCACATATCTCTGCACCAGAAAATCGTAGAGACTTTCTGTTTCACTTATTTCACTCAGGATGGAAAGTAGCCTTGATATGTATCACTCTGGTAACTGCCTAGCAACCAGATGTGATTACCCTAGCAACCAAGTAACAAATCACATATCTCTGCAACAGAAAATCAGAGAGACTTCCGGGTTGACTTATTTCACTCAGGATGGAAAGTAGCCTTGATATGTATCACTCTGGTAACTGCCTAGCAACCAGATGTGATTACCCTAGCAACCAAGTAACAAATCACATATCTCTGCAACAGAAAATCAGAGAGATTTCCGGGTTGACTTATTTCACTCAGGATGGAAAGTAGCCTTGATATGTATCACTCTGGTAACTGCCTAGCAACCAGATGTGATTACCCTAGCAACCAAGTAACAAATCACATATCTCTGCAACAGAAAATCATAGAGACATCCGGGTTGAATTTATTCACTCAGGATGGAAAGTAGCCTTGATATGTATCACTCTGGTAACTGCCTAGCAACCAGACGGGGTTACCCTAGCAACCAAGTAACAAATCACATATCTCTGCACCAGAAAATCGTAGAGACTACCTGTTTCACTTATTTCACTCAGGATGGAAAGTAGCCTTGATATGTATCACTCTGGTAACTGCATAGCAACCAGACAGGGTTACCTTAGCAACCAAGTAACAAATCACATATCTTTGAACCAGAACATCGTAGAGACTTAGGGGTTGACATATTTCACACAGGATTGCAAGGAGCCTTATGAGTATCACTTTGGTAACTGCCTAGCAACCAGATGTGTTTACCCTAGCAACCAAGTAACAAATCACATATCTCTGCACCAGAAAATCATAGAGACTTCCTGTTTCACTTATTTCACTCAGGATGGAAAGTAGCCTTGATATGTATCCCTCTGGTAACTGCCTAGCAACCAGATGCGGTTACCCTAGCAACCAAGTAACAAATCACATATCTTTGAACCAGAACATCGTAGAGACTTAGGGGTTAACATATTTCACACAGGATTGCAAGGAGCCTTATGAGTATCACCTTGGTAACTGCCTAGCAACCAGATGGGGTTACCCTAGGAACCAACTAACAAATCACATATCTCTGCACCAGAAAATCGTAGAGACTTCCTGTTTCACTTATTTCACTCAGGATGGAAAGTAGCCTTGATATGTATCACTCTGGTAACTGCCTAGCAACCAGATGTGATTACCCTAGCAACCAAGTAACAAATCACATATCTCTGCAACAGAAAATCAGAGAGACTTCCGGGTTGACTTATTTCACTCAGGATGGAAAGTAGCCTTGATATGTATCACTCTGGTAACTGCCTAGCAACCAGATGTGATTACCCTAGCAACCAAGTAACAAATCACATATCTCTGCAACAGAAAATCATAGAGACTTCCGGATTGACTTTATTCACTCAGGATGGAAAGTAGCCTTGATATGTATCACTCTGGTAACTGCCTAGCAACCAGACGGGGTTACCCTAGCAACCAAGTAACAAATCACATATCTCTGCACCAGTATATCGTAGAGACTAACTGTTTCGCTTATTTCACTCAGGATGGAAAGTAGCCTTGATATGTATCACTCTGGTAACTGCATAGCAACCAGACAGGGTTACCTTAGCAACCAAGTATCAAATCACATATCTTTGAACCAGAACATCGTAGAGACTTAGGGGTTGACATATTTCACACAGGATTGCAAGGAGCCTTATGAGTATCACTTTGGTAACTGCCTAGCAACCAGATGTGTTTACACTAGCAACCAAGTAACAAGTCACATATCTCTGCACCAGAAAATCATAGAGACTTCCTGTTTCACTTATTTCACTCAGGATGGAAAGTAGCCTTGATATGTATCCCTCTGGTAACTGCCTAGCAACCAGATGCGGTTACCCTAGCAACCAAGTAACAAATCACATATCTTTGAACCAGAACATCGTAGAGACTTAGGGGTTGACATATTTCACACAGGATTGCAAGGAGCCTTAAGAGTATCACCTTAGTAACTGCCTAGCAACCAGATGGGGTTACCCTAGCAACCAACTAACAAATCACATATCTCTGCACCAGAAAATCGTAGAGACTTCCGGGTTGACATAATTCACTCAGGATGGAAAGGAGGCTTGATAAGTATCACTCTGGTAACTGCCTAGCAACGACAAGGGCTTACCCTAGCAACCAAGTAACAAATCACATAACTCTGCACCAGAAAATCGTAGAGACTTCCTGTTTCACTTATTTTACTCAAAATGGAAAGTAGCCTTGATATATATCACTCTGGTAAATGCCTATCAACCAGATATGGTTACCCTAGCAACCAAGTAAAAAATTATATATCTATCTGTCTATCTATCTATCTATCTATCTATCTATCTATCTATCTATCTATCTATCTATCTATCTTTCTGATGGTCAATATCTATCTATCTATCTATCTATCTATCTATCTATCTGAGGGTCAATATCTATCTATCTATCTATCTATCTAACTATCTGCGGGTCTATAACTATCTATCTATCTATCTGTGGGTCATACTCTATCTATCTATATCTCAGGGTCAATGACTATCTGTCTATCTATATATCTGACGGTCAATATCTATCTATCTATCTAAGGGTCAATGACTATCTATCTATCTATCTATCTATCTATCTATCTATCTATCTATCTATCTATCTATCTATCTATCTATCTATCTGAGGGTCAATATCTATCTATCTATCTATCTAACTATCTGCGGGTCAATAACTATCTATCTATCTATCTGTGGTTCATACTCTATCTATCTATATCTCAGGGTCAATGACTATCTATCTATCTATATATCTGAAGGTCAATATCTATCTATCTATCTAAGGGTCAATGACTATCAATCTGTCTTTCTATCTTTCTATCTATCTATCTATCTATCTATCTATCTATCTGAGGGTCAATATCTATCTATCTATCTGAGGATCAATATCTATCTATCTATCTATCTATCTATCTATCTATCTATCTATCTAATGGTCAATATCTATCTATCTATCTATCTATCTATCTATCTATCTATCTATCTATCTATCTGATGGTCAATAACTATCTATCTATCTATCTATCTATCTATCTATCTATCTGATGGTCAATAACTATCTATCTATCTATCTATCTATCTATCTATCTATCTATCTGAGGGTCAATATCTATCTATCTATCTATCTATCTATCTATGGGTCATACTCTATCTATCTATCTATCTATCTATCTATCTATCTATCTATCTATCTATCTATCTATCTGAGGGTCAATATCTATCTATCTATCTATCTCTCTGAGGGTCAATATCTATCTATCTATCTATCTATCTATCTATCTATCTATCTATCTATCTATCTATCTATCTAATCTATTTGATAGACTGAATGGTTTTATAATCTCTAAACTTTGAACTTTGAAAACTACTACTTATAATTACATCAAACTAGAAACCGTAAATCTTCAAACTTTTACAACTACTTCAAACTTTATGCTAGGCTTTCTCAAGCCAACCTAAAGTTTGTACTCAAACTTTTTAATCTAGTTATTATTATTCTTCTGAGACTAAATTTCTAAATGTAACTCCTCCTAGAGCTTTTAAGCTACATGCACCAAACTCGGCACAGACCTTCAGACTAATCCCGAATAGTGTGCTATATCTTTTCTAACTGATCGGACTTACGGTTTTCCTAAAAATGACGATCAAAACTTGGAAAAACTCCCATTGATTAACATTGCGGAATGTTCAGAAATTTAAATCCCAACTGACGTTTTCACACACACAGACGAAAAAGGGCCTGTCAGCCCTGCGTCTCTCCATCTCTCTCTCCCTCAGAGGATTTCTTTTATCAAGCAGCCAATAAGTAATGACCTAAAATCTTCATAGCCACAGTATAGTAGCTTCCAGGTTGACTTGATTCACTCAGTATGGAAAGGAGGCTTGATAAGTATCACCCTGGTAACTGCATAGCAACCAGACAGGGATACCCTAGCAACCAAATAACAAATCACATATTTCTGCACCAGAAAATCATACAGACTTCCTGTTTCACTTATTTCACTCAGGATGGAAAGTAGCCTTGATATGTATCACTCTGGTAACTGCCTAGCAACCAGATGGGGTTACCCTAGCAACCAAGTAACAAATCACATATCTCTGCACCAGAAAATCGTAGTGACTTCCTGTTTCACTTATTTCACTCAAGATGGAAAGTAGCCTTGATATGTATCACTCTGGTAACTGCCTAGCAACCAGATGTGATTACCCTAGCAACCAAGTAACAAATCACATATCTCTGCAACAGAAAATCAGAGAGACTTCCGGGTTGACTTATTTCACTCAGGATGGAAAGTAGCCTTGATATGTATCACTCTGGTATCTGCCTAGCAACCAGATGTGATTACCCTAGCAACCAAGTAACAAATCACATATCTCTGCAACAGAAAATCATACAGACTTCCTGTTTCACTTATTTCACTCAGGATGGAAAGTAGCCTTGATATGTATCACTCTGGTAACTGCCTAGCAACCAGATGGGGTTACCCTAGCAACCAAGTAACAAATCACATATCTCTGCACCAGAAAATCGTAGTGACTTCCTGTTTCACTTATTTCACTCAAGATGGAAAATAGCCTTGATATGTATCACTCTGGTAACTGCCTAGCAACCAGATGTGATTACCCTAGCAACCAAGTAACAAATCACATATCTCTGCAACAGAAAATCAGAGAGATTTCCGGGTTGACTTATTTCACTCAGGATGGAAAGTAGCCTTGATATGTATCACTCTGGTAACTGCCTAGCAACCAGATGTGATTACCCTAGCAACCAAGTAACAAATCACATATCTCTGCAACAGAAAATCAGAGAGACTTCCGGGTTGACTTATTTCACTCAGGATGGAAAGTAGCCTTGATATGTATCACTCTGGTAACTGCCTAGCAACCAGATGTGATTACCCTAGCAACCAAGTAAAAAATAATATATCTATCTCTCTATCTATCTATTTTTCTGAGGGTCAATATCTATCTATCTATCTATCTATCTGAGTGTCAATATCTATCTATCTATCTGAGGGTCAATAACTATCTATCTATCTATCTATCTATCTATCTGTGGGTCATACTCCTATCTATCTATCTATCTATCTATCTATCTATCTATGGGTCAATGACTATCTATCTATCTATCTATCTATCTGAGGGTCAATATCTATCTATCTATCTATCTTAGGATCAATATCTATCTATCTATCTATCTATCTATCTATCTGAGGATCAATATCTATCTATCTATCTATCTGATGGTCAATATCTATCTATCTATCTAAGGGTCAATATCTATCTATCTATCTATCTATCTGTGGGTCATACTCTATCTATCTATCTATATATCTATCTATCTATCTACCTATCTATCTATCTATCTGAGGGTCAATATCTATCTATCTAACTAATCTATTTGATAGACTGAATGGTTTTATAATCTCTAAACTTTGAACTTTGAAAACTACTACTTATAATTACATCAAACTAAAAACCTTAAATCTTCAAACTTTTACAACTACTTCAAACTTTCATGCTAGGCTTTCTCAAGCCAACCTAAAGTTTGTACTCAAACTTTTTAATCTAGTTAGGTTGGCTTGAGAAAGCCAACTTACTGAAATCCTATTTAAACTTATTATTATTAGTGGTGCTTGCCATAGGCAAAGCATCACTATTGTTCTCTTGCATACTTATTATTATTATTATAATTATTATTATTCCACACATAGTTTGGCGCGCTACTCCTCCCGCAGCTTTTGTCACAGACCCCTGAGTGAGGCATCAAATCGTGCGGCTCATTGAGGAGAGGTGTGCTATATCTTTTCTAAGCGATCGGGTGTACGATGTTCGAACAGCAGACGAAAAAGCGGCCAAAAAAGTCCCATTGACTTTACATTGCGGAATGTACAGAAATTTAAATCCCAACTGACATTTTCACACACACAGACAAAAAAGGGCCTGTCAGCCCTGCGTCTCTCTCTCTCCCTCTCCCTCAGAGGATTTCTTTTATCAAGCAGCCAATAAAAATCTTCATAGCCACACCCTAAAACATGCTAAAAATGTGCTAGCATCATGCTAACATATGCTGGCATCACCTAGCGAAGTGCTAAAAAATGCTATAAACGTGTTAGCATCATGCTAACACATGCTGGCATCGCCTAGCGAAGTGCTAAAACATGCTAAAAACGTGCTAGTATCATGCTAACATATGCTGGCATCACCTAGCGAAGTGCTAAAACATGCTATAAACGTGTTAGCAACATGCTAACACATGCTAGTATTGCCTAGCGAAGTGTT